>CM066047.1:74300432-74953306 GCA_033557465.1 Ichthyophis bannanicus
AAACCAAGATTGCTAAATTAAATGAAAAAAATCAAGGCCATGAAAGGATCACACAAGATTACCCTGAAAATGGCCCAGTTTTCTAAATCTTGCCTGCTGCTTCATACCCATGGTGGGCTGCCTTTTTTGAGCTTCCTCCCATCAACATTTACAGGACTGAGGAAAACTTATCATCATGCTCGTGTTTCAAGAAGCATGAAGCAGAATCTTGACTTGTGGTTGCGATTTTTGTCCACATTCAATAGCATCAGCTTGTGGCAGCAAGGCCCTCTTACTAGCAGGGACCTTGACTTTGACCTTTACGATGCAGCAGGTGCCTCTGGCTTTGGAGCCTTCTTTCAGGGTAGTTGTTGTGCTGCCCCTGGCCAGAGAAATGGGTAACAAAGGGCCTGATTAACTTTCCTTCCATGTTTCCATAACCACAGGATGATATTGTTACGAAAACCGAGGTCATTTTCTGGAGTGACAATGAGGCTATTGACACTGTAGTTAACCACAGATCTGCAAAATGTGGTCTTCAGCAAAATTTAAAAAATTTGTTTTGAGATGCTTGTAGCTTGACATAATGGCACAGGCACAGAAGGTGCCTGTAATGAATAATAATATTGCTGATTCTTTATCATGTTTCCAGTGACACCTCTTCACGCAGTTGACTCCAGCTGTGGACAAGCACTTGACACCCTTACCAGATGCAATATGGGACTTAGGAATAGCGTAGCACATCAGAGCCATGACAGCAGTGGCCAAAGCAGGCTTGCTGGTGGGAGCAATAAAGCAATTGGGGAAATGACATTCCTGTGCATACGTCCCCAGGCAGAATCACAGACGTAGCTTCCTAAAAATGGCGGTCTTTCCTGAAAGACTAACTTCAGATGATCACCCCAGTGATGGACATTATCATCATTAACGATTGTTACTTATATCTTTCCAGACTCGAGAACGAAGCAGACAGTTTGGATCATCGGCCACTCTTTCATTCACTGGGCAGCTGAGAGGGCATCCATGCGACCACTGGGCTCACACCTAGGACTGGCTAAACACTGCATCTACCTTCTCTGGCTTGGAATGGATCAGTACCTGCTTCCATCTAGAAACCACAATCATACACCAGCAGGGCAATGGCCTAGGCATCATCTCCGGCAAGCTGCTAATCAACACGGACATGGACAAACTGCGATCAATGGTGAGCAGTCTGCCCAACACCATCTTCATATGGTTGGACATGATTCAAGTGGGCAGGCATGAAATTGTGGAAAAGGGAGCTGAATAAGGTGAACAAACAAATTATCCATTGGGTAATTAGTGCCAGAGGCTTGCAGATTTGTCATAAATTGGTGCATCTTCCGATACGGGGATACTTCAAGAACAACCTAATTCTTCTTTTGGATATTGAAATGGACCTCTTCTTCAAGAGATTCTCAAGGTGATCCTAGCAAGCAGTGCATTAGGACCACAAGTCAGCAAATGAGACATTAGCATAAGGGATGGGGATCCTTGAAGTTAGCTTCTTCATACCTCTAGAAGTTACCTGAGCCAGAAAACCAGGCATGCACAAATCCTGATTGAGAGACAGGGCACCCTAGCTTGCAGCAAGGTGGGATGCCCCAGCAAGTCCCCTTGAGGATGGCAGCCAGCCCAGTGTAGGCCACCTGTGAGGCTGTATGGCATGGCGGGACCCCCTATCTGACAGACGGCATTCCTAATGAAACAATATGGCAGGCATCTTACTTCACTCTGGATCAGGTGACTAGGCAGGTTGCCCATCCCCATAATTTCTGTATTGTCAATAAAGTTGCAGCCAATTGATTCCACTTAAATTAAATTTGCTTGAGTTATTGAAATGCATCTGCTATAAGTATTAAGGACAAAGCCAATGGGTAGCTCCACCAGCTTATGTTACATAAACAATAGCATAAAACCAGGACTGGATCAAACAGTTCTGAAAAAAATAAAGCCAGTTTGGGGGGGATGCTGGTATGTAATGTATTTCTGTATGGTATTGATATTTGCCTATGTTTTAACCTTGTTCACTGCCTTGCATGCTTTGGCATATGGCAGTATAGAAATTGTTTAAAATAAATAAATAAATGTACCTGAAAATAATTTAATTGATGAGGGATATGATCTTAAAAGTCAGGCAGAGACCTTTGCAGAGTTTGTGTCTTCTGCATACAAAACTACAGCTAAGCTAAAGAAAGTAAAATTGATATGTGTAACTCAGGCAGGTGACCACATGGGGACTCCTCATCAGCCAACCAACAAGAAAGAACTGAGTGGTTTTAGTGGGAAAAACAAGGCTGCAGCCTTACTGTCAATGTCCAATCAGTAATAAGAACATCGAGGAGGGGGTGAGGTCCCTGGGTCTATCCGAGCTAAATGCTGCTGCCAGCCATTGCCGCACCAGAGTCCATTGTTGCAATAGCTGATTCATTTAGTACCTCTTGCCAGAGGGGTCACCATGAGCTGAGTTGGCTGCTGCATTTGAGAGTTTGCTGGACCAAAAGCTGTTTCAACCTATACCTTATATTCAGGAACCACTGGTGATAAAAGAAGAAGTCGAAGCAGCATTGAAAGCCTTATCAAAGAACAAAGCACCGGGCACTGATGGCATTCCCACTGAAGTATTACAGCAATCAGATGAAGCTGTTACCATATTTACAAGGCTCTGTCAGGAAATTTGGAAGACAAATTCAATCTGGGTTGTTTTTGGCTTGGGTGTCTACCACAAATGTGGAATAGTGATACTTGCTCCAATTCCCCTACTCAAGGGCAATGTTCCCTCTAATTTTCTGTAGGTTGTGTGCGCATAAAATATCAGCTGTGTGCAGCTTTTGAAGGAAGGTTAAATTTTTGTGCGCCACATAACGACACTCGGAGTTATATACTTTAAAATTTGACTACACATCAGAATACAGTATGTACACCACATTGATTTTAATCAAATTAAATGAAAATAGACAATTACTAAATGAAGCGGGAAATTTCTAGTAATTACAATCATAACTTTTAAATTTTAAGATGTCTGTGTTGTTTTCTATCAGAATTAGAGCCATAATTTTTGTGCGCTCTGTTGTAAAGTATGTGCGCTCTCTCAGCGAGGTGTGTGCGCGCGCACAAGCGCACAGCTTAGAGAGAACAGTGCTCAAGGGACCCCATCATTAGCTCATCATTGAAATCCCTTAAGAGGAGTAGTTTGATTGTTTAATGTTCACCAACATCAGCCACTGCCACCAGAATCTCAAGAAAGTCATTTAATAGTAAGTCCATGGCTATGTCCAAGAAATGAATAAAGTCCTTCTAGTAATAGCCTGGGATGATTGGGTAAGCCCAGTTGTGCTGCATCTGTAGCTCTCTTGCCACCTGGATCCACATTTATTTATTTATTTACATTTCTTCTATACCGCACTATTTGCGATCAGCGCGGTTTACATAGAACTAACAGTTTCCGACAAAAAACAAGAGTCAGGTCATTACAAAGAACAGGAGCATCAACTTGGCTAACCAGGGAAAACTATCTACATGTGTGGAACATTGAAATAAGTGATTGTATGCATGTGGGATGGAGTTATTGTGTGTTAGTCATACATGGTGGCTGTGGTTCGGAGGAGTCTATTAGGTACTTAGTAAAGAGGAGGTGTTTTAAGGCCTTCCTGAACTGGCTCAAGTTGGGGATAGCTCTGATGTGTGGTGGTAGGGAGTTCCAGAGGCTTGGGGCGCTCAAGCTGAAGGCTCTATTTGAAGTTGTTATGGAGCATCTTGTCATAGCCTTTGGTATTGCTAGCATGTTGGCTGCAGCGGTTCTTCTTGTCCTGTTGGGTGTGAGTGGTTGTATGAGGTCACTTATTGAGGCGGCGGATAGTCCGTTGATAGCCTTGAATGTCATCACTAAGGTCTTGAAGCTAATCCTGGCTTGGATGGGGAGCCAGTGCAGTTGAATCAGTAGGGGTGTGATATGCTCTCTCCTTGGTGCTCCGAAGAGGATTCGCGCTGCACATGCTGACTTACCTGTTCACCTTTTGAAGTATGCGGTTCCAGAGGATGGTGTCCACCCATCGCAGCAGGGGCGGCTCAAGGCAATCTGCTGCCTGAGGCGAAGGATGAGATGCCCCCCCGCCCCTGTAGAAGGAGGCGGGGCTTTTTCAAAACTCCAGTCAGGGACTGAACCAAACCAAAAAGCTGATTAGATTATATGGAGGAAATGCAAGATGTCTGCATACCAAGGAACTAAAAGAGAGCGAGAACCACAGCACAGTTTTTAAAACTAAATTATAACTCATTTTTATTTTGTTGTTATAAACTGCATTATGGTTCTTGCTTTTTCTTTTTCAACATATATTTTGCATCAACAGAACCCCCTTCAACAGTGGGTGCAGAGCAGAACCAGGACATTCACCCAGAGAACTCAATATCTTAAAAAAAAGTCTGATTCTGATCATCTCACAACAAACATTCTCCAGTACCAGGCATATTGTGAACTAATACAAAACCCTACAACAAAGTCACTGAGAATCTATAGAGCAAATCTACCATACCATACCATATCAGCACCAATCAGAGGCAGGCCAGAGGCTGCAAAATCTAAAATTAAAACAGAGCCGGAGTGCCGCCCCCATTGGAGTGCTGCCTGAGGCAATCGCCTCAGGTGGTCTAATGGAAGAACTGCCCCTGCATCTCAGTCTTGGTTTGATGCGGGACCAGATAATGAAGGTGTTTGGAAACAGAAGGACTGCTGCTGCTAAGTCAATCTTAACTGCCTCAATAAGTTCCTTGCATCTGATTGTGCCTATGTTGTTACCTCCAAGGGTGAGCTGTGACCTTAGACTGTGCTTGGAGCAAGGGCAGTAGTTGGTGCCAACACATTCCAAATTTCCCAGTTCATGTCAAGTGTATGTGTTTTCTGTAGAGGCCGAGATGTATTCTGAGTGGACATCTGGTTGCTCTGTGTGCTGCCCATAGCAGATGTATGAGTTTCCATTGATCCATATAGACTTGTGCCAAGCTGCCGTTAGAAATTAATTTGGTAAAGACTGAGAAGTGTCCAGCGTTGGCAATTGACTGGGTGCAGACCACCAATTTTCAATGCCCAATGAGTTTTGTGGCTCTGGTGAGTAAATGACTGCGTAATCATTCTCCTCTTCCCCCCCCCCCCATGCAAAGGAAGTCTGCATTGGAGGAGGTGGAAGCATGAACTGTGTGCAGTGCTGGAGATTTTGGTAAGTACTGTCGTGCTGTTTAATGTAATTGCTGCCATTGCAAGTCCCAGAGAGGGGCGGCAGTGGCAGCAATGGGGGAAGGGCGGGAGTAGGGAGGCACCAGGAATGAGGTTCGCCTAGGGCAGCGATGGCGAACCTATGGCACGCGTGCCAGCTGTGGCACGCGAAGGCCTTGCAGCTGGCACGCGTGAAGGTCTGCAGAAAAAGAAAAAGCGGGCTCTGGCTGCTGCTGCGGACGCGGCAGCATGCAGTGTCCCGCGGGGCCCCCTCCGCCCGCTAAACCCCTCTGCAAGGGCTTTCAGATTCGCGAGGGAGACAGCGTCTCCCTCGCGTCTCTGTTAAGCCCGCAGGGGCTAATGGGAAATTTCCCATCAGCCCCTTTAGACGCGAGGGACTGATGGGAAATTTCCCATTAGCCCCTGCGGGCTTAACAGAGACGCGAGGGAGACGCTCTCCCTCGCGAATCTGAAAGCCCTTGCAGAGGGGCTTAGCGGGCGGAGGGGGCCCCACGGGACATTGCATTCTGCCGCTGCCGCGGCAGAAGCCAGAGCCAGCTGCTTTTTTTTTTTTTTTAAATTTGCCATGGGGGGTGGGTTAGGACTGCTAATGGGCTAGGGGGGGTTAGGACTGCTAATGGGCTAGGGGGGTTAGGACTGCTAATGGGCTGGGGGGTAGGACTGCTAATGGGCTGTGGGCTGATGGGGGCTGTCTGGAAATGGGTGATGGGGGGTTAGGACTGGTAATGGGCTATGGGGGGGGTTAGGACTGCTAATGGGCTAGAGAGGGGGGGGTTAGGACTGCTAATGGGCTAGGGGGGGTTAGGACTGCTGATGGGGAGGGTTAGGACTTGAGGTGGGCTGTTGGGTGGGCTTAGGACTGGAAATGGGCTGATGGGGGGTTAACACTGGAGGTGGTCTGATGGGGTTAGGACTGATAATGGGCTATGGGGGCTGGGACAAGAAATGGGCTGATGGGAGGGGTTAGGACTTGAGGTGGGCTGATGGGGTTTAGGACTGGTAATGGACTGTGGGCTGATGGGGGGGGTTAGGACTGGCAATGGGCTATGGGGGCTGACTGGAAGTGGGCTGATGGGGGTTAGGACTGGAAGTGGGCTGATGGGGGGTTAGGACTGGTAATGGGTTATAGGGGGGGGCTTAAACTGAAAATGGGGTGATGGGGGGTTAGGACTGGAAGTGGGTTGATGAGGGGGGGATAGGACTGGTATTGGGTTGGGGGGTTGCTAGGACTGGAAATGGGTTGGGGGGCTGCTAGGACTGGAAATGGGCTGATGCAGGGACTAGAAGGGAATGGATGCTGGGTGAGGCTGGAACTAGAAGGGAGCTGGTGTTGGGGGAGGATTAGAATGGGATGGGGCTGGGAGAGTAAAATGGAGAGTGGAAAAATATTTTTTGTGGGAGGGATAAAAAATCTACAATTGGCCGGGTATTGGGAGAGTAAGTGGGGATTGAGGATGGAGGGGTAAATTTTGAGTAGATGAAATAGGAATGAGGAAAGAGCAAAAGGAGAAAGATTAGTATGTTAAAGCAGATGTAGAGAGAGAATGGAAAAAAAACCCAAGAAGACAGAAGAAAGGACAAATGGACAGCAGATGGAGAGTTAGCAGAAGACACGAAGAAACCAGAAGAAAGTGGCTGGAACAATTGCAACTGAAAAAAAATGCACAAAAGGTAGAAAAATATCTCTTTATTTTGAATTTATTAATTGGAATATGTCAGCTCTGGGAAATGTGCATCATTAATTTTTGCGCTTTGTTTAGTACAAGAGGAAATTAATATATAGTTTTATTTCTACAGTGTTGTTGTATATTCCAAGTTGGGTTTTGGGGTTCCCAGTTTAATTATTGTCTTCCTGTTTCTAAATTGTGATTCCTTGTTTGGTAATGGTCTGTTCTGCATGTGTAACTGAGCTGAGGTATTCTGTTTATATAATTCCTATTTGACATTGCCACTTGTTCTTTCCCCAGTAGGTCATGTATTGTTGTTCTCTGAGATGTATTGGTTTAATATTTGCAGTGTTGCCTTTTGATAGGTAGAGTATGGTGCTTTGTGAGTCCTGGTAGTGCTGTTAGGATACGGCGGGTTTGCTATGGGTTCTAAATGGGCAGCGTTTGTAGTAGTTCCTAATGTGCCTGGCGGTTGGTACTGGATTATAGTAATGTAGAAACCTTTTAGTCTTTCTTTATCCATATACTCATTAAGAGGCATGTTTACTAAAAGTTAGTGTATGGTAACATTATGCAAATATTTATGCAAATGAAGCACCTTATGCAAATGGAGCTTTAATTGACTTGCTGGCACTTTGAGGAAATTCTTTGGTTTTGTGCGGCAGTTTGGGCACTCGGGCTCAAAAAGGTTAGCCATCACTGGCCTAGGGTGCCTCATATGTTGCACCAGCCCTACCAAGAAGGCTTTTTATTTCATGCATCTTGTTTTCCTTCAGAAGGAAAATGATTTAACCTGATACATTCCCATGAAAGATCAGTGCTGGCCCAACCATTAGGCAAACTAGGCGGTTGCCTAGGGCAACAACTTCTGGGACGGGGGAGACAAAGAGCAGTGCATATTCAAAGTTAAACAATGGATTTTGACAGCCAAGGCGGCTGTAAGGTTTAAGGTCTGCCTAGGGCGCCAACACCTTGAACGAACTCTACGGCCGGCCCTGTTAAAGATATAAATTGATATGCGGATTACCGAAATAAATAAATACAAACATAAAAATCTACAAAGATCTGTGTAAATTGTCATTAAATTTGTCAGCATACAGAAAATATATCCGCTTCACCGAGACCAGCAAAGCCTTCCCCTTTTCAGGATGAGCGATCATAGAACTTTGTTGACTGAAAGCCCCGCCTCCTGCCTTACGTCAGCGCCCAGCGCTCCGGCTCCTGTGCAGTCACCCCGTTCTGAAAAAGAACACAAAAGCCCTCGTCGCCGTTGGTCGGCGACTCCGCGCGCAGAGCTGCGGTACTAGCGCTCTAGTGGCAACGTTTTTCCTGGGGGGCTCCGGGGGGAGGGGAGAAGCACGGAAACGGGAGAGAAGCCGGGGTTCTCCGCAGACATGGTGTCACCGGTCACTGTGGTGAGTTCGGCGATCGCTAAATGAAGAAATAATAACAATAACGATGGGAGCATGAAATACCCCAACCGCTTGAATGTAAACGTGAAAGTGGCCTCGGTGCAGGAACAGGAGGTTATCGTTTGGTTACACAAACGGCTAATTTCCTAAACCAGTATTTTTAAATGTACGGGTTAGATTCCATTTTTCTTTAAACCAGAGAGGATAGGGGAAGACTTAATTAGCGCCACTAGTTTCCTTGCCCACCTTTTACCTCTTGGCCTCTTCGTGCTGGCGCACTACCTGCGCGCTGCTGTCGCTCTGTCAGGGTGTTCTCGAGGCGAGCCGATGAAAACAGAGGCCACGTGATTGCGAAGCGTGACTTTGTTGTTCTCCCACGTCTGCGGTTCCAAAGGCTTCCTGCGCCGATCTTATCCCGCGATGTTAATGGGAAGCTAGCTTTCGGGTTCCTGGGTGTTCGGAATAAAATGTGGTCTTTCTCTCTCTCTTTTTTTTTTTGCTTGGGGGTGTCTCCGAAATTTGCCTAGTTGCTACCTCTGGTGGCTTAAATTAGATGCAGGATTTTTCCTGTAGCATTTTGATGACTGTATCCAAATGCTTTGTCTGTTTTATTACGTCTGCGTTTGCAAAAAAACTCAGTTTATGTTTTGAAATACTACGGGATTATTCTTTGCTGTTCTTTTATTGATTTTCCCTTTCTATTCTGCCTTCCAAGTGAAGTTCGGATGTTTCCCTGTACACTGCTGTGACAGGTAGATAAAGCGGTAAAAAAGATGCTAAAGTAAACAAATTATTTGAATAAAGAATAGATTTATGGAATATACAAAATATGAGTTACTGTGTTTTACGTTTAGGTAAAAAAAAAAAAGCAATATTGTGCCAGTATTTATAGACAGCTACGAAAGAGATTATATATATTTTTGCCAGGACACAGAGCTATGCAAGAGGCATTGTTAACCCTTTCCACTTGGAAGATTTTTCTATGTTGTTCATGCCAGATTGGAATAAATGTTAACAAGAAACTGGCCAAATTACAACCAGTATGACATATCCATTCTGCAGTAACCAGTCATTTTGTATTTTGGACCATAAACTAACATTTTATTCATATGTTCCATAGGGTGGGTGTAAATATCCCATGGGGTGGGACAGCCAAGTGGAAAGAGTTAATCAGAACCCTACAGTTAGGCCCAACTCCAGAACTGGTGCCAGGTATTGAGCACCCTAGACAAACCTTCATCCATAAAGCCCTTTGTGCCCCCCCCCACGCTGAAACAACATTAATTAAATTCAACCGTCATCATCTGAAAACTACCCCTCCACCAATAATCCTGCAAAGATACATACAGTAATTGAACATCCTGCTTGAAATATTAAACTTTATGCGTATGTGTCCACTCTCCCTGCAGTTAAAAGAATCTGTTGATGGCTCTTAGAGCGTAAGTGGCTATCTGGATCTATTCTTTTGCTTTGACTGCTGCTACTCTTTGCTGTCCAGAAGCTACTGCCACAGGTGACTGCCTAATCATGGCAGTGGCTAGGCTGGCCCTGCCTACAAGGTGTTGATATTTAAGGCGGAGCTTAATTTGTATGTAAGAAGCTGCAGTCACAGTGGAGGGAGGGGTGGTGGGAGATTAACTTGCTTCTTCAAGGACAAGCAGGATGAGTCAGCCACACCTGGTGATGTCATCCGACGGCGCCGAAGACGGAAGTACTCTCCATAGCTCAGAAGGGCTTTATGCCCTTCTGAGCATGGGCCAACTGGCCCTGCCCCCCGGCCCGCCCCTAGCTATCCAGTTTCAGTTCTTCCGCCTTGCCTGCAAGATGGATTTTTGCTACTCTCCACCTAAAATTAATTTAAACCTTCAGGGAAATGCTCCTCATCTACAACGTATGTATTATCCATCAGTTTAATCCTTCTATGCCTTCTTCAGAGGGAACACTCTGCAGGAGAAGATCTCCAGGACTCGGAGCCAGAAGGGAAGCAGACAGTGTAGCAGCCCAGGACGTGCCTAACAGGCCTCCGTCCCCGGCCAGCTCTCTAACAGGCCTCCGTCCCGGCCAGCCTCAGGGCGTTCCTATCCGGCCTGCCCTCTTACTGTTATGCACTGTTTGAGGCATTTAACTACCGAAAGAGTGGTACTCGAAATGAGGCTCCTGTAGCCGCTGCAACCCAGGACGTGCCTAAGAAGGCCTCCGTCCTCGGCCAGAGGCATTTAACTACCGAAAGAGTGGTACTCGAAATGAGGCTCCCGTAGCCGCTGCAGCCCAGGACGTGCCTAAGAAGGCCTCCGTCCTCGGCCAGCTTATTCTCAGATGGTAAGCCAGCCTCTTACCTCTCTCCTCGCCGAGGGATTGAAGAAGGAAACCCTCTCGCCAGCCCGGAACTCCCTCTGCTACCGGGGACCTTTTCGCACAGGTGTGGCCTCTGTCCCTGGGCTCCGTCGCTCCCGGGACTTCTTCGCACGTGTGGCCCATGGGGGCTGCCATCTTGATCCGCCATGGATGCCTGCAGCCACACCCCTCTGCATGTTTAGCAGCTCTGCTCCTAGGCTGCCGTCTCCAAGCCTGCCCACTCTTCAGGCCATTGGACGGCGCCACGGACTCGGCGACAGCCCATTGGATAACACCCTCTGTCTGCAGCCTCTGCGACGAACTCCACGCTTGCCGCCTGGAGCCCAGATTGGATGAGCCACTCTGCAGCAGCGTCGGCGCCGACCTCCACGCATGCCGGGCATGGATGGGTGAACCCGCAGCAGCGTCGGCGCCCAGAGACCTCCCTGCTCCGACAAAAGAAGCCTCGGCGCAGAGGTTCTCCCCTTGGCGCTTTTGGCAGGAAGTGATATGGGGCAGGAAGTGATGTCAGCTCTGCTCCCCCCGAACGCCATGGTTACCGGGCGCATATCTACTTGCCGGAGACATCCCTCCGCCCTCCGGAACAGTGCTTCTGCCGCGGTAGGTTCACTGTGCGGTCGAGCAAGGCCAAGATATCCTGCACCAGATAAGGAATGCCGTGCCCCGCAAGACATGAACGCGCCTAACAGGCCGGCTACAGTCAATGCTGGGCAGAATCATATGGTCTGAGAGCCTCCGAGGTAGCCGCGCTGTGAGAGGTGAGCAGAATCCTCGATACCGATCGGGATGCTGCCATCGCAGCGATGACGACAGTGCTGTGCTCTCCCGCCAATGAGGGCATCTCGACCTCGGCTACGGTCGATGCTGCTCCTCCCCTCACCATCTCGCTGGTCAGGGCATGTCCATGATACTTGGTGGAGGAAAGTGTGCCATATGCCGCGGGGTTTTTCAATGCTCACAGTGGGGGCAGTGGACAGGGCTAGTACCAGAGTCAGGTTCAAATCCCAGCTGGGGCACCTGCCAGAACAGGCCCCACATTTAACCGTAATTTACCAAAGGCAAGAGTAGCCTAATGGTTAGTGACCACGGTTTACTCACTAGTACCCCTTGTGGCTTGGACAAATCACTAAAACCTTAACAGGACCCACAAACTACTTACTGTCTGCCTGTCTGTGGTAGCCCCGGCTAGACAGATGGAAGCATTGAAGGCTGAATAGCTACTCTGCACCACTCCTGCTGAGCCTCCCGTATGCAGTGGGATCGCACTGCCTTATGCCTAGAGCTATTCCTTCGGCTAACTGTTACTGCCTAAAGCAGTACCTCTGGTAACCACCTTTTATGGGTAGGCCCTCTCCCAAAGGGCCAGGGCCCGCATTGCATGTTGCCTACAGCAGGCACCTCAGAACTCTGAGTACCGTAAACCTGGGCTTCAGGGTGAATTCCCGGCTCCTTAACTTCTTGCACCTGCGCCTTAGTGCCTTCGCTCTGGCTCCTCAAGCAACAGAACGCTACTCCCATTATCTGCCGCAAGACACCATGTGTCCCTTGGCTTCGCTCTGGCTTCTGCCTCAGTGAAGCTCGGGCGGCCATCTACTGGCGACCACCGGTACCGGTACCGGAGCAGAACCTAGGAAAGGAGGAATCCTTACAAATAAACAAGACTATGCCTGCTACAAGCCACTCCACCCCAGAGCCTGCGCGGGAGTGGGTGGTGGAGGGGACCTGAGGCTCTACATTGGTAGCAAATGCTAAATAAAAGGTCCACTCCCCGCGCCTTTCCTTAACCTCGAAAGTATGGAAACCCTAGGGAATCTTGGCCTTCAGCCTTCAGTTACAGTGTATTAAGGTGGTGTAGTATACTCAGTCGTTGTTACATGACCTCTGAACCTTCGGGTAACCACCTCAAGTCCCATGCTCTCCTCCTGTACATGACACGGGGCATCTTCTCTACCCGCTGAGAACACCTGCCTTTGAACCCCACGCGGCTTGCTCACAGACAGACGTACCTGTCCATCGGGCTGCTGGATCGCGTCACAGGTCCAAGACCCCTCGGGCCCATACTAGGGGGGTGCCTACGGCCCGACGCTCAGGGCCTGGACGGTGACGAAACTAATGCTCCCAACTGCCCCCCCTCCCACTTCTTTGGATCAGGCAGCAGCTCAAAATGTACGTGGTCTCATCGCGAACGGATCGGACCAGATCTGCATACTGGCGGTCCAGCACAGAGCCAGGCCCTGTCCCCGCCGACAGGCTGCAATACAGACCTGTCCCTGCGGTCTTCTTCTTTTTTTTTTTTTTTTTTTCTTTTTTTTTTTTTTTATTTATTTATGCAATTTTCCAAAAAACAACAAGAAATGTACAATCCCTTGCAAGAAAATAGAATACATGTCAATAATACAATAAGACAAAAATAAAGATAATAATCCAAACATTATTCCAAGTAGTCCACATAAATGGGGGGAAAAAGCGAAAGAGATACTTCCAAGCAGAGGCACTTGAAAGAAATAAGAGGTAACCCACAATAAGAAAAATCAAAAAGCCACGGAGGACCCGAGAGTATCAACTACTTAAGAGAAACATATATAGATGTTACCATTATTCTGACGACACTATTGCGGATAGTCTGGCATTAATGAAAACATTAAGATCATTTGGATCAGAAAAAACATATTTTACATTCTTTATAATAACCAAACATCGACATGGAAACCTAAGGAAGAAGGAGCCCCCCAGCTGGATTACACCTGACTTATACAAAAGAAATTGTTTCCTCCTTTTTTGGGTATCTTTAGTTATGTCAGGAAACATAGAAAGTGTTAAGCCCATAAAGGTTTCTAGCCGTTTTTTAAAGAAAAGCCTCAAAAGCCAATCTTTATCGGAAATTAAAGCACATTGCACTAGCAACGTAGAGGCAACACAGGCTTCCCTCCCAACATCAGAAATCAAACCTGAAATATCCAGGACATCAAAATTAACTTCGGAAAGTACAACAGGATCCCCAGCTTTTTTCTTTGCTAGGGGAAGATAGTACACCTTTGCCAAAGGGGGAATTAAACCCTCGGGGACTTTTAAAACTTCTAACATATATCTTTTAAACATATCCAGAGCAGTGGTACCCGATACTCGAGGAAAGTTCAAAACTCTAAGGTTGGCAGCCCGGGAAGCATTCTCCAACGCTTCCAATTTATATTTAAAAGTCCCGTTTTCTTTAATTAAAGTCGACGAAACTGCGGAAGCATTGTCTAGCTGAGATCCTAAATTGGTAATCTGATTCTTCAACTGTTCATTAGTAGACATAAGAACATCAATATCAGCAGCATTTTTCTGGATAGCAGCGTCATGATCTTGAATTTGAGAGGTCAAAACTGTAGTACGAGAAATCATAGCTGTAGATAAAGTGGCTATAGCGTCCCAGATGGACTCCAACGTAAATACCTTGGGTCGGAGAAGAAAAGGAGAATCCGGAAGAGCAGGTGTCGATACCAGCAACGGAGATCCTTCCCCCGGTGGGGAAAAGGGCGACAGAATTTCCGCCGCTCCAATCTCACCCGAAGCCGCCCCGGAATCAACAGGGGTCAGTGGAGCCTCTCGAACAGTAGACACCCTCTCCGCACTCGGGGCCCCTTTATCAGAGGGTCCCGAGGCTGTCATAGCTGTAACAGGCTCCATCACACTCGGGTGTGGCGGCGGCGTTCTCTGTGCAGGGGAGAGAGAAGTCTCAATGTCCGACGGAAGAACCCGGGCCTCAACACCGGGCGCGACCAAGCCGGCTCGAATCCCCTGTATTTTATCCTCAGGTAGGTGCACAAAGCGATCCATAGGACCTGAAATGGGTTGTCGGGGCTCAGAGGGAGCAGCCCGCAGCTTCCCCTTACGTTTAGGCATTCAGTCGAAGAAACGCTCCGCGGCCATCTTGAAAACCAGCTCCTCCCCCCGGTCTTCTAATTACCAACGTACTCCCGAGCAGTACGGCTGACGTGACTCACTGGCACAAACAATCACCTCCACAATCCGTTGCTCTGGACAGCCCTAGCTGTACAGCGCATGTTTACCTATAATAGATCGCTGGTATGCACACGTTCTGACCAGCCTGAACAGACTACATCCCTTGAAACTCCGCCGGATGAAAATGTAACCTAGTGGTTAGCGCAACAGCCTACTATCCAGGCCAGCTGGTCGCTCCAAGACACAGCCATCTGGATACAGTGCAATGGCTTGCCTACACGGGCCAGAGGGTATGCTACAGGCAATAGCCCAAGCCACACCAGGACATGCGCAGAGGCAGGCACACTCATTCCCGGAGGCACTGCCAAGAAGCGGCAACTTGAACTATCACATCACCCGTGCACCAAACACCTTCAGTGATAAGGCACCTCACGAGAGGTATAAGGTCGTAACGCCCTTATCCCTTGCTGACCAGGCAGCCCTAACATCTGGACTGCCACCTCTACAGACCGTCCGGCTCGGAGCCGACTTATGGACACTGCAACAGCAGTGATCACCCTACATAACCGATGCTGCATGGCGTAGACACCACATTTGGTCATACGAAGCCGGTCATGTCGACGTCCATTCTCCGGCCGTCCTATACAGGCCAACCGAAATCTCGCTGGCCCAATGGCCATCTTGATCCTTCTTCATGGAGGGATTTACAACTCCTTCGAATAACATCTCCGGAGTTCATACAAACAAACGAACAAATAAGTGAAATGCCTATACATATGTTTATAGTGGATGAATAACCAAAGGGATAAACAACCAAGGCGAGAAGAGACGTCTCTCTTCGTGCCCTTTAACTACGATCGCGCCTGCTTATTACTATCCCGTCTGCAGACCATCTTGGTGCATGGTCTACAGACCATCGTATGGTGCATGGCACTGCATGCCGCTTGGGCTGCGTACTCCACTTATGTTCCCGCAGGCCTATATATTCTCACAACTCTATGGTGCATCGACTCTACAAGCCTATCTTAGGCCAATATGTTCTTGTCGCAACAGGCAACATCTGCCAGGCCAGACCAAAATCGCGGGTATGCTGGACCCACGCCAAGGAGCCGGCTCAGGCCCAGTGGACCCACACCAAGGAGCCCAATAGTCTATGCATAGGCTCCGGAGTCCGCGTGCACACGCAGCTGCTGGATCCAGACAAGGGCTTGGCTGCACTGCCAGGGGTCCCCACGCTGGGTACAGACTAGGGCTCGACTACAGGCAACGGCCCATGGGCGCGGCTACAGGCGAGGGCCCAAGCCACGCAACGTGCATGCCCCCCCCAGAGGTCCTGCCCGTGGAACACACATCTGCAAGGCAACAAGACCTTGCAATGTGAACTATCACATCAACAGTCCTACAAGCACCATCGGCAATGGGTGCACCTCACTGAGAAGCATAAGGCTCCTCACTGAGAAGTATAAGACCATGAGTCCTGTCGACCAGAAAGCACTAACATTCTGGATTGCCACCTCACAGGATGCCCGGCTCGGAACTGAGTTTTAGAGTCAGCAGCACTAGTGGTCAACCCCTTATGGTATATATACGAGAGGTTCTTACACCCTCTAAAACCCTTCCAATAGCATAGCCCACGCTGCCTTGCTCTCGTTCGCCTCGCTGATAGCACTGACCAGATGGTACCCCATCATGGTCGAACGAGGCCCATCACGTCCACTATTCGGTTTTCACCACTGGCCAATCTGAACCATGCCCACAATAATGGCTATGACTTCATCTAACAACTAGTGCTGGAGTTGAATGGAAAAATAAAAAAAAATAAATAAAAATTTTTATAATGTTGTCTTGTTAAGGCAAAGAGAAATATCCCTTATTATTGAATATCTCTCTCGGCAGCTGCTCTTCATTGCGGGAAACTCTACTGCCCGTGTCCTCACTCCGTTACCCTGCACCAAGACCACTCGTTGGGCCCACAGCATCTGCTGCCACACACCAAGACCACTCGCTCGTTGGGCCCACAGCATCTGCTGCCACACACCAAGACCACTCGTTGGGCCCGCAGCATCTGCTGCCACAGAGGCGCCCCCGTAACTGCGTTCATGGATCGGCCCGGGTGCTTCTAACCAGGTCATTAAATGAGTCATGTCTCATGCCCTGGATCGTGTCCTACTCTAATGGAATCACTCTGGTAGCACGGTGGCATTGCTGCTGGCCCTAGCCCGACCGCAGCAAACTCCCCACGGCCGTAGCTGCATCAAGGCATCAGTCTCGTGCCACTCTCGCCACGCTCCCAGCGTTGACACCGCGGTTATTCCCGCTTGCAGTGGGTATCTCAGCATTCGGGAGCCCCCTCTGCTACGGCATCTCTGACATTAGCCTTCCCGGCAGCGACGCTTTAAGGCCCTAGTCCCTCACAACACCTGCGGCCGCATAGGCGTAAAGTGGGACTGCACGTCCACACGTTCAGTAGTACTAGACACTTCAATGTCGCACTACCATTAGCACTACACACTGCACAGTGTTCTCTGTACACATCGCAGGTTGACACATAGCGGGCTGAGGCTGCCACCAGACATCCTGGGCACATCCTACATCCAGCTCTGATATCATGTCTTCTGAACCTGATCTCGGCCTCCACCCTTTCCACCGCATCGCATTACAGCTTGGGAGGCACCAGGTGTGGCTGACTCATCCTGCTTGTCCTTGGAGAAAACGGAGTTACTTACCTGTAACAGGAGTTCTCCGAGGACAGCAGGATAAGTCAGCCACACATACCCGCCCACCTCCCCTGGAAACGGTCTCGGCCGCGTACCAGTGCCCGCCTCCTAGCGGCTAAGGCTCAGCTAGTGACGAACTGGATAGCTAGGGGCGGGCCGGGGGGCAGGGCCAGTTGGCCCATGCTCAGAAGGGCATAAAGCCCTTCTGAGCTATGGAGAGTACTTCCGTCTTCGGCGCCGTCGGATGACGTCACCAGGTGTGGCTGACTTATCCTGCTGTCCTCGGAGAACTCCTGTTACAGGTAAGTAACTCCGTTTTTTACACACATGCAACAATGCAATGTGTGCCTTTGAGTCATTCCTGACTCCTGGCGACCCAGAAGCTCCTGGGTTTTCTTGGCAGTGTCACCGGAAGTAGATTGCCAGGCCTTTCTTCCGAGGCAATGGAGGGTTAAGTGACTTGCCCAAGGCCACAAGGAGTGCTAGTGGGAATCGAACCCAGGTTGCTTGGTTACCAAGCCAGTGTTCTAACCACTAGGCTACTCCTTTCTTACATGCACATGGAAGAACATAGGCAAAACTATACTGAGTCAGACATAGATCCATGGAGTCTAGCATCCTGTCTCTGACAAGACTGCTGCAAGGATATGTGGTGCCCTAGGCAAATTCAGTAAATGTAAAGCTTCATTTCTGCTGTTCCCGCTCTCACCCCATCCCTGCCGCCACCCCTCTCCATGACTTGCAGTGGCGGTAATGACAATAAAACAGCCACACAGGGTTTATCCAAAGCCTCTGATGCTGGGTGCTGCGCTCTTGTCCCCTCTGAGGAAGACTTCCTGTTTGCATGGGAGCGGAACCAGCTGGTCAGAGCACACAGCAACGATACACTGCACAGAGGCGCTGGATAAGCACCATGTTGCTGTTTTATTGTCATTCCACTGCTGCAAGTCCCAGAGACAAGTGGGACTGGGCCGTCCTCTAAATATTAGCACATTAGGTAACCATCTAGTTTGCCTAATGATAGTGCTGGCCCTGGTATCCAACAGGTGGCGGTACTCATATTCAGGACTCTCTCATTTGTACTTTAGGACTATAGGTGAATTTTAGCAGGCAATGAAAAAGATGCCAGTACTTGGTATCACCGTTTACCCCCTCCAGAAAAACCCTGACCTTAATGTTCAGTGACAGTGTAAAATAGGCATAATGCCAACTTGCCCGCTATATGTGTACAGTTTTGAAAATTAAATGTGTGTAGTTTACAGCCATGCTTCTGGATTGTCTATTGGTCCGTTCCGCTCCTCTGTGTAGCAAAATAATGTATGCATTATGAAATGCATCCATACTGTTACGAAGCTCCACTTATTGCAGATTCAATCAATCTATCCACGGAACCCCTTATAGTGGGTGCATAAATCAAATCAAGTTATCCGAGACGGTTATGCGTTGGAATTTCAGAGGCCAGTAGCCGATTCTATTGTGCAATCCCCTTGCAGAGCAAGAGAAAAGCGCAAGGCTGTGCGGGAGACCGTTTTGAGACTGCTCGCCCTCAGGGCCATAGTGCCGGTTCCCCCCCGACCAGTGCGGTTGCGGTCGATACTCCATTTATTTTGTGGTTCCCAAAAAAGAAGGGACCTTTCGGCCAATTTTAGATCTAAAGAAGGTAAATCGTTGCCTGAGGGTGTCGCATTTTCGGATGGAGACCCTCAGGTCCGTCATTGTAGTGGTGAGAAGGGGCGAGTTTCTCACGTCTCTGGACCTCTCGTAGGCATATCTTCACATTCCGGTTTGGCAGGAGCATCAAAGGTTTCTCAGGTTCGCAGTGCCTATGGGTCACTTCCAGTTTCAGGCACTTCCTTTTCGCCTAGCCACGGCGCCACATACGTTCACCAAGGTGATGTGGTGGTGGCGGCGGCCTTGCAAAAGGAGGGGATTTTGGTTCACCCTTATCTGGACGACTGGTTGATCAGAGTGAAGACCCGAGAGGAGAGTGTGGCGGCTACAGCCAAAGTGGTGTCTTTTTTGCAGAGTCTAGGTTGGGTAATCAACATGACGAAGAGCAAGTTGGAGCCGTCCCAGAGGCTGGAATACCTGGGAGCTCTCTTCGATACGAAGCTGGGATGAGTCTTCCTACCGCGGCAGCGGGTACTGGGGCTCAGATCCTTGGTCAGATGTTTTCTCCACAACCGGAGTCCCATGGTCTGGGACTATCTTCAGGTATTGGGGACCATGGCAGCGACGTTGGAGTTAGTCCCGTGGGCAAGGGCCCACATGCGGCCGTTGCAGAGGGCCTTGTTGAGGAGGTGGTCACATCAGAAGGATCAGCTGTCTCAGAGGTTGCCTTGCCCGCCGCAAACGTACAAAACGCTCCAGTGATGGCTGAGGCCTGGGTGTCTGGAAAAAGGGATGCCCTTGGAATCGCCGGAGTGGATATCTCTGACGACGGATGCCAGTCTTCTAGGCTGGGGAGCTCACTTCCAAGGTCAGTTTGCGCAGGGACAATGGTCGGAGCTGGAGAAGAGTTGGTCGATCAACAGGCTCGAATTGAGGGCGATAGCTCTGGCATTGCAGGTGTTTCGGCCGGTGCTACGCGGAAAGGCCATTCGAGTGTTCTCGGACAATGCGACGGCGGTAGCTTATGTCAATCGGCAGGGGGGCACCAGCAGTGTAGCTCTAGAGGAAGAAGCGGAGAGTTTGTTGGAGTGGGCCGAGATCAATCTAGTGGCTCTGTCGGCGGCGCATGTCGCAGGAATAGACAACGTGGAGGCCGACTTCTTGAGTCGGGTGCGGGTAGACCCGGGAGAATGGGTCCTACACTCCGACGTCTTCGAGCTGCTGGTGCGTCGCTGGGGGCAGCCGGTGATGGACCTCATGGCAACCTTTCGGTCGGCGAAGGTCGATCGCTTCTTCAGCAGAAGGAGAGAAAGAATGGCGGAAGGCCTGGACGCTCTTATTCAGGCGTGGCCGGAGGAGCAGCTCCTTTATGTATTTCCACCCTGGGTGCTGATCGGGCGCGTGCTGCAACGCATAGAGTGACACAGGGGTCTGGTAATCCTGATTGTTCCCGACTGGCCGAGGAGGCCGTGGTACGCGGACCTAGTGCGTCTGTTGGTAGGGGACCTCTGGAGGCTCCCAGCTCGGCAGGATCTTCTGACCCAGGGGCCCCTCTGCATGCCTCAGGTGGATCGGTTCTCGCTTACGGCTTGGCTCTTGAGAGGGCTAGGATGAGAGCGAAGGGTTATTCGGCGGGGGTGATTTCCACCTTGCTGAGAGCTCGACGGCGGTCTACTTCTTTAGCTTATGTTAGAGTGTGGCGCATCTTTGAAGGATGGTGTGAGCAAAACGGGTGCGTTCCCTTAAAGGCTTCGAGTCCACAGGTGCTGTCATTTTTGCAGGACGGTTTTCAGAAGGGTTTGGCGGCCGCTTCCTTAAAGGTGCAGTTGGCGGCGCTGTCCTGTTATAGGGGTAAAGTTCATGGCAAAGCGTTAGGAGCACATGCAGATGTTAAGCATTTTTTGCGGGCCGTGACCCTGTTACATCCGCTGCGGAAGCAAGTTGTGCCATCGTGGGATCTGCCTTTGGTGTTGGGGGCTTTGGGGAAAGCACCCTTTGAACCATTGGTGAGAGCGTTTCTGAAGGATCTCACACTTAAGGTGGTGTTCTTGGTGGCAATTACTTCTGCAAGGCGGATCTCGGAGTTACAAGCGTTGTCCTGTAGAGAGCCCTCTCTGTCTTTCTTCGATAATAAGGTGGTCTTGCGGCCAGTCCCTTCCTTTTTGCCCAAAGTGGTTTCCATTTTTCATCTTTATCAAGTAGTGTCTTTGCCGGTATTCGCGGCGGAGAGCAGCAATCAGTCTGCAGAACAGTTGCATCGCTTGGATATTCGCAGGGCGTTAAAAAGGTATATCTGTACGACAGCCAGTTTCCGGAAGTCGGATAGATTGTTTGTGCTATTTGCAGGGGCGCATAAAGGTGAGGCATCATCTAAGGCTTCTATTGCCTGATGGTTGAAAGAGGCAATCGCGTCAGCATATATGTTGAAAGGCCAGGTGGTTCCAGAAGGGCTTAGAGCTCATTCCACTAGGGCGCAGGCGGCTTCCTGGGCAGAGTGTAGTCTTGTGCCGGCGGTGGAAATCTGTAAAGCGGTGACCTGGTCTTCTTTACACTCGTTTGTGAAGCATTACCGTCTGGATGTTCAGGCGAAGAGGGATACCTGTTTTGGATCGGCGGTGCTTCAGGCTGGTCTAGCGGGGCCCTCCCGTTGAATATATAGTCACTGCTCTGTTACATCCCCAGAGATTCCGAGACTAGACTGGAGGGACGATGAGGAAGATTAAATTAGACTTATCTGCTAATTGTAGTTCCTGGAATAACTCCAGTCTAGTCCCGTGTCCCGCCCTATTGATGAGTGGACCGTGGACAGAAGCACGGATGAACTAACAGGTAAGAGTTTCCGGGGATGAGGTTGCGGCCTAGTGTCCAACGGCAAGGGGGGGAGCGTAGGGATGGCCGGGAGGTCCGTTTCCTTCACAGGGGGGGGGGGGGAGATCAGGACCTCAGCGAAGACGTGTGGGGCAGAACCTGTGTACATAGTTAGGTTTGCCAATTTTTAGTGTTCAGATAGTGGTTTTTCAAATGTCTGAAAGTACAGTTTGCTACTTAATGGTTGCTCCGGTGAGTCTGCTTTGTCAATAGGTAACTGGTCTGAGGAGGCGGATCCGGGGCTTATGTACCAGTGACATCACAAAAGTGACGTTTCTCAGTCTCCAAGCTGCTGGAAGAGGATGACAACCCAGAGATTCCGGGACTAGACTGGAGTTACTCCAGGAACTACAATTAGCAGGTAAGTCTAATTTCATCTTGTTAATAGCTGAAGGAACAGCAGCAAGAGGCCCTCTAGACAGGGCTGGGCTGGTGTGGGCCTCACAGCCCTGTATGGTCCAGAGTTGCGTGGCTGGCTAATTCTGTATGTTGCATCAGGAGAAAATCTGGGCTGGCTCACTTTGAGGCTTTACCAGTTGCTCTAGAGCAGCGGTTCTCAACCTGTGGGTCGCGACCCCCATGGGGGTTAACACAGGATTTAGCGGGAGTCGCCACAGGATTTAGCAGGGGTCGCCTCGTCTCTGCCAAGTTAAAAAAAAAATTTAAAATGCGCACAGGTTGCTGCCGAGTCCGCTTCTTGGCAGCAGCAAACTCACTGCCTCCCTTCTAATGTAGCCGCGACTCCCTGCCTCTTAGGGAACCGCGGCTGTGCCTGTAAAACCATTGCGGAGCCTCCCTGTCTCTCGACGGGCTCCGTGCAGCATTGTCCTGCCTCCAAAGGAAGTGGTAAAGGGGATGAGGGGGCAGGGAACCTACAACACGGCTGACATGGACAGAGGGGGGGCTGACATCGACAGGGGGGGGCTGACATGGAGGGGGGGAGCTGATATGGATGGATGGATGGATGGATGGAGGGAGGGGACTGATATGGATGGAGGGAGGGGGGCTGACATGGAGGGAGGGGGCTGGCATGGACAAAGGGGAGAGACAGGGGGACATACTGGACAGACGGGATAAATGCTGGACAAAGGTGAGAGAGTGCGGGTTAGGATTATAATGGACTGATGGGGGAGCTAGCACTGGTAATGGGCAGACTGGGGGGCTAGGACTGGTAATGGGTTGATTAGGGAAGGCTAGGACTGATCAAGGGGGGGGATGAGACTGGTAATGGGCTGATAGGGGGTAGGACTGGTAATGTACTGATGGGGGGCTAGCATTGGAATTGAGCTGATTGGTGAGGCTAGGACTGGTAATGGGCTGATGGGGGGGGGGGTAGGACTGTTAATAGACTGATTAGGGGAGCCTAGCACTGGTAATGGGGTTGAGGGGGGGACTAGCATTGGAAATGAGCTGATTAGGGGAGGCTATGACTGGTAATGGGCTGATGGGGTGGGGTAGGACTGGTAATGTTCTGATGGGAGGCTAGCATTGGAAATGAGCTGATCGGGGGTCTATGACTGGAAATGAGCTGATTAGTGGAGGCTAGGACTGGTAATGAGCTGATGGGGGTAGGACTGATATTGGGCAGATTAGGGGAGGCTAGCACTGGTAATGGGGTTGAGGGGGGATTAGCACTAGAAGTGAGCTGATTGGGGGGGCTTTGACTGGGAATGGGCTGATTATGGGGAGGGGAGGATAGAGCTGCTGGCCCTGGAAGAAAACTGGGGGCTAAGGCTACAAATGGGCTGATGCGAGGGGATGGGAGAATGGAACTAGAAGGGAGTGGATCTGAGAGGGGCTGCCATGGTATTTGTACTAGAAGGGATTGGTCAGTGGGGAAGGAGGGGGACTGGAAGGGAATGGATACCAGTGGCAGTCATGGGAAAGCAAGTTGACATTGGAAGGTACTGGGAGTGAGGACTGGAAAGGGGCTGATACTGGGGAGGGTTACTGGGACTGGAAATAGGCTGATGGAAAGAAGTGAAGAAAATGAAAGAAAAGATTAGAAATGGCAGATGGACCACAGAAAGAGAGCTAAGAGAAGACAGGAAAGCAGAAGCCTCAGATCGGGACCAGCATGATCAGAGAATAAATTGGTCAGACAACAAAGGTAAAAAAAATAATTTTATTTCATATTAGTGATTTTAGTTTATTTATTTATTTATTTATTTATTTGCAGTCTCTTTTATACCGCGCTATTCGACATCAGTGCGGTTTACAATGAACATAAGAGTTGCACATCTCAATTTCGTGATTTGTGCCTACAGTGAAACAGGTATAATAACTTGGGTATACATTAAACAGGAATTTGACTACAAAATCATAATTTTGAAATCAAATATTATTACTTTTTGTTGGGATTAGTTATTGTGGTTTAAATAAGTAAATTTATAAATAAAAACATAATGCAAAGGCCTATAATATATTAATAATTCAACAAATGATTACAGCGACAATGCGTTAACGGTAAAGGAATTGAAACGCATTCGATTTTATCATTGGGGGTCATCACAAGTTGACCAATGGTAAAAGGGGTCACGGTGCAAAAAATTTTGAGAACCACTGTCCTAGAAGATCCCTCTTCTCCCCAACGCAGGATTTCACCTCCAGAGGACATGTCATTTCAGGATTTCATCCGTGATATGGCCAAAGGTCTTTCAATCACAGTAGCTCCTGAAGAGGAACCCAGAGCAAAGGAACTGGAAATTCTCCAATATCCTGAAGCTCCTAAGGAGGCAGCTACTCTGCCTATCCATGAAATGATGCTTAGAATGTGGGAGACACCTCTGACTACTTCTCCTCACTCTAGGAGACTTGATACTATGTATCGAGTTCCACCATGTCCTGGATTTCAGAAAATTCAGCTGCCACACCATTCAGTGGTAGTGGAATCAGCCATGTGTAGGAAGAAAAGTGCAAAGAGGCATGCATCCAATCTTCCAGGTCGTGAATGCAGGACTCTGGATGCTTTTGGACGCAGAACCTTTCAAGCTTCCATGCTTTCAGCTAGGATCGGTTCATATATCCTATATATGGGAATGTTCCTCAAAGAAGTTACAGGAGACTTGGAACGTATGAGCCCATTTCTCCCAGATGATAAGAGACAAGATTTTCTTGCTCTAGTTAAGCATGCTCAGGATGTCTCCAAGTTTGTCAATCGTGCAGCCTTTGACTGCTTCGAATGTATCAGCAGAACTTCTGCTATTGCCATTGGCGCAAGACGGATTGCCTGGCTACAGGCATCAGACTTGGAGACTTGGGTACAGGACAAGTTAGGCAACATTCCTTGCACGGGAGAGAACTCTTCGGCAAGAACTGGCAGGAGAGGGCTAACGAGTTAGAGGCTGACAATTCTACCTTAGATAGATTGTCAAAGTCTACAGCCACTCCAGACAAAAGGAAGCCTTATAAAAAACCCTCTTTTAGCAAAAAGAGGACATTTTATCCTTCCTATACCCAGCAGAGTCAGACTCCAGGTCAGGTTGCCCAAAAGGGACAAACTAGACAGCAAAAGAAACCAAAAGGCCCGAGAGCCCAACCAGCTCTCCAGGTTCAGCCCCCTCCAAGGGCTTTGACTCCTTCCTAGAAAGCTTTGCCTTCCTGCCTCTGAGGGGTCCCCAACCCCCCAATATTCCGGGCAGGTTATGCCACTTTGTCAACAGATGGCATCAGATAACAGCAGAAGATTGGACTTTGTCCATTGTAGGAGAGGGGTACAAACTTAATTTCACAGCTTACCCCCTCCTAAATTCTAAAGCAATTCAATTCACAAACCTCTGCAGACAATCTGCTAGATCACAAGGTCTCCACACTTGTTGTCTAAGGGGCAATAGAGGAAGTACCCATTCTTCAACAGGGTGCAGGGTTCTACTCCCCCTATTTTCTTATTCCAAAGAAAACAGGAGGACACAGACCCATTCTAGACCTCAGAGAATTGAACAAATATCTGTTTCAAGAGAAATTCAAAATGATTTCTCTAGGAACTCTTCTGCCGTACCTTCAAAGCCAGGACTGGCTTTGCTCTCTAGACTTAAAGGATGCATACACTCACATTCTCATCCATCCAGATCACAGGAATTTTTACGTTTCCTTTTCAGGGGAAGACATTTCCAGTACAGGGTTCTTCCTTTTGGTCTGGCTTCAGTACCAAGGGTATTCACGAAATGCATGGCAGTAGTAGCTGCATTTCTACGAACCCTGGGGATTTTCGTCTTCCCTTACTTAGACGACTGACTCATTCGAGCCTCCGCAGTTGCAGAGGCCAGCACTGCACTGTCCCGTACAATGCAAATCCTCCAATACTTGGGATTGGTAATGTTTTTGTTGTTAAGTGCCATCGAGTCGGAGTCGACTCATCGCGACCCTCTGGATAGCTATCCTAAATTGTGTTCGGTCTTGAGTCAGGCGGCTCATTGTTGACAGACTGGTACCCGTAGCTGCTGTTATTGTATCGATCCATCTCATTGCTGGCCTTCCTCTTTTGCGCTGACCTTCTATCTTGCCAAGCATGATGTCTTTCTCTAATGATCTCTCTCTTCGCATGATGTGTCCAAAGTATGAAAGTCGAAGTCTTGTCATCTGAGCTTCTAAAGAAAGCTTAGGTTTGATCTCCTCTAGTACCGACTGGTTTGTTCGTCGGGCAGTCCATGGTATGCACAGTATTCTCCGCCAGCACCATAATTCAAAGGCATCAATTTTTCTTCCTGTCTTATCTTTTTCACTGTCCAGCTTTCACATCCATATGATGTTATTGAAAATACCATGGCTTGAACAAGTCGAATCTTTGTATGGAGAGAGACATCTCTGCTCTTGAGAATCTTATCTAGGTCTTTCATAGCCATTCTGCCAAGAGCAAAGCGTCGTCTGATTTCTTGACTGCTTGTTGCTTCTTTATTGATAGTTGATCCAAGTAGGTTAAAGTTGTTCACAATTTCAATTTCTTCTCCTTCAACGATGAACCTGTTGATTATGCCAGTTGTCATGATCTTTGTCTTCTTTACATTAAGGTGCAGGCCCATTTTCCCGAAATCTCAACTAGTTCCTTCCCAATGCCTAGAATTCATAGGAGCCTGTCTTTCCTTCCAGAAGCCCGATGTCTTCGCATAATGCAGCTAGTTTCCCAAGCAGCAGGCAAATCCTCCCTCACTGCTCGGGAGCTACTGCAGTTACTGGGACACATGGCATCCACAGTTCATGTAGTCCCATATGCTCGCCTCCACATGCGAGCAGCTCAGTGGACCCTCTCCACACAGTGGACACAGGCCACGGGTCATTTGTCGGACAAAATAACAATCTCTCAGTGACTAATTTTGTCCCTCCAATGGTGGCAATCACTAGAAAATCTGACAGTGGGGTCTCCTTTCCATCAACCCCTCTTTCAGGCCACCCTAACAGATGCATCACAGGTGGGTTGGGGAGCTCACCTGAATCATTTCTCTACCCAGGGCACCTGGACTCCACAGGAGGTTGGTTTACACATAAACCTCCTGGAATTAAGAGCAATTTATTTAGCTCTTCGAGTGTTCTACGCCCAGCTCAGCTACAAGACAGTCCTAGTCCAGACGGACAATCAGGTAGCCATGTTCTATGTGAACAAGCAGGGCGGAAGAGGCTCTCTGTCGTTATGCAACGAAGTTTTACGACTATGGGCCCTCGCCAGAGAGCATCAAATTCACCTTCTAGTGGTATATCTTCCAGGCATTCAAAACCTTTGGGCAGACAAACTCAGTTGAGTACTGCTACCTCCCGAGTGGTCACTCCACCTAGACCAGATGGCAAAGATATTTCATCTCTGGGGCACTCCAGACATAGACCTCTTTGCAAGTCCACTGAATGCCAAACTTCCCCGGTTCTGTTCCAGGATTCCGGCAGACAACTGTCAGGCAAGGGATGCCTTCCTCCTTCACTGGGGTCAGGACTTCCTTTATGCCTTCCCACCCATTCCCCTCATCCCCAAAACACTCTTCAAGCTTCAGAGAGACAGGGGTCGCATGATTCTCGTAGCACCACGATGGCCACGCCAAAAGTGGTATTCCCTGCTTCTGCATCTCTCTCAAGCGGCACCTCTGGAGTTAGGGCATGCTCCAGATCTCCTTTCCCAAGAGAACGGGATGCTATGGCACCCGAATCCCCAGTCCCTGCACCTCACGGCCTGGTTGCAGAAGGCTTAGATCTCCAGGATTTCAATCTGTCCCAGCAGGTAAAAGATATCCTTCAGGCTTCGAGGAAACTTTCCACAAGAAGATCTTATGCCTTCAAGTGGAAACGTTTTACTATATGGTGCTCCAAGAGGGGGTTAAACCCCCTGGTCATACCCTTAGAATCGATACTAGAGTATCTCCTTCACTTATCGAATTCTGGGTTAAAGACCAATTCGGTAAGAGTCCATTTTAGTGCAATTGCAGCTTCTTATAAGCCTCTAAATGGACAACCAATTTCCTCTCATCCACTCCTATCAAGATTTATGAGAGGCTTTTTATTAATAAACCTCCCATCAAGCCATCACCGGTGGCATGGGATCTAAATCTAGTTCTCGGGCAGCTCATGAAGCCACCTTTTGAGCCTTTAGCCACTGCAGCCCTTAGGTTTTTGACCTGGAAGGTCATCTTCCTAATTGCAATCACCTCTGCCCGTCGCATTAGTGAATTGCAAGCTTTAGTGGCTGATCCTCCTTATACTAGGTTTCATCATGATAAGGTTGGTCTTCGAACTCGCCCACATTTTATGCCAAAGGTGGTTTTGCCTTTTCATTTAAATCAATCAATTTACCTTTCTGTATTTTTTCCGAGGTCTCACGCCTCGAATGCAGAAAGAGACCTTCATACTTTGGATTGCAATAGGGCCTTGGCCTTTTACATACAAAGAGCACAGCAACATAGAAAGTCCTCACAACTTTTTATAGCTTTTGACCCTAGTCATTTGGGACTTCCAGTCTCCAAAAGAACTTTATCTAAATGGATTGCCCAATGCATATCCTTTACTTATGAGAGTAAGGGTCTTCCTCTTCAGGACCATGTCACAGCTCATAATTTGAGAGCCATGGCAGCTTCTATGGCTAATCTCCACTCTGTGTCTATCGATGACATTTGTCGAGCAGCCACCTGGGCTTCGGTACACACCTTCACAGCCCACTACTGCCTAGATAAAGCCTCCCATCGGATGCCGCCTTTGGCCAAGCTGTTCTTCAAAATCTCTTTCAAACCTAAACCAACTCCTGCCCACCAACCCTGGTGGGATGCCGGAGATCCATGGGAGGAAGGATTCTCACCTTCGACGGTGGCACCTTCCTGGGGCTATCTCCCTGGTATCTTCAGCTAGGGAGTCCCCATATGTGAGGACTACATTCCTGCTTGTTCCTGGAGATAGCGTAGTTAACTCACCTGTAACAGGTGATCTCTGGGAACAACAGGAATTTAGTCCTCACAACCCACCCACCTCCCCTAGGAGTTCTCTGTCTCTCTTTGTCTCTTTCCTCTCTCCCTCTATCTTTTCACTCAGCTACAAACTTAATTGAAGAGGGACAGTTGGAAAGGCGGGAAGGCAGCGCGCATATGCTGAGGGATGCTCCCAAAAGCGTTCCTATTGGACGCTGGGGAGCGTTCCCGCACAGGCTCCGTCGGTACCGACGATACCCATATATGTGAGGACTAAGTTCCTGCTGTTCCCGGAGATCACCTGTTACAGGTGAGTAACTACGCTTTCTGCACTGCAGTATCGCACTACAGTAATGATATAAAGACTTCATTCTCACCTACCATGCATACTTCAGCAGTCTACTAAATACTAAATATCCTTTATACCCCTAATGAAGGTCTCGGTGGAGAATTCTGGTGGTGCCAGATCAGTAACTGTCTGGCTAACACCCAAGTAAGCGGCTAAGCCGCAGCCAAAATAAAGCAGCAATGGACAGCAATTACAAGCAGAGGATTGCAGGCAATTTTTGGACCTTCAGGATACAAGAAGGAAGTCTTTCTCTAAGTTTCTCTAAATATATTGTGAGCCTTTACAGAAGAGCTCAAACTCCATTAAGTAGCACAACAGCAAGCCTGTAGGAAGAAAATTTGAATTCCTGATGGGTGCTTCCAAGAGAAAAAAAAGGTGTCATTAAATAGCTCTGGGAGAACAATTTTTAAAGCAAGTAGGTATTTATCCAGACCAACTGTCTTGTCTGAATAATTTCCTCTCACAACAGCTAAAAGTATGTAAGGGCTTTCACAGCAAAATAAGCACTCTTGTTCCATATTTAGATCAATAGAGCATACAGCACATATAGAATGACATTTTCAAAATGTACACATGCTCTTTTACCCCATTAAACTGTCCACATAAACAGGAGGTAGAAAGTACATGTATCGTGTCCAGATGGACTTCAATTACAGTAGTTCTCAAACAGTAGTTTCTCTTTTGATATTTTCGTGGCTAATTTTTAATGTACCTTGCAACTATTCAAAATCGCCGCCTATGAGAGTAATTTTATAAAGGTTGACTAGATTGGTGTGCGTTCCAGCATGCACAAAATCATACTTATGAATAAATAGAGGTGTAAGTCGTAAGATAGGTGCCTCAAACCTAGGTACGAGTTGTGTGTAAGTTGCAGTCTGCCCAATATCCATCCACACTCTACCCCTGGCCACGCCCACACCAAAATTACACACCATTGGCCTGATGTGGGTACTTATAGATAATGCCCGACTAAAGTATGCATAAGTCATGGAAAGCGTAGCTACTCACCTGTAACAGGTGATCTCTGGGAACAGCAGGGATTTTGTCTTCATATATGGGTGAGGTTGGTACCTACGGATCCTGTGTGGGAACGCTCCCTAGCGTCCAACTGGAAAGCCTTTGGGGTGCACTCCACTGTGCCTGCGCGACTGCCTTCCCACCCTCCCAACTCCCTCTCTTCAGCTGAATTTGAGAAAAGAGTAAATGAAACCCTATGGGAGGAGGGTGAGTTGTGAAGACTAAATTCCTGTTGTTCCCAGAGATCACCTGTTTACAGGTGAGTAACTACGCGCTATCCAGGAACAAGCAGGAATGTGGTCTTCGCATATGGGACTCCCTAGCTCCCAGATGCCAGATAGTGACCTCGGAACCGGTGGAGGTTCACCTCTGAGTAGACATGGTGAGGTCAAAGATCCTTCATGGATTTCTGTTATTGAAAGACTGGGACCGAGGGTAGGAGTTGCATCTAAATCTGAAAAAGGTGCTGGAGTACAGCCTGACCAAACATGGCATCCTGACGGGAGTTCTTGTCCAGACAATGATCAGCAAAGGTATGGACAGAAGACCAAGTTGCTGCTTTTCAAATTTTATTGATGGCTACTGAGCGTAGGTCTGCCATCTTGGTGGCCATGGCGCGAACATTACAAGCAGTGACATGCCCTTGCAGGGAGAGTCCTGCTTTGTCATAGGTAGATGAAATGCAGTTCGCTATCCATCTGGAGAGGGTATGCTTAGAAACAGGTAATCCCAGGTGACTGTGGTCAAATGAGATGAACAGCTGCGAAGCTTTATGATGACCTTGGGTCCTTTGGAGACCAACAACCAACACACTCTTGCAGTCAAATGTGCAGAGTTGCTTCCGCTTTAAATGTATGTGGTTTAGGAAAGAAAATTGGAAGGTAAATTTTACTGGTTTAGATGAAAGGGAGACACCACCTTTGGCATAAAGTGTAGGTGAGTCTGAAGGACTACTTTGTCATGGTGGAAGCGGGCATAGGGTGGATCCGCCACCAAAACCTGAAGTTCACTAATGCGTCTAGTTGAAGTGAGGGCAATTTAGGAAGATCACCTTCCAAGAAAGGGATTTAAGTGAGGCCATGGCTAATGGTTCAAAGGGTGACTTGAGAAGCTTTGCTGGAACAACATTGAGGTCCCAAACTACCAGAGGTGGCTTATTGGGAGGTTTGGACAGCAGGAGACCTCCCATAAAATGTGCTACTAGAGGTTGTGTGGAGATGGGCAGCATACAGTGCTACCATTGAGCCAGCCAATTAAAATGCTGCTTATTGCCTTAGGGTGGCATGCAGAATGGCAACTAGAAGGGTCAGATTCCAGAGTGGATGCCTGGACCCAATTCCTGGTCCAGAGCTCTCCACACCTTCAGGGCTGCTGTGTGGGGAGCTCTGGATGGGGGTGGGAGGGAGCGGGAGTGGGAGGAGACAGGGCAGGCCAGAGGTGGGACCCTGACCCAGACATACAGGGCTGATTCCAGCTGCGGCCATGTACACCCAGGCTGGATGACATGGATGTGTGACTTATTTCATCTTGGTGGTGGAATAAGTCAACCCATGTTTGGCAATATGTGGCTGCAGACCCCCCTAAAGGCAGAGCAGGCACAGATTTCCCACAGCCTGGCCTCGACAGGCCGATTAGGGGGTTGGGTTGGGGGAAAACAGTCTATTCTGGGTCCAGGGATGAGCGCAGCTACCACATGGCATCACGGTGCCATGGCGACAGGACGTCACAGCACCGGGCTCTATGCAGGAGCCGTAGCAGAGTTGTACGGGGAGAGAGCGGGGTGTCCAAGGGATCTGAATTGGGGCACATCCTGCCTGTCCAGGCCCCCTGCATCTGCTTTCTGATCCTGCAGAGAACACCTGCTGTGCACTTGTTTCTCTCTTTTGCACATTTTTGGTTTGCTAAATGTGGCATTTTATTTCTATTTATATCTAATTTCACAGTGTTATACTTTTTTTAAAGAATAAGTACAGTGGATGATGAGGTAAATGAACAACTTGACCAGTTGCTCTTATATTTCGAGCCCCAGTCATTCCATTGAGAGTAGCCCGAACTCTACTCCATATTATCAGTGTGCTGCAGATGCAACAGGAGTATCCATTTCAGGCACACTCCTGCCCCCTCCACCCCCCACTGTATTGCAGACAGTACGCTGCACCTTGTATTATATATATGTATGTAGTTAAATGCTGTTGAGTCTGTTGTACACAGGTACAAACTTAGATTGTAAGCCCTTTGGAGAAAAATATCTATGGAGTGGCCTAGTGGTTGGGGCAAGGTACTTCAGGCCGGAAGGTCGGGGGTTCAAATTCCACTAGAGGACAGCAACCTTGGGCCGGAAGGACTGGGGTTTCTAGTCCCACAGGTGCTCCTTCTGGTCTTGGGCAAGCCACTTAACCCTCCATAGCCCATGTTCCCTGTAAAATAGTTATCTCCAAGTTATAATGCCCTGTTTCAGTTTGTTCAATGTAAACCGCACTGATGCAGAATAGTGCGGTATATAAGAGAATGTAAATAAATAAATATCGACTGTACCTGATTGTAACTTGGAAAGACCTGAGCAGCTAAATATAAATAGAAAAAGATAATACATAAATATAAAATACACATGAATGCATTGAGGACCTAGGAATCTATTTGGTGATTCATGGCACTCTGACATAGCTCATGCTTCTTTAATTAAGGCTGTCTCAAATAATGGAGAGGAGTTAGTCACAGCAATAAACAGAGCATAGAAAGCAAAACTAGAGCCCAGTTCTCACCGAGCATTGGATCAGGGCCGGCCCGTCCATTGAGCAAGAATGTTTTTTGCACAGGGCCCCGCGTTTTAGGGGGCCCCAATGCAAAAGACATTTGCATCAGCCCAACTAGGTTAAAAAAAACACAAACCGGCTGCTGCTGCCGCCGTGGCAACAGCAGAATCGAGCATCCCGCGGGTCCCCCCTGCCCTGCAGAGTCCTCCATGCGGCCTCAGCGTTGGCTGTCAGAGCCGCGCGAAGAGAGAGAACTTCTCTCGTGGCTCTGTTAATCCTGCCGCGGGACTGATGGGATTTCCTTTGCACGGCTCTGAAAAGCCCGCGCTGAGGCCACATGGAAGACTCTGAAGGGCAGGGGGGGCCCCACGGGATGCTCGATTCTGCTGCTGCCACAGCGGCAGCAGCAGCCGGTTTGTGTTTTTTTAACCTAGCTGGGCTGATTGGGGGAGAGGGGGTTAGGACTGTTAATGGGCTATGGGGGGGAGGGGGTTAGGACTGTTAATGGGCTATGGGGGGGTTAGGACTGGAAATGGGCTGATGGGGGGGTTAGGACTGGAAGTGGGTTGATGGGGGGGTTAGGACTGGTAATGGGCTGTGGGGGGGCTAAGACTACAAGTGGGCTGATGGGGCTAAGACTGGAAGTTGGCTGATGGGGGGGTTACGACAGGTAATGGGCTGTGGGGGGGGGCTAAGACTACAAGTGGGCTGAGGGGGCTTAGGACTGGTAATGGGCTATGGGAGGGCTAGGACTGGAAGTGGGCTGATGGGGGGTTAGGACTGGTAATGGACTGTGGGGGGGTAAGACTGAAAATGAGGTGATGGGGGGGTTAGGACTGGTAATGGGCTATGGGGGGGCTAGGACTGGTAATGGGCTATGGGGGGCTAAGACTGGAAGTGGGCTGATGGGGTTAAGACTGGTAATGGGCTGTGGGGGGCTAAGACTACAAGTGGGCTGATGGGGTGCTTAGGACTGGTAATGGGCTATGGGGGGGCTAGGACTGGAAGTGGGCTGATGGGGGGGTTAGGACTGGTAATGGGCTATGGGGGGGCTAGGACTGGTAATGGGATGGGGGGTTGCTAGGACTGGTAATGGGCTGAGTGGGGGGGGGGCTAGGACAGGAAATGGGCTGATGGGCTAGGATAGGACTGGAAATGGGCTGTTGGGGGGTGCTAAGGTTGGAAATGGGCTGTGGTGGGGGCTTGAATTGAAATGGACTCATGGAGGGGCTAGAACTGGAAGTAGGCTCATGGGGGATTTGGATTGGAAATGGGCTGAGTGGATGGGAGCTAGGATTTGACATGGGCTGATGGTGGGGCTAGGAAAGGACTAGAAATGAACTGATGGGGGGCTGGGATTGGAAATGAGCTGATGGATAGGACTGGAAAGGGATGGGGAGCTAGGACTGGAAATTGGCTGATGGTGGGGCTAGGATAGGATTGGAAATGGGCTGATGGGGGGGGGCTAGGACTGGAAATGGGCTGATGCGGGGACTAGAAGGGAGCAGATGCTGGGTGGGGCTGGAACTAGAAGGGAGCTGATGTTTGGGGAGGATTAGAATGGGATGGAGCTGGGAGAGTGAAATGGAGAGGGGAAAATATTTTGTGTGGGAGGGAAGACAAATCTACAATTGGCCGGATATTGGGAGAGTAAGTGGGGATTGAGGATGGAGGGGTAAAATTTGAGTGGATGAAATAGGAATGAGGAAAGAGCAAAAGGAGAAATATTAGTATGTTAAAGCAGATGTAGAGAGAGAATGGGAAAAAAAACTAGGAGAGAAGAAAGGACATGGACAGCAGACGATGGAGAGTTAGCAGAAGACATGAAGAAACTAGAAGAAAATGGCTGGAGCAATTGCCACTGGAAAAAAAATGCACAAAAGGTAGAAAAATATCTCTTTATTTTGAATTTATTAACTGGAATATGTCAGCTCTGGGAAATGTGCATCATTAACGTCTGCGCTTTGTTTAGTACAAGAGGAAATTAATTTGTAGTTTTATTTCTACAGTGTTGTACATTCCAAGTTTGGCTTTTGGGGTTCCCAGTTTGTCTTCCTGTTTCTAAATTGTGATTCCTTGTTTGGTGATAGTCTATGTTCTGTTCATGTGTAACAGAGCTGAGGTATTCTGTTTATGTAATTCCTATTTGACATTGCCACTTCTTCTCTTTCCCCAGTAGGTCATGTATTGTTATTCTCTGAAATGTATTGGTTTAATATTTGCAGTGTTGCCTTTTGATAGGTAGGGTATGGTGCTTTGTGAGTCCTGGTAGTGCTGTTAGGATACGGCGGGTTTGCTATGGGTTCTAAATGGGCAGTGTTTGTAGTAGTTCCTAATGTGCCTGGCGGTTGTTACTGGATTATAGTAATGTAGAAATCTTTTAGTCTTTCTTTATCCATATACTCATTAAGAGGCATGTTTACTAAAAGTCAGTGTATGGTAACATTATGCAAATGAGGCCCCGCACCGAGTCTCCGCACATGGCCCCGCACCCCCCTTGGGCCGAACCTGCATTGGATGCTCTGAAGGTTCTGTCTCATGCCAACTTCAGCAAACTTTCTATCAGCTTAGATCAGCCTGAAACTCTGAAAAGCATGTATGTTTTGAAAAGAAAAAAAAATGAGGCTTTGAGCAGAAGCAACAGCTTCTCTTTGCAGTAGTCTTCTGTATACAACCCCCTCCCCCCCCCACCTTTATCCCAGGTATACTGTGACATGGGTCATAGAGTACCAGTTTTCCAGTCTGGAATGTACACCGTTTTGCTCTTCCAAAGCATGTACAATTTGAGAGAGTGCCTGAGGCACAGGGGGGGGGGGGGGGGGTTAGGTGTTCTTTTCCAAATCACAGCAAATGTCTTTGATTGTGGTCAGACTCAAATGTGTGGCTCCAAATTCTTAATTTCCTCTTCTAACCTGAAGGCCATTTTCTCATTTTGATCACTTCAGTTTAAAAACGCCATTGGTACCCCTCAGAGCTTTGCGCTCAGTTATATATTACTGAGATGCGTCTTTCATAATCGTGGTTCTGTGTTTATTTCTCCAGTTCAAGATACTGTAATTTGAGCAATACATTAGCGGCTCTTATCTGGTTAGCAGCACCTGCTATTCAGACAAGTGCCACTGACCTGGAATATTGAGTGGTGCCAGATACACAATGCTGCTGATTATTCTTGCAGATAGTTCCACGGTGGCGGTCCATGTGTGGAGCTGGGGCAGCACTGGAGATTATCTATATAATGGTGATAATTCAATGGCACTGTGCAGAAAATTATCTGGAGAGCATAGGACAGTAAAAAAGTTTCCTAATGCTATCCGGATATCCTGTCCATATAGCAATACTAAGTAGGATTATTCTATGGACAATGGTGGTTCTGGCTACAGTATCCAGATATTCAATAGCAGCCACAATTCGGATGCTGGCACTGAATATTTGGGGGGGAGGGGTTAGCTGCAGCAGCTAGTGTTTGGGGTTTTTATTTTTATTTTTTTATTATAGCTGCTGTGACTCAGTATGTACCTGATCATTTTCATTGTGGATCATTCTGTCATTGTTTTGTTTTATTTATTAAGCTTATCAACTTACATCTCTAAATGTAATGGGTACAATAGCCACAATAGTCATTCATAATAGACAACAAAGAAAGAAAGTAGTAAGCTTTCTAGTTCCCTTCAGGTGAAAGCAGCTCAGGCAATTTCTAAGAAATAAGAAAAGCAACCAAAGGGTAATTGCCCAATAAAATTACTGCTAATCTACTATTACTACATTTATATAGCGCTACTAATCGTACGCAGTGCTGTACAGTACAGACATGTACGAGACAGTCCCTTCTCATCAGAGCTTACAATCTAGTCAAGACAAAACACACAAACACACAAATACGAAAGATGTAGGCAGGGGTGGAACAAGGGGAAGAAAAGGAGATTAGGTGGGTCAAGTTCCAAAAGCAGCAGCAAAGAGGTGAGCTTTCAACTTGGACTTTAAGAGGGTTAGAGTAGGTGCCTGGTATACAGACCCAGGTAGTTTGTTCCAGGTGTAAGGTGCAGCAAGGTGAAAGGAGCGAAGTCTGGAGTTAGCAGTGGGAGTGCGGGGCATAGATAGAAGCAGTTTGCCAGAAGAGCGGAGTACCCGAGGGGGGTTATGAGGAGAGAGAAAGAGATGAAAGGTACCGAGGAGCCGCGGAGTGAATGCATTTATAGGTCAGCAGGAGGAAATTGAATTGGATGCGGAAGCGGATAGGGAGCCAGTGAAGTGACCTGAGAAGAGGTGTGATTATGGGCATGACGAAGCTGGTGGAAAATTAGGCGCGCAGCAGAGTTGTTGAACAGATTGAAGGGGAGAGAGATGACTCGGAGGAAGAGTAGCAAGGAGTAGGTTACAGTAGTCGAGGCGAGAGGTGACTAAGGAGTGGACAAGCGTTTGAGTAGTGTGATCAGAGAGGAAGGGGCAGATTTTGCTAATGTTGTAGAGAACGAAACGGCAGGTCTTGGCTACGAGCTGGATGTGTGTGGAGAAAGAGAGAGAGGAGTCGAAGACTACCCCCAGATTGCGGGCCGAGGAAACAGGAAGGATTACAGAGTTATCCACAGAGATTGAGAAGGGAGGAAGAGGAGAGGTTGTGGGGGGGAAAGATAAGAAGTTCAGTCTTGGCCATGTTCAACTTCAAGTGGCGGTGAGACATCCAGGTAGCGACGTCAGAGAGGCAGGCAGAGATCTGGGTCTGGATTGCCGGGGAGGTTTCGGGCGTAGAGAGGTAGATTTTGGGAGTCAGCATACAGATGGTACTGAAAGCCATGGGAAGAGATAAGTGCACCAAGGGACTGGGTATAGAGAGAGAAAAGGAGCGGACCCAGAACAGATCCTTGGGGTACACCGACTGGGAGTGGGGTAGCAGATGAGGAGGAGCCACCAGAACACACCCAGAAGGGACGGTGGGAGAGATAGGAGGAGAACTAGGATAGCACAGAGCCCGAGAAGCCAAGTGAGGACATGGTATCAAGAAGAAGGATGTGGTCGACAGTGTCGAAGGCAGCAGAGAGGTCAAGAAGAATGAAGACGGAGTAAAGGCCTTTGGATTTTGCCAGGAACAAGTTGCTGGAGACTTTTGCAAGAGCCATTTCAGTGGAGTGTAGAGGACGAAAGCCAGACTGTAAGGGATCCAGGAGGGCATGAGAGAAGAGGAAGTTGAGGCAACGGCGGTGAACCGCACGTTCGAGTAGTTTAGAAGTGAAGGGAAGGAGAGGGATGGGTCGATAATTAGAAGGACATGTGGGATCAAGTGAGGGTTTTTTGAGGAGAGGTGTGACCACAGCATGTTTGAAGTCAGCAGAGACTGTTGCAGTGGAGAGTGATAGGTTGAATATGGGAGATGGAAGGGACAACGGTGGAGAAGATGGGGCGTAGGAGGCGGCTGGAGATAGGGTCAGAGGAGCAGGTGGTGAGTTTGGAGGAAGAAAGATGTGCTGTTTCGTCATCGGAGATCTCAGGAAAGGAAGAGAGGGTAGGAGAGGAAGGGGGGAGGGTTGGGAGTGAAGAGGAGGGGAGGTAGTTGATTTTGTGGGGAATTGGAGGGTGATCTTGTGGATTTTGTCATGGAAATAGTCAGCCAGGGTTTGGGCAGAAAGGGAGGGGAGGGATCGAAGGTGGGGGCACTTTGAGGAGGGAGTTGAGAGTAGTAAAGAGATGGCGAGGATCAGAGGCAAGGGAGTTAGTCAGATGGACATAGTAGTCCTGTTTGACAAGAGCTATGGCTGACTGGAAAGAGACAAGCATGAATTTGAAGTGTAGGAGGTCTGCACGGGAGCGGGATTTGAGACAAGCATTCTCAACAGAACGGGCACAGGAGCATAGATAGCGAGTAGTGGATGAAAGCTGGGGTGCAGAACGTCTCACAGGATGTGGGATGGGGGGAGCGAGAGCATCCAGAGCTGAGGAGAGTGCAGCATTATAGGAAGTTACTGCCTCTTCAACGGATGTAGATGACAGGGTGGAAGAAAGGGGTGAAGAAATGGCAGAAGAGAGAGCCAAGGGATCAATAGCATGAAGTTTCTAAATAGGTTAGAGGAGGCAGGATGAGGCTGAGGCAGCAGGTGATGAAGATTAAAGCTTAAAAGGTGATGGTCAGATACGAGAAGAACTGAGTTACAGAAGTTTGATGGTAAGCAGTTAGAGAAGAATATGAGGTCCAGGCAGTGGCCATGCTGGTGAGTGGGGCCAGTGGAACAAAGTTGGAGGTCAAACGAGGAGGCAAGGGAGAGGAGCTTTAAAGCATGAGGATTGGAGAGGTTATCGACATGAATGTTAAAGTCCTCAAGAATAAGAGTAGGGGAAGAGGAGTCCAGAAAGGAGAGCCAGGAGTCGCAGTCAGTGAGAAAGGTAGAAGCAGACTTGTCGGGAGGTTGATTGATAAATAGCCGCAACATGGAAAGGAAGCAGGGTGAAGAGGCGGATGGAGTGGACTTCAAAGGAGAGGAAGGAGTGAGACTGAGGCAGGAGGAGGGGTTGGAATTGGCAGGAGGGAGAAATTAGAAACCCAACACCCCCACCTCGACCAGAGGGGCGAGGCGTGTGGGAGAACTGATAACCCCCATGGCAGAGGGCAACAGTAGATGTGGTATCATCTGGGAGGAGCCAGGTCTCAGAGCAAGAAGATGTAGAGCATTAGAGATGAAGAGATCATGAGTAAAAGCGAGTTTATTAGAGACGGAGTGTGCGTTCCACAAGGCACATGGGAAGGGGAAAAGAGGGATGTGGATAAAATTAGATATGTTACATGAAAACTTAGTCTCAGAGTGAGACGGAAAGCTAGGGGGGTCAGGATTGGGTTTGAAATCTCGGGATGAGACTGAGGCAGAGGTGGAAGGGGAAAAGAGGGATGTGGATAAGATTAGACATGTTGCGTGAAGACTTCTTCTCAGAGTGAAGCAGAAAGCTAGGGGGGGCCAGGATTGGGGTTGATTATTTCTGGAAGAGAGAAGGAGGAGGAGTAGCAGAGTACGGGGTAAGGAGGAGGCAGTGCGGCGGAAACGAGGGTGAGGTTGCCTTAGAGAGAGAGAAGATGGTTGGATGAGAGGGAGAGAGTGATGAAGCTCAAGAGCTGGTGATAGAGTAGAGGACAGGATAGAGGGGGAAGTGAGGGTGGTAGAGGGGGGTAAAGGAGTGAGGGTGCTGGTAGGAGGGGAAACAGGGAGTATGAGGAAAAGGAAGACAATGTGATATGGAGCCATAGAAGGAACAGAGAGGGGCTATGCATCAGTGTTATCTTGCAAGCGGTGAGGTAGCAATGCAGCGAATGTTATTCTACAAGCAGCAATGGAGTCTACAGGCTATGCAGTATGTTATTCTACAAGCAGTAATGAGGTAGCAATGCAGCGTATGTTAATCTACAAGCAGCAATGGAGTCTTCAGGAGTCTAGAGGCTATGAAGGATAAGTTAATTCAAGCAGTGAGGTAGCGAGAGAGTCAGCAGGCTGTGGAGAGCAGGGTTGTCTTGCTTGGTGTGTGCTGCTTACCAGTTAGAGTGGCACGGTTTGGGATAGGTTGTCACGGGTAGGTGGGTTCAGGTCACTTCCTTTGTGAAGTTGGTGTCGTGCTGGTGTTGGATCAGGTTGGCCACCGTTTGGAGAGCGGAAGGGGTTGCAGCCCTCCGCTCGTCTCACTGCCGCCGATCGGGGCTCCGAAGGTGGTGGAGTGCTTGTCAAGTATTGTAGCCAGGTGGATCAGCAGGTCATTATGTGGGTCTCGTACTCTGTCTATTGTTGCTTCTGGGTTTGCAGTCTGTTGGTTCTAATTGGCTTATGGGTTAGGAGGCCGGGAGGACAGGGGATAGACTTTTCGGCAGTGTGCGATCAGGACTGTTTCCTGGGTTGCGTGCCTTGTGCTATAGTCTCGCGCCTAAGGGCCACGCCAAAGGGCCCTCTGGCGAGGCCCTCAGACACGGGCATGCTAGGCGAAGGTACGCCAGATGGTGAGGAGAATAAATGGCGTGTTGCGAGGCCCTATTGGCCTCGTTGGAGGGGCGCGGGGAAGAGCTTACCTGCCTGCTCTCCCTCGATGCCGCCGATCGGGTGCTGGATCAGGGTTGGAAAGGCTTTTTTGCTGCAGCTGGTGCCTTTTAAATAGTCCGGTGAGCGTGGGTCTGCTTCAGGCCTGATTGGCCTCGTTGGAGGGGAGCAGGGAGGAGCTTACCTGCTCGCTCTCCTTTGATGCCGCCGATCGGGTGCTGGATCAGGGCTCATAATTAACCACCTGAAAAATAAAAATTAGGTTTCAACAGCTTCTCTTTCAGCCCAAAATTTCTCAAGATGAGCTAGACCTACAAAAATCTGTGTTCTTGCTAGGAAGTTATATATTTACAAAGAAATGTAAATAAAGGTTCTCATAATGCTAAAACACGATGGGCCCAATATTCAGCGATAGTGGCTAGTTGGTGCCACTGAATTTTAGACCAGATATTCAATGCCAGGACATATCTGGGTCCTAGCATTGAATATCCTGGTTGCCCAGATTGCCTTGAACTATGGTTACATGATGCAAGGTTCCACATTGAGAACCACCACCCAGGAAAAAGATTTAAGCTTCATCGTGGATAACATGTTAAAACCCTCCGCCCAGTGTGCAGCGGCAGCCAAGAGAGCAAATAGAATGCTAGGTATCATAAGGAAAGGAATGGAAAATAAAACAGAAGATATTATAATGCCTCTGTATCGTTCTATGGTGCCACCGCACCTTGAATATTGTGTGCAATTCTGGTCGCCGTATCTTAAAAAGGATATAGCGTTATTAGAAAAGGTTCAGAGAAGAGCCACCAAAATGGTAAAGGGGATGGAAGGATACTCCTATGAAGAGAAGCTAAAAATGTTAACCTGGAAAAGGACGACTGAATGGAGATATGATAGAGGTCTACAAATTAATGAATGGAGTGGAACAGGTAAACGTATATCGATTGTTTACGTCGTCAGAATATAAAAAGACTAGGGGACATGCAATGAAGCTACAGGGTAACCTATTTAATAAGAGAGAATATTTTTTCAGTCAATGTGTAATCAAACTCTGTAATTTTGTTACCGGAGGTTTTAGTAAAAGCCATTAGTGTAGCTGGGTTTAAAAAAGCTTTGGACAAGTTCCTGGAGGAAAGGTCCATAAACCATTATTAAAAGGGACATGGGATATCACTGCTTGACCCAATACAAGCACTGAGGAACCTGTGTCTTTTGGGGATACTGCTAGGTACGTATGACCTAGATTGGCCACTGTTGGAAACAGGATACTGGGCTTGATGGACCTTGGTCTGACCCAGTATGGCATATCTTATGTTCTTATTGAAGCTAGCTGGGCAATAGTGATATTCAGCTGCTGCCTGATTAGCTTCAATAGCGAAACTTGGTTCAGCCTTTACTGCGCCTGACGTTTGCCACTGGGCAGTGGCTCAATATCTCTGCTGCCTGGCTATGGCCAACTCCAGTGCTAGCTGGTTAGCACTGGGGCATGCAGCGGTGGCACCCACAGTTTTTCAGTTGAATATCCTGGCCAAGAGGATTAACACTATGTAACAGGGTCTGATGCTATAAGACAGAAATAGATTCCTACACATTTGCATAGCATGACATATATCAGAAACATAAATACTTTAGAACCACAAAATACCAAATCCCTATATTTTAGTTGAAAACATTTTTATTAAAACAAAGAGTAGCACTCCAGCATACAGTTTTTACATATCATATGAAATATCATACATAATATTGAACAATCCAATGCCCTTATTATAAAATGTTTTCATTTTCTTCTCCCCTCCCTCCAATCCTCAAGCACCATCAAATACCCATTCGCGTACGGTGGGTATGTGATGGGGTTATATAGAATGCTACCCATCCCTCTCCAAAGGGATTATCAACAGGCCCCTTTAAGAGAGTCTGCAGCCCAAAGTTCAGGGCTTGTGGGGGCATGGCTCACAGGGAGAGGTTAAGAACCCATCAGACTGAAGGAGGGAGTAGGGGCCCGTAGCATCAGAAGTCTTTCCAAGGCAAGCCGTTCTGAGGTAGGAACTTTAACTGGGGCTGGAGGAAGGGCCAGGAGAACTAGCTTGTGGAGGTTTAACAAGCTTGGATAGAATAAAAGCTGATTTTGTTTTCCCTGAACTGTTGCTTGTTATGTGGTATAAAAGAATACCCCTTCCTACTGCACGCCACACTACCACAGGGTATTCTTACACAGTGCTGGGGACACTATCACAATCCCCGCAAACTCTGCTCCCTTATTCTTTCCTCTTACCCCCCCCTCCCTTCTGGTCCCCCAACTCAGTCCTCCCCCTCTCCGTTTACCCAGACATTACCGCATCCGCCAGTTAAACTCCCCTTTCTGCCCCTCACTTATAGTGGATGAGTCCCAGAACTCTATAACTACTATGTGCTCCTCTCCTTCCTACTCTATCCGTGCCAACTCACCATCCAATGCCACAGGCACTACAGGATCAACACTTCATTATGAGCTTGCGGAATAAGAGTATTTACATATCCCCCCTCCCCCCCCCCCCAAAAAAAAAATGCTTTCCACTGTTTCCCCTGCCCTTTGGAGGTTAAGCCTTCCAGTAACATTAAATTATGGAAAGCATTCCGCCAAGTCCAATAAGACACAAATTGCTCTTCCCTCTATTGTCACAGGATACTACAAGATTTTCCGATCAAGCACTCTTTCCTCATTAGGAGCCGTTGTGCTACCCCTTTCATCTTCAGATCCTCCATCTCTTCCAACACCACTAAGCCCAGAGAGAGCTCTACTTTCTGAGACAGATTCCCCGATTATTTTTGAGTCCGATGCCAGTATCTATGAACTCCCACACATCTCCAAAACATATGACCTAAATGGGCAAGGTCCCGATCAGAGTGGGGGCAATCCCTCTTATCAGTAAATATCACCTTATATGCCCTCACAGGGACTATGTACCTCTGAAATAATACTTAAATTGCACCTCCTGTAAGCGGGACCCTTTGAGCAGAGTTGATATATGGCAATCCCTTCAACAACCATCCTTCCCTTCGCGGGAGGCCTAGCTCAGCTTCCCATCTTCATTCCCACATCTCCACCTTATGCCGAGGCAGCAAGCTCACCAGCTTCTTATAGTAAAGCAAGATAAATAGGGGCCATGCTTAGGAATGACTGATCTAGGGAAACTATGTAATGCTTCATCTGCAGATAAGCAAAGAAATGCTTTGAGTCCAAGATAGCTTGTTCCTTTAATTTTTTGAAAGGACATACTCTACTCTCAGAATCCAATACCTGATGAATCATCTGAAATAATCACTGTCTCTCCCAGGCTTTCAAGGGGGCTGCATCTTAACCTGGTGGAAAGTACAAGGTCAGGTAGTAGGTCACCTGAGAACTAATACCCCACTTGCCACAAATATATCTCCAGACCCTACGCACCGGGCACACCACCATGCACTCCGGAGCCACACTGGAAGATCTTTACCATCAGTGTACAGAACTGCTAACAAACTAAATGGATGCACAAAATCTTCTTTAAACTCCCATGGGGTAAAAGTGGAGGTGCAACTTAGCCTATCACCTATGTCACTTACAAGATTAGATAAGTTGTACAACCCTGAGTCTGGAAGGCTGATCCCACCCTGCCGCCAAATACCTTGCAAGTGCCTCAACCTCACCCATGGATGCTGACCTTTCTAGAGGAACAGCCCCAAATCTTTCTCCAGCCTCCTGATACCACATTTCAGCCAATGCAGTGGCAACATTTGTATGACATATACGATTTTTGGACAAAACAACATACAAAAAGCCATCACTCGCCCAAGGAGGGATAGGTGCAAAGACGCTCAATATTCCATTTTAGTTCTAAGGAAAGACAGCAGCCCTTCAACATTTAAGGAGTGTAATTTCTTTGGGCTCTAACAGTTGAAAGCCCAAATAACGGAAAGATGACCCTGTTCACTGCAATGGGAATCCTCCCCCCCCCCAGTTCCTTTGCAAAGACCCCTGCATGCCCAGTGCCTCATTTATCCATATTGAGACATAAGCAGGCCAAATTCCCGTAATACCAAAATTCCTGTAGCAAACAAGTTAGCAAAATTTTGTGGGTTAGTTAGCAAAACTGGAGTGTCATCTGCAAATGCTGACAGCTTAAAACTGCTGATTCCCAATTGCACCCCCTCGATCAGCTCATTATCATACACTGTGCGCAGGAAAAGGTGCAGGGACAAAACCAAAAGAAGCGAGAAGAGTGGGCATCCCTGTTGGGTGCCACGTTGTAGCTCACAGCATTGCGATAGAGCCCCATTTACAAGTACTAAGGCCTTAGAGTGCAAATAAAGAAAATGAATTGCCACTAAATTTCTCCCCCATCCCATATGCCTGCAAGACCTCGAACAAGTAAACCCAATCCACTTTATCAAAGGCTTTTTTGGCATCAAAACTCGCTGGAAGGGAAGGGATTGTTTCCCTGTGCATCCATTCTAATGCCACAAGAATCTTGCGAAGATTAGACAACGCAGCGCAGCCTCCACAAACCCCCCCTGACTTTTGTGTAACAAACAGGGGAGCAGCTCCTCAAGATGGTCCACTAAAAGTTTAGCCATCAACTTCAAATCAAAATTCAATAATGAAATAGGATGGTATGACTCGACTTGCAAGGGGTCCTTGCCGGGTTTAGGAAACACTGTAATATACGCCCGATTAACATCATGGGCTAAGCTACCCTTCTTCCACCGAGTATTACACACCTCAGGAAGGGGCAGGAGAAGCTGCTCTTGCATCAGTTTTATAAAATTCTGCACTATAGCCGTCCAGCCCCGGAGCCTTGCAGCACTGTGCACCCACAGTCACCCGTTGCTCCTCGTCGCCGTGATAGGAGTTCCTAGTTGTCACCTGAAGAGGGTCAGGCTGAGGCGAGTACATTGTGCCAAGTATTAGCACAACTATGAAGGAGAAACCTGTTCCCCTGCATACAGCCCCTGATAATCTTGGAATGCTGCACAAATCCACTTAGTTCTATGTGTACTATCCCTGCATTAGAACCCTGAGCACCCTTTAGACACCGTGCCAGCAGTTTCCCACTTTTATCCCCGAACTGTTATAACCAATATTTGTAATACAACAATGATTTTTTGACTCTTTGGTGTAAGACGTCATTCAAAGAAAATTGAGTTTCCATCAGACAAGCCCGATTGGTCTCTGTGAGAAAGTGAGCATACCTTCTCCTATCCGCCCCTCCCCCTACTTCCATGGAGCTCACTCCATGGAAGTAGGATCGAGTTGGTGAGAGAGACTACAACTCCTTGTCCATAATGTGGAGTTGCTGCGGTTCAGGCATTGCTGAGGTGTGAGGCAGAGCAGATACTTTTTTGTATATTTGGATATTTATAATGTAATTTGTTATAGTGTTTTATGTGTGGTATGAATCTCAAAAAGTACTTTTTGGATTGGATATTGTTCAGTTGCATTTTGAGAATATAATCATAAAAATATAGAAAAATAAAAAGCTTTGGACCCATGATGTGAGTGTCTGCCATTTCCCTATGGTGACGAGATTCGCCAAATGTAGGGGTGAGCAAAAACCTGAGGTCCTTTTGTGCTATACTGAGTGACTGTGAGTTTGCTTTATTGTTGCTGATATTTATAGGTTTAGTGTATTATTGGCGATTACTAAGGGGTTTTATAGGTATTGTTGGTTCAAATTTCTCCCTTAGGCGGTTACTTTCTTAAGTTTATTAGTTTTGTGCATACCATGACAAAAACCAGCGTATGTAGAGTATGACCTCGTTCTCTCAGATTTGCTGCTAATGCTTGGCATAGTACTTGCATCGTGCCAAAGAGAGCCTCTGTGTTAACTGCAACATGATTTCCCCGCCAACACTGCCCCTAACCTGCCCATTTTCTGCCCCATCCCATAATTTGCAGTTACCTTGGAAATTAGCACATGGTAACTGGTCATACCCACAGTTGCAACGCCCTGTGCTAACAGTTATCATGCATTAAAGCATGCGTTACCTGTTTAGTTCAAGTTAATAACAGCGCCTCTAAGTTAGTAAATAGGCCCCACTAACAAGAAAGCAATTTAATTTACATTATTTACTGCGCATTAATCTGGCTAATGCACATTAGTAAATCTCTAACCATACGTTTGTAGCAATGGAGGATAAAGTGACTTGCCCAAGACCAGAAGGAGCATCCATGGGAGAAACAATATTCAGGCCCTGGCTTCCTTGGCTACTCCTTCACGTAGTACTGGAGTCTCGCCAGGTTACCAAGCAGCAATGCTTTCTAAGTTACTGAAGGGAAAGAGCAGATTAACAGAAACAGCAATGAGAGGCGTCTGGCCTTCTAATTATTCATTTTGCTCAAGGAAAACATTTGTTTTATATGCAAACATAATTAGGAAGAATGTGCAAAGACCTAAGAGCTAAAACATTAAAAAAATAAATGCCTGGCAGCCCTGTAAGGGTGTGAAAGTATAGCCTAAAATTTGCTGAACTCTATGGTTTTGCAACAGGATAGACCATTAGAAAGGCTGGGCAAGATAGGTGCCAGGTCTGGAATCAATGGTTTATGGCTATGGTTTACTGGATTTGTTACACCACCTTTTAACAAGCCTGCAAAGTGTTTCACATTGTATAAATCAAATGGGAAAGAGAAAGGAACTCCATTTAGATTCGTAAATGCAGAGAAAGCAAAGGGAGAGAGAGAGGCAATGGCCAGGTGGAAGAGTCATAGTCTGTGATTGGAGTAACCGGTAATCTCAAAAGCTCGCTCAAGGAGGCATGGGTCCAATATTTAAAGTGATTAATGCTGCTGATATTGCTGGGTGCTGCTGTTGCTTGGCTCTCCGATCCAGGTCTAAGGTTTGGCAACGGCTGCTAGCCATTTTACAACAGATTGCTGCCACCACAGAATATTGGGTTCTACGTCTTTATTCCAGTTTTAAATTGCTGATAAGTTGGTTTGAGAGAGATGTGCGAGGACAAGCTATTCCGCAAGGTAATGGCATCAAAGCATCAACCTTTTGCAATATGTGGTTCTTGGAAGATTTGCCAGTGTGTCATAAGTTTAAATTCTTGTAGGAAATGAAAGAATGAAGTTAGGCAGCTTGACTGCAGTACATTTTGAACTTATGCAAGAAGGACTCTTGATTAAATAGCCTCAAAACTGCAGTCGTATGGCTTTCTGCTGATCTCCATGTTTAGGGCCAAGAAGGAGCCTTTTTTTTTCCACAGTGTACCTGAGTTGACTGCTGATGCATGGTGTATTTTCAGCCATCCTCTGGCTTCTGCTGTTCTTTCACAGCCTAACTAAAATCAGTTGTCAAGATTTCTTATTTCCTCTTGGGTTCGCATTATCCTTGAGTGAAAGGAACATTTTGAAGATTTGGCTAATATCACCACTATGGATGCCTGCAGTAAATCATAGTGATGCTGTACAGGCTTTTAGGAGAGCATCTTATAGTCGGCACATTGATGCAATAAAGTACAAATTCTTTAGATACAGCTGTAGAGAGAGCGTTTTAATCTATGTAATAAGATACAAAGAATAGGGGCCTATCCATTACTAAGGACTGTGCTTTTTATTGTGATTGATAGAAATAGTGGGCGAGGCGAACCATTTGCTATGGCACTCCCCTCTAGGAATGGTCAGTGGTATAGGTCACCGAGTTGGTTAGAGATCCTTAGAATATGCTGGCCATTCAGGAGGAGCTGCAAGAAGTTCAGTTTCCTGTATCAGGCAGACTAATATACTGACTTTTGTGCAGAAGAAAGAGTTTTCTGCACACAGGTTTTCTGTTGGGACTTGTATGCAGGTAAGTTTGGTAGTTTTCCTATAGACAACGTTGCAGAAAGATAACGACGCGTCCATAGGTGGCATTATCTATTTTTGTGAAAACCTGAATGCAAAAATAGCTTTGTGTACTAGTTAAAAAAATCATAAAATAATGAACTACTTTGCATGCTTTTTGTATCAGAGCAGCTCATTAGTAATGAATTTGTGGCAACTTTCATCTATAGTAGACTACACTTGAAAGTTTACATGAAGACGAGCTAAATAATGTGCATATTTTTGCAAGCGGGATGTACATACATAAAAACATTAAACTCCAAAGTGCTGGTTCTTTTTGTGTATTTTGGACCGTTTATTTTGAGAGGCTTTTAAGCATGTAGGCTCCTGTGTGTGAATTTGGTCTCTTTACCTGAAGTTGGAGTTTGGCTAGGGTGGAAGCCTGCCTCCTGCAGTGGGTGTAGAGGGCCACACAGTCCCTGTGGTGACACTTCTGGCATTAACTGTAAATAACTGTTCTCCAGGAACAAGCAGGAAGTTAGTCCTCACTTATGGGTGACGTCGACGCCGACGGAGCCCGCGTGGAGCAATTCCCTAGCTTTCAAAAAAAGCCTTTGGGATTGCTGCCATGCATGTGTGGTCCTCTTCCCACCCAAAGGTGCCATTTTGCCCAGTCTCCCTTTTTCCGCAGAGCCCTTCGGGCACACGTCCTTGTCCCTCGGAAAAAGCATTTTGTTTTCGGGCTCTGGCCTTTGTCTTTTCCGGTAGCACCGGTCTTCTACCCATCCTTCCCCTGCTCTTCTTTTTCCCTTGAGCGAGGAGACGTCCTTTCATGTGGAATTTTCCTTTTGCGGGCTTCACGCCCTTTTTTTCCCTCAACCGCTGGCTGCAAAGGTCTTCGACCTAGTGGGGGCTCTTTTTACCCCAGTGGCCACCGGTTTAAAAAAAAAAATGCGACAGATGCTCCTAAAACATGTTGCTCATGGACACATATGACTGCTGTCTTCAGTGTCTTGGGGCTGACCATGACCCAGAGCTCTGCTCTCTTTGCAAGAAAATGTCCTCCAAAGCCCTGCTAAGTCATAAGCAGAAGTCCGATGACATTTTCCAGAAGGTAGCCCTGGAATCCCAGGCGGCACCCTTGGTTGTCCCTCTGCTGGTGGGATCCCCCACTTCGTTCAAGGTGGCACTCCGATCAGGGGTCCCCTAAAGTGGAGAGGTGTAAAAAGAAGACGACCTCAAAGTCATCGTTGGGGGCTCCAGACAAGCGCGAGTGCTCCCGCGCTCGGTCGCTCAGCCCCCCCTGGTGTTCCTAAGAGTCTGACAAGGAGCGACCTCAAAAGGTACTTCGTACAGACACGGAAGCCCCCGGCAACATTGCCCAGTCTCCTGAGGGTCGTCCCGGTGAGGACCCCCTCTCCTCCTCCACGCCTGACCCAGTAACCCCAGCGTCGGCATTGCAGGGACCCACGTCCGTGTGGGAGTCCCGAATGCTGGCACTAGAGCACAGCGTTTCTGCCTTCTTAGCTGCCCAGCACGGTTGGCCTTTGCCTCGAGACCGAGGTGCCCTCGAGAGGGATACCCAAACCTGCCCTGGAAACCCCCACGAGCCATGGGCCTTGTGAGGGTCCTCTGCATCTGTCTTGCTCGTCTTTCCGTTCCTTGGGAGCGAGATCCTCCAAGGCCTCTGGCTCCAAGTGGGCATCGGCCTTTGGACAGAGCGACCAGCCCGAGTCGGACTGGGAGTCGGACGGGGATACCTCCCTAGAGACCCGTGCCCACAGGGACCTCCCTTCAGACCCATTTTAGACCTCAGAGAAATGAACAAATTCCTTTTCAAAGAGAAGTTCAAAATGATTTCTCTAGGAACTCTGCTGCCATACCTTCAGAGTCAGGATTGGCTTTGTTCTCTAGATCTCAAGGATGCGTGCACTCATGTTCTCATCCATCCAACTCACCGAAAGTTCCTTCGCTTTCTGTTTCAAGGGAAGCACTACCAATACAGGGTTCTTCCTTTTGGCCTTGTCTCTGCACCAAGGGTGTTCACAAAATGCAAGGCTGTGGTGGCAGCATTTCTCTGCGCCCTTGGGAATATTCGTCTTTCCTTACTTAGACGACTGGCTCATTTGAGCCCCTTCAGAGCCAGAGGCCAGGGTTGCTCTCTCTCACACAATGCACATCCTTCAGTATTTGGTACTTGTCATAAACTTCCCAAAATCCAACCTTGCTCCCACTCAGTTCCTAGAGTTTATAGGAGCTCTACTGGATACCAGACAGACAAGGGCCTACCTTCCACAGCCCCGCTGCCTTCGCATTGTGCAGTTAGCTTCCCAAGCAGTGCTAAAACCTCACCTCACTGCTCGGGAAATGTTAGTTGTTAGGCCACATGGCATCCACCGTGCATGTGGTTCCTTATGCTCGCCTCCATATGAGGGCAGCCCAATGGACTTTATCCACTCAGTGGTGGACTCAGGCGTCAGGTTGCCTGTCAGACAAACTAGTAAACTCAGATCGCCTTATTTTGTCCCTCCAATGATGGCAGTCACCCCAAAACCTTTTGGTGGGGTCTCCTTTTCAGCAATCCCCCACCCCAAGACACTCTAACAACAGATGCCTCACAGGTGGGTTGGGGAGCCCACCTGCAAGGCCTTTCTACCCAGGGTACCAGACTCCACAGGAGGCCTATCTACACATCAGTCTCCTGGAACTCAGAGCAATCTTCCTTGCTCTTCGAGTATTCCACACCCAGCTCAGCTACAAGACAGTCCTAGTTCAAACGGACAATCAAGTAGCCATGTTTTATGTGAACAAGCAGGGCGGAACAGGCTCTCTGTCGCTATGCAACGAAGCTTTGCGACTATGGGCCCTCACCAGACAGCATCAGATTCATCTCCTTGCAGTGTATCTTCCAGGCATTCAAAACTCTTGGGTAGACAGACTCAGTTGAGTTCTGCTTCCACACGAATGGTCTCTCCATGCAGACCAGGTGGCCAAAAGTTTTCAAATTCTGAGTCGATCCTTCATAATATTTTAATAGTGTGTTCAAAGCTATACAACAAAAAAAGAGATGTCTGTTCAACTTAGACATGGAATTTCTGAGAAAAAAACAAAATACATATGACCTGGACAGGAATAATGGCACACTTCACTAATATTTGGTTGTGCAACCCTTGGCAGTGATGACAGCTCCAAACATTTATTGTAGCCATCTATAAGTTTCATATATCTGTCTGCTGGTAGTTTCTCCCACTCTTCAACTGTGATTTTGTTCTAGCTCATGAATGTTTCCAGGATTCTTTTTACCAATGTCAGATTTCAGCTCTTTCCAAAGGTTCTCCATTGGCTTGAGATTAGGAGAACAGTTCATTTTTTTCCGTTTTAATCGTTCTTTTGTACTTTGATGTATGTTTTGGGTCGTTGTCCTGCTGGAAGACTTATGACCTTCGACCTAGACATAGCTTTCTGACACTAGGTAGCACATTTTACTCCAAAATAGCTTGGTAGTCCTCTGATTTCATGATTCCTTTAATACTTTCCAGGCCTCCAGTTCCTGAGGCAGCAAAACAGTCTCACAACATTATGTAACCTCCACCGTATTTAACTGTAGGAAGGGTGTTTTTAATCTTACAAGCTTCCTTTCTTCATCTGCTTTGCCAAAGAGCTCAAGTTTTGTTTCATCTGTCCATAGAACATTTTTCCAGAAGGTTTGTGTTTTCTCAAGGTGGGTTTGGGCAAAGGTCAGGCATGCCTTTTTATGTCTGTCTTTGAGCAGTAGGGTCCTCCTTGATCTTTGCCCATGAAGTTCTTCTTTACTTAGTACATGGCGTATGGTGTGGGTTGAAATCACCACTCTAGATTGCTTCAGGTCAGCCTTAAGCTCTTTGGATATTGGATGTGGTATTTTCCAACAGTTCACTCTAAGCTTTGAAGACTACTTGGATTAATTTTCCTTGTCCCACCACGTCCTGGGAGGTTCTTGACAGTTCCACGAGCAGAAAATGTCTTAGCATTGCAAACTATAGACATAGGAGTTCCAGGGTCTTTGGAGATGGCCTTCTACCTCTTTGAATTTTGATGTTTGGTGATAATGGTTTATCTGACAGTCCCAGGCAGCTCTCTTGTCTTCACCATTGTGAAAGTGTCTTGGCAATGTCCCAGTTGTTATACTATTTCCTTTTTCAATTGGTCTTGTTTTATTTGATTCTTTTATGTGTCAAATGTGTGCATATATGGTCCAAAGCCATTTCACTGGCCACTTTTATTTTAGGAGATATTGGACATTAAGGGGCTTAACTGCAAGGGTGCTAATAATGTTGACCACAACTGTAGATTCCAATGCTCAAGTGTTTTGAGAATTTATCCTCCCTGACTGAAACTTCTATGTTTTCTTCTTGCCAATGCTTTGAGAGCTGTTATCACCTTTTCTCTTGCTTTTTACTTGCCAACCCAGAATAGATTTGTCTGAGTGGTTGATAGGGCTTCCCTGTGTGACAGCCTGTCTACAGCAGACGCTTAGAGGGGAAGAAGTGTTGGCCGGGTCCTATACTGCTGCATTGCAGAGCAGGCGGCTCATTTATGATCCTTTTTGTTTTCGAACAGAATACTACATTTGCCCTGGATGATCCCATCTGAACTTTACTTGCTGCTGTAATTATCATTTTATTTTACCTGCTAGGTCTCAAAGGTTTTCATTTATGTAGCTATTTTTTCCTTCTGTCTTTTTTCCTATGGAACTAATAGGTAGAGCTCATAAGTGTAACCAGTTTTCAGAGGTATCTGCGTTCTTGTGTCAGTAATTCTGGTTATGATTTATGCTGTTTATAGTGAGGTAATGTGTAAGTAGTTACATTCTTAAGTATTTACTACACAAGGAGAATACACTTTTTAATAGGCTTTCTGTCTTGTGTGGAAGATATGCATATGTTACACCTTTTTAAAATTTATTTAACAGATGTTTTATATTGCTTTATCATTTCAATCAAAGCGGTTTACATTGTAACTTAAATGGGATAATATACATTAAATAGGGATATTAATAACTTGGATTTTTCTGAGGCAATGGAGGGTTAAGTGACTTGCCCAAGGCCACAAGGAGTGCTAGAGGGGATCTAACCCTAGCCTCTTGGTTCCCAAGCCAGTACTTTAACCATTAGGTGGCTACTCCACTCCTTTTAAAAGGAAAAGCAAGTGCATACCCCATGGGATGTACATGCTTTCTCTGAAAAACTCTCACAGATATTTATATCTGCTGTGAGGCATGTGCAGATTTGCCTCTTTATTTTCTGTGCTGATGTGTTTACACCTATGTGTATATTACATAAAATAAACTATGCTCCTTTCTCAGCTCCAGTCAGACCCACTTATGTTCATACAGAATGTATGAGCCTAAATTTAAATGCTTGTACGTGGGCAATTTCATAAAAGGTGATTCCTTATTGTTCCTCCAGTTTAGTCCTCCACCACTGGGTAGTGCACCTCCTCCTGCAGCTTGGAGTCTGGATAAGTCAAAATCGTGACATCACTGGATGTAACCTGCTGGTAACTCCCATCAGCCCCAGTGTGTCCAGTCTCCATGCAGCAGGAAGACGTAGTGAGCCTAGGTGCTGGGCTCACTAGAGGAACATATAAGGAGCTTAGGTTAAAATTTGGTTTGAAATATTTCAGTTTAATACTTTGGTTTGTTAGGTGACTGCATCTTTAAAAAAAAAAGTAAGTTAATTAGCCGGCTACAGTCTCTGCTTTCCCTTTATGCTTTGCTATTCTGTGGGTCAGGAAGAGGCTTAGATCTACTCCCCTAGATTGTACGGGGAGAAGCTCTGTCTGTTCTTCTTACTTACACTTGCGGTTGCAGTGAGTGGCGATCAGGCATCGGCAGGACCGCGAAGAGCAGGAGGAGAGATACTTTCACTCTCGACCGGCAGTTCAGCTCTCGCCGTGGACGTCGCTCGCAGCAGTGCTGAGCAGCGTTGTGGCTTGCAGGGCTACATTTCATAGGTAAGATGGTTCTGGGCAGCGGGGCGCCGATGAAGCCAACATCGGGTGGGGCTTGGTGCTCGTTTTTGTGGTCTCTGTCAGCACGAGCATTTTGGCGCCAAAACGGGTGCTGTGAGGACCGCGGCCATTTTCTTGGCGGCTCTCGCACTCGGATAACTGTGTGGCAGGCCTAAACACCGCGATTGATGCAGAGGCCGCGGCAGAGAGTTCAACTGACTCCCCAGGGCCTTTAATTACCTGTGGAGCTGAGTTTTGCGAGCAGGAAGTTTAGAAGGCACATCAGACCTTCCTGGGCTAAGCATTGATTCAAATTTAAAAAAACCAAAAAACTAAGGAAGCCATTTTAACTTTGGCAGAGAGCGGAGAGTTGCGGGGTCTGATGTCCTCTCACCCACAGTGTGTAGTTTGCGGTACTCGCAGGGGCACCGTATCTGACACGGGTATCTGTCGTGGCTGTGCTACTGTTTCTACCAGTGTAGAGCAGCAAATGGAGGAGAAAGGGCTTCAGGAGTCCCGTGAGAGCACGGTAGCAACTGAAGGAGAGTGTTTGAGGGAGGTCCAGTCCGGGTCCTCCTCAGACAGTCACTCGGGCCAGGTCTCACCGCAGACTGGAATGGCTACGGATTCGCCGCTCGGAGATTTTTGCCCTTATTTTGTGTTAATCATGCATCAAGCCTTCTGTTTGAGGCGGCAGGGGAAGGTTCCTGGATCCTTGCCACCTTCCGCTGCGAAACAGCAAGCCAAGAGGGAGGAGGTCAATTCCCTTTCCTCGAGACCTTCCAAGAGAGCTCGGCCCACTGGCCAATCTTTCTCAGAGTTGGATTGGCCAAATCCAGAGGAGGGAGAGTTCGAGCCGGAGTCTGGGCCAGAAGAGCTGGAGGAAGGTGAAATTCCGGAGCCTGAGGATCAGGCAAGAATTAGAGTTTTCCGTAAGGAAGAATTGGTGGCCCTTATTACAGAATCGCTTCAGACACTCAGTCTTGCTACAGCACAACCAGTGGAAGAGGAGCAGGTCGAGGACCCTCTCATTCAAGCGGTGAGGCAGTCCCAAGTGGTATTTCCCATTCATCGGGTGGTAGATCAGATGATACAGAACGAATGGGACCAGCCAGAGATGGGCCTCAGGGGAGTCAGAATGATGAACAGACTCTTCCCTTTGGTGGATAAAGATAAGGAAAAGTTCAGGTTACCACGTATTGACGCAGCAGTATCAGCGGTTACTAAGAAGACGACCATCCTGGTAGAAGGCAGCGCTGCCTTGAAGGATGCGCAGGACAGAAAGCTGGATGGTTTGTTGAAACAAGTCTTCGAGGCTAACACTTTAGCCTTACAAGCTTCCATCTGTGGGGCCTGGGTGGCAAGAGCGTGTCTGCGTTGGTCCCAGCATTTACGACAGGATTCTCATCTTGAGCAGGACAGTGTGATGCAGGTGACTCAAATGGAGTCTGGGTCAGCATATTTAGCAGATGTACACTATGATTTGATTAGAGCCTTGGCAAATAGTATGGCCTCCTTGGTAGCTGCCATGTGATCCCTCTGGCTGTGGAATTGGGCGGCCGACGGATCGTCTAAGTCCCGTCTCAGTAAGCTTCCCTTTAAAGGTAAGCTACTGTTTGGAGAAGATTTGGATAAACTGGTTAAGGATTTGGGAGAGTCCAAGGGCGGGAGGCTGCCAGAAGACAAAGCTAAGCAGGGGAAGTCCATGCCCAGCTCCCGGGGTCAGTTTAGGGATTTCAGGAGATTTCGGGCTTCTTGCCTGGGAGACTTTCAGAGAGGAAGATTTGTGTCAAGAGCTCAGGGATTTCGGGGCTTTCGTGGAGCAGGTAGGGGTTTCGCGACTGCCTCAGCAGCAGGCACTCGAAAACAACAATGAAGCGAGGCGGGTCCGGGCAGGAGGCCAACCAATAGGAGGCCGTCTTCGGGAGTTTCTTCTGGCCTGGACCCGAATAACGTCTGATCAGTGGGTGCTTGAAATAGTTTGAGAAGGCTATGCACTGGAGTTGGCACGTCCCAGTTCTCGACTCCTTCGTACTCTCACCCTGCAGAGGTCAATGGAAAACGTTAGCGGTAAGGAAAATGCTAGATCGCCTCCTACAGTTAGGAGCGGTATCCCCAGTGCCTGCAGAGGAGTGCGGCATGGGTCGGTATTCCATATATTTCATGGTGCCAAAGAAAGACTGGTCTCTCCGGCCTATTCTGGATCTCAAAGGGGTAAATCGCTGTCTTCGAGTGCCTCACTTTCGGATGGAGATGTTGCGTTCGGTAATCGTTGTGGTTCGGCAAGGGGAGTTCCTTATTTCTCTCGACCTCACAGAAGCATATCTACATATCCCCATCAGAGCATCCCATCAAAGGTTCTTGAGATTCACCCTTCCTTGGGGACATTTTCAATTTCGCGCATTGCCATTTGGCTTAGCAACGGCCCCGTGCACGTTCACCAAAATAATGGTGGTGGTGGCTGCGGCGTTGCGAAAGGAAGGCATCCTGGTACACCCTTATCTTGACAACTGGTTGATTCGAGCGAAATCCGAAGCAGAGAGCATTCGGGTGATGAACAGGGTGGTAACGTTTTTGCAGGATCTAGGCTGGGTGGTCAACTCGGCCAAGAGTCATTTGGTACCATCTCAGAATCTCGAATACTTGGGAGTACGCTTCGACACTCAAACAGGAGCCGTGTTTTTACCGGTTCATCGAGCTCAAGTTCTTCGGCAGTCAGTCCGCCAGTTCCTGGCCACTCTGGCACTGTCGGCATGGTGTTATCTAAGGGTGTTGGGACTGATGGTGGCAACCCTAGAAGTGGTGCCCTGGGCCAGGTGTCATATGCAGCCATTGCAGAGGGCGCTCCTCCGCTGGTGTTCGCATCAGAGAGATTCATTAAGCAAGCGCCTTCCCTGTCCTCTCCAAGTCAGGAAGTCCCTTCAGTGGTGGATGGGTCCGGATCATCTGGAGGCGGGCCTGCCCTTGGAACAGCTGCAGTGGCTTCCGCTGGTGACAGACGCAAGTCTCGCAGTTTGGGGAGCACAGTGCGAACATCTGTTTGCGCAAGGCACTTGGACGGCCCAAGAGAGCCAATGGTCCATCAACCGTCTCGAGCTTCAAGCAGTAGCTCTAGTGCTGCAGTCGTTCGAGGTCGCTGTGCTATCGGACAATGCCGCGACGGTGGCTTACGTCAATTGGCAAGGCGGAACAGGAAGCGTAGCCATGGAAGACGAGGTGGAAGTGTTGTTCCGGTGGGTAGAGCCACGGCTACAGGCAATATCGGCGGTGCACATTACAGGGAAAGACAATGTGACAGCGGACTATCTCAGCAGGGTCAAGGTGGATGCCGGAGAATGGGAGCTCGATCCACAAGTGTTTGTCCAAATAGTCTACAGATGGGGACGCCCGATTATGGATCTCATGGCGACCTTTCAGTCGGCAAAGGTGAGTCGTTTCTTCAGCAGAAGTCGAGAGCAGATGTCGGAAGGGATCGACGTGCTCATTCAGAATTGGCCGTCGACGGGACTGCTCTGTTTTCCCTCCATGGGCACTCATAGGACGAGTGGTTTAGCGCATCGAGGCCCATCGAGGAAGGTTACTATTGGTGGCTCCGGATTGGCCGAGATGCCTGTGGTGTGCGGACCTAGTTTGACTGCTAGACTAAGATCCTTGGAGATTACTGCCAACGGAGGATCTGTTGTGTCAGGGCCCGCTACGAATGCCCCAGGTGGATCGATTCTCGCTTACGGTCGGGCCATTGAAAGGGCGAGGTTAAGGAGAAAGGGCTACTCAGGAGCAGTCATCACTACTTTACTCAGAGCAAGGAAAAGATCCACTTCCCTAGCTTATGTTCGTGTCTGATGTATTTTTGAGGACTGGTGTTCGCGGCATCAGGTTCGCGCAGCGACTGCCTCTGTTTCTGTAGTCTTAAGCTTCCTACAAGACTGTTTTGATAAGGATCTCGCGGCTAGTTCTTTGAGTTCAGTTAGCGGCCCTAGCTTGCTACAGAGGTAAGGGGTAGCCCTGGGTGCGCACGGTGATGTTCTCCGTTTCCTTAGGGTGGTGTCTAGACTTCGACCTGCGCGCAGGGTTTTGGTACCGCCGTGGGACCTCAACCTAGTGCTAGGGGCTGTGACTAGAAAACCTTTGGTGCCCTTGTGTCAGGCTTCGGTGAAGGATTTGACTTTGAAAACAGTGTTTTTGGTGGCTATTTGTTCGGCGAGATGGATTTCGGAACTTCAAGCGTTGTTTTGTCGAGAGCCATTTTTGGTGTTTTCTAGAGAAAAAGTGGTGTTACGGCTGGTTCCGTCCTTTCTGCCTAAAATAGTTTCTCCATTTCAATTGAACCAGTCAGTGTCGTTACCGGTATTGGGCTCGGCAGACGACAGCGGATTGGACCGTAGTTTGAGGCGCTTAGATATAAAGAGAGCGTTGCGTCAATAAAGGTTTCAGAGGCATTTCGCAAGTCCGAACGGCTTTTCATACTTTTTGGTGGTCCCCGTAAAGGGGAAGCGGCGGCCAAAGCGTCATTTTCCAGGTGGGTTCAGGAGGCTATTGCGTCGGCGTGTATTTTACAAGGATGTCGAGTACCAGAGGGGTTACGAGCTCACTCTACTAGGGCACAAGCGACGTCTTGGGCGGAACATTGTTTGGTTCCGCCGGTGGAGATCTGCAGGGCGGCCACTTGGTCGTCACTGCACACTTTCAGTAAGCACTGTCGGCTCGACGTTCTAGCAGCTGGCGATGCCTGCTTCGGGTCGGCGGTTTTGCGATCAGGTTTGAAAGGTCCCTTCCAATGATTACTGCTCTGATACATCCCAGTGGTGGAGGACTAAACTGGAGGAATGATAAGGAAATAGAAATTACACATCTCCAGGAACAAGCAGGAATGAGTCTTCACATATGGGTACGTCGGTACCGACGGAGCCTGCGCGGGAACGCTCCCCAGCATCCAATCAGAAAGCTTTTGGGAGCATCCCACAGCGCCTGCGTGCTGCCTTCCCGCCTTTCCAACTGTCTCTCCTCAGTTGTTCTTTTTCCGCAGAGCCAGCAGGTCGTGTTCCTGTCACCGCAGAAGAATTTCCTTATTTTTTCTTTATTTCTTTTCTGTCGCGTCTGCCTTCCTCGACGCTATACTGGTACCGCCGGTTCTTATTCTTTTCTTTAAAAAAAAAAAAGACCTTTTTTCCATTTATTTTCTTCAAGTGTACTTCAGTTTTGGGCCTTATTTATTTATTTTATTTATTTATTTATTACAGGCTCTTATATACCGCTCTATTCAGAATCAGCGCGGTTCACAATATAACAACATACCATAACAACAAACTGTTAGGTTTTACAGAGAACAAGGTCAGAGAACTTGGATAAAACATGAGACGTCATTACTGCAACTATTTACAAGAGTATTTACAAGAGTATTTACAATTATACATTACATTAAATATGGAAAAGCCTGCCTCAGGATTTAAGAAGTGCACAAAATGTGGCGGTACTATCTCCATCACCGACACCCATGACTGGTGTCCAAAGTGTTTAGGCCCTGACCATTCCATTACAGATTGTGTGTCCTGTTCCATGATGTCTAAGAGAGGTCAACAGAACCGAGCTGCCAAGCTCAGTACCCTGTTTCCCTCTGATGCAGCTTCGGTGGCATCGACGTCCTCCAGGGCTGCTTCTTCCTCACATGGATCTCAGGTAACTAAACATAAATCCAGCCGGTCCTCGAAGGGCAAATCTCCTTCTAAGCATCGAGATGCCCCTGGCCTTGCCCTCGAGGATTCTGCACCGGCAAAATTACCCCGGCGGGAGGCTTCAGCTTCTAAAGCATCAACATCGGGGTTCCAGGATGATCTAGATGGCGTGGCCTCAACAGATCTCCTGGTGCCATGCTCTGGGGTACTTCCAGCCATTGGCGGCATCAATGGATCAGAGGATTCTGTCCATCGAACACAGTCTGGCGGCTTTCCTTGTGGCATCGATGCCCGTGGTACCGCAACAGACTACTACGCCGGTACCGGCTCCGGTATCACCATCGGCGCCGATTCCGGTACCGGTAGCATCAGCATCGGTGTCAGCTGTGCCGGTACTCTGCCCTCTGCAGCCCTCCGGTACCGATACCCCGATACCGGTGATTCCCGATACCGATCCCAGTCGGTACGGGTATCGGGCTTTGCAAGAGCATCCTGACAGACGATACTTCGATTCCTCTGTCGATGCAGCGATGCTTCTTCCACAGGAGGAGTCCTCTCCTAAGTGAAGGATGTCTCCTCCAGAGGACTTGTCTTTTCAAGACTTTATCAGAGAGGTGGCTCGGGGCCTCTCTATTACAGTAGCCCCAGAGTCAGAGCCTAGAGCTAAGGAGTTAGATATTCTACAATATCCTAAACCTCCTAAAGAGGCAGCTACCTTGCCTATTCATGAGATTCTGTATGATCTCATGTTAAGGATGTGGGAAGCACCTCTAACCACCTCTCCTCATTCTCGCAGGTTGGACACCATGTATCGTGTCCCTCCTTGTCCTGGTTTCCATAAAACTCAGCTTCCTCACCACTCTATTGTGGTTGAGTCTGCAATGAGAAAGATTAGAAGTGCCAAGAGACATGCCTCTAATCCTCCAGGACATGAATGTAGAACCCTGGATGCTTTTGGTAGAAGTCTTCCAAGCTTCCATGCTTGCTGCGAGAATTAATTCTTATAGTCTCTACATGGGAATGTTCTTAAAAGAAGTCACTGACCATTTGCTGACTTTAAGTCCTTTTATGTCGGACAGTAAAAGGCCAGAATTTCTCTTTGGGCTCAAACATGCCCAGGATATCTCCAAATTCTCCAACTGTGCAGCTTTCGACTCCTTTGAATGCGTAAGCAGAGCCTCAGCTATAGCTATAGGAGCACGTAGGATTGCTTGGCTTCAAGCATCTGATTTGGAGACTTGGGTCCAAGATGAATTGGGAAATATCCCTTGTACAGGTGAGAATCTGTTTGGTAAAGATTGGCAAGCAAAAGCCAATCAAATGGATGCTGAAAATTCTGCTTTGGATAGACTATCCAAATCTACTGCTGCTCCTGCTAAGAAAAGGTTGTTCAAGAAAACACCTTTTTCTAAAAAGGGAAGATCCTATCCTGCTTATAGTCAGAGAGCATCTTCTGCAGTTCAGTTTCCTTCCAAACGTCAGCAATCCTCTAAACAGACCAAGGCAAAGGCTGCGAGGCCTGCTCCAGCCCAGCAATCTCAGCCCCCTCAGGGCCTTTGACTCTCTGCTAGAGAACTTAGCCTTCCTGGCTCTAGAAGGACCAGAGCCCTCCACCATCCCAGGAAGGTTATGTCACTTTGCTCCCAGATGGGGGCAAATCACAGCAGAGCATTGGACACTCTCCATCATAAGAGAGGGGTACAAACTTCATTTTTCCAGCTTGCCCCCTTTCACAAGAGTGCACCAGTTCAATTCTCCAACCTCCCTCCTCAGCCTGTTAGAGCAGGAGGTTGCCACTCTTCTAGCCCAAGGGGCGATAGAGGAAGTGCCTCCTCAACAACAGGGCACGGGGTTCTACTCCCCCTATTTTCTTATCCCAAAGAAAACAGGGGGTTTCAGACCCATTTTAAATCTCAGAGAGTTGAACAGATTCCTAGTCAAAGAGAAATTCAAGATGGTTTCTCTAGGGACTCTGCTGCCATACCTTCACAGTCAGGATTGGCTTTGTTCTCTAGATCTCAAGGATGCGTACACTCATGTTCTCATCCATCCAACTCACAGAAGGTTCCTTCGGTTCCTTTTCCAGGAGAAGCACTATCAATACAGAGTGCTCCCCTTTGGCCTGGCCTCTGCACCAAGAGTGTTCACAAAATGCATGGCAGTGATTGCTGCTTTTCTGCGCACCCTGGGAATATTTGTCTTCCCTTATCTGGATGACTGGCTCATTCAAGCTCCTACTCAATCAGAGGCCAAGACTGCTCTAACCTGCACAATGCGTATCTTTCAATATTTAGGGCTGGTAATAAACATCCCAAAATCCAATTTGATCCCTACTCAGTCCCTGGAATTTATAGGGGCGCTACTGGATACCACAAAGGCAAGGGCCTATCTTCCCCAGACCCGTTGCCTTCGCTTGATGCAGTTAGCTTCTCAAGCAGAGTCAAAACCCCTTCTAACTGCTCGAGAGATGTTACAATTGCTAGGCCACATGGCATCCACCGTTCATGTGGTACCATATGCTCGCCTTCACATGAGAGCAGCTCAGTGGACTTTATCCACCCAATGGACCCAGGCATTAGGCTGCCTGTCAGACAAAATAGCAAACACAAGTCGCCTCATTTTGTCCCTCCAGTGGTGGATGTCCCCTCAGAACCTGTTGCTGGGGTGTCCTTTTCAACAGCCTCTACCCCAGGCAACTCTTACAACAGATGCTTCTCCAATGGGCTGGGGAGCTCATCTTCAGGACCTCTCCACCCAGGGCATCTGGTCCCCACAGGATACTTGTCTACATATCAATCTCTTGGAACTCAGAGCAATCTTCCTTGCTCTGCGAGTTTTCCACACCCTGCTCAGCCACAAGACAGTCCTTGTCCACACGGACAATCAGGTAGCCATATTCTATATAAACAAGCAGGGAGGAACTGGCTCTCTGTCGCTTTGCAACGAAGCTCTACGACTGTGGGCCCTCGCCAGAGAGCATCACATTCATCTTCTGGCAGTCTATCTCCCAGGTGTTCAAAACTCTTGGGCAGACAGACTCAGTCGAGTTCTGTTTCCACACGAGTGGTCCCTACATATGGACCAGGTATCCAAGATTTTTCAAATTTGGGGAACCCCGGACATAGACCTCTTTGCAAGTCCGTGGAATGCCAAACTTCCCCGGTTCTGTTCCAGAACTCCGGCTCAGGGGGCTCAGGTAAGGGATGCTTTCCTCCTTCACTGGGGTCAAGACTTCCTGTATGCCTTTCCACCCATTCCCCTAATTCCCAAAACCCTGTTCAAGCTTCAGAGAGACAGAGGCCACATGATTCTCATAGCTCCACATTGGCCACGGCAAGTGTGGTACCCTCTTCTACATCTCTCTCAAGCTCCCTCCCTAGAGTTAGGGTCTGCTCCAGACCTCCTCTCTCAGGAGGATGGAAAGTTGTGGAATCCCAATCCCCAGTCTCTGCATCTCAGGGCTTGGTTGCTGAAGGCCTAGATCTCCAGGATCTTCCTCTTTCTCAACAAGTGAAAGATGTTCTTCATGCTTCCAGAAAACCTTCCACTAGATGTTCTTACGCCTTCAAGTGGAAAAGGTTTACCATCTGGTGTTCTGAAAAGAGTCTTAACCCCCGTGCCATACCTCTGGAATCATTGCTGGATTATCTCCTGCATCTGTCTAATGCAGGCCTTAAGACAAATTCAGTAAGAGTCCATCTGAGTGCTATTGCAGCTTCACTCAAGCCTCTAAATGGACAACCTGTTTCCTCTCATCCCCTTGTAGCAAGGTTCATGAGAGGCCTCCTTTTAACAAAGCCTCCCATTAGACCACCACCGGTGGCATGGGACTTAAATTTGGTTCTTGGTCAGCTTATGAAGCCGCCTTTTGAACCTTTAGCTACTACCTCCTTGAAATACCTTTCTTGGAAGGTTATCTTTCTCATTGCAATCACATCAGCACGCCGCATCAGTGAATTGCAAGCACTAGTAGCTAATCCACCTTATACAAGGTTCCATCATGACAAGGTGGTCCTTAGGACTAATCCACATTTTATGCCTAAGGTGGTCTCGCCTTTTCACCTCAACCAAGAGGTCTACCTACCTGTCTTTTTTACAGGACCTCATGCATCATGTGCAGAGAGGAATCTTCATACCCTGGACTGTAAAAGAGCTCTAGCTTTTTACTTACAGAGGACACAGCAACATAGAAAGTCTTCTCAACTCTTTGTTGCTTTTGTTCCTTCTCATTTGGGACAACCAGTCTCCAAGAGAACACTTTTCAACTGGATTGCCCAATGTATTTTGTCATGATGTGGGTATTGATAAAGTTGAAAACTTGAAAAGAAATCCTGTTTCTCTTAAGAATCTAGATGTGCAATTACCTCCAGGCACAGCTAGAGGGAGCAGGAGGGAACATTCAGGAGCTAATGAGCTTGAGAAGCCTAATGACTTGCACCTGGAAATGACCCCGGAAGTCAGGCAGGAAAGATTTCCTTATAAGCCAGAGCTGAATGCTTGCAAGGGAGGTCGAGGTCCAGCAGCATTAAGGAAGAGGTGCACGGCTACACAGAGGTGTCCAGCTGCAGTAAGGAAGGAGTGTCCAGCTGTATTAAGGAAGAGGTGCACGGCTGCATCAGAGAAGAGAAGCACGGCTACACAGGGGAGTACTGCTTCACCAGAGAAAGGAAAGAATCTGAGAAGGAACAGAGACAGAGGGACGTCTTCCCAAGGGGGAACAGCTCTATCAAGAGATTCATCTCCAAGAGAAGGAGTAACTGAAGAAATCCTAGAGGAGCAAGCCCACAAGTACAGGGTTCACAGGGGTGAAATCCAGAAGGGCCAGGCTGACTGGGCAGCTGTCCCAAGAAAGTTTGTTAGAGCCAGCTCTGAAGTTAGAGGCTGTGCCACGCCCTGTTCTCACAGCGTTCCTGACTCCAGAACAGAGAGACCTAAGCCAGGAGCCAAAGGGAATGGTTTGGAGAGAAGCTTAGAGTCTCTGAGAAATAATTACCCAGTTTTACCAAGAAAGAAAGGAAAGGCATTTAATAATAAACCTGAGTTCTTACCAAGGGAGAGAAGAGAATTCATACCAGGTTTCACCAAACTGCCAAGAAGCACAGCCCTGCCTAATGCTGACAGGCAGAGAAATTGCTACAGCAGGAAATTGCTAAAAGGGAAAACACTGTGGATTCAAGCCAGCAAAGCTCCAGGTATGGAACCTTTATTGAGGATATTGAATGTTTGAATCCTAAAGTTCCTGTTAAAATAAGTCCTCACTCTACAAAGAAGGAGAAACCATACTGGTTTAATAAAATCCCTAAAGCCCTGAGAACAGACTGTTATTGGAGACAAGGCCCTAGAGGCATAGCACACCGACCCGAGTCAGACAGGGACAGTGTTTATTCCCCTGTTGATTCTAGTGAAGAAGATTGCATGGAAACAGAATGCATAAATACAGTTTCCCTATCTCCACCAGAACAGATGGAGTGTGACCTCTACACAGCCTCATGTCAAGAGTCTGTAGTCTCTGAGTAACATAGAAGAGTTTACAGAATGTTTATGCTTTTGGAATGAACTGAATTCCTGTTACCCCAGCTCTGCATTAATTGTGAAGTGTAACAATTAAGCACATGTTTATGAATACTGGTACCTTTTGCAACAAAGGACTTTCTGTTTCATTATCCATCTCTTATTTTTGAACCCTTGCATTGACGGGGAATAAAAGCCTTAATTCCCTCCACTTGGTCTTGTTACTGAGTTCTTTTAGGCAGCCGGAATTGGTAAGGCCATTTTACTGTCGATGGACCTTACGTCCCCTGTGGCTCTCTAAAAATAATCTTTGCCGTGGATTGCCCATAGGCGTAGGGGGCGCTACCCACGACAATTTCTTTCGCCTATCAGAGCAAGAACATTTCTCTGGAGGGCCATGTCACAGCTCACAATGTGAGAGCCATGGCAGCCTCAATGGCTCATCTGAACTCTGTGTCTATCGACGACATCTGTCGAGCAGCCACTTGGGCCTCGGTTCATACCTTCACAACCCATTACTGCTTGGACAAGGACTCCCGCCGGGATGCCTTGTTTGGTCAGGCTGTTCTCAAACACCTGTTCCATACTTAATCAACTCCTACCCACCATCCCTCAGGGGATGCCAGAGATCCAGGTGGGGAAGTGCAGCCCTGTTCCAGGGACACACAACTTATGGGCTCTCTCCCTGGCATCAAAAGCTAGGGAGTCCCCCATATGTGAAGACTCATTCCTGCTTGTTCCTGGAGATAGCACAGTTACTTACCTGTAACAGGTGATCTCTGGGAACAGCAGGAATAAGTCTTCACAACCCACCCACCTCCCCTAGGAGTTGTCTCTCTCTCTCTTCCTTTCCCTCTCTCTCCCTCTTTGTCTTAGCTATAAAACTCAACTGAGGAGAGACAGTTGGAAAGGTGGGAAGGCAGCACGCAGGCGCTGTGGGATGCTCCCAAAAGCTTTCTGATTGGACGCTGGGGAGCGTTCCCGCGCAGGCTCCGTCGGTACCGATGTACCCATATGTGAAGACTTATTCCTGCTGTTCCCAGAGATCACCTGTTACAGGTAAGTAACTGTGCTTTACCTGGTAATTGTCGTTCCTTGAGTGACAACAGTTTAGTCCTCATGCCCACCCGGGGAGTATTCAGTTCAGGGTTTCCTTCTAGATGCGGAGGAGAATCAGTTTCGAAGAGTGAATAAGATTCTTTCAGTTCCTGGATCGCAGTGAGTATGGATGTCGGTGCTATTATCTTTCCCTGTTCTTTTCTGTCGTTTAGTGGGGGGTACAGGGAAAGTAAAGAATAAGGGGATGCGAGATTGTAGCAATGCATAATTTTTATTATATGATAAAACATAATGGAACATTATTCTTGATAGTTCAGGGGTTCAGAGTTAGTGTTCACACAAGTTTATTGATACGGTTGAAGTTCATTTAAAGCTACTTATCTGTTGCTCCTTTGAGTCTGCTTTGTCAGTAGTTCACTGGGGCTGATGGGAGTTACCAGCAGGTTTCATCCAGTGATGTCACGATTTTGACTTGTCCAGTCTCCAAGCTGCAGGAGGAGGTGCACTACCCAGTGGTGGATGACTAAACTGTCATCACTCAAGGAACGGCAATTACCAGGTAAGTGTAATTTCTATTTCTCTGTGGACAAGCAGGAATGAGTGCTCATGTATGGTGACGTCTCTGATGGAGGCCTGCACTGGAACACTCTCCAGCTTCTATTGGAAGCTTTTGGGATGCTCTAACGTGCTTATGTGCCCTTTTCCCACCTTCTGCCATGACTCCATCTCAATTCATGCTTTTGTTTTCCACGGAGTCCTACTACTACTACTGATTATATAGTGCTACAAGGCTTATGCAGTGCTGTACAAACATATAATGAAGACAGTCCCTGCTTGTAGAGCTTACAATCTAATCAAGACAGACAGAATAATACAAGAGAAGCAAGGGAATTTTAAATAGGGAAGGAAACACAAGGAGAACAAGGGATTAGGATCCAAATGCGGCCTCAAAGAGATAAGCCTTTAATATGGATTTGATGAGGGAGAGAGAAGAGATTTGAGGTAAAGATAGAGGAAGTTTGTTCCATGCATAATGAGCAGCAAGGTGAAAAGATTGAAATCTGGAGTTTTCAGGAGAAGAAAACCAGAGGGAGGAGTGGAGTTCACGAGGAGGGGTGTAGGGAGAGAGAACAGAGGAAAGGTAATGAGGGGCAGTAGAGTGAATACATTTATGTTAGAAGGAGAAGTTTGAATTGGAAACGGAAACGGAAGGGGAGTCAGTGAAGTGATTTTAGAAGAGGGGTTATATGAGTGTATCGGGGCTGGCAGACACTGTGCAGCAGAGTTCTGGATAGATTGAAGAGGAGAGAGATGACACTGAGGGAGATCAGCAAGGAAGAAGTTGCAATAGTCAAGACGGGAGGTGACCAAAGAGTGGACAAGAGCCTTCGTAGTGTTTGTTAATGTTGTAGAGAAAGAAACGACAGGTTTTAACTATATATTGAATATGTGTGGATACGTTCCAGTCATCCTCTGCTTGGTAAAGTCTTTCTCTCCTGTGGGGTTTTTTTTGCATTTTGGGTTTTTGCCTATCACCTGCCATTGATGTGTAAGTGTTTAGTGGTTTATCAGGGCAATCATTATGAGTTGTTTGAATCTGATCAATTGGAAAATTCCTTCAGGGGAAAGAGTAAATGATTTTCTATGTGGTTTTCCTCTGTACTGATGATATTTAATTCCTTAGCGTCCCTCCAGTCCAGTCCCTCACCTCTGGGTTTTGCTCCCCTTCCAGCAGCTTGGAGACTGAGCATGCCATCTTCTTGATGACTCCTGAGTATATGTACTGCTGGCACCACCCTCCAGCTCCTGTATGCTCAGTCTCCAAGCAGCTGGAGGGAGCAGTAAGCCAGGGGTTAGGCTTCCTGGAGAGACAGCTAAGGAGAGGGCAGAATTTTCCTTTTCCTTTTCCCTTTATTTAATTCCTCTTTATTTTCTGAGTGCATTTCCTACTCCTCGGTGCCTTCAAGCCGGCCTTTCAGCTTAGAAGTGAGGTAGCTAGAAGTACTAGAGGTAGGGGAAGGGATTTACCCCCCCCCCCACACCTTATCTCCTGTTGGGCCGAGAATAGGAGGTGGTTTCGGGGGAAGAGCATCAGTTGAAGCTTTGTCCGTCAGCGGTTTCCAATCCCTTCAACAGGTGAGGGGCCACAGACTGCTGACAGCTATACAGAAGGGCAGTACAGCAAGGCTGTTTCCCCTCGCTGCCGAAGCTCCTTGAGTAGCTGAGCACGGGGGTGAGATGGCAGACCAGTGGCGGCAGAGTCCCGGAAGAATTTGGTTAAGAGCGCCACTGGAGTGTATAGGTCGGCAGACCGCGTGGTGAGGTAAGCAAGCTACGCAGCTACCGACTACATGGTTCGAGAGGCCATGTGCAGCTCCGAGTCTGTGGAAGAGCTTAGGCCTGCTCATTTTGCACGCTTTTCAGTGTGGTTTGCTGGTGTTTTTTCTTTTTCCTCAGGGAGAGCTTCCTGCCAGGGCCTTCGGGGCAGTTTTAAACAGTTCTAGCAGTTGATTGATTAAGGAAACTCTTGGGGGTTAGCGGTTTCCTTTTTCTTATATCTATTTTTTTCTGGTGAGCTAGTACTCCAAAAAAAAAAAGAATTAAGGGCCTTTGTTTAGGGGGCAGTGATCCCTTCTACAACATGCCAGCAAGACCGCAATGTTTAGTGTGCGGAACCCAGCTTGGAGCAGTGTCTGATGCAAGAGTATGCAGGGTGTGCACGTTGGAGGCTGCGTCGCTGGAACAGGGCATCCAGGCGAGCGTTAGTATGCTCGTTGCCCTTATCACAGGAGCAGAGGGAGTCCGCTCAAGGGAAAGTGCCTTCGGGACCCCAGGCCCCGCCTAGACCCACCACATCTCAGGGGATGGAGGAGGGGAAGGCTGGGGAGGGGGCAGGCTGGGGAGGTTTCTCTCCGGAGTTTGTCTTGCTGCTACACAAGGCGTTTTGCCTGCGCCAGCAGGGGGCTAAGGGGCCCGCGCCTGTGTAGGAGCGGGCACTGAAGCGGGCTGCTGGCTCGAAAGGGGGGTCTTCCTTAGAGTCGGAGAAGCGCCTCAGACACAGGGACATTGGAGGTCAGTTGCCCTCTCCAACGGAGGCGCAGGAAGGGGATTCGTGGGATCTGGTGATGGAAGAGGAAGATAAGTTAGAAGGCGAGATTCCTGACCAGGAGGAGCAGACGTGGATTTTTTGTCTTCCATAGGGAGGAAGTGCCGGCTCTCATTGGGGAGACCTTAAAGGCACTTAATATATTTGCAAGTTCTCTGGCTGAAGAAGATACCTTGGAGGAGCCGCTAATTCAGGCAGTGTGGAAGACACAGAAGGTGGTCAAGCAGATGATCCAGGATGAGTGGAAACTGCCAGAGGCCGGTCTGCGGGGGATGCGAACCATGTCGCAGTTGTATCCTTTGCCGGAGGAAGAGAGAGATTTGCTGCAGTCCCTGAAGGTGGATGCGGCGGTGTCGGCAGTGACTAAGAAGACAACAATCCCAGTTGAGGGCAGCACGGCTCTCAAGGATGCCCAAGATAGGAGATTGGATGCTTTGTTGAAATAGGCCTTTGACGTTAATGCCATCACCCTTCAGGCATCGGTGTGTGGGGCCTGGGTGGCCAGGGCTTGTCTCTGCTAGTCACAACGGATGCAGCAATCCAGCGACTTGTCGGGGGGCTCCACGAGTGAGGCGGTGAGAATAGAGTCGGGACGGCCTACCTCGCGGACACTCACTGTGATCTCATCAGGGGCCTTGTGAAGAGTATGGCCTCTGTGATGGTGGCCTGCCACTACCTTTGGCTGCAGAGCTGGGCAGCTGATGGTTCTTCGAAGGCCTGTTTCAGCAGACTTCCTTTCAAAGGAAAGTTGCTGTTCGGGGAGGACTTTGGATAAATTGGTGAAGAAGTTGGGGGATTCAAAGGGAGGAAGACTCCCTGGATGATAAACCTAAGCAGGGTCACAGTCCTGCTCCTGTGCGAACCCAGCCAAGGGATTTCTGGCGGTTTTGGACAACCCATTTGGCACCCTATCAGAGGGGGCATTTTTCCTCAAGGGCAGGGGTTCCGGGGATTTCGTGGAGCAGGTAAGGGTTTTGCCGCCTCCTTCTCCGGATCTAGAAAGACACAATGGAGGAGGGGTCCAGACGGGGGTGCTGCCAGGTGTGGGTCGGCTGAGGCATTTTTACTCCGCCTGGGTCTGGGTCACTTCCGACTAATGGGTCTTGGGAGGTCATCCAAGAGGGGTATGCCCTCAAACTGGCATGACTGATTCCCCCAGCGTTCGTCCAGTCTCCCTGCAGGGCTCCATCCAAAGCAGTGATGGAAACGTTGTTGCAACTGCTGCTTCTAGGAGTGGTGGTGCCGGTGCCCAAAGACCAGTGTGGATGCGGTCGATACTCCATTTATTTTGTGTTTAGATTTGTCCAGATCCTTGCCTTTAAAGAGAGGACGGATAGAAGTGCTTTTTAGACCTTCTGGAATGTACCCTTGTTCTAAGGAGGAATTGATTAGATTCAGCATATGAGGAGCAAGAAGGTCTCGAGACATTTGTATCCATGTGGCTGGACAAGGGTCAAGTGGTGAAGTTGAAGTGTCTAGAGGTTTGATTATATCATCTAGCTGCTTTTTGGAGATTAGAGTAAATCTTTTCCAAGCCTAATTGGTGGGCAAGGCGCTTGTCTTGAATTGGTGATCAGATAAAGCTATCGTGCCCATCTTTTCTTTGTAGTATTTGGCCATGGCATATACATCTGGTGTGAGCATGGAGTCGTCATCCTTTGGGTTGGTTGTTAGAGATTTAACTATATCAAACATTTCTCTCTGCTTATTCAGTGCAGACATTATTAGCTTGGTATGGTAATCTCGTTTGTTGTTTGTTAGTGATTTGTATTCTTCCAGCATGCTGAAGAAGGTTACTTTGTCGGTTTCACTTTTTGATTTTCTCCATTTCATTTCTAACTTTCTTAGCTGTTTTTTTAAGGTTCGAACATTTTTTGTGCACTATACTGCACTTTTCCTTGGTTGGGGCTTGAGAGTCGTGGGTCTGGTTCGAGACGATGGCTGCTTGGTTAATCGTCGAGTTCCATCTGCTTATGAGTATATCAGTATTCTTGGTGTCCATTTGAAGCTGTGGTAAGACTTCTTTTAAGAATTGGTCCCTGTCGAATTGGTGGAACTTTCTACGCTGATAGATGATTGGATTTGTATTTGCTCTGCTAGGAAAGGATGGGATTCTGAATTGAATAGTGTGGTGGTCAGAACAAGGAATCTGTTGGATCTGTACAATCTGTACCTTTGGATCCGAGATATCGCTTGTCCACTCTTGTTGGATAAAAATGAGGTTCAGGGTATTTCCTTTAATGTGAGTAGGGTCTTGAACTATTTGCTTTAAAGCCCAGGGCATCCATAGTCTCTATAAACCCTTGTGTTGAGGCAGAGGGCAGGTTTAGGTCGCCTAGTTCAATTGTGAACCTATTAGAGGTGATTTTGCTGCAAAGGTAGTCCGTAATGTTAACCCGATCCTCACCTTTTGTTGATGGGGGTCTGTAGATTAGGCATAAGAGCATTCTCGTGTTTTCCACTAGGAGAACATCCATGTTTTGAGCGATTTCACTTGAGCCTTTTGCAGGTGCTGGGGACCATGGTGGCAACTCTCGAGCTCGTCCCGTGGGCGAGGGCCCACATGAGGCCATTGCAGCAGTCTCTAATCTGGCGCTGGTCCCACCAGCATCAGCCATTGTTGGAAAGGCTTCCCTGTCCACCAGTGACCAGGAGAGCACTCAAGTGGTGGCTCCGACCAGGGAGTCTGGAGCAGGGCATGCCTCTCGAGTTGCCCCAGTGGATCCAGCTAGCAATGGATGCCAGCCTGTCCGGATGGGGAGCCCACTTCGAAGGACATACTGTGCAAGATCGTTGGAGCACGCAAGAAGCTCACTGGTCGATAAACAGGTTGGAGATATGGGTGGTGGTTCTGGTGCTCAAGTTGTTTGAGTGCTGGGTACATGGAAAGGCAGTCCGGGTGTTCTCGGACAATGTGACTACGGTGGTCTATATCAACCGCCAGGGGGGCATGGGCAGCGCCTCCCTGGAGGAGGAGGCAGAGAAATTGCTGGAATGGGTGGAAGTAAGTCTTCAGGCATGGTCAGTAGCGCATGAGGTGGGGATCGAAAATGTCACTGCAGACTATCTAAGTCGAGTCCAGGTGGATCACGGCGAATGGGAGCTATGTCCGGAAGTGTTCACACAGGTGGTGAGCCGTTGGGGCCCTCCATCATGGACTTCAGCCAAGGCAAGTTGCATCTTCAGCAGAAGAAGGGAAAGGATGTCAGAGGGCCTGGGTGCTCTGGTCCAGAAGTGGCCCACGGAGGGGTTACTGTGTGTTCCCACCGTGGGCTCTCATAGGCAGAGTCATCCAACGCATAGAGGCTCATCAAGGCTTGGTCATTCTGATAGCCCCAGACTGGCCACGACATCTGTGGTAAGCCGTCTATTGAGGTTGTTAGCAGATTGGCCGTGGATGCTCCCAGGGTGAGAGGATCTCTTGATCCAGGGACTGGTCCGAATGCCGCAGGTGGATCAGTTCTCGCTTACGGCATGGCTCTTGAAAGGGTGAAGTTGCTGAAGTGGGGATACTCCTGGCCCAGTGATGTTCGGCTCTGGTGCATCTTTGAGGGGTGGTGCGCAGACCGGGGGAGGCGCCCTACTGCGGCCTCCATGCCGGACATCCTAGACTTCTTGCAGGCAGGCTTCGAGAAGGGCCTGACTGCCAGCTCTTTGAGAGTACAGGTGGCAGCGATTTCCTGTTACCGGAGAAAGGTCCAAGGGAAGTCGCTGGGGGAGCACCCACCCGGATGTGGGACGGTTCCTCAGGGTGGTAAGCCACATTAGTCCACCCCAAAGGTTGGCGGTCCCGCCCTGGGATCTCAATCTGGTGCTGCAGTCCCTGACGGGGGAACCCTATGAGCCGGTAGGGTGGGCATCCTTGAAGGACTTGACCCTTAAGGCGGTGTTTCTGGTGGCGAACTGCTCAGCCAGACGGCTATTGAAGCTACAGACCCTTTCTTGTCAACCTCCGTTTCTTTGCTTCTCCAAGGAGAAAGTGGTCCTGCGGACGGTTCCTTCCTTCCTGTCCAAAGTGGTGTCGGCATTTCATGTGAACCAACCGGTCTCCCTTCCTTCCTTGGTTAGCGGGGGCGTTTGGATGTTCACCGCGTGCTGAAGCGCTATCTTAAGAGAACTGTGGTGTTTCACAAATCAGATCGGCTGTTTGTTCTCTTTGGGGGACCTCGCAAAGGAGAGGCGCCGGCCAAGGCCTCCATTCCTAGATGTATTAGGGAGGCCATTGCGTCGGCATACATTTTGACGGGCAAGCCCGTTCCTGTGGGGCTACAGGGTGCATTATACACGGGGCCAGGCAGCCTCTTGGGCCGAGTACAGTCTGGTGCCGCCTCTGGATATTTGTAGGGCGGCAACATGGACCTCCTTGCATACCTTTGCTAGGCACTATCAGTTGGATGTACAGGCGGCAGGAGACGCAGCTTTTGGCGGGGCGGTTCTTCGGACTGGTCTCGCAGGTCCCTCCCGTGGTTGAAACTGCTCTGCTACATCCCAGAGGTGAGGGACTGGACTGGAGGGATGCTAAGGAAAGAGTAATTAGGCCTTACCTACTAATTAGCATTCCTGAAGGAATTCCAGTCCAGTCCCTGATCCCGCCCAGTGTCTCGTATGAAAGTTTGGTCTAGCGAATCTGGCCCGAAGGTGAAGGTCCAGTGATTCAAGGTTGAGTAGTAGTTCAGCGCTGGAGGGGTAGATGTGGTGTGGCAGAAAGTCCGAGCTGTCTGCCCTTGTTCTGTGGAATCGGGGGTGAGTCGATTCACAGGTAAGCCGCCTCCTCTTCGGGGGGGGCGGGGGATTCCTGCCGAGGAGGGGGGGGGGGGAGAAGAACGTAATTTGTTTTCAGATAGTTGTTGTTTGTTCTACGTATTTGTCTCTCTGTTAAGTCTGCTTTGTCAATAGGATACTGGAGCTGGTTGGTTGTGCCAGCAGTATATATACTCAGGAGTCATCAAGAAGATGACGTACTCAGTCTCCAAGCTGCTGGAAGAGGGAGCACAACCCAGAGGTGAGGGAGTGGACTGGAGTTCCTTTAATTAGCAGGTAAAGCCTAATTACTTTGTAGGTTCTATGTTTTTGTCTCTGGTATCATTTATGAATGTATTGATCACTGTCCTCCTTGATGTGAGCTTGAAGTGTATAGTTGCTCTATATATTTTTCCTATGTAATTTGGAAATAAAATGAAAAAAGAAAATAAAGTGAATTGGACAAATTTTTCCTTTCTAGTTTGCCAATCAGAGTTGCCTGGGTAACGTTGGCCAGCCGGAGCTGACTGGTCAAATGTTAATCAGGCTTTGGGAACACTTGCAGCATGGTCCCCCTTTGACCAACAATCTTTCGTCAGGGGGGTGGGGGAGGGGAGGAAGAAAGATTTTGAAATAGAAACATTGAACAATTAAATATGACAGCAGATAAGTAACTAATGATCTATCTCACCTGCCCATCGACACCATCTATCAGGGCTTCTCTGCCTGACCCCAGAAGTTAGACGGGTAAATCCTTTGCGTGCTGACCCCATGGCAGCACAGGTATAAGATTTGCCATTCTGTAGTCTAAATGTTCCAATTTCAGGCATATTATCTATACTGTAAAAATTTAAAGTGGTTGGGGGGGGGGTTGTGTTTTTTGTGCAGAAATCATGAACACCTCTCCAGAATTGTGTTTTAATAACATGACGTCAGTTATACCACACACTAATTGGTTCTTAGCTGCTCCGGCTGGCTTTCAACCAGGCTTCTTAAATTTTAATTGCTAATGGTTGGTTCACATACTGTGAGCTGTATCATACTGAGGTGCTTAAAATTCCTGATGAAAATAAACATTGAATAATTTATGCAGATTCGCTGCTGTGCTCCACTGTTAATCACCGGAGACACGTTCTACTCAGTTCTGACAGTGAATTCTGTTAAATGAAGCAATGCCGGAAGCAGCCATGCAGCCTGTTTAACTCAGAATTGGTGTTTCCGTGCTTTTGCGCTGCTTCGAGTCCTCTTTTCCATGTTTTATGTTTTTAACTGTAGAAGATTCTTGCTTGTCTTTTCACATTTTTAGAACCAAAGGCTGCTTCGGACTAGGCAGCTGTTCATGTGATTATATGTCAGTGCACCCAGCTGGTGGTAACCTAGACTTCCTACTTTGAGCAGCATGTCAACCCTAGAGATAATTAATAATACACTGTCTAGTGCTAGTGGGTGGCCGAAAGCAAGTTAAATTGTGTAATCCATACTTTAAACTGCCCCCTCCAATCTCTTATTATGCCATGATTACTGAATAGCCTGATTCTTTGTAGAGACTGAAAATTGTTAGAGTTCAGGAAGTTTTTGACCTGCCCAAGCAGTGCTTACCAAATGGAATGTGTCAGCAGAGTGGAAAAGCAGCTTTACTACTGAGGACTGACGTCCGCAGAACAGGGTTTTTTTTTTTGGCTCCCAATAATTGCTTTATTAACTAATTAACTTTCTTTCTAGGTGAAGAGTGAAGGTCCGAAGCTGGTCCCCTTTTTCAAAGCCACTTGTGTCTACTTTGTCCTCTGGTTGCCAACTTCCAGTCCCTGCTGGTTCAGTGCTCTCATTAAGTGTTTGCCCATCTTCTCTTTGTGGGTGTTTCTTCTGGCCCATGGCATCAACTTTGTAGTGGCCCATCGAAGTGTTAAGAGGATCTTTGCCGGGCTGATATTCTCAGCACTCGGGGATGCTTTCCTCATCTGGCAGGAACAAGGTTACTTTGTTCATGGTAAGTAGTGGCATTACTAATACAAAGAAGAAAATGAATGGTCGAGCTAGCTAGCCTTATTTTGGCCATATTCTACTGAGCCCTCTGTAGGTAAAGCGATAAATTCAATTCAGTTGAAATCCAAGGTAATGAAAAAATCACAGGACATATACAATTGTTGTCAACATTATTGGCACCTTTGCAGTTCAACCCTTTAATGTTCAATATCTCCTAAAAAAAAAAAAAGTGGCCAGTGAAATAACTTTGGACTATATATATGCACGCATTTGCCACAGAGTCAAATAAAACAAGACCAGTTGATATAGTGTACCTGGATTTTCAGAAAACCTTTCACAAGGTCCCTCATGAGAGACTCTTTGCCTCCAATCCCATGACTTTTTAATTTGGCTATATAGTATTCTGGATCAGGAACTGGTTAAAAGATGGAAAGCAGAGAGTAGGGCTAAATGGCTGATTTTCTCAATGGAGAAAGGTGAATAGTGGAGTACCCCAGGGACCTATGCTGGGCCCGCTGCTGTTTAACATCTTCATAAATGACCTGGAAGTGGGAAGAATGAGTGAGGTGATCAAAGTTGCAGATGATACAAAATTATTCAAAGTTGTTAAAACACAAGAGGATTGTGAAAAATTGCAAGAGGGCATTGATAAATTGGAAGACTGGATGTTCAAATTTAATGTGGACAAGTGTAAAGTTATGCACTTAGAAAAAAACAACCCAAACTATGGTTGCACAATGCAAGGTTTCCACATTTGGAACCAGCACCCAGGAAAAAGATTTAGGTGTGATCATGGATAATATGTTGAAACACTCCGCCTAGTGTGCAGAGGCAGCCAAGAAAGCAAATAGAATGCTAGGAATCATAAGGAAAGGAATGGAGAATAAAACCAAGGATATTATAATACCTCTGTATCGTTCCATGGTGGACCGCACATTGAATGTTGTGTGCAATTCTGGTTGCCATATCTTAAAAAAGATATAGTGGAATTGGAAAAGGTGCAGAAAAGAGCCACCAAAATTGTTAAGGGAATGGAAGGATACACTGAGGAAAGGCTTAAAAGGTTAGGGCTTTTCAACTTGGAAAAGAGATGGCTGAGGGGCGATATGATAGAGGTCTATAAATTAATGAATGGAATGGGTAAACGTAAATCGGTTGTTTTATGCCATAAAAAAGAAAGACTAGGGGACACTCAATGGAGCTACAACATAACCCATTTTCGATATAAATGGGGAGGGAGGAGTAGCCTAGTGGTTGGGGCAAGGTACTTCAGGCCGGAAGGTCGGGGGTTCAAATCCCACTAGAGGACAGCAACCTTGGGCCGGAAGGACTGGGGTTTCTAGTCCCACGGATGCTCCTTGTGGTCTGGGGCAAGCCACTTAACCCTCCATTGCCCATGTTCCCTGTAAGTATTAGTGTATGTGTCTCATATCCCCGCGTGTTAAATGTATCCCCCAATTGTGTTGTGACTGCTTTGATTGAAGGATAAGGAGGTATACAAAACTGTCTAAATAAATAAAATAAATTTAAGACTAATAAGAGAAAATATTTTTTCATTTATGGCATAATCAAACTCTGGAATTCGTTACCAGAGGATGTAGTAAAAATGGTTAGTGTAACTGGGTTTAAAAAAAGGTTTGGACAAATTCCTGGAGGAAAGTTCCATAAACCATTTTAAAGAGGACCCGGGAAATCCACTACTTGTCCTGTGTGCCTTTTGGATTGGCCACTGTTGGAAACAGGATACTTGGCTTGATGATCCTTGGTCTGACCCAGTATGGCATTTCTTATGTTCTTAAGACCAATTAAAAAAGGAAATAGTATAAAAACTGGGACATTGCCAGGACATGATTATTTCTACAAACAAGGGAAATATACACGCAAACAAATTTTTGTCGGAACTTACACCATGAAGGAAAACAAATCCTCCTTGTAGTGTGATGTTCCTTTTTATTCTTTTTTAGGGATGCAACCCTAACATAAGTTTTAAGGGAACATTAACACCTCAACACCAACCGGTAAAACCAAATTCCTTCATCATAGGTAACCCCCCCTCCCCCCCCAAAAGAAAATTGTGTCCTGTCAGGGATCCCTTCTAGAGCCATTGTCACAATTTTGTGACCTATTTTTTCGCCCATTGTTGCCAACAATATCATCGTATATAAAGGATTCTTTCCATTTTTTGTTGATATTACATAAAAACATAGAAACATGATGACAGAAAAAGACCACATGGCCTATCTAGTCTGTCCTTCCATAACAACAACTACAACAGTCCACTTTTTACCTTTAGAGATCCTCTGTGTTGGTCCCATGCTTTTTTGAATTCAGTTACTGTCCTCATCTCTACCACCTCCACTGGGAGACTATTCCATGGATCCACTACTCTTTCTGCAAAGAAATAAAAGAAATGATGGGGGACAAGACTGATTCGTTTATGGTGACTATGGATGTGCAAGCTCTATATACTAATATAGATCAGGAAGCAGCTTTGAGGATGACGATGAATGTCTCTTTTGTATTACGAGATTGCCCAAAGAATTTGTGTTAACATTATTGAGAATTGTGTTAACAAAAATTTATTTTCAATTTGAGGGAAAATATTTCAGCAAATACATGGCATTGCAATGGGGGCTACAGTAGCCCCGTCGATAGCAACGTTTTATATGGCAGAATTTGAATCCACTTTTATTTATCCCTCAGATTGGTTTCACCATATTAGGATGTGGACAAGATTTTTGGACGATATTTTTTTTCTTTTGGGTTGACACTGAAACAAAATTGCAAGAATTCTTCATTTGGATTAATACATCATCAACGGATTTGCAGTTTACACCTAAATTTCATAAGGATACTATTGATTTTTTAGATTTACGGTTATTTAAGGATCATTCAGAAGTTAGCTCAACTTTATATCGAAAAGCAGTCCAACGAAATACTCTACTACATTATCGAAGTTACCACCCGGGCCCCCTGTGGCGGGGCTTACTTGTAGGGCAGTTTATTAGATTACGTCGAGTATGCTCTTTAGTGGAGGATTTTAAGGTGCAAGCGTCACAATTGAAGACTCTGTTATTAGAATGGGGTTATCCTCGAAATATTATTAATCGTGCATATCGAAGGGCCTGATTTAACCATGGTGAATGGTGGAATTCGGTATTACATAATTCTTCTACAACTATAGAAGGGACCCCCCCTTATGTTGGAGTGTTACTGTATATGCCACGAGCGACAGAAGTGATGAATATTATGAAAACCCATTGGCCAGTATTATCATTACATCCATGTTTTGAGAAACCGCTGATGGTAGCCTTTCAAAGAGGGAAAATGTTGTGGATTGGGTAGTGCATAATTAAAGTCGACCTCTGGAAACGGGGACTCTAGGGCACTTTAAATGCAACACCTCTGATTTTTGTGACTTAACATTGGAAGGTGCGGTATGGGAACATCCCTTACAGCATCGGAAGGTATTTAGTAAATTTTCAACTACCTGCCAAACATCATTTGTCGTTTATATATTGATTTGCCCCTTTAAATAGATTTATGTTGGAAAGACATCAAGAATGATGAAGAAATGTCTTCAGGAACATCGTTCCCATATAAACAACATCGTATTAACAGCTCTGGTAGTTGCACATTGCCAAGAACATGATCACAAATTCTCAGTTCTCCGTTGGAGAGTGTTAAATCATATACCGCCTAATGATAGAGGTGGAGATCGAGATTTTTGTTTGCGCTATCAAGAACACTTTTGGATCTACACCCTGGAATCCTTAATACCACAGGGTTTGAATTCAACCTTGGATTGGTGGAGTATCCTGTGATAGGGCGGTGAGGGCTCTTAACTGTCAGCAGCTATTGGTTATCAACCGGACACGTGATCATGAAAGGCGGTATATAAGAAATGGTAAATAAATAAATAAATAAATCATACCAGGAAGTTTAAATGTGGGTACTTTCCGGGTATGAGTTGGAGCAACACAGTTTGAAGAAGGGCCAAGAGAATCTTAGGCTTGAAACACAACGTTGGGTTACTGTATTCAGGATTTTGATTCCGAAATGGTTGCTATAAAGAAGGTTTTGGAAAGTTGTTGTTAGCTATGACTTCTTTGCATTTCCAGTTGTATGGTTCGGGATGGCGTGAAGGCCTTCCCCAATATTAGGGGGGGGGGTCTTGCGATTTGGTTTCCTGACCTTCAGAAGAACAAAGAATGAAGTCATTAAGACTCCTACATTTGGGATGAAAGTCTGATCAGCTAAGTGACTTTTTTGGGGGGGTTTTACCTATGATGAAGGAATTTGGTTTTACCAGTTGGTGTTGAGGGGTTAATGTCCCCTTAAAACTTATGTTAGGATTGCGCCCCTAAAAAAGAATAAAAAGGAACATCACACTACAAGAAGGATTTGTTTTCCTTGATGGTGTAAGTTCCGACAAAAAATTTGTTTGCGTGTATGTTTCCCTTGTTTGTAGAAGTATATTTGTGGGAGATATAGTAGAGGTTAAAGTTTAGAGGACATGATTATTGGCACCCTTATAAATGATTCAAATCAGTTTGAACAGAAGAACCACATTATCATTGCAGTAAAAATTAGATACACCTGTGATCAATCGTCAGTACTCACATGACTTGAATCAACCAGTGAATGATTCACTCCCTGTTTGATTTTCACAGTAGTGAAGATAAAAGAGTTACTTACCTGAGACCATCAAAAAAGCCACTATCACCAAACATCAAACTTCAAAGGGGTACAAGGTCATCTCCAAAGACCTTGGGATTCCTTTGTCTACAGTTCGCAATGTTAAGATGTTTTCTGCTCATGGAACTGTCAAGAATCTCCCAGGATGTGGTGGGAAGAGGTAAATTAATCCAAGAGGTCTTCAAAGGTTAGTGCAAATTGCTGGGAAAGCACCACATACAACATCCAAAGAACTTAAGGCTGATATGGAACAATCTGGAGTGGTGGCTTAAACCTGCACTATATGCCGCGCACTAAACAAAAAAAGACTTCATGGGCGAAGGTCAAGGTGGACCCCATGGTTCAAAAACAGACATAAAAAGGCCTGCCTGATCTTTGCCCAAACCAGCCTTGAGAAACCACAATCCTTCTGGGAAAATGTTCTGTGGACAGATGAAACCAAGCTTTAGCTCTTTGGCAATGCAGACCAGCAGTACATTTGCAGGCAAAGAAATGAAGCTTATAAGGAAGAAAACCCCCTTCCTACATTAAAAATGGTGGAGGTTCCATATTGTTGTTGGGCTGTTTTGCTGCATCAGGAACTGGAGGCCTGGAACATATTAAAGGAATCCTGAAGTTAGAGGACTACCAAGGTATTTTGGAGCAAAATGTGCTACCTAGTGTCAGAAAACTAGGTCTGGGTCGAAGGTCATTGGTCCTCCAGCAGGACAATGATCCAAAACATACATACAAAAGATGGTTAGAAAGGAACAAATGGACTGTTTTAGACTGGCCAGCAATGAGTCCTGATCTCATTCCAATCAAGAGCCTTTGGAAAGAGCTGAAATCTTTCACTGGTAAAAGGAATCCTGGAAGCATTCATGAGCTGAAACAAATCGCAGTTGAAAAGTGGGAGAAACCACTAGCAGACAGATGTATAAAACGTATAGATGCTACAAGAAACATTTAGAGGCTGTCATTACTGCCAAAGCTTGTGCAGCCAAATATTAGTGAAAAGTGCCATTAATCCTGTCCAGGTCATTTTTTCTCAGAAATTACTACATCTAAGTTGCACAAACATCCCTTTTTTGTTGTATACCTTTTGAACATACAATTAAAATATTATGATGACATACAGTTGGAATATTTCCAATTATTTCTGAAGATATTGTACACAACATACCTAAATTGCAAGGGTGCCAATAATGTTAACCACAACTGTACAGAGTGGCTTGTAAGGAAAACATTAGTAAGAAGAGTTTCTCCAGGACCAAGCAGGAAGTCAGTCCTCACATATGGGTGACGTCGGCGCCGACGGAGCCCTCGCGGAGCAATTTTCCCCAGCTTTCAAAGAAAGCCTTTGGGAATTGCAGCGCGCATGCGCGGTCGCCTTCCCGCCCAAGGGTGCCATCTTAGCCAGTCTTCTTTTTTCCGCGGAGCCCTACAGACGTACCCGTCGTGTCCCCGCGAAAAAGTTGATTTTATTCGTAATTTTCTCTTTTTTTTTTTTTCTTCGGTTCGACGCCGGTCTTTTTCCCGCCCGGACTCGCGACGCCGGTCACGAGTCCTCTTCTTCTTTTCGGTTTTTTCTGACTTTGTCAGTTTCGTTTTCGGTTTTTCCCTGGCAGCCCGGTCCTTTGACCTCGCAGGGGCCCTTTTTCCCCCGATGGCTGCCAGTGGTTTCAAGCGGTGTGGTCAGTGTGACCGAAATATGTCACTAACTGACACACACGACAATTGCCTCCGCTGCCTGGGCCCGGATCATGAAGAAATGATCTGTGGGGCCTGCGGCAAAATGTCCTCCAAAGCGTTGAGAAGTCGGCGGCATCAGCGGGATAGGATCTTCGCTGACCCCAGCCGTACCCGGACCTCGTCGGAGGCCTCCGCGTCCAGAGGTTCCAGCTCGGACCGTCGCCGGAGTTCCTCCGACAGGGGTTCTCCCTCCGGGGACCATCGACGGAAGGTGAAGCCCGCGAGGGCGGCGTCGGTGGACGCTCCTGGCTCCGCGAGGGCCAGGTCGCATAGCCCCGATAGCCGTCCCGGGTCCTTGGAGAAGGAGCACCTCTCGAAGCGACCTCGCCTGGAGTCGGAGCTGCCTGCTCGGGTAAGTCCTGTGGTCCTCCTGGACTCGCCTCCGAGACCGCCGACGTCGGGGCCCGAGTCGGGGGCTGCTGGGTCACCTGAGGTCGGACTCAGGTTGACGGCCTTGGAGAGCAGACTGTCTGCCTTCATGGACCAGCAGCGGGCACTGCTCGCTAGCCTCGCTGGCGCCGCTGCCCCGACCGCCGGGACGTCGACGTCTAAGTCGACCCCGGAGACCGAGCCGATCCTCGAGTCCATGCGAATTCGAGTCGATCCTCGGTCGAGGTCACCCTCGGCCTCCCGTTCGGGACCGAGGTCGCCGACGCCGACTCCCTTGGCGTCGGGGCGGCAGGCGCCGCGGCCTGCCCGGGCCGACCCCACCGATTCCTCGTCGGAGTCGGTCTGGGAGTCTGAAGAGGAAGAGTCACCTGATTCTTTTCGGACTCGGTGTGTCCCCTCGGACTCACCTGAGTCCGAACCTCGGAAGCAGTCCCCCCCGGAGGATGCCCGGTTCTCGGACTTCGTCAGGGATATGGCCAAGGCTTTGGCCTTCCCTGCGGATCCCGAGGAGGAGTCTCGAGCCGAAGAGCTCGACGCCCTCCAGTATGACTCTCCCGCCAGGGAACACTTTACTGTACCGGTTCCTCCCATGCTGGAACGACTACTCTTCCACATGTGGGAGAGTCCGGCCTCCTCGCCGGTCCTGAGCAAGCGGGTCGATTCTATCTATCGAGTCCGCAAGAGCCCTGGCTTCCAAAAAGCACAGCTACCACACCATTCCATGGTAGTGGAATCGGCCATGCATCGTCTTAAGAGCCAGAAGATGCACTCCTCGGTGCCTCCTGGCAGGGAGGCCCGTAACCTGGATGGCCTTGGTAAGAAGTGTTTCCAGGGCTCTATGCTTGCGTGTCGTGTCCAGACCTACCAGCTATACATGGGCATGTATCTCCGAGACCTGGCTAAAGAGCTAGCCAGATTCTCCGCTGGTTTGTCCGAGGAACCTTTGCGGAGGTTCCTGGCCTTGTCCACTGGCATTCGGGAATGCTCAAAATTCATATCCCGAGCAGCCTATGATGGCTTTGAAGCATCGGCTCGAGTGGCCGCAGCCGGCATCGGTGCCCGCCGACAGGCTTGGCTTCAGTGTCTGACCTTGAGCCCTGGGTGCAGGACAAGTTGGTCGATGTCCCCTGCCGAGGCGAAAACCTCTTTGGCAAGCCCATGGCTGAAAAGGCTGCACAAATCGAGACGGAGACTCTCACCAGGACTAGGCTTTCTAGGAAGACCTCCGCCCCTTCCCAGAAAAAGAAGGGCTCGGGAAAGAAGTCCTTTTACCCGAGAAAGGTGGCTGCCTACAAACACTACCCCCAATATCAGGCCCCTGCAGCTCCCCAACAGGGCCAGCAGGCCAAGGGACGGGGTAACGGGTCCCGTAGGCAGCAAGCCCCCAAGCCTGCACCACCAGCCCCTGCTCAGCAGGGTGGGGGCTTTTGACTCCTTAAGCATAGCCTCTCCCCCCCCGCTGGCTCCTCCCAGCACCGGAGGCCGGCTGGTTCACTTCGCCCACAGGTGGTCCAGCATCACTTCAGATGCCTGGGTGCTTCAAATCGTAAGAGAAGGCTATCTTCTCCACTTCCACCAGGTCCCTCCCTCCTATTTCCCGGGAGAACCTCCACGACTCCCTCTGCACAGGGACTTACTCCTTCAGGAGTTAGCAGGTCTTCTACAGGAACAGGCGGTGGAACCGGTGCCCCACCACCTGAGAGGTCAAGGCTTTTATTCCAGGTACTTTCTAGTACCAAAAAGGACAGGAGGCCTCAGACCCATCCTGGACTTGCGCAACCTCAACAGGTTCCTCGTGAGGGAAAAGTTCAAAATGCTTACCCTTGGAATCCTTCTGCCCTACCTCCAGCAGGGAGATTGGCTATGCTCCTTGGATCTAAAGGATGCCTACACGCACATCCTCATCCACCCAAGCCACCGCCAATACCTAAGGTTTGTGGTGGCAGGAAATCATTACCAGTACAGAGTACTGCCCTTTGGCCTGTCCTCCGCACCGCGAGTCTTCACAAAATGTCTCGCGGTGGTGGTGGCCCATCTCCGGCTTCACGGCCTCTATGTCTTTCCGTACCTCGACGACTGGCTCATCAGAGCAGCGTCCGCTCCGGAGGTCACCAACGCCACACGCCGCACGGTGACTCTTCTGCAGTACTTGGGCTTTGTTATAAACTTCGCAAAGTCCACTTTGCTCCCCTCACAGGATCTCAAGTTCATCGGCGCAAGGCTGCACACTCCTCAGGCACGAGCGTTCCTACCGCTCGACAGGGCTCAACGGCTCATGGACCTAGCCGACCGTTTTCGCAGCCAGCCCCTGGTCTCCGCCAGGCGCTTCCTGAGACTACTCGGCCATATGGCTTCCACCGTCCATGTGACCCCCAATGCCCGCCTGAATATGCGGCCTGCTCAATGGTGTCTTCGCAAACAGTGGCAACAAGCCACAGGCGGCCTAGCAGACCTAGTGCGCGTCTCCGAGCCGCTGGCCTCGTCTCTCCAGTGGTGGCTTCATCGGCCGAACCTGGTACTCGGCATGCCTTTTCAGTCACCTCAGCCGGCCCAGGTGCTGACGACAGATGCATCCCTCCTGGGCTGGGGAGCACATTGCCAAGGGGCACGTACTCAGGGCCTCTGGACCACGTGGGAGTCTGCTCAGCAGATCAACTTCCTGGAGCTCAGAGCGATCCGCCTGGCTCTCAAGGCCTTCTCCCACCTGACCTCTCACCAGTCCGTCCTTGTCCAGACGGACAATCAAGTTGCCATGTTCTACGTGAACAAGCAGGGGGGCACGGGCTCCTTCCTTCTCTGTCGGGAAGCACAGAAGCTCTGCTCTTGGGCCGTCAGTCACGGCGTTCTTCTCAAGGCAGTTTATCTCCCAGGCCAAGAAAATTGCCTGGCGGACAAACTCAGCAGGATCCTCCAGCCGCACGAGTGGCGCCTGGATCCCTTGGTAGTTCAGAAGCTCTTTCTAAAGTGGGGCCTCCCCACGATGGATCTCTTTGCCAGCCCTCTCAACCGGCAACTTCCTCGCTTCTGCTCTCGTCAGCCACATCCCCTTCGAGTTGCGGCAGACGCTTTTCTACTCTCATGGTCGGAGAGCCTTCTGTATGCTTTTCCTCCCATCCTGCTAGTCTCTCGAACTCTTTTCAAGGTTCTCCGAGACAAAGCTTTCATGATCCTGGTGGCCCCTCGCTGGCCCAGACAGCCGTGGTTTCCACTTCTGCTGCAATTAGCGGTAGAGGATCCATTCCCTCTGGGGTTACAACCGGATCTCCTCACTCAGGATCAGGGGTCTCTGCTACACCCCAACCTCAGATCTCTCAATCTAATGGCCTGGCTGCTGAGAGGGTAGTCCTTGCTCCCCTTCTCCTGCCGGCAGAGGTGGAAGAGGTCGTCCTAGCTTCTCGGCGACCTTCTACCCGCAAATGCTACGCCCTTAAATGGCGTCGCTTTTCCGTTTGGTGTACCCAACAGTCTCAGGATCCCTTCTCCTGCCCGGTGTCGGTGATCCTGCAGTACTTGCTATACCTCTCTAATCTGGGACTTAAGTCCAACTCCGTCAAAGTTCACCTCAGTGCTCTTTCAGCACATCATGTGCCGGTGGACGGCAGACCTCTTTCCAGCGACCCTCTTGTAGCGAGGTTTCTCCGAGGTCTCCTTCTGCTTAAACCACCTCTGCGCCCGCCAGCGCCTGACTGGGATCTGAATGTGGTTTTACAGCGGATCACCTGTCCGCCTTTTGAACCTATGGCTACCTGTTCTCTCCGTTTTCTTTCTTGGAAAACATTGTTCTTGATAGCCCTCACTTCCGCTAGACGCGTAAGTGAATTGCAGGCCCTCGTGTCTGATCCCCCTTACACTCGGTTCTACAAAAATAGGGTAGTCCTACGGACTCACCCAAAATTTCTTCCAAAAGTGGTCTCCCCTTTTCACATCAATCAGGAGGTGGTACTTCCGACCTTCTTTCCCAGACCACACTCCAACCGAGCTGAAACGGTCCTCCATACCCTGGACTGTAGAAGGGCATTGAACTTCTACCTTGACCGTACGCGGGAGCACCGTAAAGCTGCTCAGCTTTTTGTGTCTTTTGACCCCAATAAATTGGGACTCCCGGTCTCCAAGCGTACTCTGTCCATCTGGGTTGCGGACTGTATCACTTGGGCTTATGGGGCGGCCGGACTCTCCTTGGAAGGTCGAGTCACGGCTCATTGCGTTCGGGCAAAGGCTACGTCAGTGGCTTACCTCCGCTCTGTTCCGCTGGCAGACATCTGCCGGGCCGCTACTTGGTCTTCGAGCCAGACTTTTGCGGTCCATTACTGTCTCGAGAGGGAGTCCCGCAGGGACAGTGCTTTCGGACAGGCAGTCCTCCGTAATCTCTTTGAGGTTTGAGCAACTCCTACCCTCCATCCCGGATGTGGGCTACCGGTGGGTAATAATTCAGCGAAGATTCCTTCCTTCTGTGCTGCTGAGCTAGAGGGAGCTCATTTTTGTGCTTAGGGTCTCCGGTAGCCTTAAGCTTGGGAGTCCCATATGTGAGGACTGACTTCCTGCTTGGTCCTGGAGAAAGCGTAGTTACTCACCTGTAACAGGTGTTCTCCAGGAGCAGCAGGAATCAGTCCTCACAACCCTCCCTCCTCCCCGTGGAATTGCAATCATCTGCTTAAGTTTTTTTGCAAATTTTTATGCTGTCTTTTTTAGCTATGTCATCTGACTGGCTAAGATGGCACCCTTGGGCGGGAAGGCGACCGCGCATGCGCGCTGCAATTCCCAAAGGCTTTCTTTGAAAGCTGGGGAAAATTGCTCCGCGAGGGTTCCGTCGGCGCCGACGTCACCCATATGTGAGGACTGATTCCTGCTGCTCCTGGAGAACACCTGTTACAGGTGAGTAACTACGCTTTATCCATGAAATCTACCCACTCACTGAATATGTCAGAGATTTGATCTTTACTACATACTGTATCACACAGTTTTGAAACTTCCATCTATAATATACTTGTTAACCATAATTATTTTTAAATACCCAAGTAAATTAACATGAAAACCACACTTCTTTAATCTAACTTCCATTGAAAATTATATGCACTGTGGTTGTTCTTAGCCTTCCTCTCCCCAAGCAACATTTAGAAACATAGAAACATGACAACAGAAAACGACCACATGACCTATCTAGTCTACCCTTCCATATCAACCACTACAACAGTCCCCTTTTTTCCTTTAGAGATCCTCTGTTTTTCTTTGAATTTAGATATTGTCCTCATCTCTACTGCCTCCACTGGGAGACTATTCCACGCATCCACCACGCTTTCCGTAAAGAAATATTTCTGCATATCACTTCTGAATCTATCCCCTTTCATCCTCATTCCATTTGTCCCCTCGTAGCAGAGCTTGCTTTCAATCGAAAGAGGCTTTCCTCCTGTTCATTTATGCCATGGAGGTATTTAAACATCTCAAGTCATATCACCTCTGTCTCGCCTTTCCTCTAAGGTATACATATTAAGATCCTTAAGTCTGTCCTCATATGCTTTATAATGAAGACCACTAGCCATTTTAGTAGCCACCCTCTGTACTGACCTGTTTATATCATTTTGAAGGTGCGGTCTCCAGAATTGCACACAATACTCCAAATGAGGTCGCACCAAAGACTTATGCAGAGGCACTATCACCTCCTCTCTTCTGCTAGCCATTCCTCTCCCTATGCACCCAAGCATCCTTCTAGCTTTTGCTGTCGCCTTTTCTACCTGTTTAGCTACTTTAAGATTATCAGACACAGTCACTCCTAGGTCCCACTCTTCTTTAGGGGACAAAAGTACTTCACCCCCTATACTATATTGCTCCCTTGGAATGCTGCAGCCCAAATACATGACTTTGCATTTTTTAACATTAAATTGCCAAATTCTAGACCATTCTTCAAGCTTAGCTAGATCCCTCCTCATATTATCTACACCCTCCTGGGTGTCTACTCTATTGCAGATTTTGGTATCATTCTCTAAGAGGAAAACCTTACCCGACAACCCTTCCGCAATAAAGATTTAAAAAAGAATCGGACCAAGGACATATCCCTGGGGCACACCACTGGTAACCTCCTTCACCTCAGAGTGAGCTCCATTTACCTGTACCTGTCACCTCCCACTTAACCAAATTCTAATCCAAGCAGTAACTTTAGGGTCCATCCCTAGGGTGCTCAGTTTGTTTAAGTCACCTGTGAGGAACGGTGTTAAAGGCTTTACTGAAATCTAAATACACCACATCTAGGGCTCTCCTTCTGTCCAACTCCCTGGTCACCCAGCCAAAGAAATCAATTAGATTTGTCTGACAAGACTTGCCTCTGGTGAATCCATGTTGCCTCGGATCCTGTAATCCATTGGACTCCAGAAACCTCACTATTTTCTCTTTTAGCAGCGCTTCCAATAATTTACTCACCACCGAAGTTAAACTAACCAGCCTGTGTTTTCAACCACATCCTTACTTCCGCTTTTCGTGTAAAAGGACCACATATGCCTCTCTCCAGTCCTTTGGCACCACTCCCGATTCTGAGGCATTGAAAAGGTCAGTCAGTGGAGCTGCTAGAACGTCCCCAGGTTCCCTCAGTATTCTAGGGTGTATCCCATCCGGTCCCATTGCTTTGTCTACTTTAAGTTTAGCTAGTTTCTCACAAACAGTCTTCTGAAAATTGTTCAAGATGCCCTTCGCGTTTGTGGATGTTTTCTGAGGTCCTGCTCCTAGTTCTTCATCTGTGAACACAATAGAAATATTTGTTAAGCAATTCTGATTTATCCTAATCAGCTTCTACATATTCCTCCCCTTTACCCTTGAATCTGACAATACCACTTTTGCCCTTCCTTTTCTCACTAACATATCTGAAAAATGTCTTATCCCCCCATTTTATTGCATTGGCTATTTCCTCCTCTTTTTGAATCTTTGCTTTCCTGACTACTTTGCTAGCTTCTCTAAGTTTTTCCAAATATAGATGCCTGTCTTCCTCTCTCCGTGATCTCTTGTATTTCATGAAGGCCTCCCTCTTTCTTCACCTTTTCAGCTACTTCTTTTGAAAACCATAGCGGTCTTCTTTTCTTTTCACCTTTATTTACCAGTCTCCAGGAACAAGCCGGAATGTAGTCTTCACATATGGCTAACGTCGGTAACAATGAAGCCTGTGTGGGAATGCTCCCCAGCATCCAATAGTTAAGGTTTTGGGAGCATCCCACTGCACCTGCGTAGCTGCCTTCCCGCCTTTCCAGCTCTCCCTCCTCAGTTCTTCGTTTTCCGTGGAGCCGACAAGAAGCAGTTCCTGTCACCACAGAAAATTTGTGTTTTTCTTTATTTTTTGTGGTCGCATCTGCCTTCCTGTCTTTTTTTTTTTTCTTTTATCTTTCTATAAAAAAAAAAAATCTGTGAGGAAAGGAATTCTTTTCTTCCTTCAGGCGCATCAACACCATCTTAGGCCTAGGCCTCCCCTTTTGTCATAGACAAAATGGAAAAAACATCCAGTGGTTTTAAAGTGTGTTCAAAATGTGGCAGTACCATTTCGGCCAAAGACACCCAGGACTGGTGCCTAAAATGTTTATGTCCAGACCATCTACCGTCAGCGTGTCTTCTTTGCAGGAAGATGACAGAGAGGCCTACAAAACCGAGCTGCAAAACTAGGCACCCTCTTTGCCTCCAATGCAGCATCTTTAGCATCGATATCATCGAGAGCTTCATCTTCCTCCCAAGGATCTCAGGTATCAAAACCTATGGTCAGCCCTCCAAGGGTAGATCTCCTTCTAAGCATCGAGATGCCTCTGGCGTTGTCCTGAAGGGGGATACTCTGGCCAAACAACCCCAGCAGGAGGACCTTGACTCCAAAACCTTAGTGGGGTCCAGGATGCTCCTGAGGCCTCCACCTCTGGAGAGCTCCTGGTGCCATGCTCGGGGATTGTGGCCTGCAATTTCGGTACTGATACCCAAGCATCGGTAAGTTCCATGGATCAACGTATCCTGGCTATTGAGCGTAGCTTAGCGGCCTTACTGGCAGCCTCCGTACCAGTAAAGCCTTTACAGTTGATCCCTTAGGCACCGGTACTGGTCCCGGTACTGACACAACCTGCATCAACCTTTTTGCTGTTTACCACGCTACCGCCCATGCCAGCCCTCTAATCCGTTTCTGGTACCGAGGTTCTGGCACCACCACCGTCACCATCAATTACCGATTTTGATCTGTATCGGGTACAGGTACGGCGTGAACATCCTGCCCGTTGGTACTTTGAGTCTTCGGACTCCAATTCCTCGGATATGGCACATGAGAATTCTCCCAGAAGACCCATCTCCGTCCCCACAACATTGCATGTCCCCTCCGGAGGACATGTCTTTCCAAGACTTTATCTGAGATGTTGCTCGGGGTCTCTCCATAATGGTGACATTGGAGAAAGAGCCTAGAGCTGAAGAACTTGAAATTCTTCAGTACCCTGCAGCCCCAAAGGAAGTTGCAATTCTCCCTATTCATCGCATTCTTCACGACCTTATGCTTCGTATGTGGGAAACGCCATGGTAGTGGAATCGGCGATGCATCGAATAAAGCGTGCTAAGACACATTCCCTACCTGGAAGGTTCAAGGAATCGAGAACTCTCGACACCTTTGGTCGGCGTTGTTTTCAGGCCGCCATGCTATTGGTTAGAATCGGTTTCTACATACCTCTGGGTATGTTCCTCAGAGAGGTGGCTAGGGATTTGGAGTTAATGGCTCATCTTCTCCCCGATGACAAGAGAGCAGATTATCTCGCTCTTGTAAAACATACTCAAAATGTTTCAAAGTTTAACTTTTGACTGTTTTGAGTGCATCAACAGAACTTCATCTATCTGCATCGGGGCATGCAGAATTGCTTGGCTTCAAGCATCAGATCTTGAACAATAGGTTCAGGACAAACTGGGTAATATCCCTTGCACTGGTGAAAACCTTTTTGGCAAGGATTGGCAGGACAAGGCCTCTCAGTTAGAATCTGAGAACACTACACTTAATAGACTATCAAGGTCTACGGCCAGCCCAGCTAAGAAGAAATCAGCAAAGAAAGCTTTTTTTTTCAATAAGAAGTACTATTCTTCTTACACCCCTGCTATACAGTGTGAACACCATGCTCCTCAGAAGGGGCAGCAGCCACCAAAACAGCAAAGGAAGGCTCAAACTCCTAGGTTACAGCCACCTCAACAGACCCAGCCTCCTCAGGGTCTTTGACTCCTTTCTAGAGAACATAGCCGCTCTGTCTCTGGAGATTCCAATTCCTACCCTCATTCCTGGCAGGCTTTGTCACTTTGCCCACAGGTGGCATTTTATCACATCAGAGCAGTGGACACTGTCCATAGTACGGGAGGGGTACAAACTTCATCTACAAACGCTGCCCCTCCAGACTCCTCCAAGAGAGTTCTGCTTTCAGGATCCTCTTTCTGCTCTTTTACAAGAGATCACCTCCCTCCTTCTTCAAGGAGCAATAGAGGAGGTTCCACTATCCCAACAGGGAAAGGGCTTTTATTCTCCCTACTTCCTCATTCCAAAGAAAACAGGGGGATACGGGCCCATTCTGGACCTCCGAGAACTGAACAAGCACCTGGTACAGGAGAAATTCAAAATGATTTCTCTAGGTACCCTTCTTTCCTATCTCCAGAGTCAGGACTGGCTCTGTTCTCTGGACCTCAAGGAGGCATATACGCAAATTCTGATTTATTCACAGCACAGAAAGTTTCTGCGTTTCACATTTCAAGTGAGACATTATCAATACAGAGTCCTGCCTTTCGGCCTCGCCTCTGCCCCAAGAGTTTTCACAAAGTGCATGGTGGTAGTAGTCGCATTCTTAAGAACTCTCAGGATATTTGTCTTCCCTTACTTAGACGACTGGCTCATTCGAGCAAACACCTCTTTAGAGGCCAGTCTTTCCCTCTTGCACACCATACAGGTGCTGCAACACTTGGGATTTGTAATAAATCTTCCAAAATTCCATCTCGTCCCCATCTTAAACTAGAGTTCATAGGAGCTCTTTTAGACACTCAGCAATCAAAGGCATTTCTGCCTCAGCTCCGCTGTGCACAACTCAATCAGCATCTCAAGCAAGCTTCAAGAGGTTCCTCATTGCTCGAAATCTACTACAACTGCTGGGTCATATGGCATCAACAGTGCATGTTCCTTATCGTTCCTACAGTTAAGTCCTCCACCCCTGGGTTGTGCACCTCCTCCTGCAGCCTGGAGACTGGACTTGTCAAAACTCTTGACGTCACTGGATGTAGTCTGGTGCACACCCCCATCTTCTCCAGTGTGTCCAGTCTCCATGCAGCAGGAGGACTTAGTGAGCCTAGGTGCTGGGCTCACTTGAACTCATAAGGAGCCTTAGAGTAGTTAGCTGTTAAAATTTTTCCCCTTTCATTTCAATTTGTATTTGATTTAATTTGGGGGGTACTGTCTCTTTAAAAGTAAAATACAATACAAAGAGCAAGGATCAAACTGTGCCTATAGTACCGGTCCTGCCTGCCTCTGTTTTCCGGGGCTGTGGGCTCATAGTTTGGTCTCTCCTCCTGGACTGGACGGGGGAGAGCCCTTGTGCAGGACCGTGGCGTTATCCTCTGCTGTGGCGAGGAAACGCGTTGCCCTAAAAAGCAGCAGCAGTCGGACGGGAGGCTCGCCGGCAGTAGACTGCTCAGCTGAGAAAGCAGTCCCGCGGGCTTGAGCCCTGTCGAAGGCACGTAAGTCGGGGGACATTTGACACGTTAGGAGTGTTCTGGGAGCAGTTTCGCTTTCCCCTGACAGCCGCGCGGGAAGCCTCCGACATTTCGGGGCTCACGTGGCAGATTTTGGCGTGCTTTTTAGCTGCGCGACGGCGGCCATTTTAAGATCCGGGGCATTGTGTGGCACAGCTCCAGACGGCGGTTTTGAGTAAAGCCAGAATTAGGTGGCTGTGGGGCGCCGCGTCTTAGGGTGCAGCGCAGAAGTGTTTTTTCTGTTAGGTTTCAGTCCCGGGGGTGTAGTTTAGTTTACAAAAAAAAGAAAGACAGTCCCATTCAGAAGATTATGCAGGTTTCAATTCTTTATTGGGGTTGAGTAAGGGGTACCAGAGTTTCCCTAGTTGTGTGGACGGTCCAAGGTGGCGTCCCGGCCCCAGTGTGTCCTCTGCGGTTCTCACAGGGGCACGATAGTGGAATCAGGGGTCTGCAGGGCTTGTGCTTCGGGTTCTGCCAGCATGGAACGGCAGATGGAAGCGAAGCCCGGTCAGGACCCGCAGATGGGGGCAGCGGGCCCGGAAGAGGGGGTAGTTGTGGCTCCCACCCCGGGGGATTCCCAGGAGGCGGTAGCTGCTCTACCGGCATCCTCGCCGGGCAGGGAGGTCACTGCCCAGTTTGGAGATTTCTGCCCCGATTTTGTGTTACTTATGCATCAAGCTTTCTGTAGGCAGCGCCAAGGATTATTACCGGAGGCCCTGCCTAGGGCTACAGCCTTTCCGCGCTCCGGGGTGACCAGCGGTGGGGCTCTTTCTCCTAGACCTTCGAAGAGGGCCCGTCCTCGCGAGTGTTCGCCCTCCGTCGGGGAGGGGAATGACTCAGAGGAGGCTGACCTAGATTTGGAAATAGATATGGAGGATTTAGAGGAGGGGGAGATTCAGGAACCGATGGATCAGGCTAAGATCATCTGGGTGTTCCGGAGAGAGGAGCTCTCGGCGCTCATCACGGAATCCCTCCAAATGTTGAACTTGGTGGCGGTCTCTCTGGCTGAGGAGGTGGGGGTTGAGGACCCCATCATCCAGGCGGAGAGGCAGCCGCAAGTGGTGGTCCCAATCCACCGGGTGGTGGATAAGATGATACAGGATGAATGGGACCAGCCAGAGGCTGGCCTCCAGGGGGGTGAGAACAATGAACAGGCTCTATCCTCTGGCGGATAAGGACAAGGAACGCTTTAAGTCCCCCCGCATTGATGCGGCAGTCTCGGCGGTTACCAAGAAGACCACTATCCCGGTGGAAGGTAGCGCCGCATTAAAGGATGCACAGGATAGGAAAGTGGATGGTCTTTTGAAGCAGTCCTTTGAGGCTGACGCCTTGTCCTTGCAGGCTTCTATTTGCGGAGCTTGGGTGGCAAGGGCGTGTCTTCGGTGGTCTCAGCGTCTCCGGCAGTCTGCACAGTTGGATCAAGAGGGGACTGCGGAGCTGGATCGGTTGGAGTCCGGTACCGCGTACTTGGCGGACGCCCATTATGACTTGATCAGAGCGCTTTCTAACAGCATGGCTTCCTTGGTGAAGGCTCACCGTTCCTTGTGGTTGCGGAATTGGGCGGCGGATGGATCGTCGAAATCGTGCCTCAGCAAGCTGCCCTTTAAGAGTAAGATGCTGTTTGGCGAGGATCTCGATAAGTTGGTCAAGGATTTGGGGGAGACTAAGGGGACAAGCCCAAACAGGGGAAAGCTGCACCAGCCTTTCGGGGCTAGTCCCGGAACTTTCGTAGATTCCGTATGTCTTGGTTGGGCGGGTCTCAGAGAGGCAGGTTTCCCTACAAAGGCCAGGGGTTTCGAGGCTTCAGGGGAGCAGGTAAAGGTTTCTCAGGAGTCACTTCCTCGGCCGGTAGAAAGCCACAATGAAGGTTTGCGGGTCCCGGTGGAAAGTGCTCTGGTAGGGGGGAGGCTGCGGGAGTTTCTTTCTGCTTGGACCCAGATAACTATGGATCAGTGGGTGTTAGAGATCATTCGTGAGGGGTATGCCCTGGAATTCGCGACCCCGGTTCGAGATTCCTTTGTGATGTCGCCCTGCAGAAATCCACAAAAGGCCCTGGTGATTCGCAAGACCCTCAAGCGCCTACTGCTTTTGCGCGCTATTTGCCCGGTACCGTTAAAGGATTGCGGGTTGGGTCGATACTCAATCTATTTTGTGGTGCCCAAGAAGGAAGGATCTCTTCGCCCCATTTTGGATTTGAAGGGGGTAAATCGGTGCCTGCGGGTACCTCACTTCAGGATGGAGACCTTGCGCTCCGTTATTGTGGCGGTGCGCAAAGGAGAGTACTTGACCTCTCTGGATCTCATGGAGGCCTATCTTCATATTCCAATCAGAGAGGCCCACCAAAGGTTTCTTCGCTTCGCCCTTCCCTGGGGGCACTTTCAGTTCCAAGCCTTACCTTTCGGGCTGGCCACAGCACCGCGTATGTTCACCAAAATCATGGTGGTGGTGGCGGCGGCGGCGGCGTTACGCAAGGAAGGAACATTGGTCCATCCCTATCTCGACGACTGGCTAATTCGGGCAAAGGACGAGAGCGTGCGCGTGACGAGCAGGGTGGTACAGTTCTTGCAGCATCTCGGTTGGGTGGTCAACCCGGCCAAAAGCTGGCTGGTGCCGACCCAGGAGCTCGAATATCTCGGGGTGCGGTTCGACACCCGGTCGGGGGAGGTGTTTCTGCCGCATCATCGGGCTCTCGGTTTGCGCCGCCTTCTCAACTGGCGCCGGCGTTGCTCGGAACCTTCGGCGTGGGAGTATCTGCGCATGCTCGGGACTATGGCAGCGACTCTGGAGGTGGTGCCTTGGGCCAGGTTTCATATGCGATCCTTACAGCGTGCGCTTCTCCGCCGATGGTCTCACCAGTCCAACCCGTTAAGCAAGCGTCTCCCTTGCCCTCCGCGCGTCCGGAAGGCGTTACGGTGGTGGCTGCTGCCCGGATCCCTGCAAGTGGGCATGCCCCTGGAACAGCCGGCCTGGATCCCGCTGATGACGGATGCGAGCCTCGCGGAATGGGGGGCACACTGCGGGGACCGGTATGCGCAGGGCATGTGGTCCGCTCAGCAGTGCAGTTGGTTCATCAAGCGGCTAGAGCTGAGAGCGGTATGGCTGGCCCTCCAGTCCTTCGAGACGACGGTGTCCGGTTGGGCGGTCAGAGTGCTGTCGGACAACTCAGCGACGGTGGCCTACATCAACCGGCAGGGGGGCACAGGCAGCGCAGCCATGGAAGAGGAGGCGGCGCTCCTGTTCTCCTGGGTGGAGAAGCAACTGTCAGCGCTCTCGGCGGCACACATTGCAGGGAAGGACAATGTGATGGCGGATTATCTCAGCAGGGTACAGGTGGATGCGGGAGAGTGGGAGCTCAATCCACAGGTGTTCGCTCAGATAGTTCGCAGATGGGGGCCACCGATTATGGATCTCATGGCGACCTTCAAGTCTGCAAAGATGACCCGCTTCTTCAGCAGAAGGCGAGAAAGGATGTCGGAGGGTCTCGACGCCTTGATGCAACTATGGCCGAGGTGCGCTCTTCTTTACGTGTTTCCGCCATGGGCGTTGATCAGGCGCGTGGTGCAGAGGATCGAGTGTCGTCAGGGCAGAGTGTTATTGGTGGCTCCGGACTGGCCGAGGCGTCCGTGGTACGCGGATCTGGTTCGTCTGCTAGATGGGGAGCCTTGGAGGCTGCCGGACTCGATAGATCTGCTCGTCCAAGGTCCGCTGCGAATGGCTCAGGTGGATCGATTCTCGCTTACGGTCTGGCCATTGAAAGGGCTAGGTTGAAGAAGAGAGGATATTCGGCTTCAATGGTTTCGACACTGTTACAAGCTAGGAAGCGGTCCACTTCTCTGGCCTATGTTCGCATTTGGCGCATTTTCGAGGACTGGTGCTCGAGATGTCGGGTGCGAGCGGCTACGGCTTCGGTGCCAGTGGTGTTGAGTTTTCTTCAGGATGATTTCGACAAGGGTTTGGCGGCCAGTTCATTGAGAGTGCAACTGGCAGCCCTGGCCTGCTATAGGGGCAAGGTGAACAATGTGTCGTTAGGTGCTCACGCGGATGTGTTACGTTTTCTTAAAGCCGTGTCGAGGCTGAGGCCCTGCCGTCGGGTCGTCGTCCCACCGTTGGGGGGTATTGGTTAGGGAGCCCTTTGAACCATTGCATAAGGCTACAGTAAAAGATTTGACGTTGAAGACGGTATTTTTAGTGGCTATTTGTTCAGCGAGGAGAATCTCGGAGTTGCAGGCGCTGTCTTGCAGGGAACCGTTCCTAGTCTTTTCTAAGAAAAAGGTGGTTTTGCGCCCGGTGCCGTCCTTTTTGCCAAAGGTCGTCTCTCCGTTTCATTTGAACCAGTCGGTCTCTCTCCTGGTGCTATCTTCGGGGAGGGACTTGGCGGCGGAGGGCACTCTTCGACAGTTGGATATTAAGCGGGCGTTGCAGCGTTATTTACAGGTTTCTGAGGCCTTTCGGAAATCAGATCAGCTTTTCGTGTTGTTCGGGGGGCCTCGCAAGGGTGAAGCGGCCGCAAAGGCCTCCATTGCTAGGTGGATTCGGGAAGCGATAGCGTCAGTGTACCTGCTACAGGGCCGTGCGGTGCCTCCGGGATTGCGTACGCACTCTACTAGAGCGCAGGCTGCCTCTTGGGCCGAGCACGGCTTGGTTCCACCAGGGGACATCTGCAGGGTAGCGACATGCTCGTCACTGCACACGTTCAGCAGGCATTATCGTCTGGACGTGCTGGCGGCGAGAGACGCCTCTTTCGGTTCTGCGGTTTTGCGTGCTGGATTGGGGGGTCCCGCCCATTGAACACTGCTCTGTTACATCCCAGAGGTGGAGGACTGAACTGTAGGAACGATAAGGAAATGATAATTACACTTACCTGGTAATTGTAGTTCCTTGAGTGACGACAGTTCAGTCCTCAATCCCGCCCGGTGCTGAAAGAGTAGGAGCGATTCCTTGGAAGAGTCAATGCAGTAACAGGTAGGTGCGCTCCTTAGAGGCTCTGCTGGTCTCTGATGGTCTTTCTCGCCATTTATTCTTTCTTCTCTGGTCTCGCTTGGGGGATCAGGAGGGAGTGGTACTAAGCAAAGTTTGGTTCTTTGGTTTAATGGTTTACATATTTAGTTAGTTGGGGTAGCTGAAGCTACATTGGTCTGATTGGCTACTTATTTGTTGCTCCTTTGAGTCTGCTTTGTCAATAGTTCACTGGAGAAAATTGGGGTGTGCACCAGACTACATCCAGTGACGTCAGGAGTTTTGACAAGTCCAGTCTCCAGGCTGCAGGAGGAGGTGCATAACCCAGAGGTGGAGGACTGAACTGTCATCACTCAAGGAACTACAATTACCAGGTAAGTGTAATTATCATTTGTTCCATATGCTCGTCTACATATGCGCGCAGCTCAATGGACACTGGCTTCCCAGTGGTCTCAGGCATCAGGCTGTCTGGGAGACAAGATAATGATCTCTACCTGCCTAATCTAGTCTCTCCACTGGTGGCAATCCCCAGAAAACCTCCTCTTAGGGTCACCTTTTCAGATGCCAGCACATCAATGTACCCTGACGACAGATACATCCAAATTTGGGCTGGGGAGCTCATCTGGACTATCTCTCCACTCAGGGACTTTGGTCTCATTAGGAGACACAGCTCCACAGAAACCTGCTGGAGCTCAGAGCCATTCACAATGCCCTCAAGGTCTTCCAGGATCATCTCCGATTCCACTCGGTTCTAATCCAGACAGACAATCAAGTAGCCATGTTCTTCTTGAACAAGCAGGGTGGAACGGGCTCTTGGACCCTCTGCAGCGAGGCCCTGCATCTGTGGGCTTTTGCCATACAGCATCACATTCATCTACTCATGGTGTATCTTCCGGGCAAACACAATGTCTTGGCGGACAAACTCGGCCGAGTCCTTCTTCCCCATGAGTGGCTCTCCATGCAGACAGGGTTGCTCACATTTTTCAGATTTGGGGAACCCCAGATATAGACCTGTTCGCCTCAGAATGCCATGCTTCTTTGCTTCTTCTCCAGGACTCCTGCACCGGACAGCCAGCAGGTGGATGCTTTTCACCTCCACATGGATTAGCAACTTGGGTAATAGTCAGTGGGCAAACTGTCCGTAACATAACGGATTTTGGCACCTGGGATTGCTGCCACGCGTGTGTGATCCTCTTACCACCCAAAGGTGCCATCTTGCTCAGTCTCCCTTTTTCTGCAGAGCCCTTTGGACGCACGTCCTCGTCCTTCGGAAAAAGTTTAGTTTTCCTCGCCTTAACAGGCTCTTATTTCTTTTTTTCGGTTGCACCGATCCTCTACCCATCCTCTCCTTGCTCTTTTTCAGAGCTTACGGGGATAACTTTCCTAATTTTTTCCTTACGGGCTTCGCACCCTTTTTTCCTTCCTAACCGCTGGCCACGTGGGTCTTTGACCTTGCAGGGGCCGTTTTTACCCCCATGGCCACTGGGTTTAAAAAATGCGATAGATGCTCTAGGAACATGTCGCTTATGGACACTCATAACTGTTGTCTAAGGTGTCTGGGAGCCGACCATGAACCAGAGCTCTGTTTGCTCTGTAAGAAAATGTCCTCTAAGGCCCTGCTCAGCTGTAAGCAGAAATCCGAAGACATTTTTCAAAAGGCTGCCTCGGAGTCTCCGGTGGCACCCTCGGTCGTCTCCCCTCTGGTGGGTTCTCCCCTGCAGCACCGCGTTCCAGGCGGCACTCTGACCAGGGGTCCTCCAAGGTGGAACGGCGCAAAAAGAAGGCCTCAAAGTCGCTATCTGGGGCCCCCGACAAGTGCGAGCGCTCCCGCGTCCGATCGCTTAGTCCCCTTCGGCATTCCCGAGAGTTGGATAAGGAGCGGCCCCGCAAGGTACCTCGCAGAGAAGTGGAGGCCTCTGGCGAAGGCGCCCAGTCTCCTGAGGGTTGTCCCGGTGAGGACCCCCTCTCCTCTTCAACGCCCGATCTGGTGACCCCGGTATCAGCATCCCAGGGCCCCACGCCCGCATGGGAGTCCCGTATACTGGCGTTCGAAGGCAGCGTTTCTGCGTTCATTGCTTCCCAGCAGGAGCTCACAGCCAGCATCGCTGACTTGCGCCTGGAGACCGTGGGTCCCTCGCGTGGGACACCCAAATCCATTCAGGAATCCCCCGAGAGCCCCGGGCCCCATGAGGGTCCTCGATGTCTGTCTCGCTCGCTCTCCCGTTCCTCGGGGGCGAGATCATCCTGGGCCTCCGGCTCCCAGCCACTGGCTGTCGGACAGGGCGAACCGCCCGGCTTGGATCCAGATCCCTGTATCGACTTCTTGGACTGGGAATCCGATGGGGACACATCCCTGGAGAGCTGTACCCACCAGGATCTCCTGTCGGACCCCTCGCCGCCTGGTCTCCAGCAGCATTCAGCCCCTGAGGACACCTCCTTTCTGGTGTTTATTCAGGACATGGCTCAGGCCCTCAACCTTGGTCACCCAGGCCGAGGAAGACCCTCATGCTGAAGAACTGGATATTCTTTGGTACGAGGCCCTACTGAGGGAATCCCTCACTGTGCCGGTGCCGCCGATCCTATCTCGGCTGTTACTCCGCATGTGGGAGGCCCCGGCCTCGGTTCCCATTGTGAGCAAGTGCCTTGACACAAAGTATAAGGTGCAGCGGGGGCCAACTTCCACATACCTCAATGGTGGTGGAATCCGCCATGAGGAAGCAGAAAAGCCTGAAGTCCCATTCATTGGTCCCTCCGGGCCGGGAATCGAGAGCCCTTGATGCCCTGGGCCGCAAGGCCTATCAAGGTTCCATGCTCTTGTCGCATCCAGGCTTACCAATTATATATTGGTATGTTCCTCTGCGACTTGGCAAAAGAACTTGGTGGTTTCTCCGCGGGCCTAGAGGGCAAGCCTCTCGACAGGTTCTGCACTCTATTGAAATCAGTGGCTAATTGCTTCAAGTATATCTCTTGAGCCTCCTATGATGGCTTCGAGACATCAGCTCGGGTGGTGGCCATAGGCATCAGAGCCCGCCACCAGGCCTGGCTCCATTCATCAGATTTGGAACAGTGGGTACAGGAGAAGCTCCTGGACGTGCCCTGCCTTGGTGAACAACTCTTTGGCAAAATGAGGGAGGAGAAGGCGGTTGAGATCGAGATGGAGTACGTCACCAGGACTCGTCTCTCTCGTAAGACCTCCACGCTGCCCCGGAAAAAAGCAGCCTGCCAAGAAGCCCTTCTTTCCCAGGAAAGGCCTCCAGTACCGCAGCTACCTGCCATACCCGGCCGCCTCCACGCCGACCACTCCCTTGCAAGGGAAGCCCGGGCAGGGCCACCGTAAACCAAAGGGCCTGAAGGCCCAGACGCCAGCTCCCCAGCAACCCATGCAGGGGTTTTGACGCCAGCGGCATAGCCTCTCGCCCTCTGGTGATGCAGCAGCCAGTGGGGGGACACCTGTCTTGCTTCGCCCCGTCATGGGCGCTTACCACCTCAGACGCCTGGGTCATCCGGGAGGGCTACCGGCTCCACTTCGACAGGCTTCCACCCCCTTTCTCCCCAGCAGAGCCTCCTCGAATCCCCACGCACCAGCTTTTGCTGCAGTGGGAATTACACTCCCTCCTTGCCCAATGGACAGTCGAAGGTCCCTTCCCCACCTCCAAGGTCAGGGCTTTTATTCACGGTACTTCCTCGTCCCGAAGAAGACGGAGGGTCTTTGGCCCACCCTCGACCTCCGCAAGCTAAACAAGTTCCTGGTGCGGGAGAAATTCAAGATGCTATCTCTTGGCCTGCTGGTGCCCTTCCTCCGGTAGGGCGACTGGCCATGCTCCTTGGATCTGAGGGATGTTTACCCCCATATCTTGATCCACCCCCAATACAGGCAGTACCTGCATTTCAGGGTGCAGGGAGAGCACTTCCAGTACAGGGTGCTCCCCTTCGGTCTTGCATCCGCCCCACGGATCTTCACGAAGTGCCTCGTCGTGGCCGCCGCTTACCTTTGGCGTCGGGGCATGCTGGTCTTTCCCTACCTTGACGACTGGCTCATTACGGGCTTCTCCATCAAGGAGGCCCGGCAAGCGATGTCGGCGCACTGTTCTCTTGGAGAGCTTGGGGTTCTTGATCAACTACCCAAAGTCTCACCTCGAGCCGACACAGGCTCTCGAGTTCATCGGGGCGCACCTCGATACCCGGCAGGCCATTGCCTTCTTGCCGGTAGACCGCTCCACCTGCCTCCGAGTTCTGGTGGCTCGCATCCATAGTGTCCTCCAGGTCACCGCTCGGTCCATGCTACGTCTCTTGGGCCACATGGCCTTGACTGTGCATGTGGTCCCTCACTCCCGCCTGCACATGTGGATGGCCCAGTGGTGCCTCAGCTCCCAATGGAATCAATCCCTCGGACATCTCAGGGACCCCGTCAAGGTTTTTCCTGACCTTCAGTTGTCCCTGAACTGGTGGCAAAACCCCTGCAACCTCCTCCGGGGATTGCCCTTCCAGGCCCCAGAGCACGATGTGGTGCTGACCATGGATGCATCCCTATTGGGGTAGGGAGGCCATTGCGGGTCTCTCTGCACGCAGGGACAATGGTCGACAGTGGAGGCTCAGCAGCAAATAAACGTGCTCGAGCTCCGGGCCATCCGGAGGGCCTTGAGGGCCTTTGAGGGTGTCCTTAGCGGGAAGTCGGTTCTGGTGCAGACCGACAACCGGGTAGCGATGTTCTACATCAACAAAGAAGGGGCACGGGGTCGCGCTCCCTCTGCAGGGAGGCAGTCCTCATCTGCTCCTTTGCCGCTCAACGGGGGATGTCCCTCAAGGCGACATACCTCCCGGGCCAGGAGAATGGCCTGGCGGACAGACTCAGCAGAATCCTTCACCCCCACAAGTGGCAGGCTGGCTGTTCTCGTGCTGGGGCTCTCCAGCGATGGATCTCTTCGCCAGCCCCCGGAACACACAGCTCCCTCGCTTCTGCGATCTGGTGCTGCACCTGGGCAGGGAGGGCCCCAATGCATTTCTCCTGGACTAGTCCTCCAGTCTCCTGTATGCATTCCGTCCGTTCCCCCTCAATGTGAGGACTCTGTTAAAGGCCTAACGGGATGGGGCATCGCTGATTCTCGTAGCCCCCTTGTGGCCTCGGCAGCCTTGGTTCCCGCTCCTGCTCTGGCTGTCATCGGAGCCTCCGATTCCCCTAGGCTCTGCCAGCGACTTACTGACGCAGGAGGAGGATCGAGTACTGCACCTGAACCTACTCTCCCTATCCCTCACGGCCTGGCGGCTGAACGGGTCTCTCTAGCCTCTCTGGCCCTTCCAGAGGAGGTCAAGGAAATCCTCCTGGCCTCGAGGAAGGACTCCACTAGGCGGGCTTACGCCTTCAAGTGGAAACGCTTCTCCGTCTGGTGCTCGGGTCACCAGATTGACCCCTTCTCCTGCCCGGTTTGGTGGGTTCTCCAGTACCTCCTCCATCTCTCGAGGGAAGGGCTGAAGTCAAACTCTTAGAGTTCATTTGAGTGCCATATCGGCTAATCATCTCCTTATTGAGGGAAAGCCTTTCTCAGGGCAGCCTCTAGTCTCTCACTTCATGCGGGGCCTTATGTTATCCAAGCCACCCATCCGTCCCCCACCGGGGGAATGGGACTTGAACATGGTGCTCACGCAGCTCACTCGCCCATCCTTCGAGCCGATGGCGACATGTTCGCTCCGGCACGTGTCCTGGAAGGTGGCCTTCCTGGTGGCTCTGACCTTGGCTCGCCGAGTCAGTGAGCTTCAGACACTCATGGTTGGGACCCCTTACACCAGGTTTTATTGGAACAAAGTGGTCCTCCGGACCCATCCTAAGTTCTTACCTAAGATCATGTCAGCCTTTCATCTCAACCAAGAGATAGTGCTCCCGACCTTCTTCCTGAGGCCCCACGCCGATCAGGCATTGGCGGCTCTCCACACCCTCGACTGCAAGTGGGCCCTCGCCTTCTACTTGCAGTATACCTAGACTCAGCGCAAGTCTGACAGATTTTTCATGACCTACGATTCCAATAGGCAGGGGCAAGCAGTCACCAAGTGCACCCTCTCTGTTTGGGTGGTGGACTGCATCGCTTTCACCCATGAGAAGGCGGGTGTCCCTCTGGATCATCGAGTCACTTCTCATGGGGTCTGAGCCAAAGCGGCCTTGGTGGCCTCGCTGAGCTCTGTGCCTATGATGGACATTTGCTGGGTGGCAACCTGGTTTTCTATGAACACTTTCGCTGCCCACTACTGCCTGGAGAGGGAGTCCCGTTGGGACAGCGCCTTCGGCCAGGCTGTACTCCGTAATCTGTTCGGGGTATAAGCAACCCCTGCCCTCCGACCCTTCTTCATGGCTACCGAGGGTTTTGCCCCGAGGACTCGGGCTCTGGCTTCTGCTTATGGCCTCGCGGAGGCAATTTTTGATTACAGGTATGGTAGCCTGTAGCTAGGGAGTCCCATAAGAGAGGACTGACTTCTTGCTTGTTCCTGGAGAAAGCGTAGTTACTCACCTGTAACAGGTGTTCTCCAAGGACAGCAGGAATCAGTCCTCACTCCCCTCCCATCTCCCCTGATGAGTTGCTACATTTTTGTCCTTCCCTTGCCATCTGGTTGGTAGGGCTCGAGCTAAGGGACCTGACTGAGCAAGATGGCACCCTTGGGCGGGAAGAGGACCACGCATGCGTGGCAGCAATCCCAAAAGCTTTCTTTGAAAGCTGGGGAGTTGCTCTGCACATGCTCCATCGGTGCTGACGTCACCCATAAGTGAGGACTGATTCTTGCTGTCCCTGGAGAACACCTGTTACAGGTGAGTAACTATGCTTTAAAAATGTACCAAAACACTTTTAAGAGTCCCAGGCAGAGAGCTAGCAATTTAAAAAGCCACAAACTCTTAACTTTGCTTGAAATGCATAGCCCCTGTTAGGAATGCCTAACAGTGCAAGGCTCTGAAGCCTTTTTTGCAGGCCTCAGCTACTCTCAGTTCTTTCACACTAATCAGGCCTACTAACTCCTGATGAGGTGTCAGTAGCTTCAAAGGGTTGAGAAACATACTAAAGCAGAGTTTTAAACCTACCCCACTAAAGAAAATATTTCCCCTTTTTAAACTAAACAGCCAAAAAGAATGCAACTTTGTTTTAAAAATGTACCAAACCCCCTTTAAGAGCTCCAGACAGAGAGCTAGTAATTTAAAAAGCCACAAACTATTACCTTTGCTAGCCCCTTGGGTTTATGAACAAATACTGAGTTTCTGTGCACTTTAGTGCTTGCTGGGCATCTTTGCTTGTACTTCTAATCGCTGAATCAATAGTGAGCCTTCAACTCCATGCCAAATGCACAGGAAGAATTTCAAGACACATGGTAACTGTTATTCCAAATCTCTTTAAAGGTCATTACCCAAGCAAGTAGGGAAAGCATGCAGAGCATGGCTCATGGAATTCTTTCCAACCCATGTGTGTATCTGTGTTGTCTCTCTGTGGATCTCTGACCTGAAGTATTGGGACAGTTTGAATGGAGCAGTATCAATAGCTTATAAAGAATAAACATATGAAGCAAAATGTGGTAATTCTAACCATTAGGTGTCAGCTTTCAATGGATAAATGTTTTAGTTTAACTACAGGATACTGTTGCCCCATGGCAACAGATATTGCCATTCTTCTCTACCACTAGTTGGCAGTACAAATAGCAACCAGTAGCAAACTACATGTGTCACTGTACGTAGGGACCATTAAACTATGCAGTTCAGTTGCTAGTTTTTACAGTAAAGCTTATACCAACAAAAATGAAACCCAGTCCATTAAGGATGTGGGGGAGGGAGGGCATGTGTAATTGAGAGAGTAGAGAAGCAGAGAGGCAGTTTGAAAGGAGCAGTCCCCTTAGACCAGTGATGGCTAACCTTTTTGAGCCCGAGTGCCCAAACTGCCGCACAAAACCAAAGAATTTCCTCAAAGTGCCAGCACGTCAATTAAACCTTAACAACAATATTTTAGAGCCTTATAATGATGTTCCAGATCACCCATTTTGGGCAAGGATACTGGGGCGTTACAAATTACACAACACTTGTCTTTCACCATGATGAAGAAGTAGTCCATTTCCCATTCATCATGAAAGTGGTAGGTTTTGCTCTTCTTTGGAACCCAGCTCCCGCGCGGGTCCTATAATCTCGCGAGAGGACGGCGCACGAGCCCTAGCGTGCAGCTTCTCGGCGAGAGGCGCGCAGAAGCTCCGACCGGAAGGGGAAGCGCGGGGCCGGGCTGGGGCCTTTCTCCTAGCACAGGGGTCTGCAACCTTTAAGACATAAAGAGCCACTTGGACCCGTTTCCGAAGGGAAAAAAAAAACTGGGAGCCGCAAAACCATTGCGACATTTAAAACAAATCTAACACTGCATATATTGTTTCTTACAGTGTACCATCATAATCACAATCACAATCATAGCCTGAGGTAAATATGAGGGCCCAAATGTAATCCACATTATAAATATATTATTATATTATTGTCACTTTTCTTTTAATATTTTTTTGACCCCCCTCAGAACTACTTTTCATAGAAAACGTTAAATTTACTTACCGTATTTTCCGGCGTATAAGACGACTGGGCGTATAAGACGACCCCCTACTTTTCCTGTTAAAATATAGGTGTTTGGCCTATACTCGCCGTATAAGACTACCCCTCTTCCAGCGCACACCAAAAAAAATACGCCGGAAAATACGGTTAATTAATCACAACAAGTAACAATATTTGATTTCAAAATTATGATGATTTTGTAGTCAAATCACTAATATGAAATAAAATTATTTTTTCTACCTTTGTTGTCTGACCAATTTATTCTCTGATCATGCTGGTCCCGATCTGAGGCTTCTGCTTTCCTGTCTTCTCTTAGCTCTGTTTCTGTGGTCTATGGTCCATCTGCCATTTCTTATCTCTTCTTTCGTTTTCTTCACTTCTTTCCATCAGCCTATTTCCAGTCCCAGTAACCCTCCCCAGTATCAGCCCCTTTCCAGTCCTCACTCCCAGTACCTTCCAATGTCAACTTGCATTCCCATGATTGCCACTGGTGTCCATTCCCTTCCAGTCCCCCTCCTTCCCCACTGACCAGTCCCTTCTAGTACAAATACCATGGCAGCCCCTCTCAGATCCACTCCCTTCCAGTTCCATTCTCCCATCCCCTCGCATCAGCCCATTTGTAGCCTTAGCCCCCAGTTTTCTTCCAGGGCCAGCAGCTCTATCCTCCCCTCCCCACAATCAGCCCATTCTCAGTCAAAGCCCCCCAATCAGCTCACTTCCAGTGCTAATCCCCCCTCAACCCCATTACCAGTGCTAGCCTCCCCTAATCAGCCCAATACCACCAGTCCTACCCCCCCCCATCACCAGTCCTATCCCCCCATCAGCCCATTTCCAGTCCTAACCTCACCGATCAGCTCATTTCCAATGCTAGCCCCCCATCAGTCCATTATCAGTCATACCCCCCTATCAGCCCATTACCAGTCCCAACCCCCCCCTTGATCAGTCCATTCCCAGTCCTAGCCTTCAACCCATTACCAGTCCTAGTCCCCTCCCATCTGCCCATTACCAGTGCTAGCTCCCCCATCAGCCCATTATAATCCTAAGCCGCAATGTCTCTCGCCTCTCTCCAGCATTTATCCCGTCTGTCCAGTATGTCCCTGTCTCTCCCCTTTGTGCATGCCAGCCCCCCTCCCTCCATGTCAGCCCCCGTCCTTCCATCTGTCAATGTCAGCTCCCTCCCTCCCTCCCTGTCAGCCCCACTGTCCATGTCAGCCTTCCTCCATGTCAGTCCCCCCTCTGTCCATGTCAGCCCCCTCCCTCCATCTATCCCTCCTTCCATGTAAGCCCCCCTCCTTCCATCCATCCATATCAGCTCCCTCCCTCCATCCATCCATATCAGCTCCCTCCCTCCATGTAAGCCTCCCTCCCTCCATCCATCCATATCAGCTCCCTCCCTCCATGTAAGCCCCCCTCCTTCCATCCATCCATATCAGCTCCCTCCCTCCATGTAAGCCCCCCTCCTTCCATCCATCCATATCAGCTCCCTCCCTCCATGTAAGCCCCCCTCCTTCCATCCATCCATATCAGCTCCCTCCCTCCAAGTAAGCCCCCCTCCTTCCATCCATCCATATCAGCTCCCTCCCTCCAAGTAAGCCCCCCTCCTTCCATCCATCCATATCAGCTCCCTCCCTCCATGTAAGCCCCCCTCCTTCCATCCATCCATATCAGCTCCCTCCCTCCATGTAAGCCCCCCTCCCCCCCATGTCGATGGTAGCCCCCCCCCTCTCCCCATGTCGATGGTAGCCCCCCCTCTCCCCATGTCGATGGTAGACCCCCTCTCCCCATGTCTTCCTCCCTTCGTCTGCAGCCGCGGCTCCCTGCCTGTTAGGGAACCGCGGCTGTGCTTGTAAAATCATTGCGGAGCCCTTCCTGTCTTGACGGGCTCCGTGCAGCATTGTCCCGCCTCTAAAGGAACTTCCTTTAGAGGCGGGACAATGCTGCACGGAGCCCGTCAAGACAGGAAGGGCTCCGCAACGATTTTACCAGCACAGCCGCGGTTCCCTAACAGGCAGGGAGCCGCGGCTGCAGACGAAGGGAGGCAGACACCTGTCCTAGCGGACCTTCCCGCGTGCCAGCTGCAAGGCCTTCGCGTGCCACAGCTGGCACGCGTGCCATAGGTTCGCCATCGCTGCCTTAGACCCTTTTTTGGGGGGAATTTATTTCTATGGAACCCCCAAGTTCAGTCTGGCCCATTTTTTTTTAACTTAATGTGTCTTTTTATTGGTTTTGCCCTCAGATAGACAGCCATACTGAACTCCTTATTCTTTCCATCCTGATGGAGTGTTGCAAAGTAAATAAACTTAAGGAGTTGTGAAGGCACTTTTTATTTATTTAACTGTAGTTATATACTGCCTTTCACCGAATCAAGGTGGTTTACAGAGAACAAATATGAAAATACATTATAATAATGTATGGTGTATGAAGGTATACACCATGCTTTGTACATAGTTCTGACTGTTAGATTTTTAGAATGTTAAAATTTGTTCTATGTAATAATGTTGTTCGTTGTATGCCGCCCCTGATATCAGGAAGGAGCGGTATAAAAGTAATGATAAAATAAATAACAATATCTTAAACTATATGTACATCATGCAATTGATAACTCTTGAGTTCATAACTATATACAGTTATTAACTAATGTATAGTGATAGAACATAACCCCCCCCCCCCCCCAAAGTTGTAATCATCTGGTTATGTGATAGGGCTGAAATGCTCTGTGAATAGGTGTCTCTTCATATGTTTTCTGAAGGTTTGATGTTCCTGATTTGGTCCGGTAGAGTGCTCCTTATGGAGGGTGCGAATAGTTGGAAGGCTCGTTTACATGCTTGCTGGTTGAATTTTGTTCTGATGTGGGGGATGATGAGGGTATTCATCGTGAGGGTCCATCTAGATCTCTGTGATTGGGAGATCTGAAGGTAGTGTGTGGAGGGGTCGGAGTGGATCGCTTTGTGGGTTAACATGATAGTTTTGAATTTAATTTGGCTCTGTAATGGAAGCCAGTGGAGCTGCTTGAGTATAGGTGTGATGTGATTGTGTCTTGTTGCTGCTTGTAGGGTCCTTGCTGTTGAGTGGAGAGCTGTTTGCAGTGGTAGGAGTGTGGATTGTGATAGGCCTTGGAAGATAGCATTGCAATAATCCAGGTGAGGTATCACAGAGGCTTGTAACACAGTATGGAAGTCTGTAGGCTCTAGGATTGATTGGAGGCATTGCAGTGTCTTTCTTTTTTGTAGTTTATTGTCTAGGTGATTTTGTTGATGTGGGCTTTGAATGTGAGGTGTTGATCGAGGGTGATTCCAAGATATCTTACTTCAGTCTGGGTTTTAATTGTTGTGTTCAGTGTTATTGAAGGGGGGGATGAAGGTAGTGTCTTTTGTTATATAGAGGGTGAGAATGTGGTGGTTTACAGTGTCAAAGGCCGAAAATATGTCTAGGAAGATTAATAGGAAGCCTTGGTTGATGCACTACATTCCTTGAATTAGAGTATTTAACTGGGTGGTTAGAAGTATTTCTACTCCGTGGTGTGGATGGCATCCATGTTGTGTGTCCAGAAGGTTGTGTCTGTCGATGTGGTCTTGAAGTTGGTGCTAGACAGTATTCTCAATGATCTTGACTGTAAACGGTAGGCTGGTGATGGGTCTGTATGATGAAGGATCAGAAGGGTCCAGGGTAGGTTTTATTTGTAGTGTTGGATGAATGGACAAAGTTTTTAGGCATGATACCTTGTAGTATTGAACATGTGATTTTGGTGAGTGCGCCACTGATTTCCTTTTTGGTTACTTTAATCTATGAGACAGTGCAGGGATCCAGGGGGGAAGTTGTGGTGTTTAGAAATGATATGGTCGTACATAGAGATTTTAGGTTGTACATGGAGATTGTAGATGAAACGTTGAGGTCAGGAAACACACATTCTGGTGGTTATTTAGAAAAGGCTCTGCCAAATGTGAAGCCTTTTCTAAAATATGTGTAAGGAAGTGCAAGAGTGTACATGTATTTACTGATACATAGAGATGGAGGAGCCATTTACAAATCTACACGGGGGAAACATAAACGAAAGCAACTCTGTAATTTACATGTGTAAATGCTGCACGTCCAAGTGTAAGTTTGTGTTTTTGTAACTTACACATATAAATGCAGAGGCCCCCATCTTTAATTCATTGCAATTTAGAGGGGTAACTAAACAATGGGAAATTAAGGAGGATAATTGCATTAATCCTCCTTGTAAAGGGCTGGCTGAAATGAGCACTTAAGCCCCCCCCCTCCCAAAAAAACCACCTGTATGTGTTAGGGGGCAGCAATAACTTCCATCGTGGATAGTTTTGGTCATATACCTGCATTCCCTGTATGAAATGGGGAATACACATATAGATTTTTGACCTTCCCAGGCCATGCTCTAACTATACCCCTGACATATGCCCTTGCAATTTTTACATATTATGGATATCTATGTGTAAATTTAACCCTTTATAAAATTGCTGTATACAGATGGATGCCATTTTCACATGTACAGGCCAGATTTTCCACATAGAAATTGCGAATCAGATTTGTATAATAACCCCCTTGGTTTTCTATTCTTTCTAAGTAACAGAATGTTTGGGGAAACACTTCATTCACGCCACATCTTCTCTCTCTCCCCTGCCTGTCCTGATTAGAGACCCACACAGAGATCACACACAGACAGATACAAATGCATAAGCTCAACCATGTATGCGCATATATACACAAAGAGGTCGGAAAGAGTAATATCCTGCATGCTTTCCCTGCTTGTATCTGATTTCTTTTCAATATTTTGTTATGTTGAAAAGAATAAAAAGGAACACTCTATGTGTGAATGCCACCTTCCCTTTAAATTTTTTCAGCCTGGCTTGTGAGATATGACTTGTGACAATTGGGTTTGTTTTGATAAGGTGGCTTAGCCCTATCTCCAGGAACAAGCAGGAATGTAGTCTTCACATATGGGTATCGTCGGTACCGACGGAGCCTGCGTGGGAACGCTCCCCAGCGTCCAATAGGAACGCTTTTGGGAGCATCCCTCAGCACATGCATGCTGCCTTCCCGCCTTTCCAACTGTCCCTCTTCAGTTCTTCGTTTTCCGTGGAGCCCACATGATCTATTCCCTGTCACCGCAGAAAATTCCAGCCGGTCCTCAAAGGGTAGCTCTCCTGCTAAGCATTGAGAGGCCATTGGCATTGCCCTTAAGGGAACCACACCGGCAAAACAGCCCCGGCGGGAGGCTTCGGCTTCCAAAGCATCGATGGGGCTTCAGGATGTTCTCGAGGCCTCAACCTCGCAAGAACTACCTGTGCCATGCTCGGGGGTTCCAGCCGTTCTTACCGGTGCCAACACCCAGGCATCGGCAGCATCGATAGACCAGAGGTTTCTTGCTATCGAGCACAGTATCGCAGCTCCTCTTTCAGCTGTGGTACTGGTGGTCCCAAGGGCACCGGTACAGACACCGGTACCGACACCGACGATGCCGGTACCAACGGTACTGGCCCCATTGAGAACTCTTCCCATTCCATCTATGGCTGGAATTGACAAAGCGGTACCAGGTCACCTCGGTACCGACTTCGATCGGTACCGGGATCGTGCTTTGCAAGAGCATCGTGGTCATGAATACTTTGATTCCTCCGATTCCGAAGACTCTGACAATTCTGCTGGCACTAGAGGGTTTCTCCTAGAAGATCCCTCTTCTCCCCAATGCAGAATGTCACCTCCAGAGGACATGTCATTTCAGGATTTCATCCGTGATATGGCCAAAGGTCTTTCAATCACAGTAGCTCCTGAAGAGGAACCCAGAGCAAAGGAATTGGAAATTCTCCAATATCCTAAAGCTCCTAAGGAGGCAGCCACTCTGCCTATCCATGAAATTCTGCATAGCTTGATGCTCAGAATGTGGGAGACACCTCTGACTACTTCTCCTCACTCTAGGAGACTTGATACTATGTATAGAGTTCCACCATGTCCTGGATTTCAGAAAACTCAGCTGCCACACCATTCAATGGTGGTGGAATCAGCCATGCGTAGGATGAAAAGTGCAAAGAGGCATGCATCCAATCCTCCAGGTCGTGAATGCAGGACTCTGGATGCTTTTGGGCGCAGAACCTTTCAAGCTTCCATGCTTTCAGCTAGGATCAGTTCATATATCCTATATATGGGAATGTTCCTCAAAGAAGTCACAGGAGACTTGGAACTTATGAGCCCATTTCTCCCAGATAAGAGACAAGATTTTCTTGCTCTAGTTAAGCATGCTCAGGATGTCTCCAAGCTTGTCAATCGTACAGCCTTTGACTGCTTCAAATGCATCAGCAGAACTTCTGCTATTGCCGTTGGCGCACAACGGATTGCCTGGCTACAAGCATCAGACTTGGAGACTTGGGTACAGGACAAGTTAAGCAACATTCCTTGCACAGGGGAGAATCTCTTCGGCAAGAACTGGCAGGAAAAGGCTAACGAGTTAGATGCTGACAATTCTACTTTAGATAGATTGTCAAAGTCTACAGCCACTCCAGTCAAAAGGAAGCCTTATAAAAAACCCTCTTTTAGCAAAAAGAGGAAGTTTTATCCTTCCTATACCCAGCAGAGTCAGACTCCAGGTCAGGTTGCCCAAAAGGGACAAACTAGACAGCAAAAGAAACCAAAAGGCTGAGAACCCAACCAGCTCTCCAGGTTCAGCCCCCTCAAGGGCTTTGACTCCTTCCTAGAGAGCTTTGCCTTCCTGCCTCTGAGTGGTCCCCAACCCCCCAATATTCTGGGCAGGTTATGCCACTTTGTCAACAGATGGCATCAGATAGCAGCAGAAGATTGGACTTTGTCCATTGTAGGAGAGGGGTGCAAACTTCATTTTCACAGCATACCCCCTCCTACAATTCTAAAGCAATTCAATTCACAAACCTCTGCAGACAATCTGCTAGATCACGAGGTCTCCACACTTCTTGCCCAAGGGGCAATAGAGGAAGTACTCATTCTTCAACAGGGTGCAGGGTTCTACTCCCCCTATTTTCTTATTCCAAAGAAAACAGGAGGACGCAGAACCATTCTAGACCTTAGAGAATTGAACAAATATCTGTTTCGAGAGACATTCAAAATGATTTCTCTAGGAACTCTTCTGCCATACCTTCAAAGCCAGGACTGGCTTTGCTCTCTAGACTTAAAGGATGCATACACTCACATTCTCATCCATCCAAATCACAGAAAAGTTTTATGTTTCCTTTTCAGGGGAAGACATTTCCAGTACAGGGTTCTTCCTTTTGGTCTGGCTTCAGCACCAAGGGTATTCACGAAATTCATGGCAGTTAGTAGCTGCATTTCTACGAACCCTGGGGATTTTCGTCTTCCCTTACTTAGACGACTGGCTCATACGAGCCTCCACTGTTGCAGAGGCCAGCACTGCACTGTCCCGTACAATGCAAATCCTCCAGTACTTGGGATTGGTAATAAACGTCCCGAAATCTCAACTAATTCCTTCCCAATGCCTAGAATTCTTAGGAGCCTGTCTGGATACCAGACAGGCAAGGGCTTTCCTTGTACAAGCCCGGTGTCTTCGCATAATGCAGCTAGCTTCCCATGCAGCAGGCAAATCCTCCCTTACTGCTCGGAAGCTACTGCAGTTACTGGGACACATGGGGTCCACAGTTCATATAGTCCCATATGTTCGCCTCCACATGCGAGCAGCTCAGTGGACCCTCTCCACACAGTGGACACAGGCCACAGGTCATTTGTCGGACAAAATAACAATCTCTGAACGACTAATTTTGTCCCTCCAATGGTGGCAATCACTAGAAAATCTGACAGTGGGGTCTCCTTTCCATCAACCCCTCTTTCAGGCCACCCTAACAGATGCATCACAGGTGGGTTGGGGAGCACACCTGAATCATCTCTCTACACAGGGCACCTGGACTCCACAGGAGGTTGGTTTACACATAAACCTCCTGGAATTAAGAGCAATTTATTTAGCTCTTCGAGTGTTCTACGCCCAGCTCAGCTACAAGACAGTCCTAGTCCAGACGGACAATCAGGTAGCCATGTTCTATGTGAACAAGCAGGGCGCAACTGGCTCTCTGTCGTTATGCAACGAAGCTTTACGACTATGGGCCCTCGCCAGAGAGCATCAAATTCACCTTCTAGTGGTATATCTTCCAGGCATTCAAAACCTTTGGGCATTCAAACTCAGTCGAGTACTGCTACCTCACGAGTGGTCACTCCACGTAGACTAGGTGGCAAAGATATTTCATCGCTGGGGCACTCCAGACATAGACCTCTTTGCAAGTCCACTGAATGCCAAACTTCCCCGGTTCTGTTCCAGGATTCCGGAACACAACTGTCAGGCAAGGGATACCTTCCTCCTTCACTGGGGTTAGGACTTCCTTTATGCCTTCCCACCCATTCCCCTCATCCCCAAAACACTCTTCAAACTTCAGAGAGACAGGGGTCGCATGATTCTCGTAGCACCACAATGGCCACGCCAAAAGTGGTATTCCCTGCTTCTGCATCTCTCTCAAGCAGCACCTCTGGAGTTAGGGCATGCTCCAGATCTCCTACAGGACGCTATGGCACCCGAATCCCCAGTCCCTGCACCTCACGGCCTGGTTGCTGAAAGCTTAGACCTCCAGGATTTCAACCTGTCCCAGCAGGTAAAAGATATCCTTCAGGCTTCTAGGAAACTTTCCACAAGAAGATCTTATGCCTTCAAGTGGAAACGTTTTACTATATGGTACTCCAGGAGGGGATTAAACCCCCTGGTCATACCCTTAGAATCGATACTAGAGTATCTCCTTCACTTATCGAATTCTGGGTTAAAGACCAATTTGTTAAGAGTCCATCTTAGTGCAATTGCAGCTTCTTATAAGCCTCTAAATGGACAACCAATTTCCTCTCATCCACTCCTATCAAGATTTATGAGAGGCCTTTTATTAACTAAACCTCCCATCAAGCCACCACCGGTGGCATGGGATCTAAATCTAGTTCTCGGGCAGCTCATGAAGCCGCCTTTTGAGCCTTTAGCCACTGCAGCCCTTAAGGTTTTGACCTGGAAGGTCATCTTCCTAATTGCAATCACCTCTGCCCGTCGCATTAGTGAATTGCAAGCTTTAGTGGCTGATCCTCCTTATACTAAGTTTCATCATAAGGTGGTTCTTCGAACTCACCCACATTTTATGCCAAAGGTGGTTTCGCCTTTTCATTTAAATCAATCAATTTACCTGCCTGTATTTTTTCCGAGGCCTCACGCCTCTAATGCAGAAAGAAATCTTCATACTTTGGATTGTAAAAGGGCCTTGGCCTTTTATATACAAAGAACACAGCAACATAGAAAGTCCTCACAACTTTTTATAGCTTTTGACCCTAGTCATTTGGGACTTCGAGTATCCAAAAGAACTTTATTTAAATGGATTGCCCAATGCATATCCTTTGCTTATGAGAGTAAGGGTCTTCCTCTTCAGCTCATAATGTGAGAGCCATGGCAGCTTCTATGGCTAATCTCCACTCTGTGTCTATAGATGACATTTGTCGAGCAGCCACCTGGGCTTCGGTACACACCTTTACAGCCCACTACTGCCTTGATAAAGCCACCCATCGGGATGCCTTCTTTGGCCAAGCTGTTCTTCAAAATCTCTTTCAAACCTAAACCAACTCCTGCCCACCAACCCTGGTGGGATGCCAGAGATCCATGGGAGGAAGGATTCTCACCTTCGACAGTGGCACCTTCCTGATGCTATCTCCCTGGCATCTTCAGCTAGGGAGTCCCAATATGTGAGGACTACATTCCTGCTTGTTCCTGGAGATAGCATAGTTACTCACCTGTAATAGGTGATCTCCGGGAACAGCAGGAATTTAGTCCTCACAACCCACCCACCTCCCCTAGGAGTTGTCTCTCTTTGTCTCTCTCTCTCTTTCCTCTTTCCTTCTATCCTTTCACTCGGCTACAAACTTAACTGAAGAGGGACAGTTGGAAAGGCGGGAAGGCAGCGCACATGTGCTGAGGGATGCTCCCAAAAGCATTCCTATTGGACGCTGGGGAGCATTCTCGCGCAGGCTCCGTCGGTACCAACGATACCCATATGTGAGGACTAAATTCCTGCTGTTCCCGGAGATCACCTGTTACAGGTGAGTAACTACGCTTTACTGCTGGTCAGTTTGCAGTGCCCTTTAATGGGGATACCTCTAGAAGTCTGAGTGAGCTTCTCTTCCTTATAGGCACTAAGTGCATGAATCAGAGTGAAATAAAGCACAGGTCTCCTGCTCACAGTTTTTTGGCATTTTACCATGTTCTGTTTGATTTAGTGCTTGTTTTGTTCCCCTTCTTTTCTAGGTTTGCTCATGTTTGCTATCACACACATCTTGTATTCAGCAGCATTTGGGATGACTCCATTGGATCTGAAAACTGGTTTTGTCATCGCCTTCATCTCAGGCTTCCTATACACCTTTCTGTACGCCTACCTCTCTGGTCCCTTCACCTATTTGGTGGCTGTTTACACCGCCTTGATTGCCTTTATGGGCTGGCGTGCAGTTGCTGGAATCCAGCTTTGCAATGATCTCTGGACTTGGACCAAGCTCTCGGCCTGCATTGGTGCAGTGCTTTTTATGGTGTCCGACCTGACCATTGCAGTTAACAAGTTCTGTTTCCCAGTGCCCTGCTCCCGGTCCATCATCATGGCCACGTATTATGCAGCCCAGATGCTGATTGCCCTGTCTGCTGTGGAGATCAGAGATGAGACTGATTTCCAAAAGAAGAAATAAGCCCAAAGTCAAGCATTGCGCAGACAGTATGGCTAGTAGCAAGGGGACATGGACTCATCTTTGTGGGTTCTCTCCCTGTTTTGGTGCATTGGTAATCAAGATTCTTTTCACTGAAAATGTTTACCTAACTGGATTTCTTTAATTTCAGTTTATTTTAATGTGGGGATAAACCAGTCAGAAGCCAGGACTTGTAATACAGCAGTGAGATATTTTACTGTATCTGTAATGTTTGCCTTTTTGAGAGCTTCAGGAGGCCTTGATAATATTGCATTGTGTGGGTTCTCCTGGGTCTGCTGCTGGGTGGCAGGGAAAGTGAAGGAGACATTTCCATGCATTACTTTTACTTTTATAAAAGACTGTACACTTCCATGTTAGTCCCATGTAGCTTCTGAGGAACGTAGACAACATGGTTCTCTTACGGTACAGCTAGAATCACAAGACAACTTGTGCTGAGTCTAGAAATACAGTACACGAGTCATTTTTTCTTTTTTTCCCTGGACAGAAGGTTGGTCCATTGCAGTAGAATGAATAGTGTAGTTCTGTGGCATTTACAATACCTTGAATTTTTCTTCTGAAACAGTTTCCCCAGGCTGTCCTCAGCAGCATTTAACCTGTGCACGCATCTGGAGGATTCTCAGGCTTTGAAATGAAGCGACAGGTCTGTTATGTGTGCATGCTCTAAAGTGGTAGCTTTGCAGTTTTGTGTTGTGCATTTACACTTGAAATGGAATTATTTTACTTAATTTTTACCTAGAGCTTTGGATATGACCGTAGTGTCCAGTATTTGGCAGACAACTGGAGGTGTGATTAGGAGATGGAACTGATTAGTGCATTTATGGCTCTTTTCTTGTGGCGATCCCAATGTAAGCCATGCTCCTGCTGCTGATAATTAGATAATTTTTTATTCCTAGGCTCAAATGATCTGCTTTGAGCTAAGAACAAAATACCATTTCTTCCAGAAAAAGTCAGTATTGGTCTAAGAGCAGTCTCTTTAGCTTAAGTCATCAGCAGATGAGGTCCTTGAAACATTTGCATGAAATTAGAATCTGTATTTAATCTCTCCTCTCATGCAATCCAGCCCCACTCCTCAGTGCCTAATGGGATAGTACAATGGACTGAAGTCAGACCCAGTTTACAGATCTGTACTTTTTGATAGAAAGCAAAGTGACTTGGGTAATAGCTCATATTTTTAAGAATTTATTCATATAAACCCACTAGGCTATCACCGCATGAAGCCTAGAGTGAGCATGATTACTGCCAAAGTAGCATTACCATAGCCTGACATTTCATTCCTTGGAAAAATAGTGTCAACTTAAGCTAATAGTTTTGTATAAGCAAATGCAAACAGGGACACAAGTCCGGTACTGTAAAGTGTTAACCTCTATACCATAGCTTATGTGACATGTTTCTCTGCTTTTGAGAACATCAAGTCAGTGTTTCTTTGCCTGTACATGGTATTTGTACATACAGTCGGTGACTGGCTGTCATCCATCCTGTCTGTCCCTGTAGTGTCTTGCAAAGCCTAGTTCAGATGTACAGCTTTTGTTTTATAGTAAATAAGGGAGAGTTGTATCTCTTTAATGCTTTTAAGCCTCTTTGGATAGATTGGTGTTTGAAGACTTGAGTTTGTAATGCTGTTTCATAGCCCAGTCAGATTTCTCCCTTTTCTCCAGGAACAAGCAGGAAGTCGGTCCTCACATATGGGTGACGTCGGCGCCGACGGAGCCCTCGTGTGGAGCAATGTCCCCAGCTTTCAAAGAAAGCCTTTGGGAATGCAGCGCGCATGCGCAGTCCCCTTCCCGCCCAAGGGTGCCATCTTGCACAGTCCGTAAGAGCCCCGGGTTACAAAAGGCGCAGCTGCTGCACAACTCCATGGTTGTGGAATCGGCCATGCAAAGGCTCAAGAGCCAAAATATGCACTCCTCGGTGCCTCCCGGCCGGAGGCCCGGAACCTGGACGCCCGAGGCAGAAAGTGCTTCCAGGGTGCGATGCTGTCATGCCGTATCCAGACCTACCAGCTGTACATGGGCATGTACTTAAGAGACCTGGCAAAGGAGATTCCCGGGTTCTCTGCTGGCCTCTCCGAGGAACCCTTGCAGCGCTTCAAAGCCCTGTCCACTGGGATCAGAGAGTGCTCAGAGTTTGTCTCGAGCAGCCTACGACGGCTTCGAGGCTCCGGCCCAGGTAGCCGCAACCGGCATCGGTGCAAGGCGCCAGGCTTGGCTCATGTCGTCTGACCTCGAGCCATGGGTACAGGACAAGTTGGTCTATGTCCCCTGCCGAGGAGATAACCTCTTTGGCAAACCCATGACTGAGAAGGCTGCTGAACTCGAGTCTGAGTACTTGACCCGGACAAGGCTGTCGAGTGAAGACATCTGCTCCTTCTCACAGGAAGAAGACCTCGGGGAAAAAGCCCTTTTACCCGAGGAAGGGACAGGCTTACAGAAACTACCCCCCTTACCAGGCCTCCCCAGCAGGGGCAGCAGGCCAGGGAACGGCGAAATGGCCCTTGTAAGCCTCAAGCCTCCAGCTCCTGCTCCTGCCCAGCAGGGAGGAGGTTTTTGATCCCTCTGCATAGCTCCTCTCCCACTAGTGGTTTGGCCCTGCACAGGAGGTCGGCTGTCCCTGTACGCCCACAGGAGGCCAGCCATTACATCTGATACTTGGGTTCTAAGGATAGTCCAAGACAGCTATCTGCTCCATTTCAGCCAAGTACCTACCTCCTATTTCCCAGGAGAGCATCTCGGACCCCTCTTGCACAGGAGCCTCCTCTTGCAGGAGTTGGCTGATCTTCTCAAGGATCAGGCGGTGGAACTGGTGCCCCACCACCTGCAGGGAAAAGGCTTTTACGTCAGGTATTTCCTGATACCGAAAAGACAAGGAGGCCTTCGCCCCATCCTAGACCTGCGAAATCTCAACAAGTTCTTGGTAAAGGAAAAGTTCAAGATGCTTTCACTTTGGGATACTTCTGCCTTACCTCCAGCAGGGAGACTGGCTATGCTCCTTGGACCTAAAGGATGCTTACACACACATCCTCATACATCCAGACTTCAGACAATACCTCAGGTTTGTGGTCGGAGGAAACCACTTCCAATACAAAGTGCTTCCCTTTGGTCTAGCTTCCGCTTCAAGGGTTTTCACCAAGTACCTAGCTGTAGTAGCGGCCTTCCTCAGGAGCCAAGGGATCTTTGTGGTCCCTTACCTAGACGACTGGCTCATAAGGGCCCAGTCAGCTCAGGAGGCGCACCACGCCACAGCTCGCACAATAGCTCTGCTTCAGCATCTGGGGTTTGTCATCAATCACGCAAAGTCCTCTTTGCTCCCCACCCAGAACTTGGAATTCATAGGGGCAAGGCTCGACACCATACAGGCGAGGGCCTACTTGCCACTGGACAGGGCAGACCGCCTGCTGTCTCAGGTGGGCATGGTGAGTCAAGTACCCCAGGTGTCAGCACGGAGGTTCTTATGTCTGCTCGGCCACATGGCCTCCACGGTTCATGTTACTCCTTTCACACGCATGCACATGTGGACAGCTCAGTGGACCCTGCGGGACCAGTGGTCACAGGATGCCTGTCCGACAGAGTGGCAGTATCCAAGCCCCTAGTGCAGTCCCTGCAGTGGGGTCACAATCAGGGAACCTCCTGCAGGGGGTATTGTTCCAGCTTCCCATGCATACCAGGGTGCTGACCACGGATGCCTCCTTGATGGGTTGGGGAGCCCATTGTCAGGGCTCTTGCACTCAAGGTCAGTGGACTCCTCAGGAGGCCACACTCCAGATCAACCTGTTGGAACTCCGGGCCATTCGCTTAGCTCTAAAAGCCTTTGCTCCTGTCCATAAACTATTATTAAGAAGGGACCCAGGATATCAATGCTTGACCCTGTACAAGCATTGTGGAACCTGTGTCCTTTGGGGAAACTGCTAGGTACGTATGACCTAGATTGGCCACTGTTGGAAACAGGATACTGGGCTTGATGGACCTTGGTCTGACCCAGTATGGCATTTCTTATGTTCTTATGTTCTCTCAAACCAGTCTGTCCGAGTACAGACGGACAACCAGTTGGCTATGTTCTATGTGAACAAACAGGGCGGCACATGTTCGCGGATCCTTTGCCAGGAGTCTCTGGATCTCTGTTCCTTCGCAGTTCGACACAACATATCTCTCCATGCAGTTTACCTACCGAGCCAGGAGAACTGCCTGGCAGACAGACTGAGCAAGGTTCTTCAACCCCACGAATGGCAACTGAACAGGGAGATTGCCCAGCAGATTTAGAACCAACTGGGGCCTCCCATCCATGGATCTCTTTGCCAGTCCACAGAATCGTCAGTTGCCCCGCTTTTGCTCAAGACAGACGCACCCCTTCAGGGTAGCAGCAGATGCGTTTCTTCTCCCTTGGTCGGGAAGCCTCCTGTATGCTTTTCCGCCTACGCCTCTGGTAGCATGAACTCTGTTCAAGATTTGCAGGGACAAGATCTGGGTGATCCTGGTAGCGCCCAGGTGGCCCAGACAGCCTTGGTTCCCACTTCTTCAACTGGCGGTGGAAACCCCTCTCCCCTTGGGGGTACAGCCCGACCTCCTCACCCAGGAGCAGGGTTCCCTAGTGCACCCCAATCCCTGATTGATAGCCTGGCTGCTGAGAGGGTAGGCCTTGCATCTTTTCTCTTGCCCGAAGGGGTAGAAGAAGTGTTGTTAGCCTCCAGGAGGCCATCCACCAGAAAATCCTACGCATGTAAATGGCGCAGGTTCCAAGTGTGGTGTCACCAACATACTGTAGAACCCTTCTCATCTCAGGTTCCCAAGGTGTTACAGTACCTACTTCATCTCTCAGAGCTAGGCCTCAAGCCTAACTCCGTCAGGGTCCACCTGAGTGCCTTGTCGGCTAACCATGCACCGATAGACGGTCAGCCTCTCTCGGCTCACCCCTTGGTAGCCAGTTTCTCAGGGGCCTGCTCCTGCTGAAACCTCCAATCCGCCCTCCGGCGACGGAGTGGGATCTCAACGTGGTCTTGCAGCAACTTAGTCGCCCTCCTTTCGAGCCGATGTCCACTTGCTGTCTGTGCTTCCTCTCCTGGAAGGTGGTCTTCCTGGTAGCGCTCTTATCGGCTAGCATGTGAGTGAGCTGCAGGCTCTAGTGTCAGATAGGCCGTACACACCGTTTTACAAGAGCAGGGTAGTGCTCCGCACACACCCCAAGTTCCTCCCAAAAGTGGTTTCTTCATTTCACCTCAACCAAGAGGTGGTTCTTCTTTCCCAGGCCACATAACAATAGGGCAGAAGCAGTTCTGCATACCTGGACTGTTAGAGGGCGCTCGCCTTCTACCTGGAGCGTACGCGGGGATATCGGAGGGCTTCTCAGCTCTTCGTCTCTTAACACCTTAGTAAACTGGGTCTTTTGGTCTCCAAGCACACGTTATCCACCTGGGTGGCAGACTGCATCGCCTGGGCGTACAGGGCAGCTGACCTTCAGCTGCAGGGTTGTATCACAGCCCACTGTGTCAGGGCTAAGGCTGCATCAGTAGCTAATCACCGCTCTGTTCCGTTGGCAGACATCTGCCGGGCCGCAACTTGGTCTTCAAGCTAGACTTTTGCAGCCCATTACTGCCTGGAGAGGGAGTCCCGACAGGACAGCATTTTCGGTCAGGCGGTACTGTGGAATCTATTCGAGATTTAGGCAGTTCCGACCCTCTGGCCCTCTGGTGTGAGGCTACCGTGGGGGATGCATTCTCGGAGAAAGTTCTCTCGCTGCTGTTGCAGCTCGCCTAGAGGGAGCCTTTTTTCAGCTATAGGTTCTCGGTAGCCTGTAGCTAGGGAGTCCCATATGTGAGGACTAACTTCCTGCTTGTTCCTGGAGAAAGCATAGTTATTCACCTGTAACAGGTGTTCTCCAGGGACAGCAGGAATCAGTCCTCACGACCCTCCCTCCTCCCCTGGAGTTGTAGTCCTATTATTGCTTTTTATTATTTTTTGCCGTCTTTTTAGCTATGTCATCTGACTGAGCAAGATGGCACCCTTGGGCGGGAAGGGGACCGCGCATGCGCGAGGCATTCCCAAAGGCTTTCTTTGAAAGCTGTGGATATTGCTCCGCACGAGGACTCCGTTGGCGCTGATGTCACCCATATGTGAGGACTGATTCCTGCTGTCCCTGGAGAACACCTGTTACAGGTGAGTAACTACGCTTTCCCTAACCTTTCATAGCATAAGTACACAGCCCTGAAGTACAGTGTTGCTTGTGGGGCTGTTTGGCATGTTACATAGAGAATATGGAGCACTATTTCCATGGACTCCTAGTCAAATTATTTTACTCATTTTTGCTCAGGCTTGCCCATCAGTGGTCTATTTTCCAGCAAGTTTTAACAGTCACTTTTTTCATATTTTCAAGAAAGTCTTAAATACAATCTTTCCAGCACAGATAAATGAGAAATTTTGCTTTAGATGGTTATGAGTAAAAACAAATTATGAAAATTTCCAGGATCCTATGGGATTTCATGAAAGAAAAGGTGTTGGATCAATATTTTATTTTAGGATGATCTTGCCCTATATTAGACATTTTTATGGAAAATGATGGTGAGAATTTGCAGAAATGGAAAATCTCAGGCTTCTGGGATAATTGTTTTTCTCTATACACATTAACAACAAGAAAACAAGAATTCTTAGTCTTTAAAAAAAAATACTAAAGTCTTATCCTAGAATGGAGAAATGGCAAAGAAACTGCCATAGGGTAGAAATCTTATCTTAAGAGTGCAGTAAGTTATCTCCAGGAACAAGCAGGAATGAGTCTTCACATATGGGTACGTCGGTACCGACGGAGCCTGCACGGGAAATGCTGCCCAGCTTTCAATTAGACAGCTTTTGGCAGCATCCCTCATGCCTGCGCAGTGACTTCCCGCCTTCTCCACAGCCTCTCTTCAGTTTTCGTTTTTCCGCGGAGCCGGCAGGACGTCCTCCTGTCACCGCAGAAACGTTTCTTTTTAATTGCTTTAATTCTTTTAATTTTTTTGTTTTTTTTTGTGGTCGCGGCTGTTTTTCCCGCTACCACCGGTACCGCTGGTGGTTTTTAGGCTAAAGTCTGTAAAACTTTTCTTCAGTTTTTTTGCCTTAACTTCTTAGGCCTACTAGGCCTTTTTCATTATGGAGCCTTCTTTTCCCAAGAAGTGCATCCGCTGTGGAAACACCTGTTTCTTTTTAGACACCAATAGTTGGTGTCTCAACTGTGTGGGTCCTGACCCTTTTTCCCCTGACTTGTCAGGAGATAATTTTGTGAGACAACCTTAAATATTTAGAGTTTCCCTCGATACCATTTTTTCTTCAGCAGTGAGGGTACCCGGTTTCTCTACTTCACAGGATCAGGTAACCCAAAAACAGTCTGTTAAGACTAGTCAATGCTTGAGTGGTATGTCCCATGCCCAGCATGGTGATGTCTCCGGCCTTACCCTCAAGAATCCATTGGCATTACCCCTGCGGGAGTCTTCGGGCTTCAAAGCGTTATAGGGGTTTCAGGATGTTCCTGGGGCTCACCCCTCACAGAACATACCTGAGCCATGCGCGGGGGTGGTATCCGCTTCGAGCGGTACCGAGCCTCCGGCATCGGCACCGGTGTCGAGTACTCCACTCTTCACCAGGGATCGTCATCGGGCATCCTCGGTACCTTCGGGACCGATCGATACGCACCGCATTGACTTCCCTCAATCTCAGCCATGCTCCGGGACGGTACCGACGTCGATCGGTTCCGATACCCTAGCATCGGCATCGACATGGATGGGTGCTCATCGGGTATCCTCGGTACCGTCGGTATCGATCGATGTCACCCAGGCTGCCTTAGTGGTATCGGCATCGCCGATACTACCACAGGCGTCGGAACTGTCGAGACATGCATCGCTACTCTCGCTCTCTTCGATGCCGTCTTGAGTCGATATCGAGTCTCGAGGACTGCGTACCGACGCATCCCGGAACCGACTCCTGTCGTTTCCCAATAGGTAGTTCCGAAGATCCTAGCCATAACTCCCTCATGATCTTGGTACCACTACAGCAGTTCCCGATGACTACTTCACCTGCTAGTCCTTTATCAGTAGCGAGGTTGATGCCTGTTATTGCACCGCTGCCTAGTTTGGAACCGATACCTGGCATTGGTGCAGTACCTTGTACGTCCTCTGATACTCAGGCTCTTTCTTTAGCCTCACCAGGAATAGTTCCCATAGGAGATCAGTCTTTTCAGACTTTTCTCCTGGATATGGCAACCTTTCTTAATATTTCTATCCCTGGTTGTGATCCTACCCATGGCTCACCGGCACAAATGCAACAAATACAGTTTCCTTTACATCCTGCTCTGCAGGATCTCCTTCTTAGGGTATGGAAATCACCCTTACGACTTCCTCAAGTTTCTACTGACATTGAGGTTAGGTACCGTGTGCCACCCTCTCCAGGGTTCCAAAAACCTCAACTTTCTCATCGTTCCCTTGTAGTGGAATCGGCACTGAGGAAGGTTAAGAGCAAGAAGAAGCATTCTTCTTTTCCGCCAGGTCGTTCTTCAAGAACACTTGATGCTTTTGGCCGTCAGGCCTTCCAAAACTCTATGCTGGCTTCCAGAGTTCTCTCATATTTTTCACATGAGTCTAACACTCCAGGAAGTCACAGAGAAATTATCTCTTTTGACCCCTTTTTTACCAGAGCCCAAGGCTACTGATTATACCTTGCTCCTCAATCACAGCCGGAATATATCCTGGTTTCTGTCTCGTGCTTCTATAGATTCTTTTGAGTCCATTAGCAGATCCTCTGCTATTGCCATTGCAGCACGTCGCAGAGCCTGGCTTGAGGCTTCAGACTTGAGCAAATGGGCACAAACTATACTAGCTCATTCTCCCTGTAGAGGGGAAGGTCTTCTTAATAAGGAGGCTTTACGTCAGGTTGCTCAATGCTCCCCTGACTCTTCTTCCACTAGAAACCATTCTAAGCCACCTCCTTCTTCAAATAGTAGGAAATGTCCTACCAAGCCTTCTTTTCCTAAGAAAAGAAAGTTTCATTCCTCTCCTGCCCATCATTCGGCTGTACCTAAACAAGAGACGCCTCAGCCTAGTCTGAAGTCCTCCAGTTCTGGCCAGTCTCAACATTCCCAGCAACCATAGGGGCCGGGAATTGTAACTTACATATTAAAAGATTATTCACTGTGCTTTTCTTTTTCAGTGTACTAACCTGTCAAAAAATTATTTTGTTCAGGTACTACACACTTCTCCTCTTCTTACTCTTCAGAAGAGCAGTTGCAACTATCACCTGATAGTTTCTTTCCCAACTGAACATTTTTCCTTCAGTTGACTTACCCCATGGGTACGTCACTCTCCAACTACTTGAGGGCTTCCATACTGAACTACTTCTCTGGTAGTTCCCCAGACAGTGAGAAGAGATATCCCCTCTGTTTTCTTATTCAGCACAGGACAATCTCTCTGCTGTTTGTCAGCAGCTCTGCCTGCAGGAGTTATAGTAATTGTATTACTGGGACTTTTCCAAGTTCCAGTCCCTTGTTCAAAATTTTTGTCTAGCCTCCGTAGTGATTCCAAACTATCTTGGATCCTCCTACTCCTTAGGCTTTCTCACATTATTCTAACCATCTCCTTTTCTAGGATATGGCACATAACTGATTTTCAGTCAGTTTATCTCATAGCTCTCCTGCACAATGCTCTCTGCAGTCTTCAGAGAAGCTTTCTACTATGAGGGCTTTGCTATAGAGCAGTGGTCCCCAACCCATTCCTATGGGGCCCACCGGCCAGTCAGGTTTTCGGGATATCCCTAATGACTATGCATGAGATATATATGCATTAGAGATATCCTGCCAACCTGACTGGTTTGTGGCCCTCCAGGGCTGGATTTGGAGACCCCTGCCTTACACCTCTGTCATTTACGATTGTGAGTGGGCAAGGTACAGATGTCCTAGACATCAAAAGGGTATATAGAATGTGTCACATTCCTCCTTGATTCTCACCACCACCAAAAAGTTGTCTAATAGACAATTTTTTGGTGGTGGTGAGAAGTGAGGAGGACTGTGACAAATTCTATCTAACCTTTTTGATGTCTTGGACATCTTCACCTTGCCCACTCACAATCTTAAATGACAGAGGTGTAAGGCAGGGGTCTCCAAATCCAGCCCTGGAGGGCCACAAACCAGTCAGGTTGGCAGGATATCTCTAATGCATATATATCTCATGCATAGTCATTAGGGATATCCCGAAAACCTGACTGGCCGGTGGGCCCCATAGGACTGGGTTGGGGACCACTGCAGCATTGTCTCTGAAGTTCCTCTATTATTAGAGAGAAACTTCTCAACCCTTCCTATACCTGTGAGGGTTCTCCACACCCCCTCTAGTCTGGGGTGTTCACACGAGATAGCACTTCTTCTGCGTGAAAATCCAAGGCATCTACCATGTCAGTGTTCTGTAGAACTCCCTGCCTTGTTCCCTACAGATTCATATCTTCATCTGTTCTCACGCGAACGTCACGGTTATCTCACTGGATTGCTTTCCTGCATCCCTCAATCCACGAAAATAGATTCTCTATGCATATCCCAAGTGGGTTCACCCTCTTGTAGAACGCAGAATCTTTTTCTTTTACATTCCCCATGTACAATTATGGGGCTGGGTGGTAGACATGTTTCTCAATCTGTTGTCTTGTATGTAGCATCTCCATATATGTCTACATACTTATATCATTTCTCTGGTGGTGCTAAACCATGCCCCACAAATTTCCATATATCTAGGTATATCATCTATATATATATATGATATATTTCACCACCCATATCCTAATATACAGATCTGCACACATATATATATATATATATGAATATATACATATCTATTCCAGCCATACATATATATATATCTCCCCATATGTATGTGTTTGATGGGGGGCTTCTAAAGGGTTGGTCAGTCTTATTCACTATCACCCTTACTGTCTATACTACATGATTTACCTCTTAGAGGTTTTAGACAGATTGTTGCCCTACGTCCCATACCAAATTATGATACAGGACATGTTAAATACCAACACCCACTTTGGTGCTAACATCTTCCATTTTTCTTTATGTCCTTGAAGCATCCAGCTTCAATATTTTTCCTATCGCTCGCCAACTAGAAAAAACAGTGTACATCTTTATCTTCGAGTACACAACTGTTTTCCGTAGGAATAGGAGTTTTCCATTCCCCCTTTACTCCCAGGACTGGGCTAGTTCTTCAACTCCGTCAGTCTTCTTCCTTTAGTCCTCAATGTGCATGATGCCTAAAGAACATAAGATCATAAGATATGCCATACTGGGTCAGACCAAGGTCCATCAAGCCCAGTATTCTGTTTCCAACAGTGGCCAATCTAGGTCATACGTACCTAGCAGTTTCCCCAAGGGACACAGGTTCCACAATGCTTGTATTGGTTCAAGCATTGATATCCTGGGTCCCTTCTTAATAATGGTTTATGGACCTTTCCTCCAGGAACTTGTCCAAACCTTTTTTAAACCCAGCTACACTAACAGCCTTTACTACATCCTCCGGTAACAAATTCCAGAGTTTGATTACACGTTGAGTGAAAAAATATATTCTTTTATTAGTCTTAAATAGTTTACCCTGTAGCTTCATTGCATGTCCCCTAGTCTTTCTATATTCTGATAAGGTAAACAATCGATCTACGTTTACCCGTTCCACTCCGTTCATTAATTTATAGACTTCTATCATATCTCCCCTCAGCCGTCTCTTTTCCAGGTTAAAGAGCCCCAACCTTTTTAGCCTTTCTTCATAGGAGTAGCCTTCCATCCCCTTTACCATTTTGGTGGCTCTTCTCTGAACCTTTTCTAAAATTGCTATATCCTTTTTAAGATACGGCGACCAGAATTGCACACAATATTCAAGGTGCGGTCTCACCATGGAACGATATAGAGGCATTATAATATCTTTTGTTTTATTTTCCATTCCTTTCCTTATCATACCTAGCATTCTATTTGCTCTCTTGGCCGCCGCTGCACACTGGGCCGAGGGTTTTAACATGGTATCCACAAGGACGCCTAAATCTTTTTCTTGGGTGGTGGTTCCTAATGTGGAACCTTGCATCGTGTAACCATAGTTTGGGTTGTTCTTCCCTAGGTGCATAACCTTGCACTTCTCCACATTAAATTTCATCTGCCATTTTGATGCCCAGTCTTCCAATTTATCAAGATCCTCTTGCAATTTTCCACAATCCTCCTGGGTTTTAACAACTTTAAATAGTTTTGTGTCATCAGCAAATTTGATAACCTCACTCGTTATTCCACTTTCCAGGTCATTTATGAATATGTCAAAAAGCAGCGGACCCAGCACAGATCCCTGGGGTACACCACTATTCACCTTTCTCCATTGGGAAAATTGGCCATTTAGCCCTATCCTCTGCTTTCTATCTTTTAACCAGTTCCTGATCCACAGTAGTACACTGCCTCCTATCCCATGACTCTTTAGTTTTGCCAAAAGTCTCTCATGAGGGACCTTGTCAAAGGCTTTCTGAAAGTCCAGATACACAATATCAACCGACTCACCTTTGTCCACCTGTTTATTCACTCCTTCAAAAAAACATAACAGATTAGTAAGACAAGATCTTCCTTGTCTAAAGCCATGTTGGCTGTCTCCCATTAGGTCATGACTATCTATATGCTGAGTAATTTTATTCTTTATGATGGTTTCTACCATTTTTCCCGGTACTGATGTCAGGCTCACCGGTCTGTAGTTTCCCGGATCACCCCTCGAACCCTTTTTAAAAATTGGTGTTACATTGGCGATCCTCCAATCCTCAGGTATTAGAGATGATTTTAATGATAGTTCACAGATTACTGATAGCAGGTCTGCAATCTCAAATTTCAGTTCTTTCAACACCCTTGGATGTATACCATCCGGCCCAGGTGATTTGCTACTCTTCAGTTTATCTAATAGTTGTAGGACATCTTCCCGATGTATCGATATTTCCTTCAATTCTTCCACACCTTTAAATACCACTTCAGTCGTGGGTAACATCCCTACATCTTCCTCAGTAAAGACCGAAGCAAAGAATTCATTCAGTCTCTCCGCTATCGCCTTGTTGCCTCTTAGTGCTCCTTTAACCCCTTTATCATCTAATGGACCAACTGACTCTCTCACGGGTTTTTTGCTACGAATGTACTTGAAAAGGTCTTTATTTCGCGTTTTTGCTTCCGCAGCAAGCTTCTTCTCAAATTCTCTCTTTGCCTGCCTTATCAATGCCTTGCATTTGACTTGCCAGTGCTTGTGCTGTTTCCAGGTTTCATCATTTGGCTCTTTTTTCCATTTCTTGAAAGATGCTTTTTTGGCAACAACAGCCTCTCTGACCTCAGCTTTAAACCATGCTGGCAATTTTTTGGACTTCCTTCCACTTTTCTTAAAGCGTGGAATACAGCTGGTCTGGGCTTCCAAGATAGTATTTTTCAACAACACCCAAGCTTGATGTACGTCTTTAACCTTTGCAACTGCTCCTTTTAGTTTTTTCTTAACTGTTTTCCTCATTCTATCATAGTCTCCCTTTCGAAAGTTAAAGGGTAGTACTGTGGATTTCCTTACTATCCCTCCTCCACTAATTAAATCAAAGGCGATCATGCTATGATCACTATTGCCAAGTGGCCCCAACACCCTTATCTCTTGCACTACATCTGGTGTTCCACTAAGGACTAGGTCTAATATTGCTTCCCCTCTGGTCGGTTCATGAACCAGCTGCTCCAAGAAGCAGTCATTTATTTCATCTAGGAACTTTATCTCCCTAGCATGTCCTGTTGTGACACTGACCCAGTCGATGCCGGGGTAATTGAAATCACCCATTATTATTACTGCACTGTAACATTTGCTAGCTTCCTTGATTTCTTTGAGCATTTCATCATCCATTTGTTCATTCTGGCCAGGCGGACGATAGTACACCCCCACTGCCATCGCCTTCCCCTTTTTACATGGAATTTCAATCCATAGAGATTCTACAGCAAATTTTGTTTCTTGCAAAACTTTAATCCTTTCTGACTCAATGCCCTCTCTAACATAGAGCGCAACCCCTCCACCAATTTGATCAGCTCTATCATTTCGATATAGTTTGTACCCAGGTATCACAGTGTCCCACTGGTTGTCCTCCTTCCACCATGTCTCTGATATTCCAATCATATCTAACCTCTCGTTTAGTGCTATATATTCTAACTCTCCCATCTTGTTTTGTAGACTTCTAGCATTTGCATACAAGCATTTTAGAGACTGTATTTTATTCATATTAATTTGGCTATTGGTAGACATGAGTAATTTGGGATCTTTAAGTTCTGTCTGCTCCATACTCGAGGGCATTTGGGCTACTTTACTCTTTTTTGGAACCTCTCTGCTTTTTGTAGTATCCTTCAAGGATACATTCTTCCGAACCATGCGCTCTTGGGCGACTGTCGGCTTTCCCCTATTATCTAGTTTAAAAGCTGCTCTATCTCCTTTTTAAAGGTTAATGCCAGCAGCCTGGTTCCATCCCGGTTAAGGTGAAGCCCATCCCTTCGGAAGAGCCCCTCCTTTCCCCAGAATGTTCCCCAGTTCCTAACAAATCCGAACCCCTCATCTCTGCACCATTGTCTCATCCACGCATTGAGACTCCGGAGCTCTGCCTGCCTATTGGGTCCTGCGCGTGGAACGGGAAGCATTTCGGAGAACGCTACCCTGGAAGTTCTGGATTTCAACTTCCTACCTAAAAGCCTAAATTTAGCTTCCAGAACCTCCCTACCACATTTTCCTATGTCATTGGTACCAACATGTACCAAGACAGCAGACTCCTCCCCAGCACTATCTAAGACCTTATCTAGGTGGCGTGTGAGGTCCGCTACCTTCGCACCAGGCAGGCATGTTACCAGGCGATCCTCACGTCCACCAGCCACCCAGCTATCTACATGCCTAATGATCGAATCACCAACTATAACTGCTGTCCTAACCCTTCCCGCATGGGCACTTGGCCCTGGAGAAACCTCCTCGGTGCGAGAGGGGTTTACATCACCTGGAGGACAGGTCCTAGTTACAGGATCACTTCCTGCCACACCAGGGTGATGCTCTCCTGCCACGTGACCTCTCTCCTCCATGGCAACAGGGATGCTGCCAGACTGGAGGTGGGACTTCAGGACTATATCCCTGTAGGTCTCGTCTATGTACCTCTCTGTCTGTCTTATGTTTTCCAAGTCTGTTACTCTAGCCTCTAGAGAACGGACTCGTTCCCTGAGAGCAGAGAGCTCCTTGCACCTAGTGCACACGTAAGACCTCTCACCAGCTGGGAGAAAATCATACATGTGACACTCAATGCAAAAGACTGGAAAGCCCACATCCCGCTGCTGGACTGCTGTCTGCATCTTAGTTTTAAGTTTGTGTTTAGATCTTTAAGTTCTATATGTACTAAAGGGTGCAATGGATATTTATACCACTAAAACTGTACCTAAGAAGTTTAATATACCTTGTTCACCTGAAGCTTAATTAATCTCAGGTCCTTGGTGTATGACTGATTTGGGTAATGAGCTTCACCTGAGAGCACCTCCTGTCTTTTAAGTTGTGCAAGTACCTATAAAGCTGTGATTTTCCCAGGGGAGGGTGGGTGTGGGGAGGGAGGGAGGGATATAACACTTATTAAAAAAGGGCTGCTACACAGTACCTTGTCCTGTGCTGCTGAGGAAAACTATATTCTGATTTGATTTAAATTATAGCTCTTTGCTGCTACTAGGCTCTAACCTATTATGAAATTTAAACTACAAGCTCTCTGCTGGATTCTAAATTTAACCAGAAAGCTCTCTTCTGTGTTTTAATTTGAAACTAAAAGTACTTTGCTGATGCTAGGCCCTGAGTGACTATGAAATTTAAACTACAGCTGTCTACTGGGTATGAAAGGTAACTAGAAAGTTCTCTTCTGTGTTTTTAAATTGAATCTTAAACTGTTGCTACTAGGCCCTGACTGATTTAACAAAAAAAATAGTGGGTTCACAGATTAATTAGCTTTAAAAGAAAAAAAATTCCTTTCAGAAAAATTCCCAGAAGTATATACTCACAATTTCAGATTTCTCTCCAGAAGTAACAGCCCCCCTTTCCAGTCCTTCAAGACCTGGACTTTTCAGCTTTTCCCATAAAGCTTTCCATTGAAGACCAGACGTCTACTCCTACCCAGTTGACACCTGGATCATCTACTACCTCCAGGTCTGAACCTTCATCCTCACTCTGAGAGGTCACCTTGAAGATTCCGCCACTGCTTATCCAGTAGACTCCATCATGCTTTCTACTTCCTACAATACAGTAGGTAAGCTGCATATTTTAAGTGTACATTAAATTTGTTTAATGCTACTTATCATATCTACCAAGGACTCCTGTACTCTGTAGAACCTTCTAGTCCTTGGCTATGCTGTTTCTTTCCTTACAGCTCTTTTATTATCAACGCCTACCCTCCATCCCACATTGGATGCCGGGGATTCCTGGAAACAAAATGCACCCCTGTTCCAGGCACTTGCATTTTTATGGGATCTCCCCCTGGCATCTCCAGCTAGGGAGTCCCCATATGTGAAGACTCATTCCTGCTTGTTCCTGGAGATAGCACAGTTACTTACCTGTAACAGGTGATCTCTGGGAACAGCAGGAATTAGTCTTCACAACCCTCCCACCTCCCCTAGGAGTTGCATCTTTTTTATTTTTTTCCTTTTCTCTCCTCGCCTTTGTCTCAGCTCTGAAACTCAACTGAAGAGAGGCTGTGGAGAAGGCGGGAAGTCACTGCGCAGGCGCGAGGGATGCTGCCAAAAGCTTTCTAATTGAAAGCTGGGCAGCATTTCCCGTGCAGGCTCCGTCGGTACCGACGTACCCATATGTGAAGACTAATTCCTGCTGTTCCCAGAGATCACCTGTTACAGGTAAGTAACTGTGCTTTCTCTGTATCTCATCTAGAGGGCAATCTGGCATTAGACACATGGTAAGCGGGCCTGGGCAGTGGCAGGCACCTCTGACTTACGTTCACCACAAGAAACTCATGCACATATGTTGTTCCCCCCACTTCCTCATAAAGCCAGCCTTGATGGGGCAAAAACCATAAGAACATAAGATATGCCATACTGAGTCAGACCAAGGGTCCAGCAAGTCCAGTATCCTGTTTGCAACAGTGGCCAATCCAGGTCACAAGTACCTGTCAGGTTCCTAAAAGGTATACAGAGTCCATGCTGCTTATACCAGGGGTAAGCAGTGGATTTCCCTGGTCCTTTTTAATAATGGTGTATGGACTTTTCTTCCAGGAATTTGTTAAAACCTCTTTTAAAGCCAACTACACTAATGGCGTTTACTACATCCACGAATAACGAATTCTAGAGCTTGATTATGTGTTGAGTGAAAAAATATATTTTCTCCTAAGAGTCTTAGATGTGCTACATCGTAGTGCCCCTTTGCCTTTCTACTTTTTGAAGAAGTAAACAACTGATCTATGTTCCTTATTGTTCCTGCAGTTTAGTCCTCCACCTCTGGGTAGTGTACCTCCTCCTGCAGCTTGGAGACTGGGCATGTCAAAATCGTGACATCACTGGATATAGCCTGCTGGTCTCTCCCATCAGCCCCTAGTGTGTCCAGTCTCCATGCAGCAGGAGGACATAGTGAGCCTCGGTGCTGGGCTCACTAGAGGAACAGATAAGGAGCACTTAGGATTTAGAAACTTTTAATTTCAATTGGCTAATCTCTCATTAAATTTTATTTACCTTTAATTAAATTTCCCTTCAATTTCAAACTTTTCTTTAGTCCTTTACTTTAATTTGCTTTTACTGGTGATATCTCTTTAAAAAAAAAAGAAACCTTTATTCCTCTCTGCCGCGCCGAGTCAGGTCAGTTGCCGGGATCTCTTCCCCTAGACGGGATGGGGAAGAGCTAATCGGAGACACACGCACGCATCTGCGTCTACTGCCTGGCTGATCACCGGTTTGAAGAAAGCTCACTATTTCAGCAGGGCTGCCCTCGCCGTGGATGTCGCTCGCTGCAGCGCTGAGCGACGTGGCGGCTAGCAGGGCTGTGCTTCGCCTGAGGTAAGAGCGGTTTCCCTGCTTAGTGGAACGATGCAGTGAGGGGTAGCAGTTGTAGGCTGAGACCTCAAATAGGCTTTTGGCGCCAAAAGCGCCCCATCCGAGTCGCGGCCATTTTGTGCACGTGGTTTTCACCGCGTGTCAGCTTTCAGCGGCGGTTCGCTTGGGAAGCGCACCAGGTCCCGATTCTGTGACAGGTGTGTCAGCGCACTGTAATTTTAATTTTTTATTTATTTTCGGGGAGTCTCTGGAGCTGTTTCGCGGGGATTCTCCGTGAGGGTGGCTTTTTTTTATTGGACACTTTTTCTTTTCCTTTACAAATTGCTTATTTCGAGTCCCTGCTGTTTTTAGCGGGGAGATTCAGGGTGTAATTATATTCTTTTGTTTTTTTCTTGGGACCTTCCTTGTTTAAAAAAAAAAAGCAAAAGCAGCATAGTTTCTCTTCAGCCTGCTTTTCCTTCTGGGCAACGTGGTTGTTGGGGGTGCACCTAATGTCATCGCATGTACCCGCAGAGGCACAGTCGCTGACACAGGAATCTGTCAAGGCTGTGCTTCTGTTTCTACCAGCGTGGAGCAGCAAATGGAGAATTCAGTGGTGGTCGATTCCCTGAGCCCAGTGGCTGCGGCCGGAGATAAGGCACTGTTAGTCTCACCGCCAGGGTCTTCTCAAGAGGCCTTAGCAGGCCCTTCAAATGCGTTCCCTACGGGTCCTGGTCCGCAGCTAGGGGATTTCTGTCCGGATTTTGTGTTAATCATGCATCAGGCATTTTGTTTGAGACGTCAGGGGAAGTTGCCTGAGCCATCACCGATGGCAAATCCTATACAGCAACCTCAATCTGGGGAGCCTGGTGGCACTGTTCTGCGGCTTCCTAAGAGGCCAAGGCCTCGTGATCTTTCTCCCCCAGATTTGGAGTGGCGCGAAACAGATGAGGCAGAAGTAGAACTCGAGGCCGGTATGGATGAATTGGAAGAAGAAGAAATCCCTGAGCCTGAGGATCAGGCGAAAATCATTCGGGTATTCCAGAAGGATGAACTGACTGCACTTATCACAGAATCCCTCCAGATGCTAAATCTCGCTACAGCGCAACCTGTGGAAGAAGAGGAAGTGGAAGATCCCATTATTCAAGCGGTGAGACAGACTCAGGTGGTGTTTCCCATCCACCGGGTGGTAGATTGGATGATCCAGGAGGAGTGGGATCAGCCTGAAGCAGGACTAAGAGGGGTTAGGACCATGAACAGACTCTATCCCTTAGCAGATAAGGACAAGGAGAGGTTCCGTTCTCTGCATGTTGATGCGGTAGTCTCAGCGGTTACAAAAAAGACCACTATCCCGGTGGAAGGTAGCGCGGCTTTAAAAGATGCACAGGATAGGAAAGTAGATGGGTTGTTGAAGCAATCATTTGAAGCTAACTCGATATCCTTGCAAGTTTCCATTTGTGGAGCTTGGGTGGCGAGAGCATTTCTCAGGTTGTCTCAACACTTACGCCAGTCTCCACAACTAGAGCAGGAAAGTATAAGGGAGCTAGATTGCCTAGAGTCTGGTTCGGCATATTTGGCAGACGTCCACTACGACCTGATGAGAGCGCTTGCTAATAGTATGGCTTCGTTAGTGGTCACCCGGAGATCCTTGTGTTTGAGGAATTGAGCGGCCGATGGCTCGTCCAAGTCATTTCTCAGTAAGCTTCCTTTTAAAGGAAAGTTGTTGTTTGGAGAAGATCTTGACAAGCTGGTTAAGGATTTAGGGGAATCCAAGGGCGGAAGGCTTCCAGAGGATAAACCTAAACAAGGGAAATCTCTGCCGGCCTTTCAAGGTCAGTTTAGAGATTTCTGGAGATTTCGTACTTCTCGTTTGGGTGGTGTCCAGAGAGGAAGATTTACTTCTAGAGCTCAGGGGTTTTGTGGGTTTCGTGGAACAAGTAAAGGTTTCACAGCAGCTTCCTCAGCGATTACTCGAAAACCACAATGAAAGGAGGCGGGTCCCAGTGGGAAGTCAGCCGATCGGAGGGCGTCTGTGGGACTTTCTTCCTGCCTGGACCCAAATCACTTCTGACCAGTGGGTGTTGGAGATAATTTGCGATGGTTATGCGCTGGAATTGGCAAAGCCAGTGCTGCACTCGTTTGCGATGTCTCCCTGCAGAGGTCAACAGAAAACTCTTGCTATTTGTCGTACGTTAGATTGGCGTTACAGTTGGGTGTGGTCGTGCCGGTTCCTCTAGCGCAGGGGTTCTCAACCCTGTCCTCGGGACCCACCTAGCCAGTTGGGTTTTCAGGATAACCACAATGAATATGTATGAGAGAGATTTGCATACACTGCCTCCATTATATGCAAATCTCTCCCATGCATATTCATTGTGGTTATCCTGAAAACCCAACTGGCTAGGTGGGTCCCGAGGATAGGGTTGAGAACCCCTGCTCTAGCGGGTTACGGCGTGGGTCGATACTCCATTTATTTCGTGGTGCCAAAGAAAGATGGCTCTCTCCGTCCTATTCCCAATCAGAGAGCCTCATCAAAAGTTTCTGCGGTTTGCTCTTCCTTGGGGACATTATCAATTCCAAGCATTGCCACTCGGGCTGGCGACGACCCCTCGAATTTTCACCAAGATTATGGTGGTAGTGGCAGCGGCATTACGGAAGGAAGGAATTCTGGTTCACCCTTATCGCGATGATTGGCTGATTCAGGCGAAGTCCAAGGCCGAGAGCATTCGAGTTACAGACAAGGTGGTGCAGTTTCTACAAAGTCTCGGCTGGGTGGTCAATTTGACCAAGATTCGATTGGTTCTGTCTCAGAATCTCGAATATCTAGGAGTTCAGTTCGACACTCTCTGAAAGGAGCAGTGTTTCTTCTGGCATGTTGAGTACATGGGCTTCGACAGTTGGTATGCAAGTTCAGGTCAGCTCCGGTGCCCATTGCGTGGAGTTACCTTCGCGTGCTGGGGACAATGGCAGCGACTTTGGAGATAGTCCCGTGGGCCAGATTTCACATGCGGCCATTACAGAGGGCACTGCTTCACCGTTGGTCGCACCAGTCCGACTCGCTGAACAAACAACTTCCCTGTCCACTTTGGGTCAGACAGTCCCTGCGCTGGTGGTTGCTTTCAGGCTTGCTGGAGGCAGGAATGCCTCTCGAACTGCCGAAATGGCTCCCTTGCTGACGGACGTGAGTTTTGCGGGATGGGGAGCTCATTGTGGAGATCTCTTCGTACAGGGCACGTGGACCGCGCAGGAGCGCAAATGGTCAATCAATTGGCTAGAACTGAGAGTGGTCTTTCTTGCATTGCAAAAGTTCAAAGCGGCTGTGATGGGTCAGGCGGTTCGAGTGCTGTCCGACAACTCCGCGACGGTGGCCTACATCAACCGACAGGGTGGTACAGGAAGTGTGGCCATGGAAGAAGAAGCGGAGGCTCTGTTTTATAGGGTAGAGTTTCGACTTCCAGCGATCTCGGCAGCACACATTGCAGGGAATGACAATGTGATGGCAGATTCTCTCAGCAGGGTCCGAGTAGATGCTGCAGAATGGGAGTTACATCCGGACGTGTTTGCGCAGATAGTTCGACGATGGGGACCGCCGATAATGGATCTCATGGTGACCTTTCAGTCAGCAAAGATGGGTCATTTCTTCAGCAGACGGCGAGAGAGGATGTCGGAAGGAATCGACGCACTGATACAATGCTGGCCGTCATCAGGTCTCCTCTGTCTTTCCGCCATGGGCACTCATAGGTCGAGTGGTACAGCGCATCGAAGCTCATCGAGGGAAGGTCTTGTTGGTGACCCTGGACTGGCCAAGGCGCCCGTGGTACGCCGATCTCATTCAGTTGCTCGACGGGAATCCCTGGAGGTTACTGATGTCGGGGAATCTGTTGCTACAGGGTCCGCTACGAATGCCTCAGGTGGATCGGTTCTCGCTTACGGTATGGCCATTGAAAGGGCAAGGTTGAGAAAGAAAGGTTACTCAGCAGCAGTCATCACTACTTTATTTAGAGCAAATAAAAAGTCAACGTCTCTTGCATATATGCGCATATGGCGTATTTTTGAAGACTGGTGCTCGCAGAGGCAAGTACGCGCGGCTACGGTCTCCGTTCCCTTGGTGTTAAGTTTTCTGCAAGATGGGTTTGATAAGGGTCTGGCAGCCAGTTCCTTGAGAGTTCAGTTAGCAGCCCTGTCATGCTTTCGAGGCAAAGTCCAGGGGGTGGCTTTAGGTGCGCATGCAGATGTCTTGCGTTTTCTTAAAGCAGTCTCTGGGCTGTGGCCTTCACGTAGAATCACGGTTCCGCCATGGGATCTCAACTTGGGGTTAGGAGCATTAGCTAAGGAGCCATTTGAGCATTTACACCAGGCGTCAGTTAAAGATTTAACCTTGAAGACAGTGTTTTTGGTAGCTATCTGTTCAGCGAGGCGAATTTCGGAGTTGCAGGCGCTGTCATGTCGAGAACCATTTTTGTCTTTTTCCAGGGAGAAGGTGGTGTTGCGACCAGTTATATCGTTTTTACCAAAGGTAGTGTCTCCGTTTCACCTAAACCAAAAGGTCTCTCTTCCAACTTTGAGATCGGCGGAGGGGAACGTTTTGGATCGTAGTTTACGCCGATTAGACATACAAAGGGTTCTGCGACAGCATTTGAAAGTATCCGAGACTTCGCAAATCAGACCGCTTATTCGTGTTCGGAGGTCCCCGCAAAGGAGAGGCAGCTGTGAACGCTTCCATTTCGAGATGGATTAAGGAGGCAATTGCATCAGCATATCTGTTGCAAGGTTGTCCAGTACCAGCAGGCTTAAGAGCTCACTCTACTAGGGCGCAAGCGGCATCCTGGGTGGAACACAGTTTGGTTACACCGGTGGAAATCTGTAGAGCGGCCACCTGGTCTTCTCTTCATATGTTCAGTAAGCACTACCGTCTGGATGTCGTAGCGGCAAATGATGCCTGTTTCGGGTCGGCGGTGTTGCGTTCCGGCTGGAAAGGTCCCTCCCAATGATTACTGCTCTGATACATCCCAGAGGTGGAGGACTAAACTGTAGGAATGATAAGGAAATAGAAATTACACTTACCTGGTAATTGTTGTTCCTTGAGGAACTACAGTTTAGTCCTCATTCCTGCCCGGGGATGGATTGGTTTACAGTGGTAGTTCAGTTGGGAGAGGTGCAAGACTACAGGTGAGTACAGCCTTTAATTGGGTTCTTAATTGTATCTATTCTACATATCTCTTTTCTGTCTATTCTTCTCTCTAGTCCTTGGCTAGGCATAGAGCAAAAAAGAGAAGGTAAACCCCCCCCAAAAAAACAGTTCCCTTCTTTCGAGAGAGGGGGTTGGTGTTCAACTACATCACGTTATGCGTTCACTTTGAGTTTAAGGTTGAATTTGATATGATAGCTACTTATTTGTTGCTCCTTTGAGTCTGCTTTGCCAATAGTTCACTGGGGGCTGATGGGAGAGACCAGCAGGCTATATCCAGTGATGCCACGATTTTGACATGCCCAGTCTCCAAGCTGCAGGAGGAGGTACACTACCCAGAGATGGAGGACTAAACTGTAGTTCCTCAAGGATCAACAATTACCAGGTAAGTGTAATTTCTATTTTACCCATTCCACTCCACTCATTATTTTATCAACCTCTATCATATCTCCCCTCAGTTGTCTCTTTTTCCAAGCTAAAGAGCCTTGAATTTTAAGCCTTTTCTCATAGGGGCTATTTGTAAGTCAATTGACTTCTGTACTTTTAACGAACACTACTTGGCCGAGGGCATATATTCTTATAAAAGTGTCATAAGACATTTGTCGACACATAAAATGAAAGCCATGCTGGTACCTTTTTTTTTTCTCTTAGGAACTTGTTTTTCCTTTCTAAAGGCTGCAGAAAATTTATGCCATCCCAACCAAAGCAACCAAGGCATTGTTCTGACTGCTGGTTATGTGGGGTGGGGAGTGGAGCCATTGTATTTTGTTTCAGTATAAATTAACCCCACTCCAGTGAATAAAATTATCCTGAAAACAACCACTGATAAAGTCCCCAAACAAACTATAGATTCTTTTTGTCAGAGCGTACCGAGGGAGGAGTGAAACTTATCTTCATCCACACCTGACAGTGAACTTCTTTTATTCAAAAAAAGGTTCACCACCTTAAAAATACATTATATAATAAACACGCCACTTATCTGAAATCTGTTCCAGTTGAACTACCAATTATCAACACCGTTGCCGTTGAAATGAAGGTGAAACATGACGTGCACGTTTCGGGACTCAATCCCTGTCTCAAGTGCCTTTGCCAGCCGTATCGATATGCAACTGCATCAAAATGCTGTCTCGCGGCCTGTATAAGGACTCAAAACTAATACCATTGGCTGGATCGTTATACTTCAATGGAGAACCTCCAATGAAATCAGGGAACACCCCACTCAAGGGGAATCCCTATTTTCATTGGCTAATCATGACAAAATCAAAGACCAATCTCATGACATCATCATAGAAGACTGACCCAGTCAATCTCTCGATTAAGTCCATTGGGGTGCATGGTATTCAAAATAAATATCCAACGCTGCTCAAGCCATTGAAGCCTATATATCCTATCTCTACCTCGCGGATCATAAGGGACCTGGTCAATAATCGTCCAGTGCAGGTCTTGTATTGTGTTTTGTTTGGCTTTGCTCCAAGTGCTGCAATGCCTAGTCCAAAAGGTAAGCAATTTCAAAACCATTCAAGCAAGCCTTTGTTTTTTTAATCCCTAGTTTTCTCTGGTCCCTAAAAGTGGCCCCTGTTCCTGCTCCCCTCCCCCAGAGAGTTTCCTAATTCTTGACTATATGGAGGTAATTTTAGAACAGGTCACCTGTGTGAGAAGAGCACATATTTGCCTTTATACAATCCTTGAGCTAAACCAGCAGACAGAGGGGCTAGATTGAAGCCATAGACATTTGCACCTACTTGGAAACAGACATAAATGTTAGCCCATCAAGGTGCCTCTGTAAATTGTGACTCCACCTAAACTCTGCTCCAGAGCATACCGACACATATATGACACACAAGTACGTGCTTTCTTGGCATCATGTGAATTTTTAAGCACCTAACTCCTGAAATAATTTTATAAAAGCCCTTTTATGCGTGAAAAGTCCTTTATGAAATTACATCCACCGAGTATGGTGCAGGAGAGAGAGAGAGAAACAAAGTTATGGACCTGATATTTGGCAGCAGCTAGTACTGCTGCCGCTGAACATTAGACTGCGATATTAAATGTCGGGGCTATATCTGGGCCCCGACATTGATTATCTGGGTTGTTTTGATTACCATGAAGCTAACTGGGCAGCGATGATATTCAGCCGCTTCCTGGTTAGCTTCAGTGGCAAATGTTCTGCCAACCTTTACTGCGCCTGACTTTCACCACATTGCAATAACCAGGCAGCAACTCGGTGTCGTCGCTGCCCAATTATCGCTGGGTGCTACCCTGAAACGCCCCAGTGCTAACCAGTTAGTATTGGGGCATGCAGCGGTGGCACCCCTGGATATCCCGACCAGGGGATTAAGCATGTTAATCCCTTTCAATATCGGCCCTATATCTGTCCACATTTGTATACCATATCCTGTAATCTCCTCTTTTCTGCGCACCATTCAGAGCAAGGGAATATCTAGAGCAGATTTCTACTGAGTTGATCGCCCATGCAGAATGCCCAGAATCTTTCATGGATGCTCATGTTCTAAGATCCATGTTCTATATATACATATGCACTGAGGCAGAAAATCTTTAGCTCCCTGAAATTCTGAAAAGAAAATAACGATACCTCATCGAGCGTCTTGGTTTTTTCATGAACTTTCAGGCACGAAGAAAATGTTTCCTGTAGTTTATCTGTGTGCTAATAAGTAATGCTCTGCTTTGCATTAATGTGCATTGCAGCAGCTCGTTAACTATTATTTCACTAAAATGTCACATGCAAAAAACATTTTACTATTTATGAAGATATGAAACATTAGTAAGTAGAGTTGTATATACAAATTTGGAAATAATTCATGCTAAAACACATAATGCACCCTCTTCCAGTTTAGCATGCCCTTCTTTGCAGTGTTTTACTCCACTTAGTTCATCAGCTGTAGAGTATTTACCTGCCTTTTCTGTTCTTAAGCAGATTTTGATCTATAGTGGGTAGGAGTATTTTTCTCCTGCTGTAACCAGAATATACTGGGAATATGTGAGTATAAATCTGTGTTCGTTTAATTAATCCGATGTGCCAGTGAAGGACTACAAGAGGCATTTATACTAAGCATTTGTCTTAGAGAGACGCAATGAGAAACTCCTTTTGTACTTCAAGCCCATAGAAGGCTGATTCTTTCAATTTTTGCGGCCATGAATGTTGATGAGATTCACCACTAGCAATTGCGTTCTCCAGTAGAGTCATTTTAATCAAGCCTAGCTGAGAATAGTAGGAATCTATTTCATGGTGTATTTATAGAAACGTCTGAGCCGTTTCTGGTTGGTGCATTGAATATTAATAGTACTTACTTGAAATGCATTTAGTGACTTCTGAGAGTGTCAGACATTTTTAAGGAAGAAAATGGTGCATGTAACATTTGGAGGCTTTGCAGTAGGCAGGAGGAGTCTGACTCCAACATGCCAGTAAAAACTATTGTTTAGTGGGGAAAGCAGTGCTATGTTTGCAGATTTTAAAAGAGAGAGAGAATGGAAAACTGCCAATTTAGTAACATTACATTGGTCCAAAACCAGCAGAGATAAGTAGCAGAATATGTCCAAGTTGATTACTCCATTGCTACAGAGGTTTTTCATTGAAATCATGGGTAAAGTTTAAAGTCCTGCGCCTTGCTCATAAGGCTTTATGTAAAGGACTACCACTGCTTTGCCAAATTGTATAGCCTATGATAGTTCTTCTAGACAAGCCAAGCTTATTGTGCCTTCCCACACAGTTGTTTATCCACCTTATCAAGTGAATAAAGTAAAGTTGATGTCCATATAGTTATAACCACATCTGACACATCTCTTTCCCTTTTGCATGTTGACAGTAACATCACTCAACTGAGATCATTAAACTAAGATAAACAAAACTAGGCAGGAATGTATGGCTTTCGTAGTGAATATGAATCCAACGAGTGCATCACAAAATGGGTTGTTAGAGCAGCCTTTGATTGCTTTAACACGCATGAACATGTGCAGTAAAATGTAACATGCGCATGCTTATGGAAAAATAGTGCAGGGATCAGTTGGTGCCACCTTCTAAATTTCTAACAAAAAAAAACACTTGTGAAAACCTAAATTCAAACAAACCCCTTTCAAAATCCCCTATTATCTTCAATACCCAAATACTTAATGTTAAAATTAATGTCGTACTATTTGCCTTGAGGAAACAACCTCCTGTAGCAAATCTTCCTTTTTATTCTTTTTATACTGTGAACCCACAGCTCACATATTACTAAACGTGTAGGTACCTTTAAATTTCTGGCAGTGCTCTCCTGTCTCAATCTTCATCTGGTCAACGTCAAATGGGGCAGGACCCGAGAGAACCAATTAGGGGAAAGCAGGTGACACGGGGGAGGGGGGGAAGAGAGTAAAATTGGAACTCAAAGGTCCCCCCTTAACTGGTCCAGAGTGGACTAGAGGAGGGCAGGCTTGGTGACACTTTACTTTGGAGCCTGGGGGTAGGATTGGGGTTCAGAGACTCCTTTTTTTTTAGTGCCATGGGGGTGGAAGACCTTATTTTGGTGCCAGTGGATTGAAGGAATGGAGTAGAGGTTCAGAGACCCCATGTTGGTGCCAAGTGGGGGGGTGGGTTATCGATTGTGGTGTAGAGGCCTCTCATTCTTGGTGGTGGATGGCAGTGGGCATGTTGTGCTAGGCTGGGATAGTCTCATGTGCTAACTAGCCTAACAAGTTTGTGTTTTTTTTCTGGATAATTTATTAATTTTTGGTTACTGTACATGCTATGACTGTGGCCATATTCATGAAAACGTTTAACACAAAACTGATAAAACTTATTGCAGACCACAGTAAGTAATATTTTACTATGTTTTGCTCAGTTTTTATCACCTTGAAAGCTAAACTTATTTTTTAGCATGAGTTTGCTGCATAGACACAAATCGAGGACAGTTTTCAAAGGGAGTGGAGGAGTAGCCTAGTGGTTAGAGCACGTTCTCAAATCCCACCAGCACGTCTTGTGATCGTGGGAGAATCCATTGCCTTAAATACAAATTTAGAGCTAGATTTACCAAAAGGCATGGCCACTCATTAACATTCACCATTTACTGTAGGTCCATTGCATATCTGCTAGTAACGCATATTATTAACTGCAGTAGTATGTGCTAACAAGGTAATACACTCTAGTAAATGTAGTCTTAAGATTGTAAGTTCTCCGAGAATAGGGACAGACCTACTTTAGCTGTATGTAAGGCATGAGGTAAAGAACAAAACAGCAGGCAGAGTTGAGGTCACTTGCGCTTTATTAGTTATGCGAACCCCAATCTTAGTTCCCTCAGCCCTTGCAAAGCCAATACCAGTTGTTAAAGTTAAAGGCCATTTCCATTGTGAACATTGTTCAGTCTGCTTGAATGCTATTTCAATGAAAGATGTTTTTGTACATCCAGTTACTGGCAAGAAGTTTTTTCTTAATCATTATTCCAATTGTACAACTAGTAATGTCATATATGTAGTCATATGTCCTTGCAAGTTATTATATGTCGGTAAAACTACTCGCCCTATCAAGACACGAATCATTGAGCACAAAAGCTGTTTAGGCAGACGGGTTCCAGATAAACCAATGGTAAATCATTGGATTGAGAAAGGCCATCTTGTTTCTGATTTAAAGTTTTTTGTTTTGAAAGTTGTGCATCCGCATTGGCGAGGGGGTAATTTGGACCTCATCCTCCTTAGATTAGAACAGCGTTTTATTTATGAGTTACATTCTATTGAGCCCCATGGTCTTAATCAGGACCTCAACTTATCCGTCTTTTTATAAGCAATTATAGCCTTAATTCTGCTTCTTTTTGTTTTTTATAGTGTACATGCTATTCACATTAATGTTTGCCCCTGTAGGTCCCCCTTTTTCCTCCCCCCTCCTTCCCCTCCTCTGTTTTCCTTTACTATTGTCTTATGTTCAAGATCACTACTTTAAAATGTTTACTCAAGTACGGTCGCTTAAATTTCACAATAGCACAATGTTTTTTCCTGTTATTCTTTTTCTTTCCCCTTTTTATTAAAAAGCACATTAGTTCATCATTTATTTAAAGTACAATTAATATGAATTTGGTGCTGTATTTCTTGCCTATGTTCTACACCAGTTCCTCATACATATGCAAATTTGGTTCCTGACCTTTAAAGCGCGCCAATTTCAGCGTCCTTCCAAAGTTCATTTAGAATTTACTGGCAGTGGTAAGGTATATGTTGAGCCTTGTTTTCTGGTTTTTATACGCGCCAGGCCTCAGGTGTTTCATTTTTACGGCAGGTGAATGTTTTGTCCATATTTGTTTGATATAGTACACAGTTGTTTGTAGAACTTTTCTTAGCACGGTCACCACTCCGGGCGACAATTCTCTTTTATACAATTCTGCTTAGTAATAATGGTCTGGTGTGTTCTTATACCTCTACATGTTTTCTTAAACATAGCATTGTCTTCTAAATAATATTTGTGATCTGGACAGTGCTGTTCCTAACGGGGTCACATAATACAATCTCTCCTCCTTGCTTTCTTTACACACTGGTTTCATTTTTAACAATTGGCTTTTAAGTTACGGGCCTTTTAAAATGCTCCATTCACATATGCTTCTATAAAGGCAGCATTGTTTGCACTGTTCGAGTATCATACCGTTGTGATTCTTATACATATGTATATATGCAAAATTTGGTTCCGACCTTTTAAGCGCGCCAAATTTCAGCGTTCCACTAAAAGCTTTTTCTATTTCATTTGCAGTGCTGAAGGTACTGCTTTAGTTTTAATTTTCACTTTCGTTTACACGCCCGGCTCCCTGGTGTTCCATTTAACATTGTTTTAATGTCCCTGCTAAATAGAGGTGTGGTATAATGTACACAATTCGTCTGCAGTTTTTTGAAAAATGTTTCTTTCTAAATGGTCATAACTTCAGGTGTGTGATCTACGCGCTCAGTAGTTCTGAGGTTTGTTTTCATATGTTTTTTAAATAACAGCATATTTGCGATTTCCACAGCGCTGGTCTTAACACTATACGATTTTATATTTTCGCTTAGTTATGATTGTCTGGTGTGTTCTTACACCTCTAGATGTTTTTTTAAATATAGCATGGTCTTCTAAATAATATTATTTGCGATCTGTATAATGCTGTTCTTAACGGGGTTACACAATACAATACCTCTCCTTCCACTAGTTTCATTCTTAACAATTGGCTTTGAAGTTACGGGCCTTCTAAATGTTCCATTTATACATGTTTCTATAAAGGCATTACTTTTTAACAGCATTGTTTGCACCGTTGGAGTATCATACCGTTGTGGTTTTTACACATATGTACATATGCAATAAATTGGTTCCGACCTTTCAAGCGCGCCAAATTTCAGCGTTCTACCAAAAGCCTTTTCTATTTCATTTCACTCTTGTCCACACGCCCGGTTCCCTGTTGCTCCAATTAACATTGGTTCAATGTCCCTGCGAAATAGATGTATGGTATAGTGTATATAATAAAAAAAATACAAAATATTTTTCTTTTTAAATGGTCATGATTTCTGGCGTCCTTTTTACAAGATCAGGTTTTTGATTGTTCTACACATTTAGTATGTCTGAGGTTGGTTTTCATATGATTTTTAAATAATAGCATATCTGCGATTAGCACAGCGCTGGCCTCAACACTATACAATTTTCTTTTATTTTCGTTTTTTTGGTTACCTACAATTTTGATATGCTATTTTGTCACAACTTTGTGATCGTTTTTTAACACTATGTTCTTGATTAGACATTAGTTTTGTTTTATTTTATTTTACTATGTATTGTCTCTGAAGTTATGGGCTGTCTAAATATTGATTATTGAGACATGTTGTTTAACAAAGGTGTTTGTTTTTAACAATGTTTGTGTCCAATATTTAGGGTCTGAATATTGTCCACCCTTGCCCTATAGCACTAGTTTTTTTCCTGCACGATGTCTTAAATCATCCTCTATTTTTTGCGCTCCTTGGTCCTGGGTTTCCCAATGTTTTTGTTCTCTTGTTTAATTATTTGTAATTTCATTTTTTGTGTATTAATGGTATTATTGTTTTCCAGCATTACCAACTGCATTACTGGTTTTGTGCCATATGTTGTTAAACACTTCCATGCGCTTCATCTAACGTATTGATATAATACAATTTGTGAGTACAACATGATTGTTTTTATACTTATTCATGTTCGTCCTTTTATACTATTTATGGTTATTCATATTTGTTTTTAAATTTATGTTTTTATTATATTTGTTTTTAGTTTTAAGGTACAATGTTTTATGATAAATATTTTATTTGTTTGCAGTCCTCTAGCCCCCTGATGAAGGCATTTGCCGAAACGCGTTGGGGTTCGCATAACTAATAAAGCGCAAGTGACCTCAACTCTGCCTGCTGTTTTGTGTTTTCTGAGCCATTTCTGCAAGCAGGAGCTCTTGTTTGTCTTAGGCATGAGGTAAATCCAGACCACTTGTTGGGAAAACTACTCCACCACTGAGTGAGTGGTCAGATATAGATGCCTAGTTTCACTTGGTAGCTGTATCTAAATTTTTCATCCTCAGGGGCTCATTTAGGTCAGGGGAGGCAAAGCAGTGCCTGAATATAATTTTCAAATATATGTGTAGCACTGTTCACAGGAATAACAGATGGAAAGCCTGTAGGTACCTAAGAAGCTTCTCTTTGAAAATTAGAAGCACTGTATATGAGATAGTAAAAGTTGCCTTCAAAATATATAAGGGTTAGGATAGCAAAAGATCTTTAAGTAGTGATGTGCTAGGGGGAAGGAGTACTCTGCGGAGCCCCTTTTTTACGTTCCTTGATATGAACAAAGAATGTCTGACAGTGAAGAGGAATTGGTGCAAGCACCTTGACAAGAACTCACCAATAGTTTGCACAGCCTTAAACTGAGGTTTTTCTTAATAGGGTTTGGTGGTTGACAACCTAGTGAGGTAAAGGTCCTATGCTAAGCAGAGGTAGCTGTGTGGAAGTTCAGAAGCCTGTAATCTTTCTGAATCAATGGCATCTCATAATTATTAGCAAACCTGTTTAGTTTTGGTCCGAGGGAAACTTGACATTTCCAAAGGGCCTTTCAGCCAGAGGAGCTACCAAGATCCTCTGACCATACAATACCAGAACTGTCTTATTGGCTACCTACCAGCAGTTAGAGGGGTAGAAACTGGTGATTTACTAAAGCTTTTATTCCCATTCTGTGTCTACGGGATAAAAATGTTGAGAATCAGCCCCAGTATGTACATCTTGATGGCTATGGTATATCATACTGCTTAGTGGTCATCTGCTGTTCTCTTTGGGACTCTTAGTTTTTTTTTATTTTTTTTATTTCATTCATGTTTACTGCACAAACATGTCGTCATTAGGAGGCCTTTTTTCAGGGTCCTGGCCTGAAGGCCGGTCACAAGGTATGAGGACCAGAGATGGTTTTGGGCCTCTTGCCAGAGCCAGCCCAAGGCTGGTTTAATAGTAATCAAAAGTAGCAGATAAGAACTGTATTAACAAATCCAGTCCAGATCAAAGTACAGTGAATAGATAAGTACTGTCCAGTTTCAGAAAACACTTCTTTGTAAAAGTTGGGTCAGTTCTCCAGGCATAGAACCAGATAGTCCTCAAATTGCCAGGAACCCCTTTCTAAGGTTAAAAGCCCAGTTGGGTTATTGACCCTGTCATCAACACATTCCCTTTGGTATCTCAACTTCCCCTGTGCTGAGGTTTTAGCCAGTGCACATTTTGATTCCTTGAATAGTCCTTGGTTCATATCCCACCAGGCTCTAGTCCTGACACATAACCTTATTGTGAGTTAACCTTATTGTGCCTTATATAATGTGGGACCTATTAACCAATGTATATGTAAACATAACGTAAATGTGAGTTACAACGAATTAGTGAATAGTGGTCTATGTGCTCTATTTATCCACGTACTGCATATTTTTGAATCTCAAATGTTGGGAAAGCTCCGAAGTAACTGTTCTATTCCTTATTGTCCCTCCAGTCTAATCCCTCACCATAGGGTAGTGCACCTCTTCCAGCAGCTTGGGAGACTGAGCATGTCATGACTTTGATGACATTAGGATACTTAGGCAGCTGGCACCACCACCAGCCTTCCAGTAAGCTCAGTCTCATAGCAGCTGGAGCAGGTGTTTATCAGTGGGACTCATTGAAGGAACAACTAGGAAGAGTTTCTCTAGATTTTGGGTTTTTCTTTTTAGTCAGTATAGTTAGAGGTGTTTTCCCTTTAAATTTTAGAGATTGATTGCTCTTGCCGGTATAGTTTAAAAAAAAAAAAAAAACCACAAAGAGAAAGAGCTTACAGTGTGAGCAGACCGGATTGCAGAGGCCGAGGTGTTGCCAGCTGGTCAATCGGGGTCTGGCTCTGTTTCTGAACCCCTCCTGTGCATGTGAGGAGCGTCGAGCACGGCAAGAGTGTTGGTTCAGCGTTGCGCTTTCAGTAGCGGTAAGTCCCCAGCGACGGGGTTCGGCATCGGGGGGGGGTTGCAGAGAGCAGTTTGTCGGACAGCAGTCCTGAAGGTGCTTTGCTTGTTTCGCGGGGTTGTTCGGACCATGTGTTCAGTCAGGGAAAGTGAAGCTCCATTTCTTCTTTTACCGCCATTTTGTTTGCGTGGGAAGCAGAGCCGTGGCAGCAGGGTTTCTGTCTGGGAATCTGTTTGTCTGCAGAACACTATGTTTTCAGCGGTTAGTTTTGGAGGTGCCTGGGTGGTTAAAAAAAAAAAAAAGAAGAGCACAAATTACTATGCCTGCCAAACCACAATGTGGGGTTTGTGGGCAGCGCAGAAGCTCACTATCGGCGGAGGGGGTCTGCAAAGGGTGTGCTGCAGAGACTTGCTCCACAGAACAATGTGTTTTAGATGACGCTGTTTCGGAGACTAGCTCAAGGGAGCAGGGACCTGGAGCTTCGTCTCAAGCGGAGGCTATGGGTCCTTTGTCTCCCCAGGAAGCTCAGCCAGGAGCGTCCTCGGTGCAGGGAGCTGCACAGCCATTCCCAGGCGGATTTTCCCCTGAGTTTGTTTTATTGATGCATAAAGCCTTTTGTCTGAAGCAAGGGGAGGCTAAAGGCCCTACGCCTAGGAAGAGAAGGAGCTTCAGAAGATGTTTGAGAGGAACAGCCGGGTACCTCTCAGCCTGTCAGTAAGTCTCGTTGGCAGGACAAGTTGGCTCCTGAAGTGGGCTCGGGTTCCTCAGGGAGAACAGGACCTGGAGGAACAGGATGTGGAGGAAGATGCGTTTCCTCCGGAAGAGGACTCTAGAATTGTCAGGGTTTTCCGTAAAGAGGAACATGTTTCGTTCGCCTAGAGTTGATGCTGCAGTGTCAGCGGTGACTAAGAAGACCACTATCCCGGTGGAGGTTAGTGCTGCTCTTAAAGATGTTCAGGATAGGAAGCTTGATACCCTATTGAAGCAAGCTTTTGATGTGAGCGCGCTATATCTCCAGGCTTCAGCTTGTGTGGCCTTGGTGGCGCGTGCCTCCTTGCGCTGGGTGCAGGGTCTCCCGGATACAGCGGAAGCGGTTAAGACTGTGGAATTGGCGGCTAGACTGGAATTGGGCACGGCTTACCTTGCGGACACCTTTTATGATTTGGTAAGGACACTTTCGAACACCATGGGGTCGATTGTGGCAGCGTGCCATTATCTCTGGCTCCAGTATTGGTCGGCGGATGTGTCTTCCAAGACCCTTTTGAGTAAGTTGCCCTTCAAAGGAAAGCAGTTGTTCGGTGAGGACCTCGATAAGTTGGTTAAGGACTTGGGGGAGTCCAAGGGGGGTCGTCTCCCAGAGGATAAGCCAAAGCAGGGTAGAGTTCCCGGGCCAATGAGGGGTCAGTCTCGGGAGTTCAGATGTTTTCGGTCGGTGAGGTTTTCACCGTTCCAGAGGGGGCATTTTACTCCTAGGAATCAGCCCTTTTGGGGGTTTTGGGGCACGGGCAGAGGATATTATGCTACCACTGCGTCTGCCCCGAACCAGCGAAAGCAACAATGAAGTGAGGGGGACCCAAACTGGGGTGCTTCCCGTAAGAGGGTGATTGGGGGAGTTTTACCAATGCCTGGGTCTGAGTCACAACAGATCAGTGGGTTCTGCAAGTAATTCGAGAGGGTTACGTGCGCGAGTTCGCCAAGCCACTGTCGCCCGCCTTCGTTCGATCTCCATGTCGGGCTAGGGCCAAGGAGGAGGGCGTATGATTAACGCTACAACGCCTTTTACGGTTGAGGGCCGTAGTCCCGGTACTCGCAGACCAGTGCGGTACAGGTCGATACTCCATCTACTTCATTGTACCAAAGAAAGAGGGTTCGTTTCTGCCTATTCTCGATCTCAAACGGGTTAACAGGTGTCTGCGTGTTCCTTGTTTTCATATAGAGACGCTTCGGTCAGTGATGGTGGCGGTCAGAGAAGGAGAGTTCTTGACCTCCCTGGACCTCATGGAGGCATATCTTCATATCCCTATTCATCCGGATTACCATCAGTTTCTGTGTTTTGCAGTCCCGATGGGTCACTTCCAGTTTCGGGCGCTCCCTTTCAGTCTTGCGATTGCTCCGTGCGTTTTCACCAAGGTCATGATGGTGGTGGCAGCCGCGTTGAGGCGCGAGGGTATTCTCGTTCACCCTTATTTGGATGATTGGCTCATTCGAGCAAAGTCCAAAGAGGAAAGTGTCCAAGTAACAAAATGTGTAGTCAGTTTCTTGTCCAGATTGGGCTGGGTGATCAATGTAGGCAAGAGTCAGTTGGCACCTTCCCAGGATCTCGAGCACCTTGGGGCATGATTCGACACCCAAGCAGCTCGGGTGTCCCTTCCACGGACAGTGCGTGTTAGCTCTTCGGTGGTTGGTGCAACAGTCTCTACGCATGATAAAGCAAACGGCTTGGCATTATCTACAGCTTTTGGGTACCATGGCGGCAACGATCGATCTGGTTCCCTGGGCAAGGGCGCACATGAGACCCTTACAGAGGTCTCTGCTGCGCAGGTGATCCCATCAGCGTCAGCCTCTGTCACAGGCTAGTCTGCCCCAGGGAGGTACAGGAGACGCTCCAATGGTGCCTGATTGGGTGCCTCTGACGACGGATGCCAGCCTGTCCGGCTGGGGGGCCCATTGCGAGTGGCAAGTAGCACAAGGTTCCTGGACGATGGAAGAACAGACGTGGTCCATAAATCACCTGGAGATGAGGGCGGTCTGGATGGCCCTGCAGGAAATTTTACCTCAGGTGCGTGCTCACGCGGTGCGGGTCTTCTCCAACAACGCCACCACGGTAGCATACATCAACAGGCAGGGCGGCACAGGAAGTGTCAGTTTGAAAGCAGAGGCGGAGGTGCTGATTTCTTGGACAGAGCTGCATCTCCCAGCAATCTCGGCAGCACACGTGGACAGAACAGAGAATGTTGCGGCCGATTTCCTCAGTCGAGTGCATTTAGACCCGGGCGAGTGGCAGTTGAATGCCGAGGTTTTCACGCAGATTGTGCGCCGCTGGGGGGAGCCGGTCATGGATCTGATGGCGATCTTTGTGTCGGCAAAGGCCAATCGCTTTTTCAGTCGTCAAAGAGAACGAATGTCGGAGGGACTGGACGCGTTGGTTCAGCAGTGGCCGAGACAGTCTTCTGTATGTCTTTCCGCCGTGGGCGCTCATCGGTCAGGTACTGCAGCGGGTGGAGGCACACAGGGGACTAGTGATTCTCATTGCCCCGGATTGGCCTTGGAGACCATGGTATGCGGATCTTGTACGTCTCAGAGTGGCCGAGCCGTGGAGACTGCCCGTCAGGCAAGACCTGTTGCTGCAGGGACCAATTCTGATGCCGGAGGTGGATCGTTTCTCGCTTACAGCATGTCTATTGAGAGGGCAAGGTTGAGGAAGCATGAATTTTCCTCGCAGGTGACTTCTACGCTTCTGAGGGCCCATAGAAGGTCTACCTCTCTGGCATATATTCGGGTATGGCGAGTATTCGAGAGCTGGTGTGTTCAGAGGGAGTGTAGTCCTCTGTCAGCCTCAGTACTGGTTATGCTAGATTTCTTACAAGCGGCCCTGGAAAAAGGTTTGGCGTGGAGTTCACCGAGGGTTCAGGTGGCGACCTTGGCCTGTTATCGAGGCAGGATTCACGGAGACTCCTTGGGGAAACAGCCGGATGTGCTGCGATTCCTGAGAGCGGTGAAGCAGTTATGCCCTCCACGTAGGCCTTTGTTTCCTGCTTGGGATCTCAATTTAGTTCTTTCGGCGCTCGTGGTTGAACCTTTTGAGCCGTTGGCTTCTTGCACCTTAAAGGACTTGACATTAAAAACGGTGTTTCTGGTGGCGATTTGTTCGGCAAGGAGGATTTCGGAGTTGCAGGCTTTGTCGTGTAAGGAGCCTTTCCTGTTTTTTTCTAAGGAGAAGGTAGTTTTGAGGACGGTTCCATCTTTTTTGCCTAAGGTGCCTTTTCATTTGAGTCAGCCAGTAGTGTTGCCAGTGCTAACAGGCTTGACAGAAGACCCGCAGCTTTGACTTCTAGATCTCAGGCGGCTTTTGAAGCGCTATTTGAAGAGGACAGCTTCCTTCTGGAAGTCGGATCACTTGTTCATTTTGTTTGGAGGACTGCGCAAAGGGAAGGCAGCGGCCAAGTCGTCCATTTCCAGGTGGGTTAAGGAGGCGATAGCTTCGGCGTATCTGTTAAGAGGGAAGCAGATTCTGCAGGGTTTGTGGGCCCATTCCACTAGGGCTCAAGCGGCTTCGTGGGTGGAATGCAGTTTGGTGGCGCCGGGGGATATTTGTAGGGCGGCCACTTGGTCCTCGTTGCATACTTTTGTGAAGCACTATCGATTGGATGTGCAGGCGAGGGAGGATGCGAAGTTTGGGGCTCAGTGGTTATTCAGACCGGGCTCGCAGGGGGCTCTGTTACATCCCTATGGTGCGGGACTAGACTGGAGGGATGATAAGGAAGGTGAAATTAGGCCTTACCTGCTAATTGGCTTTCCTTGAGGAACTCCAGTCTAGTCCCGGAACCCTACATTCAGTAGTTCTGTAACTCTCAATGTTAGCGATCCCGGTCCTAAAGAAGTGTTGTTATGATGTAGGGGCTGGGACTGTTTTGTTTGGTTTGTTCCACCGTCGGCGAGAAGTGGGTAAAGTGGGGTTATATTGTTTTTTGTCGTTCGGAAGTTGGTGTTTTTTGCCTTGCATGGTTTTGGAAGAAAAAGAGAAATGAAGTTATAAATAATAAATAAATATTAAATAGATAACGGAAAAGGGAGTAGAAGTAGGATAGAGCAGGATTTGGTTTCTGATTATTACTTCTTATTTGTTGCTCCTTTGAGTCCGCTTTGTCAGTAGGTTACTGGAAGGCTGGGGGTGGTGCCAGCTGCCTAAGTATCCTGATGTCATCAAAGTTGTGACATGCTCAGTCTCCCAAGCTGCTGGAAGAGGTGCACTACCCTATGGTGCGGGACTAGACTGGAGTTCCTCAAGGAAAGCCAATTAGCAGGTAAGGCCTAATTTCACCATCTTGTGTATTCTTTGCCTAGAAGACCTTTGTGCACCACAAACGTGAAATCAGCAAGTTTGAACTATGAACTTTTGTGGCTGGTGGCCTTTATGTCCATGGTCATAAAAGGTTTTAGTCAGCCCCTTTGGTTTTTTAGGTGCATTTCACAAAAGTGTAGCTCCTATTGTTGAGGGTTCAGCTGGCTGGGAAAATATTTCTCTATCCGTATGCATGTTTGCATGTACAAACATGTGTATGCTACCTGCTTCCCTCAAACATAGTTCCTTAGCGTCCCTCTAGTCCAGTCCCGGAACCATAGAGTTGTGAACCTCCACCAGCAGCTTTGGAGACTGAACATCTTCATCTCTTCGATCATCCAGCTATATGCAGCCCCAAGGACCGCCCACACATCAGTATCTCAGTCTCCAAGCAGCTTGGAAGTCAGAGCCCAGAACTGGGCTCCTTAGGAACAAATAAGCAGAGCTTTAGTGTTTTATTATTTTCTAGATTTAGGTGCTGGGCTGCTGCTGTGGAGGAAATCTTTGACTGTGTCCCTTCTGTCTTTCTCTAATCTGTTTTTTTTTCTCTCTGTCTCTCTCTGTCAGTCTCCCCATAGGTCAAACAAGCAGGGGAGCTGCACAGGACACAGGTCTCCTTTCTACCGAACCCCCTTGGTGGGTGAGGAGAAGGTTGAAGACAATTACAGGCAGCAATTGAATACAGCAGTAGGCTCTGAGGGTCCCCTGACTGATTTAGGGGTTCCCCGAGCTGCCCTGAGCGGTTATTACTCTGTTATTGACTCTGATAACTGCTACTCAGAGCTTGTGACAGGCACGCTGGACAGCACTCTCGGTGTTTTGACCCCCCCTCCACTCCTGTGTGTGGGTGAGTAGAGTTTGAAGCTTTTTCTTTCTAAAGGCAGTGGTGGAGGCCTTGGAGTGGCCTGAAATCAGCTCTGGGGAGTGTTTTAGACCTTTTGGGTATTTTTTCTGGTCCTTTTTTTGGCGGGATCGAGTCCGGCGGCCATTTTGGATTTTTTTCAAAGTTGTTTTTCTTTGTGTTTTTTTTGGGGATAGGAGCTTCGTTTTTGCATTTCTTGGTCAGATATCAGCTAATTGACTCCAGCTCTATCTAATCCTGCAATTTGGAGCGTTTTTGAGCACTTTTAAAATCGCGATTTTTTTTTCTGCTCGGTTTGCTTCAGCAAGGTGTTCCTGCTTTGCTGGCAAAGGGCTGTGTGCATAGCCATGCCTACTAGTCCTCGGTGTCTGGTCTGTGGCATTCGTAGAAGTAGTAATTTGGAAGCCCGAGTCTGTGCCACTTGTTCTGCTGTGGGTGCTGGCATGGAGGATCCTCTGGAGGGCTCCAGTGCAGATCTCCCACCTGTATCTACAGAAGGGACATCAGAGCAGGCAGAGACGGTCCTTGGTCCGGGGATTTCTGCGGTGCCGGAGCACCTGTTGGCGGGGGGCGTCCAGGAGGGATCCCTGGGAGTTCCACCCGCCTTTTTCTCTCTCATGCAGGAGGCTCTGGCTCTCTTGCAGCTGGCGGGGGGAGGCTTGGTCCTGCCCCGCCGTGGGCTAAAGCGTCCACTTTCAGTAGAGAGAGACACTGGTCCACAAAAGAAGAGCCGGCCCCCGAGTGTTGCGGATTCTGCGCCTCCTGGGGACGAGTTCCACGAGGGGCTGGGGGGAGGCTCTCGAGCTGGCGTCTGCGGAGGATTTAGAAGACGGCGAGTTGTTGGACGACAAGCAGAGTAGTAGAATAGTGCGTGTATTTCGTAAAGAGGAACTTCCGACACTGATTGCCGAAACCCTCAAGGTATTGAACATACCCGTGGAAGATGCCACTGCGGAGGACAAGTTGGAGGATCCCTTGATGCAGGCGGTGCGCACTTCCCACAGTGTCTTTCCGCTCCATAGGGTTTTTAAAGCTATGATCCAGGAGGAGTGGAACAGTCCAGAGTCCGCTTTGCGCGGGGCTAGACTGTTGCCTAAGTTGTATCCTCTGTCGGAGGCTGAAAGAGAGCTCTTTCGTTCGCCGAAGGTGGACGCGGCAGTTTCCGCGGTTACTAAACGGACTACTATCCCGGTGGAAGGTGCTGCGGCGTTGAAGGACCCGCAGGATCAGAAAGTTGATAGCTTGTTGAGACAGGCGTTTGATGTTGCTGCCCTGTCAATGCAGGTGGCCGGGGCCTGGGTGGCGCGCGGCTGCCTCCGCTGGTCTCAACAGTTCCAGGGGCCCCAGTCGGCGGAACAAGAGGCTGCGGCGTCCAGATTGGAGTCTGGTACCGCTTATTTGGCAGATATCCACTATGACCTCATTAGGGGGTTAGCTAACGGCATGGCGTCGGTGGTAGCGGCGCGTCGTTCTCTTTGGTTACGCAATTGGGCGGCTGATGGCTCTTCTAAAGCTCGCCTTAGTAAGCTGCCGTTTAAGGGCAGGCAGTTATTTGGAGAGGACTTGGATAGGTTGGTAAAAGATCTCGGGGATTCTAAGGGGGGTCGGCTTCCGGAGGATAAGCCCAAGCAGGGGAAGCCGACCTTCACCTTCCGGGGGTCTCAGCAGTCCTTTCGGAGGTTTCGTGCCTCCCGCTTTGGTCAGTCCCAGCGTTCCAGATATCTGGGGCGCGGACAGAGTTTCCGCGGATTTCGGGGGGCAGGTAGAGGTTTTGGCTCCTTCCAGGCGCAGGTCCCCAAAAATTCACAATGAAGCGAGGCCGGCTCCGGTGGCGGTGATTCCCGTAGGGGGCAGACTGCGGGATTTCTACCCTGCCTGGGCCGCTATCACATCCGATCGGTGGGTGTTAGAAGTGATACGAGAGGAATATGCGCTCGAGCTACATCGACCGGTGCTCGATTCCTTCGTTATGTCCCCGTGCAGCGCTCCCTGGAAACGACGAGTCGTATCCGATACACTTTCCCGGCTGCTTCGGCTCCGGGCGGTCGCCCCCGTGCCGGAGGGGCAGTTAGGGTCCGGTCGATACTCCATCTACTTCGTCGTGCCGAAAAAGGAGGGCACCTTTCGACCAATCCTGGATTTAAAGAGAGTGAATCGGTGCCTCCGGGTGTCGCATTTTCGCATGGAAACGCTGCGCACGGTCATAGCAGCGGTCCACGAGGGGGAATTCCTAACGTCCCTAGACCTTACGGAGGCCTATTTGCACATTCCCATTCGCCGGGAACATCAAAGATTTCTGCGGTTTGCGCTGCCGATGGGCCATTTTCAGTTTCAAGCCATGCCCTTCGGCCTAGCGACGGCGCCACGGATCTTCACGAAGATCATGGTGGTGGTAGCGGCGTTCCTGCGGAAGGAGGGTGTCCTCATGCATCCCTATCTCGACGACTGGTTGATCCGGGCGAAGTCGAGGGAGGAGAGTCTCCAGGCGACGGCGTGGGTCGTACAGGTTTTGCAGTCGTTAGGCTGGGTGGTCAATCGGGCGAAGAGCAGCCTTCTTCCCTCGCAGACCTTGGAGTATTTGGGGGCGCGTTTCGAGACCGGCAACGGGAAGGTTTTCTGCACAGAGCGCGGGCCCTGAGGCTGCTGGTGGAGCAGGTTCTAGCGAGACGGGCGTCCTCGGCTTGGCAATACCTTCAGCTTCTCGGCACGATGGCATCGACCATCGAGGTAGTTCCGTGGGCAAGGGCGCACATGCGGCCTCTGCAGCGAGCGCTGCTGCGTCGATGGTGTCATCAGTCCGACTCGCTAGCTCGTCAGTTAGTTTGCCCCTTGGAGGTTCGGCGCAGCCTTCGCTGGTGGTTGCGTCGGCGCTCTCTGGCGAACAGTATGCCCTTGGAGTCTCCCGTCTGGCGTCTGCTGATGACGGATGCCAGTTTGAGTGGCTGGGGGGCTCATTGCGAGGGCCAGATTGCTCAGGGCCAGTGGTCCTCGCGGGAGAGCCGGTGGTCCATCAACCGACTGGAAATGAGAGCCGTGTGGTTGGCTCTGACAGCGTTTCAGCCTTGGCTGCAGGGAGCGGCGGTCAGGGTGCTGTCCGACAATGCCTCCACGGTAGCCTACATAAATCGCCAGGGAGGCACAGGCAGCGCGGCGTTGGAAGCGGAGGCGGATCTGCTTCGGGATTGGGCAGAGCGGCATCTTCAGTGTCTGTCGGCCCAGCATATCGCGGTGGTTCACAATGTGGAGGCGGACTTTCTGAGTCGTCGCAGGGTAGACCCCGGAGAGTGGTCTCTACATCCCGAGGTATTTGCGTTGCTGGTCCGTCGTTGGGGTCTGCCGATAATGGACCTCATGGCGACCTTCGAGTCCGCTCAGGTCGAAAGGTTCTTCAGCAGGCGTCGGGAACGCATGTCGGAAGGCCTCGATGCATTGGCACAAAGGTGGCCAAGGTACGGGCTGCTCTATGTCTTTCCTCCGTGGGCTCTGATGGGTCACCTGGTACAGCGGATCGAGCGGCATCCGGGTCCCGTGGTTCTGATTGCCCCGGACTGGCCTCGTCGGCCTTGGTATGCGGATCTGGTGCGGTTGAGTGTGGCCGATCCGTGGTTCCTTCCTCCTCGGCCGGATCTCCTTCGGCAGGGGCCGCTGCAGATGCCTCAGGTGGCTCGATTCTGGCTTACGGCATGGCTATTGAGAGGGCACGAATGAGAGCCAAAGGTTATTCTCCGGAGGTCATTGCTACCTTGTTGCAGGCGCGGCGTCGATCTACGTCGCTAGCGTATGTCCGGGTCTGGCGTATTTTTGAGAGCTGGTGTGCGGCTCGCGAGTTGCGGCCTTTGCGGACCTCCGTTCCTCAGATTCTCTCCTTCTTGCAAGCAGGGGTGGACAAGGGCCTGGCGGCCAGTTCGTCGAGGGTACAACTTGCAGCTCTTGCGTGTTTTCGAGTCAAGGTTCAGGGCCAGTTATTGGGGTCCCATGCGGACGTGAAGCGCTTCTTGCGAGCGGTGTTGCTTATGCGTCCTCCGTGCAGGGCTTTAGTGCCCTCGTGGGACTTGAATTTGGTGTTGAGGTCTCTGGTGGCTTCGCCGTTTGAATCCTTGGCGCAAGCTTCGTTGAAGGACTTGACGTTGAAAACGGTGTTTCTTTTTTTTTTTTTTTAATTGGAATTTTAGTCATATACAACAACCAAAAGAAAAGTACAGGCCAATCCCATAAAAAATTAAGGAAATATAACACAACTGTATATATAAAAGGAAATATACCCCATGATAAAGTCCACATTACGAGATCCCACCGTTAACTGTATACTGTGGAAAACGGTGTTTCTGGTAGCGATCTCGTCAGCTCGCAGGATCTCGGAGTTGCAGGCTCTTTCGTGTAGGGAACCCTATCTGTCTTTCTCTGCCGACAAGGTGGTATTGCGACCTGTTCCCGCGTTTTTGCCTAAGGTAGTTTCGGCGTTTCACATGGATCAGGTGGTGTCTCTCCCGGTGTTTGCCAAGGAACGGGGCAAGCACGCGGATAACTCCTTGCACGCGTTGGATGTCCGTCGAGCTCTTCGTTGGTATTTGAGGGAAACGGCGGCCTTCCGTAAGTCCGATCGCCTATGTGTCGCATTTGGCGGTCCGCGCAAGGGGGAAGCGGCGTCTAAGTCTTCCATTTCCCGCTGGTTGAAAGAGGCGCTTTCGTCGGCATACCTTTTACACGGCAGGATGGTTCCTGCCGGGCTTCGGGCTCACTCGACTAGGGCGCAGGCGGCGTCTTGGGCAGAGGTTAGCTTGGTACCGGCGGTGGATATTTGTCGGGCGGCGACGTGGTCGTCCTTGCACACCTTTGCTAAGCACTATCGTCTGGATGTGCAGGCGGCGTCGGATGCGCGGTTTGGGTCTCGGGTGCTTCAGGCTGGACTAGCGAGGCCCTCCCGTTGAGATTTACTGCTCTGTTACATCCTCTAGGGTTCCGGGACTGGACTAGAGGGACGCTAAGGAAGAGTAAATTAGACTTACCTGCTAATTGTTGTTCCTTGCGGAACTCTAGTCCAGTCCCGGATCCCTCCCTGTCTATCTGTTCTCGCTGCCAGCCAAGAAGGTACATTCATTATAGGAGTCTGCCAGGGTTTTTGTTCTCTATACTTTCGGTCAGAGCTCCTCTGCTTGCAGCACGCCTTAGTTTCCTTTCGGGGTCAAATCTTGGGGGTGAGCGGTGGCGTCTCTTGTTGCATGCGTTTTGCACAAGGGTCGCCACGGCCGTTCTGGTCCGCCTTCCCGTAGGCGGGAGGTTGTTCTTACGCAATTGGAAAAAGAAAAAAAAATTTTTGCTAGTAGTGGGAACTTTAGGGTCAGGATCCTTTTTTCCACTGTGTTGTTATATCTACTTATTTGTTGCTCTGCTTAGTATGCTTTGTCAATAGGTACTGATGTGTGGGCGGTCCTTGGGGCTGCATATAGCTGGATGATCAAAGAGATGAAGATGTTCAGTCTCCAAAGCTGCTGGTGGAGGTTCACAACTCTATGGTTCCGGGACTGGACTAGAGTTCCGCAAGGAACAACAATTAGCAGGTAAGTCTAATTTACTCTTGCCCCAGCCAGCCTCAATCCTCTCCCAACTCCACGTCAAACTGGCAGGCAGCACTGATATTTCATCTACCTGCAGTTTGACTTGCTTGGAGTTGCGACATGAAAAGTATGCTAACCTCTGGGCCAGCATCTGCCTTTGCCTTGCCCCCCCTCCCCCTGCTGACACCCTAGCCACTGCTGCTTCTTTTTTGCCCTAACCTCCTTCCTCCCTCCCTGGTGAGACACCTGCCATTGCTGCTTCCGTGGGCTTCCAGCAGCATCGAAAAACAGCAAACGCACACAGGACCACTGAGGACACTGTACATCCGCGTCACTGAAGGCTCTGCCAGTCCCACATCTCAGAAACAGGAAACTTATATCAGAAGAGGCAGGATGGCAAAGCCTTCAGTGGCGCAGGTGTGCTGCGTCTTCAGCAATCCTGCACTTGTTTGCTGTTTTTAGCCACAGGTCCAGAGAAGTGGCAGTGGTGCAGGTGTCAGTGGAGGTAGAGGCGGGGCAGAGCATAAGGAGAGGAGCGGGGTTAGAGAGAGGAGGGGAGGAAAGTGCAGGTGCAGACAGATGAAAGAATGGAGAGAGAGAGGATGGAAACGCCCCGTTCCAAGTCATACTGCTAGACCAGTCCAGACAAACGGGTTATGCACCCCTGCCAGCAGATCTTGGAGACAGAGAATTCCACCAGAGCTCTGATAGGGTGGAGTCTGGTGATATACAGCTACCCCTAGGGGTCCCTGTCAGTATTTCTCTGTCTCCAGCAGATCTGGATGCTTTTTTGTTTTACTCCTTCAAAATTCATCTGCTTTACATTCTGGGATTTCCCTTGATTCCTTCTGCCCCCTGTTGTTGCCAGATTAATTTCTAGGCACCAGGGAGAGGTTTTCCAACTGATCCCCTGTTCACAGTGGTGATCGCTGATGAGAAGGCTCCCCAGCACTAGTCCTGTGAGCTAGTTCGCTGGATGATAACACTCCTAAAATCTAGTCCTTGGGGCTGATTTTAGTGGTGAGGCAGCTGGCTGAGGTCTGTGCAGAGGTGTGTGGCTTCCCTGCACCATCGGTATTGTGAGTACAGTTCCTGTCTCTTTCCTCTCAGTGCCTGCAGCTCCGTGGCAGCCTGATTTTCATTGGTGCCGTTTTTGGAGAATTTTGGTGTTTTTCTGGTGTGGACAGCGTTCCCCTACCCTCCCTCACTCTTTTCTGGGTTTATTTCAATTTTCGGGGGGTTAATTTCTTCTTTTTTGCTCCTTTTGTTTTGCCGGCGGCCATTTTGAATCGCCGAAAACCTCCGTTTTTTGGCGGGAAGCCAGTTTGCTCTCCTCTGCATATATTGTTCATGGCAGCTTTCCTACTGCTCGTTTTTCACAGCGATTCCTAGCTGGAAGCTGGGAGTGTAGTTGTCTTTCCTGTAGTTTTAAGAAAAAAAAAAAAAAAGAGATTTTCATATGACAGGGACAACGGTTTTCAGCAGAGTGTGAGGGCAGTTTTTTCCTGTCTGGTGCTGCAGGGCAGGCTTTCTCTTTCATTATGCCTTCTTCGGGCCAACGCTGCCTGGGGTGTCAGAAAAAGCACAAAGACCTCCAGAATCACCTGTGCACTGCTTGCTTGACTCACCAGGGCGAGTCCTCGGCTGCTGTCTTGCCTTCAGACCCTTCAGTTTTTCCTCTACCTGTTGTGGATGGTCAGCTGCCTTCCCTGCTGCCTGTGGAGCCACGGGCAGCCTCTCCCGCAGCCTCTCAGATTCCAGCGCTGTCCACACCGGCAGCGCTGCCATCTGAGGAGCATCTCCTCTCCCTTTTTCGCCAGGCGTGGTCTCTTTGGCGAGCGGAGTCTGCGGCGACAGGGACTGCGCAGCTGCCAGTAGCTCCGGGGAGCACTTCTCTGCCTTCTGCAGGCATGCAGAAACAGACTGCTACAGGACATAAAAAGTCCCGCTCCCTCAGGGCGTCTCAATTTCTTCCTGAGGAGGTTTTCAGTTGCCCTGAGGACAGGGCGTCAGAAGAGGACTCTGCAGCTTCATCGGATCGGGAGGATGGTGAATTTTTGCCCTCGGATTCGTCCTTGCCTACTCAGGACGATTCCCAAGACATTCGGCTTTTCTGGAAGGAAGAGTTGTCTGCCCTGATTGCCCAGGTGTCCGATGCGCTCCGCCTTACGGCTTTGGAAGAGCCCCAGACGGCTCCGGGTCAGTCCCAGGCTGATCCTATTTTGCAGGGCATTCGCAAGCCCTCCAAATCCTTCCCCTTTCCTCCAGAGTTGCAGCAGATGGTTTCCAGGGAGTGGGATTCCCCTGATGTGCCGCTGCGTAACTCTCGTCGGCTTAATCAGCTTTATGTTTGGTCTCCTGAAGCTCTAGAGCACTGGCTAGCATACCCTAAGGTGGATGCCTTAGTCACAGGAGTGACGAAGCACACCACCATCCCGGTGGAGGGCGGAGCAGCGCTTAAGGATCCACAGGACCGTAAGGTGGAAAATCTTCTCAGGACAGCCTTTGCTTCGTCGTCCCTAGCTCTCCAGGCATCGGTGTGCGGGGGCTTGACGGCGCGGGCATTGCTCCGCTGGCTTCAGCGGTTGCTGGAGGACCCGTCCCACACCCGCCTCGAGTCGGCTACGGCGTTTATCGCGGATTCCTTCTATGACTTGTTACGCCTTTCGGCTCGCTCGCTGGCTGCCGTCACGGTAGCTAGGCGGTGGCTGTGGCTCCGCCAATGGGCGGTGGATGTGGTATCCAAGGCAAGGCTTTCTAAGTTGCCCTTTAAAGGTCGCCTTCTCTTCGGCAAAGAGCTCGATAAGCTGGTGAAGGACCTGGGGGAAGTTAAGCCTCAACGCTTGCCGGAGGACAGACCTAAGGCATCCTCTCGCCGTTCGTCACGATCACAGATTTTTCGACGTTATTCCCGGTCTCGGGACGCCCGGAAGTTTCGCTCTTTTAAATCCTCCCAGGGGGCTACTCCAGCCAATCGTTATGGAGCGCGGTCGCAGTCCTTTCATGGAGCCCGTAGGGGCGCTGAGCCTTCCTCCTCCGCAGGGAAGTTCTCCGCAGCCGGGCGGTCCTCCCGCTGACGGGGCGGGAAGCCCACTCGGGACAGAGCCGCCGATAGGGGGTCGGTTGGCCTTGTTCGCGCAAGAGTGGGCACGCATCACCACCGATCGTTGGGTGCTCGACAGTATTTCTCGGGGTTATTCTCTCGAGTGCGCTCGACCCATCCCGGAGACCTTCGTCGTCTCTCCAGCAGCCTCCCCCGAGAAACGGCGTATCATCCACAAGACCCTTCGGCGCCTTCTGTCCTTGAACGCCATTTGCCCTGTGCCTCCTTGCGAAAGAGGTCGAGGTCGCTACTCCATCTATTTTGTGGTGCCCAAGAAAGATGGGTCCTTCCGTCCTATCCTGGATCTCAAGGGCGTGAACCGCGACCTTCGCGTTCCTCATTTTCGCATGGAGACCCTTCGCTCAGTGATTCAAGCCGTGCGCAAGGGCGAGTTCCTGGCGTCTCTCGATTTAGCAGAGGCCTATTTTCATGTACCAATCCGGGCCGACCATCAGCGGTATCTCCAGTTCTCGGTACTGGGTCAGCATTTTCAATTTCGCGCTATGCCCTTCGGGTTGGCAACGGCTCCGCGGACTTTTACCAAGATCATGATTGTCGTGGTGGCGGCCTTGCGCAAGCAGGGCATATGGGTTCATCCCTATCTCGACGACTGGCTTATCCAGGCCGACTCCCGGTCCGAAGCTCGTGAGACCGTCGCTCGTGTGGTCCTCTTCTTGGAGCAGCTCGGTTGGGTGATCAACCGTGCAAAAAGCAGTCTTCGGCCGACTCAGGTTCTGGACTTTCTCGGAGCGCGGTTCAACACTCGTCAGGGACGCGTTTTTCTAACGCAGGAGCGGGTTCAGAAGATCTCTCTTCAGCTTCACCACTTCTTGGACCAAGCGGCGCCTCGAACGTGGGACTACCTGCAGCTGTTAGGGTCCATGGCAGCTACGATAGATCTCGCCCCATGGGCAAGAGCGCACATGCGCAGCTTACAAGCGGTGCTTCTGTCTCGTTGGTCGCGGTTTCGGAGGATTATCAGGTTCACATACCTCTGCCTTCACAAGTGCGCCACAACCTTCTTTGGTGGCTTCGGGCACACAATCTTCTTCGGGGAGTACCTCTAGAGTCTCCGCGCTGGCTACTGCTCACGACGGATGCCAACCTCTCCGGTTGGGGAGCTCATTGCGGCTCCACTTCAGCGCAGGGGGTTTGGTCTCCTCACGAAGCCCGTTGGTCCATCAATCGTCTCGAGATGCGCGCGGTGCATTTGGCTCTGCTTCAGTTTCAGCCTCTTCTGCGGCGACGTGCAGTTCGAGTGTTGTCCGACAACGCCACGACGGTGGCTTACCTCAACCGCCAGGGCGGAACGAAGTGTCCGGGAGTCTCCCAGGAACTGCGCTTGCTCCTCCCGTGGGCGGAGGAGCATCTTCTAGCTCTCTCGGCGCAACACATCGCCGGCGTGGACAATGTGAAGGCCGATTTTCTCAGCCGGCACTCTCTGGATCCCGGAGAGTGGTCCCTGCAGCCGGAAACGTTTCGTTCCATTGTTCAACTATGGGGGCTACCGGCGATGGATCTCATGGCCACAGCACAGAATGCCAAGGTGCCCTTGTACTTCAGCCGTTGGAGGGAAGAGGGGTCGTGCGGAATCGATGCTCTCCCTCAGCCGTGGCCGGCACATCTTCTTCTGTATGTCTTTCCTCCGTGGTCCATGATAGGCAAGATTCTCCAACGGCTCCGGGAGCATCGCGGTCCGGTGATCTTGGTGGCTCCCGATTGGCCTCACCGGCCATGGTATGCGGATCTAGTCCGGCTGTCTCGAGAGTCGCCGCTCCATCTCGGGGCCTTTCCCGGTCTCCTGACTCAGGGTCCGGTGGAAATGGAAGACCCGGCTCCATACTCGCTTACGGCTTGGCTATTGAACGCCGCAGGTTAGTACGCAAGGGCTATTCGCCTAGTGTGGTCGCTACTCTGCTTAAAGCACGGCAGACGTCCACGTCCATGGCCTACGCTAGGATTTGGCGGCTTTTTCACAGTTGGTGTTCCCAGCATGGTTTATCTCCCTGGCGTGCCGGTATCCCGGACATCTTAGCCTTTCTCCAGTCCGGAGTGGACAAAGGTTTGGCGCTGGGTTCCTTGCGAGTACAGGTCGCTGCATTGACTTGTTTTCGTGGGCGCATAGCGGGGCGGTCGATAGCTTCGCATGCGGACGTGTCTCGCTTCCTTCGCGGGGTTAAGTCCTTAAGGCCTCCGCTGCGTCCGCCGGTGCCGACGTAGGATCTTGCTCTCGTTCTTCAGGCCCTCGTTGCTCCTCCCTTTGAGCCCCTGAAGGCCTGTTCGCTCAAAGATTTGACTCTGAAGACGGTGTTCTTAGTGGCTATTACATTGGCGCGCCATATTTCCGAACTGCAGGCTCTCTCCTGTCGTGATCCCTATCTCTCTTTCTCAGAGGAAGGCGTGTCTCTTCGCACTGTTCCTTCTTTTTTGCCATAAGTGCTGACGCCGTTCCATGTTAACCAGCCTCTCTTCCTACCGGCCTTTACCAGGGCTCAGTGTGAGGGTAGTCGGTCTCCGTTACGGGCGGTGGATCTTAAGAGAGTGCTTTCCCGATACCTGAAGGTCACGAACTCGTTTCGTACGTCTGATCATCTTTTTGTCCTGTTTGCGGGACCTCGTCGGGGCTCCGCGGCCTCTAAGTCTACCATTTCTAGGTGGCTCAGAGGGGCCATTGAAGCAGCTTACATTCTTCGGGGGAAGCCGGTTCCGGTGGGACTCCGTGCTCATTCTACTCGAGCGCAAGCGGCTTCGTGGGCCGAGCGGTCTCTTGTGGCTCCGCTGGATATTTGTCGGGCGGCGACTTGGTCTTCGCTGTCCACTTTTGCATGTCACTATAGGTTGGACGTTCAGGCTCGTCAGGACGGCTGCTTTGGAGCTGCAGTACTGTCAGCGGCCTTGACCCCCCCTTAAGAGCAGGTAGCTTGGGTACTGCCCGTTTGTCTGGACTGGTCTAGCAGTATGACTTGGAAGGTGAAATTTCGCTTACCGTTAATTTCCTTTCCTGGAATACTGCTAGACCAGTCCAGGACCCGCCCTGCTGTATGGTGCACTGCTGCTGGCGCTGGGCAGCCGCCGACTGCTGTCCTTCCTTTTCAGTATGCCTTGCCATGGGCGATCCATGAGTGCGTTGGTGCATGCTGTCTTCAGCTCTGGGGAGTCCTTCGGCTCCCTTGTATATAGTTCCTTGGGACCCTCTGGGGTGCGGTTCAGTTTCAGTTGCTTTTATACGTTACTGACAGGGACCCCTAGGGTGGAGTCTGGTGATATACAGCTACCCCTATCAGAGCTCTGGTGGAATTCTCTGTCTCCAAGATCTGCTGGCAGGGGTGCATAACCCGTTTGTCTGGACTGGTCTAGCAGTATTCCAGGAAAGGAAATTAACGGTAAGCGAAATTTCACCTTATATCACACTCTAAAGCGGTGCTTCCCAAACTGGGGGGGTCGGGACCCCGCATGGGGTCATAGAAACAGGACTTACTTCCACTGTAACTTATGCCAAGTAATGAAGTCAACATCTGCTTTGTGGTGTGAGCTTCCTGTTAGACTGGAAACCCCTGGAGAATTGAGGGGTCTGCGAATGCACAATGATACACAGGATTCTGTGCCAACTGCTGCTGCTGCTGCCGCCGTCTGAATACTTGTTGGGATGAGGAAATGGCTAAAGGAGAGAAGTGAAGGTCTGTGATTTTGTTTTTATCATCTGGGGTCATGTGAATTTTAAAGTGTTAAAATGGGGTCATATTGGATAACGTTTGAAAAGCACTGCTTTGAAGTAAAGTATGCACTTTTCAACTTGCAGATTTCATCTTTAGCCCAACAAACTCCATGCAATAAAGGGCCAGGCTTGGTTTTAGCACATTGTTTCTGTGGCCTTATAGTCTGTTCTTTCATAGAGAAATTGGAGCTGTGTTGCTCATAGATGGAGTTGAAGTAAGACCAGGAATGGCTTATTTAATTATTTTATTTGTGTCTTTTGTACCGCCCTATCGTGTAATCAGGGTGGTTTACATTATAAACAGTATTACATTATAACATATTAAACAATTAAAGGTAACAGATGTGGATATATTTAAATCACAGAAATATGCGTGATTAGTATCTCCAGGAACAAGCAGGAATGAGTCCTCACATATGGGTACGTTGGAACCGACGGAGCCTGCGCGGGAAAGCTCCCCAGCTTCCCAGAAAGGAAGCTTTTGGGGCCTCCCACAGCGCATGCGCACTGCCTTCCCGCCTTCCTGACCAACTCTCTTCAGTTCTTCTTTTTCCGCGGAGCCAGCAGGTCGTGTTCCTGTCACCGCTGAAGAAATTGTTATTTTAATTTGTTTCTTTGACCGCGTGTCTGCCTTCCCCGACTCCAGACCGGTACCGCCGGTCCTTTTTTCGTTTTTCAAAAATAAAAAATAAAAAAAATAATTACTTTTTCTACACTCGGTGTATTTTTCTGTGAGGCTTCTAGGCCTTCTCAGGTCTCCCTCATGGAAAAACCAGCTTCTGGTTTTAAAAAATGCACTAAGTGTACCGGTACTATTTCAGTTACAGACACCCATGAGTGGTGTCTTAAATGTTTGGGGCCTGACCATTCCATTCCGGATTGTCCATCCTGCTCTCTGATGTCCAAAAGGGGCTTACAGAACAGAGCAGCTAAATTTCATATGCTGTTTTCTACCGATTACTCCAGCATCAACATCCTCCAGGTCTTCTTCTCCTGACGGATCTCAGGTAACCAAACATTCTTCGGGCAAGTCCTCAAAAGGCAAATCTCCCTCTAAGCAGCGAGAGGCCCTTGCAATTGATCCTGAGGACTCTGCCCCAGCCAAACAACCCCGGCGGGAAGCTCCGGCTTCCAAAGCTCCTCCTATGGGGTTACAGGTAGACATCGATGGCACGGCCTCGACCAATCTCCTGTTAGACTGCTCTGGGGTACCGGCTAACACCGGTACTGACTTCCAGGCAGTTGTGGCGGCTATGGTTACTACGGTACAATCCATGCAGCAGGCCTTACTGACTTTCATTAATGCTGCACCGCCATCGGTACCGCGACAATCGGTTCCGACTCCGATTCCGGTACCGCAACCGATACCCCGAGCATCTACTTCCAGTAGCATGCCGGTTCCGGAGCTTTCTTCGATACCGCTTCGATACCCGGTACGCCAGATGTCGGTACCGATCGGTACGCGTATCGATCTCTGGAAGCAAATAGACGATACTTTGAATCCTCTGAAGATTCTGATACATCGGATGATTCTGCTGACGTCGTTTTTACTCTTCCTGAGGAGCCCTCTTCTCCAAAAAGGAGAATGTCCCCTCCAGAGGATTTGTCCTTTCAAGACTTCATTATTGAAGTAGCTAAAGGACTCTCCATATCTGTATCTTCTGAAAAGGAACCTAGAGCAAAAAAATTAGATATTTTAGGGTACTCTAAGGTTCCCAAAGAGGCAGCCACCTTACCCATACATGAAATTCTTCAAGAGCACATGATGGATTTGTGGGAGGCTCCTCTCACCCTATCTCCACATTCTCGACGTTTGGACACCATGTATCGGGTTCCCCCTTCTCCTGGTTTTCAAAAAACTCAGCTTCCTCACCACTCTATTGTGGTGAAGTCTGCTATGAAAAAGATAAAGAGTACCAAAAGACACTCTTCTACCCCTCCAGGAAGAGAGAGTAGGACTCTGGATGCTTTTGGGAGAAAAATCTTCTAAGCTAGCATGCTTATTGCCAGAATCAATTCATACAGCCTCTATATGGGCATGTTTTTGAAAGAGATTGCATTAAAGATACGTCAGTTTCTCCCCTTTATCCCAGAGGATAAACAAGAGGAATTCCTTCTTTTGCTAAAGCACACTCAAGATGTTTCAAAGTTCTCCAACAGAGCAGCCTTTGACTCTTTTGAGGGGGCAAGCAGAGCCTCTGGCATAGCCATAGCTGCTCGCAGACTGGCTTGGCTCCAGGCCTCTGATTTGGAACCCTGGGTACAAGAAGGCTTGGGCAATCTGCCCTGTACAGGTGAAAATCTGTTTGGCAAAGAGTGGCAAATCAAAGCCACTCAAATGGATGCAGAGAATGCTGCTTTAGATAGACTTTCAAAGTCTACCTCTACCCCTGCCAAGAAAAAACCTTTTAAAAAGACTTTCTATAAAAAGACCAGATATTCCACAAACACTGGCCAGCAATCTTCCCAAGTTCGCTTTGCTCCTAAGCGTCAGCAAACTAAACAGGCCAGAACAAAGGCTACAGGGGCTGCTACAATCCAGCAGTCCCAACCTCCTCAGGGTTTTTGACTTGATTCTAGAGAACTTAACCTTTCTGGCTCTGCAACAGCCAGAACCTCTCACCATTCCAGGAAGGTTGGCTCATTTTGCTCCCAGATGGGAACAAATCACATCAGAACCGTGGACCCTCTCTATTATCAGAGAGGGCTACAAACTACATTTCTCCAGCCTTCCTCCCAATACCATGGTGAGACAATTCAATTCTCCCCCATCTCTCCTGTGCCTGTTGGGCCAAGAGGTGACCACTCTTCTCGCCCAAAGGGCAATAGAAGAGGTTCCTCTTCCTCAACAAGGGTCAGGTTTCTACTCCCCTTATTTTCTCATTCCCAAGAAAACAGGGGGGTACAGACCCATTCTGGATCTCAGAGAATTGAACAAATTCCTATACAAAGAGAAATTCAAAATGCTTTCTCTAGGTACTCTCCTTCCATACCTACAGAGTCAGGACTGGCTTTGTTCTCTAGATCTCAAAGATGCGTACACACATATACTCATCCATCCATCCCACAGAAAATTCCTACGGTTTCTGTTCCAGGGACAACATTTCCAATACAGAGTACTCCCCTGTCTTCCTCAGACCCGTTGCCACCGTCTAGTGCACTTGGCCTCTCAAATTCAGTCCAGAAGCCACTTGACTGCCAGAGAGATGCTACAACTGCTAGGCCACATGGCATCCACAGTTCATGTGGTGCCCTATGCTCGCCTACATATGAGAGCAGCTCAATGGACCTTGTCCACCCAGTGGACCCAAGCATCAGGAGCTCTCTCAGACCAAATAGCAACCTCAAAACGTCTTTTTTGGTCTCTCCAATGGTGGATATCCACTCAAAATCTGTTGTTGGGGGCCACCTTCCAGCCTTTGTTACCCCAAGCAACTCTTACTACAGATGCCTCCCAAACAGGTTGGGGAGCTCATCTCCAAGACCTCTCCACTCAGGGCATTTGGTCTCCACAGGAGACCACCCTTCATATCAACCTTTTGGATCTGCGAGCAATTTTCCTTGCTCTCAAGGTCTTTCATACCCTCCTCATCAACATGACAGTCGTTGTTCATACCGACAATCAAGTAGCCATGTTCTACATAAACAAACAAGGAGGGACTGGCTCTCTGTCGCTTTGCAACGAAGCTCTAAAACTGTGGGCCTTCGCCAGAGAGCATCGGATCCATCTCCTGGCAGTGTACCTCCCAGGAATCCAAAACTCTTGGGCAGACAGACTCGGTCGAGTTCTGCTTCCACACGAATGGTCCCTGCACATGGATCAGGTACTCAGAATCTTTCAGGAATGGGGGACCCCGGACATAGACCTCTTTGCAAGTCCGTACAATGCCAAACTTCCCCAGTTCTGTTCCAGAATTCCGTGTCAGGGAGCTCAGGCCAAGGATGCCTTCCTCCTTCATTGGGGTCAGGCCTTCCTATATGCCTTTCCACCCATTCCCTTGATTCCCAAAACTCTATTCAAACTTCAGAGGGATCAAGGATCCATGATCCTCATAGCTCCACGCTGGCCACGCCAAGTGTGATACCCTCTACTTCTGCATCTCTCCCAGACACCCTCCCTGGATCTGGGAGCTGCTCCAGACCTTCTGTCTCAAGAGGAGGGGACTTTGTGGCACCCAAACCCCAAATCCCTTCACCTCAGAGCTTGGTTACTGAAGGCCTAGACCTTCAAGACTTGGATCTTTCTCAACAGGTGAAAGATGTCCTCCATGCATCGAGGAAACCTTCCACCAGACGTTCTTATGCTTTTAAATGGAAAAGATTTTCACTTTGGTGTGCTGACAAAGGTCTTAACCCTCTAGCACTACCTTTGACTTCTTTACTCGAATATCTCCTGCATCTTTCCAATGCAGGACTTAAAACCAATTCTGTAAGGGTCCATTTGAGTGCTATTGCAGCATCTCTTCAGCCTATCAATGGACAATCTGTTTCCTCTCATCCTCTTATTGCAAGATTCATGAGAGGTCTAACTTTAACTAAACCTCCCATTCGGCCTCCTCCGGTGGCATGGGATTTAAACGTAGTTCTTGGTCAGCTTATGAAGCCACCCTTTGAACCCTTAGCCACTACCTCCTTAAAATTCCTTTCCTGGAAAGTCATCTTCCTTATTGCAATCACTTCTGCTCGCCGCATCAGTGAACTGCAGGCTTTAGTGGCTAATCCACCTTATACAAGGTTCCATCATGATAAGGTAGTCCTTAGGACAAATCCCCACTTTATGCCTAAAGTGGTCTCACCTTTTCATCTTAATCAAGAGGTATATCTACCTGTCTTTTTTCCAGCTCCTCATGCATCAAATGCAGAGAGGAACCTTCATACTCTAGACTGTAAAAGAGCTCTTGCCTTTTACCTCCACAGGACACAGCAACATCGAAAGTCTTCTCAACTTTTTGTTGCTTTTGATCCTTCTCATTTAGGACTTCCAGTCTCAAAAAGAACACTGTCCAATTGGATTGCTCAGTGTATTTCTTTTGCTTATCAGAGTAAGAACCTTTCTCTGGAAGGCCATGTCACAGCTCACAATGTGAGAGCCATGGCCACATCTATGGCTCATCTTCATTCTGTATCCATTGATCAGATCTGTCGAGCAGCCACCTTGGCCTCGGTTCATACCTTCACAGCCCATTACTGCTTGGACAAGGACTCCCGCCGGGATGCCTTGTTTGGTCAGGCTGTCCTCAGACACCTGTTCCATTCTTAAACAACTCCTGCCCTCCGTCCCTTAATGGATGCCTGAGATCCATAGGAAGACGAGGAACCTTTCAGGGTCTCATACCCTTGGTGATCTCCCAGGCATCTTAGCTGGGGAGTCCCCATATGTGAGGACTCATTCCTGCTTGTTCCTGGAGATAGCACAGTTACTTACCTGTAACAGGTGATCTCTGGGAACAGCAGGAATTAGTCCTCACAACCCACCCACCTCCCCTAGGAGTTGTATCTCTCTCTCTCTCTCTTTCCTTTCCTCTCTCTATTGTCTCAGCTTTAAACTTGAACTGAAGAGAGTTGGTCAGGAAGGTGGGAAGGCAGCGCGCATGCGCTGTGGGAGGCCCCAAAAGCTTCCTTTCTGGGAAGCTGGGGAGCTTTCCCGCGCAGGCTCCTTCGGTTCCGACGTACCCATATGTGAGGACTAATTCCTGCTGTTCCCAGAGATCACCTGTTACAGGTAAGTAACTGTGCTTTATAACTCTTTTGATAACTTTACAATTCCCAGGCTTAGCCTCCCCTTATAGCATGGAGAAACCTAGTTCACTCACGAGCTTTCTACTCGAGTTTCAGGTCTTGGACATGCTTGTTCTTTCCCATTAAAAAAAAAATATTACTAAAGTGTGCTATGAAGTTAGTGTGGGTTTCAGCATACGGTAATCGCACGCTGTAGGTCACAGGGCCATCACAGTGCGGGACGATTTTTGCATTGTGAATCATGTGATGAAATGCCGAGTGAGTGGATTGGGGCAGATAACGGGCATGATGATTGCCACGCAGTCAGCGTTGGCAGTGAACACCGCATACTAACGGTATCTCTTTGAATTAGCATGGGTGCAATTACCTCCACCTCTGTAGATGAAGTTAACTGCACTCGCGGTAATACTGCCTTGCGTTTCTGTATGATACTGTACATTACCTGCTGGGTAAATGCTCTCCACACCCCACAACAGGTAACTTGGTGGCTTTGCACTTAGCATGCCTGGATTTTGTGTGCTATTGGCCATTAGCTACAAAACCACAGCACACTTTAGTAAAAGGGCCCTTGTATTCCAATCTTGTGTTAAGATATATCATATAACTTAGAAATATGGAATCAATAGAGGTCAGCAAAATTAGTTTTCTAAAATTGGATTTCCTGGGATTTTATTTTTAAAATATGGGAAAAAGCAAGTAGAAGAATTAAAGCATTTTGTTTTAGGGAGAATGTCTTGTAGGATTTTGTGAGCATTACTGGTGCTGGAGAATCATGGAATCTTGTAGGTTGTGAACTTTTTAAAGGGCCTGCCAAATCTCAAAAGACCCTTTCCTGTGATATTCGGACTGGAAACAGCAAACACCCTCTGTTTGCAGTTCAAACAGAAACTATAAATCATTTCTGCAGGTAAAAGCAACATTTTACTTGCAGAAAAAGGCATTTATAAAAATGCCCAGGGTATATATGAGCAAACCTATGTGCATACACCCCTTATATGCATAAGTGTTTGCGTTCCCAGGGGCAAGGTTAGGTGGGGTATGCACTTATGCATGCATTTTATAAAGCACACACTTAAATGCGTAAAATAAAGCATAAAATAAGAAGATTATGTAGGCCTCAGAGCTGGTGTAACTTTGGGAAAGAGCTTTCTGCAGGGGAGGAGGCTATTTTCAAATGGTACTTATGCACATAAGTTCTGTCTATTTTATATCTGCCACATATTATCCTCCAAATGCCAGAATAGGTTAAACACACATAAGAAGCCCATGAGAACTCAGAAGCTTTATATACAAGAGAATCATCCTTTAAAAGGTATCACAACCTACAAAAACTCTAGAATCTAGGGTGCTTTATAGCATGAAATGGGTTTCAGATTTCCATAATAGGACCTAGCCGAGTATTATCTTCACACAAAGATTACTAGAAAATTTTAGGTGTGTTGTATAGGAACATACATAAAACTTAGGAGTGAACAGACAGCTTTCAGAGGACGTAGCCATGTTAGGCTGGAGTAACAAAAGTGACAGAGGCTTCTTACAAATATCCAGATTTATTGTTCATTAGCTGACCAGGACTGATGTGACAGATAGTAGTCACTAGTCTTACCCCAATCATGAATTAGGACATGGCTGTGATTTAAAGTTAATTTTTTCATTCAGGAATAAGACATACCATGGGCCGAGACAAATACACTTCCAGAATGCTTTAAAATTTTTCTCCAGAGGTCTTTGCCATTTTGTTTGCTTTGTATAAGAAAGAAAGAAATCACATTGTAAATCTGTAGGAGGTTTCCACCATGAGCTTGTAACTCTAGTGTTTTGGTATAGATCTGGTGTTGCAGTTTTTCTCTTTGGCAAAGCCATAACTAGGCAGGTTTGCACCCAGGACCAGAAAGCATATTTGCACCTTTCTGCTCTTTACTCTGATCGATCCTCATGTCTGTCTCCCTTCATTCTGACCAGCCGCCCCCCACCTTGTCTTTTTTACTATCTTCTCTATTCCCCACCAGTTTGCATGGTAGGATGACAGTGGCACATTTCCTGGCTTTACATCCACTACCAGTCCACACTTGAATTTTGGTCATTTTTCTGCCCCTCTCCCCCCCGCCCCCCCCCCCCCCCAAAAAAGCTGTGTACCCTTGTTGCTGCCCCTCTTGGCCACCTCTGCTCTGGTTTCTCTTAGCTGGAAACACACACTTATTCAAAAGTGTTTCATTTTTCCAGAGTTCCAGTGGTATTTATACTCTTGCCACAGAATTGAAAAGCACCACACAAAGTTTAGGCTAGAAATCAAAACCCAGTTCTAAGCAGCCACTTTCCCCCTGCAGTACATAATCAGACACTTAAGTGGTGTTGTCTTATGAAAAGACTGCAAGCAGCAAGGACTTCATTTGCAACTGAAAGAGAAACCAGCATCTTGTTGAATGGGATCACGGGAGCTCCTGCTAATTATGCAAACTAGTCATGACTCCTTCTTTTGTACTCGATGAGAAGTGAGATTCTCCATGGACCAGCAGGATTGCGTCAGCCACACTTGGTGACGTCCTCCGGGCGGAGCCATGCCTACGGAAGTGCTCTCTAGAGCTCAGAAAGGTGGGCCTTTCTGAGCCCACCTAGGTAGCCCATCCCACCGGTCCGCCCCTAGTCCGGCCAGTTTTCGTTCTTCCGCCTTGCCAGCAAGACGGAACCCTGCTCTGCTCTCAATTTATTATTTTTTTTTGTTTTAATTTTCAACTATGCCCAAGTATCATTCGAGGAAATGCCCCAGCTGTGGCAACAAGAACAAAACCCATGGATGTACTTACTGCGGGGCGAAGAAAAAAGGATACAATGAGATGTGCCCAGCTCCCAACTTGGGCCCTTCACTGCCTGATCCGCCGGCCCAGGATGTGCCTGTACGGGCCTCCATCCCTAGCCGAGCCACCATTGCTGCGGATACTGCCTCTTCCCGGCGGGACGTGCCTTATGGGGCCTCCGTCCCTAGCCCGGTGTGCCAGACCGATTCCCCCGCGGCTCCAGGACCAAGCTCCGTCTCCCGCGGTGGCGCGGAGGTAAGCCCTGCTCTTGCTAGCGCAACCCCTCCGGTCTACATCCTCCTTGATTCTTTGCAGCTCGCCCTACAGCCGGTTTCCAGGCTCGGGTCCCCTGCATCGCTCACACATGCTCTTCAAGATGGCGATGTGCTGCGGTCCTCCCAGCCTCCGATGCAGTCCTCCAACTCCGCCCACCTGGGAGGCATGGCCTCTGTGCACGGGAACTCTGACCTTCGCCGGCTGTGTGATGTGGGCCGGCCGATCAACCCCTCCGGCGTCGCATGGACTCAGCTCTGCCCTTCAAACAAGGCAAGCCTCACCGCTGCGGGGGAAGCGATCGGCGCCGGAGAGGGACCCGAACGGTTGGAGCTGCTTCAGATCGACAGCAGGGAATCCGTGAGCGCCGAAGCCAGCGCGCTGCCGCGAAACTCCTACAGCCGCAGCAACGGAGCCTCGGACAAGCAGGATCACCATCGTAGCAAGCGCTCCAGAGCAAATGAGCGCAGCAGTGGCAGCAGCAGTGACTCCGGACACAGAGATCACTGTCGCAAACGCCGCAGGCACTCAAAACACCGCCGCCACCGCTCCCAGCGCCACAGACATGAGGACACTCACTACAGCAGCCATAGTCGGAGCCCCTCAAGCCGCAGCACTTCTAGCACTATCATCAACTTGCTGACCCAGCTCGTGAAGCAGGCTGCAACAACAGTGCCTTCTGCCTTCTGCCTCAACTATACCCACGGTACAGCTAGCTAGCGCTGATCCAGCGCGCACAGCCCCAGAAGCTACCTCCACCCCAGAGAAGAGGGCTAGAGAAACCCCTCGTGGACCCTCAGCTGACCCGGTTCAGGAGAACCAGTCCCCTGACAGCACGGCCGACGACCACGACATCGAGGCTGCGGTGGTGGGGTCCGCGTCCATGGAACATACCAATTCAGAAAAGACGCTCCCGGCTGACACGGAGGAAACTCCCCCAGTGGAGGATCTCACCTACCCCAAGTTCTTGACCAAGCTTGCCTCCGCCCTATCTTTAAGCACCAGTGATGTGCCGGAGGAGGCTGTACCAGAGGTTCTAAAATACCTCGCCACACCGAAGCCTACTTTCGCACTGCCTGTTCATCAGAGGCTGCTGGACAATCACAAGAAACTGTGGCAGACGCCTGCGTCCGGCCGGCCATTTCCAAGGCGGCTTGACTTTAAGTATCAGGTGAGGACTGTACCTGGTTTTTCTCAGCCCCAGCTACCACACAACTCCATAGTTATGTCTTCAGCACTCAAGCGCACCAAGTCCTCACGCACTCACGCAAATAGCCCCCCGGGCCGAGACAACAAACTCTTGGATGACATCGGCAAGAAGGCCTTCCAAGGGGCTATGCTCAGCGCAAAAATCGCAGCACACCAATTCCAGCAAATCCTATTCCTGGACTCCTGCATGGCAACCTTGAAGACGACCGCTGCATCCCTTCCCAAGGAATCTCAAACGCAACTATCCAGCGCACTAGCGGATATGTCAGAGTGCAGCAAACACCTCGCCAGCGCAACCTTTGATTCCTTCGACACGGCATCACGCACCGCCGGTACTGCCATATCCGCAAGGCGGTGGGCGTGGCTGAGGGCCTCCGGCCTTCGCGAGGACACCCATGACAGTATCGCGAACGCCCCTTGCACGGGTGAATCACTCTTTGGGGATAAGGTGAAGGACACTGTCAACGACATGAAGAAACACTGTACTACTTTACAAACCTTGGCGGAGGATGGCTATGAGCGCCGCAGCGGAGCCACTAGGAACACCTTCCAAAGAAGGTCTTACTACCCCTCCAGCAAGAAGTACCCCTCCAGCAGGAGATGGCAATATAACAAATACAGGAACAACAACAATTCCTATAGCGGCCCCACGCACCAGCGTAACTCTCAGAGGGACCGCAAACAGAAGAAAAACAACAACCCACCCCCCGCGAAGAGTGGACCCTCCTTTTGACGCTCATCTCCCGTCGGACCCCCCAATCGGGGGTCGCCTAACATTTTTTCTGCAAAATTGGCGAGGCATCTCCTCCGACTCCTGGGTTCTCGAGATCATTCGAGAAGGTTACAGGATGCGTTTCACCTCAACACCCGCCAAAGCACCCATCCCGTCAGCGAAACTCCTCTACACCTGCGCACAGCCATGGCCGAGGTACTGGTACACCTGCTGTCCTCCGATGCTATAGAGCAAGTACCACCAGGCGAGGAAAATTCTGGGTTCTACTCCAGATACTTCCTCATTCCCAAAAAGACGGACGAAGTACGCCCCATCCTCGACCTCCGCAAACTGAACAAGTTCATTATCAAGGAGAAGTTCAGGATGTACTCTCTCAACTCCATCCTACCCTTAATTCAACCAGGCGACTGGATGGCATCTCTGGACCTACGGGATGCCTATACCCACATACGCATCCACAAGTCACACAGACAGTACCTTCGCTTCCAGGTATTGGGACAGCATTACCAATACAAGGTCCTCCCCTTCGGCCTTTCGCCAGCTCCACGGGTGTTCACGAAATGTGTGGCAGTGCCCGCTGCTTATCTCCGCAAACGGAACATCTCCATCTTTCCCTACCTGGACGACTGGCTCCTCACAGCCCCCTCAGCACAGGAGCTTCAAGAGGCCCTGAGGACAACCGAATCGCTGATCTCCTCACTGGGGTTCGTCATCAACTCCAAGAAGTCCCAACGTATTCCCTCACAGAGGCTGGAATTCATTGGAGCCGAGATAGACACAAAACTCTCGAAGGCATACCTTCCCCAACGCAGGCTGGTCGCCCTGACCTCACTAGCTACCAACCTGACCTCGGCGGACACCTCATCAGCGAGATCCATCCTACGCCTGCTAGGCCACATGTCCTCCACCACGTCTGTGATCTACACCGCCAGGTTACAAATGCGACCACTACAGTGGCACCTACGGACGCACTGGAACCAGCACTCGCAACCCCTTTCCACCCGCATCCCTATAACCTCCAAGATCAAAACTCAACTGCACTGGTGGACGGTCCCGGAGAACCTCTCGGGGGGGAAAGACATGCACCCACCCGAGCACCAAGTGACCCTGACCACGGATGCATCCAACGTAGGCTGGGGTGCCCACATTCTGCAGTTCAACACGCAGGGCGCCTGGTCGCCGAAGGAGAGACTCCTACACATCAACCTTCTAGAGCTAAGAGCCATCAAGTACGCTCTCAAAGCCTTCCTAATACACGTACGGAGAAAAGCCATCCTCATCCAGACGGACAATCAAGTTGCCATGTTCTACGTCAACAAGCAAGGGGGCACGGCATCTCACCCCCTCTACAAGGAAGCCTTACAGATCTGGTCCCTCGCCCTGACGCACAGGTGCAGCCTTCGCGCCTCCTATCTGCCGGGCGACCAGAACATTTTAGCAGACAAGCTCAGCAGGCAACTACAACCGTACGAGTGGACATTGCTCCCAGAGGTCACCGACAGTCTCTTCCGCCAGTGGGGGTACCCGGACATCGACCTATTCGCTACGGAGCAGAACGCAAAATGCCCCCTGTTTTGCTCCAGACACCCCTCCAACAAGAGGCTGGCAGCGGATGCCTTCGACGTGTGCTGGGGGGAGTGGTCACTAGTCTATGCCTTCCCCCCGACCCCCCTCATCCCTGCGACACTCCAGCGGTTGGTCCGCGACAAGGCTCGAGCCATCCTAGTGGTTCCCTATTGGCCCCGACAGATGTGGTTTTCGCTTCTCCAACGCCTGGCGCAAGGGGAACCAAAACGCCTACCACTCAGACCGGACCTACTCACACAGGCCGGAGGAGCAACGAGGCACCCTGACCTGAAAGCCCTGGCTCTCACTGCCTGGAGGTTGAGCGGATGAGCCTCTCCACACACAGGCTACCAGCGGAGGTGCAGGACGTTGTCCTAGCAACCAGGAGGCCTTCTACAAGAAAATCCTATGGCCTCAAATGGAAAAGGTTTAGCATCTGGTGCGCTACGCAAGGGCTAGAGCCCACCACGTGTCCTCTTCCCGAGGTCCTCAAGTACCTGGCCTCTCTATCGAACAGTGGCCTCCAGACTCAATCAATCCGAGTGCACCTCTCAGCGATCGCAGCCTTTCACGTTCAGCCTGAAGGGGCAGCCTCTATTGCAGCACTACCCTTGACAAATCGCTTCATGAAGGGACTGGCCAATCTGAAACCCCCGATCAGGCACCCTGTTCCTGCCTGGGACCTCAATACGGTTCTCCTTCGCCTGACAAGGGAACCCTTCGAGCCGCTGCAGTCGGCTGAGATGAAATTCGTCTCCTGGAAAACCCTGTTCCTAGTAGCCATAACGTCGGCCAGGAGAATCAGCGAGTTGCAGGCTCTAGTGTGCCACCCCCCTTATACACAATTGCACCATGACAGAGCATCCTTGAGAACCAACCCGAAGTTTGTGCCCAAAGTGGTGTCTGCCTTCCACGTCAATCAATCCATTGAGCTCCCGTCTTTCTTCCCAGAACCTCATGCCTCTGAGGAGGAAAGTCGCCTGCACACACTGGACTGCCTCCGGGCCCTCCGTATCTACCTGCTCAGAACCCAGCCCGTTCGCAAAGGAGAACAGCTGTTTGTATCCTTCGATCCGAGTCGGCCGGGCAGACCGGTAAACAAGAGAACACTTTCACATTGGGTCGCCGCCTGCGTCTCCCATTGCCTAGACCCTGCAGGCACGCAAAATTTGCCGAAAGTGGGCCCCCACAAGCTAAGAGCGCTGGCTACCACAATTGCAAACCTTCGGGCGGTTCCTCTGATGGACGTCTGCAGGGCGGCCACCTGGTCCTCCCCACACACCTTCCAAAGACACTACTGCCTCGACCTCAGGACACAGGAAGACTGCGCCCTTGGAACTGCCGTCCTCACCACTGCTACGGATGTGAGAGAGACTGCTTAAGCCCTGTAGTGGGCCGGGACAGGTTTTTTTTGCTGTGACTTACCCTTGTTGATCGCCCTGACTCTATAGTTACCTGCACTGTTTTGCACTATTGCACCGTTGCACAACCACTGTTTACTGTTGCACTGTTGCACAACCACTGTTGTTCTGTGTGATTGCACGATCTGTATGCGCCTTCACCTATTGCTGCAATAAAGATCCTTAATTTCTGTCACGTCTCGAATCCTCATCGGCAATTACGCTTCCTCCTCCTCCACAGCAACTGCAGCTAGGGAGACACCAAGTGTGGCTGACGCAATCCTGCTGGTCCATGGAGAAAACGAGGTTACTCACCTGTAACAGGAGTTCTCCGTGGACAGCAGGATAAGTCAGCCACACAATCCCGCCCACCTCCCCTGGAGGAGGTCAGCCTGCCGTTCCACTCCCTGTCCGGGAGCTAGCTAGCTAGGAACACACTGGCCGGACTAGGGGCGGACCGGTGGGATGGGCTACCTAGGTGGGCTCAGAAAGGCCCACCTTTCTGAGCTCTAGAGAGCACTTCCGTAGGCATGGCTCCGCCCGGAGGACGTCACCAAGTGTGGCTGACTTATCCTGCTGTCCACGGAGAACTCCTGTTACAGGTGAGTAACCTCGTTTTCTCTGCTGAACAGGCAGTTCCTGTTTCCCTCATGCTTAATAGTTACAGCAAATTTATCGCTCAGGGACCTAGAAAAGTGCTTGATATAACACATGAGCCATCAGAGTAAGTGGTATGAATTGAAAACCAGGGGGCAATATTCAGAAGATTTGACTGGGTAACTTAAGAGACTTACCCAGACAAATCTTTGCTTTTCAAATTTCTCCTCTTCAGACTGCCTAACTTTGTCCAGCCAGTTTAGTAACTAGACAAAATGTATCTAATCCAAAAAAGGAGGGGAAAGAGACATGCTGGGGGTGAGGTTACCTTTTTCTGAATAGTGCTGATATTCAACCTGTCTAGCTGAAGTTATATTCTTAGGATAGCTGTTTATGCAGCCTAACTTAACGTAACTGGGTAAATGATCTAGTTAACTTTAGGTGAAAATATTCTGTAACCTGACTTTACCGCATAAGCTGGGTGAGTGTAGGCTGAAGTTAATCAGATAAAGTATTCAGTTGCAGTGGCCATCCTCCAATCTTCAGGTATTACAGGTGAACTATCATTAAAATCATCTGTAATACCTGAAGATTGGAGGATGGCCAATGTAACGCCAATTTTTAAAAAGAGTTCCAGGGGTGATCCAATTAAACTACAGACTGTTGAGCCTGATGTCGGTACCGTAAAAAATGGTAGAAACCATAATAAAGAACAAAATTACTGAAAATGTAGATAGTCATGGCTTAATGGGAGACAGCCAACATGGTTTTTAGCTGAAGGAGGTCTTGTCTTATCAATCTGTTATGTTTTCTTTGAAGGTGTGAATAAACAGGTAGATAAAGGTGAATCGGTTGATAAGGGCACTCATGAGAGACTCTTGGCAAAATTAAAAAGTCAGAGGATAGGAGGCATTGTACTATTGTGGATCAGGAACTGTTTAAAAGACACTAAAGTAGAGGGTAGGGCTAAATGGCCACTTTTCCCACTAGAGAAAGGTGAATAGTGGATCTGTGCTGGGTCCGCTGATTTTTAATATATTCATAAATGACCTGGACATGGGAATAGCGAGTGAGATAATCAAATTTGCAGATGATACAAAATTATTCAAAGTTGTTAAAACCCAAGAAGATTGTGAAAAATTGCAAGAGGACATTGATAAATTCGAAGACTGGAGGTTTAAATGGCAGATTAAATTTAATGTGGACAAATGCAAAATTATGCACCTAGGAAAGAACAATCCAAACTATGTTTACACGAGCAAGGTTCCACATTAGGAACCACCACCCAGGAAAAAGATTTAGGTGTCATCGTGAATAATACATTGAAACCCTCTGCCCAGTGTGCAGCAGCGGCCAAGAAAGCAAATAGAATGCTAGGAATCATAAAGAAATGAATGGAGAATAAAACAAAGGATATTATAATGCCTCTATCGTTCTATGGTGCAATCGCACCTTGACTATTGTGCAATTCTGGTCGCCATATCTTAAAAAGGATATAGCGGAATTAGAAAAGGTACAGAGAAGAGCCACCAAAATGGTAAAGGGGATGGAAGGATTACCCCTATGAGGAAAGGCTAAAAATATTAGGGCTCTTCAACCTGGAAAAGAGACGGCTGAGGGAGAGATATGATAGAGATCTATAAATTAATGAATGGAGTGGAATGGTAAATGTAGATCGATTTGTTTATGCCATCAAAATATAGAAAGACTAAGGGACATGCAATAAAGCTATAGTGTAACCCATTTAAGACTAATAAGAGAAAATATTTTTTCACTCAATGCATAATCAAACTCTGGAATTCGTTACTGGAGGATGTAGTAAAAGCGGGTGGCTGGGTTTAAAGAAGGTTTGGACAAGTTCCTGGAGGGGACCCGGGAAATCTACTGCTTGCCCCAATACAAGCATTGTGGAACCCATTTGTGTTTTGAGGAAACCGCTAGGTACTTGTGACCTAGATTGGCTATTATTACGCCGATGATATCATCCTTCTTTTCCACACTAGCTCACTTACTCCTGATCTCTAAAGGCAAAAAGTGGACTGTTGTAGTTGTTATGGAAGGACAGACTAGATAGGCCATGTGGTCTTTTTCTGTCGTCATATTTCTATGTTTCTATGATATTGGTCCCCTCAATGTTTGTCTCTCTGCTGTCTCCTCCTGGTTCACAGAAAATTTCCTTCACGTCAATTTGTGAAAAACTTCGGCTATTTGGTTTACTGCTGGTGCTCCTATCCCCCCCCCCCCCTATCCCTTCTCTCTCTGCTGATCCCATTCCCCTTGTTTCTTCACTACGTTATCTTGGTGTCACCTTGGATTCCGCCCTAACCTTTAAGGACCACATTTCTTCCGTTGTGCAACGTTCTTTCTGTACATTGAGGCAACTCCGCGCTGTTCGCTCTTTTCTCTCCCCCCTCTTCTCTGACCACATTACTTCTTTCTCTTGTCGTTTCTCGCTTAGATTACTGCAATGCATCTTTAGCCGGGCTTCCTCTTACTCAACTTCGCAGGCTTCAACTGGTTCACCACACAGCTGCTCGTCTCCTGACTCACACCTCCCAATTCGCTCACGTTACCCCCCTTCTTATTCACTTACACTGGTTGCCCATTCCTTTTCAAATCCAATACAAGATCCTTACTTTTGTGCACAGATCCCTCCACACCGGTGTCCCACGCTATCTCTCAGACTTAGTTCATTTTCACTGTCCCTCAAGAACCCTTAGGTCTGTCCACACTAACCGGTTGTTCCTCCCGCCCCCTTCCCAGGCTCACCTTGAGTCTACACGTTCTGCTGTCTTTTTCTTCATCGGTCCCTGTCTATGGAACTCTCTGCCGTCTGCACTTCGTCTGGAACTTTCTTATCCCTCTTTCAAAGCTAAGCTAAAGACCCATCTTTTCTGCCTAGCCTTCGATCTCCCTCCCCTCCTTTTTCCAATAATTAATGGTATTTCTCCCTCTTCCTCTGTCCTTTATTGTTTCTTTTCCTGACGCTGTCCCTTTCCTATCATTAAATGGCGTTCCTTTCTGTTTCCTTTTCTCTGCAGCTTCCTTTGTTTTATTGTAAACCGCCGTATGCCTGTTGGTCCTGGCGGTCTATCACATTTTAAATAAAGATAAAGATACTGTTGGAAACAGGATACTGGGCTTGATGGACCTTGGTCTGACTCAGTATGGCATATCTTATGTTCTAACAGGTGGATGCCTTCCACCTACAGTGGGGTCAGGGTCTGTTTTATGCTTTCCCTCCTATACCCTTCATTCCCAAGACACTTTTCAAGCTTCAGTCTGACAAGGGCTTCATGGTTCTCATAGCCCCTTACTGTCTGCAGAAATTGGTTTCCACTGCTACAGCATCTGACTCAGACACATCCTATGAAATTGGGATCTGCGCCCAATCTCCTCTCCCAGGATGACGGCTCACTACTCCATCCCAATCCACAATCACTTCGTCTCACAGCTTGGCTGCTGAGAGCATAGCATTACAAGGCTTTGACCTAAGGAGATCCTTTTGGCTTCTAGAAAGCCCTCCACCAGACGTTCATATGCTTTTAAGTGGCATAGATTCTCTATCTGCTGTTCCCAGAAAGATCTCAACCTCTTTATTTTTTCTGCTCTAGTGGAGTCACTCCTTCAGTATCTCCTCCACCTGTCCTTGACAGGTCTGAAGATCACCTCTGCGCCATTGCGACCTCTCACCACCTACTGGATGGACAGTCCATCTCTTCACAACCGCTAGTAGTGTATTTCATGAGGGGTTTCTTGCTGTTCAAACTACTCATTAAGCCACTTCTGGTAGCTTGGGACCTCAATGTTCTAGCGCAGCTTCTCAAGCTACCATTAGCCATGACCTTATGAAAGTTCCTGTCTTGGAAGGTAATCTTCCTAATTGTCCTCACTTCAGCTAGATGCATTAGTGAGCTTCAGGCTTTGGTGGCAGACCCACCCTAAACCTGGTTCCACCTTGACAAAGTCGTTCTTTGTACTCGCCCACACGTTTTGCTAAAGGTGGTGTTTCCTTTTTATTTAAACCAGTCAATTTACCTTCCAGTCTTTTTTCCTAAACCATATGTGTCTCAGGTGGAAGCAACTCTGCCCACTCTTGACTGCAAACATGCATTGGCTTTCTATCTCCAAAGGACTCGAGATCATCGTAAAACCTCGCAGTTCATCTCATTTGACCATAGTCATCTGGGTCTCCCTGTATCGAAACGTATGCTCTCAAGATGGATAGTGGACTGCATTTCATTTTTTTATGACAAAGTGGGTCTCTCCATGGAAGGGCATGTCACCACTCACAACATTCATGCCATGGCATCCTTGATGGCAAACCTACGCTCGGTAGCCATTGACAAAATTTGCAAGGCAGAAACTTGGTCTTCCGCCCCTACCTTCACTGCCCATTATTGTCTGGGCAAACACCTGGATGCCATGTTTGGTCAAGCTGTACCTCAGCACCTAGAGGCAACTCCTACCCCCTGTCCCGGACTTTGACGATACCAGAAATCCATGAGGGATCCATGACCGTTCCGAACCTATTCAGAGGTTCAGCTCTACCAGTTCTGAGGTCACTTCATCTGGGAGCCCCATATGTGAAGACTACATTCCTGCTTGTTCCTGGAGATAGCATGGTTACTGACCTGTAACAGTGATCTCCAGGAACAGCAGGAATTTAGTCTTCACAACCCACCCTCCTCCCCTAGGAGTTAGAGTTTCATTACTCTTTTCTCAGCTACAAACTCAACTGAAGAGAGGCAGTGGGAAGGCAGTCGTGCAGTTTCAGTGGAGTGCTCCCAAAGTCTTTCCAATTGGCTGCTGGGGAACATCCCCGCGTGGGCTCCATCAGTACAGACATTACCCATACGTGAAGGCTAAATTCCTGCTGTTTCTGGAGATCACCTGTTACAGGTGAGTAACTATGCTTTCTGTGGATGGCAGACTAGAGAGGCCGTATGGTCATTATCTCTGTTTCTTTGACTTGGAAACACTTAGCAGTTCAGTTGATGTACATGGTAGCATGACATTAAATTAAATTATTTAAATTTATAAATACTGGCAACTAGGATTGATCAATTTTAGCACAACATAGTTAATTTATACCTCAGAAATATCCCATTGAAAGGTCTAGGGTTAGATGTATGACTGTGTTCATTCCATTTTATCATTTGTTAAAAACAAAAATATTGCATAGCGCTTTCAGCCCTTTATGAGTTCTGGTGAAAGAAATTATCTGAGAATTTGAGATATGCACATTGGAAGCAGGGGTATATTTATATTTGAGAGTATTCTCATGTCCAAATAGTAATGGTAATCAATTACTGTTATCTTTCTGTATTTGAAGGGTTGTTTCCAAACTAAGGTTATTTGATGTCCTTGTTCATCATGCAGATGGCTAGAATTCATTCTGATCTCAGTAGATTGCTTTATTGGTTGATACCAAGGTCACCCTCATGTGCTGAGTAACAGGTTCCAGTTCTGTGATTTTACATTTGCTTTTCCTTGGGGTCTGACTGTACTTTTTATAGATTGGCAGTATGATCTAATAGGTAGAGTGGGGACCTGGAGCTGGTATTTGAACTCCTCATTTCTTATTAGGGATGTGCATTTGTTTTGAAACAAAATGAAAACCTCAATAAAACAGGCTTGTTTGGTTCTGTTTCATTTCAAAATGAACTGAGAAAAGCCTTAAGCAGATTTGTTTTGTTTCACCTTTAGTACCTGTTTGATGCACACTAAAAGCAAAACTTAACAGAATTAAAAAAAACAAAATGAAACAAAAAACCAATTGAATGAAATAAATAAAATGTTTAAACCCGAAAGGAAATGAAATACGACCGATGTGCACACCACTAGTTCCCAATGCTGCTACTTCTTTGCTATGTGACCTTGGGCAAGTCACTTTACCTTCATGTGCCTCCAATTTACCCAGCTACTTGAATAGGAAAAATATTATAATGGTTAATATTGTAAAGTGCTTTTAGGTTCTACTCATCAGTAAAACATTGGCTCAAGGTCCTTAATTAACCATTTAATTGTTGCTTTTATATTGCTAAGTTAAGTAAATTGTATGTGCAACAAATATGGACCATGGTTTGCAACTCACAGCAATGCAACTTCTCTTCATATGAACTCAAGGGCAAGTACAATGCAGCTTTTTACTGTTCCGATTTTTGTTTATTTTCATTTCTCATTCTGGAGAGACGTGTTAATGACATTTTGTTTTCTTTTTGTATTTCCACTCGTGAAAAGCAAACGACTTGAGTGGCCCAATGGCAGAGATGCCAAAGGTCATTGTGAGCAAAGACGAGAAGTGCAGCAGGCAGTTAAATAAAAGCTCATTCCATAGAATAGGAGAAGCCATGACCTTGGGCTGCTCGCTCAGATGCTTTGTAAAAGATGGGAGGTTTCTACATACTGCTGCTCTTGCACCTGCTTCTAGTCTGCTGAAGCTGCCACTCAGGCAACCAGGACTATGATGGATTCTAAGAACATAAGATATGCCATACTGGGTCAGACCAAGGTCCATCAAGCCCAGTATCCTGTTTCCAACAGTGGCCAAGCTAGGTCATACGTACCTAGCACTGGATTCTGTTTGTTCTTAGCTCATACTGATAAAGCTACTTGGTTCAAGTTCTCCATGCAGTGGGATGTAACTAGAAATCTGGTACTAGATATCCTCAGAAGCAGAGAATTGCAATTACTCTCTCTCTAATTCTGAGCATATTTGGATGTTACAGCAGCCTACTGAAAGAGCACAGTTCCCTGATAGACTTGCTATTAGGGAGGGAACATTTTTGTATTTAAAACAGATTTTTTCCTTATAATGTATGTACATATACAGTCTTTCAGTCTAGCAGAGTGTGTCTAGGTTGTTTAGGCTGAAGTGCTCTTTAGAAGGAAGCCTATTTTGGCCCTTTTAGTGGAAGAACTTGTTTTTTCACAGTAACTTGGTTGCCAATGACTGGTGGAATCATATTTGCTAGTTTTTCTGAGCTAATTTCATGGCGAAATTATTTACAAAAGAGATCATTCTCATACTTACTGTTCAGGTGACATAATGGCTGTATGCCAAGATTGTTTTAGACAGGGATATCCTGCCAGAAGGAGACAGCTATTTACTATCTAAGAGTCATATTGGCTCACCTCTCAGCCTTCCTCATCTATATGTTCCTCAATAAAAAGAAATACCAGAATGAAGAACTGATAGGTAGACTGAGGAAAACCACTGCTTATCCATGGGAATAAGTAGCAAGGAACTGGAATATGTCAGGAACTTGTGATCTGGATTGGCCATTATTGGAAACAAGATATTGGGCTTGATGGACGTGGTCTGACTCAATATGGCAGTTCCTATGTTCTTAAGAACAATTATAATATTTCCAAAGACTGCAAGCCAGTAAAGGAATGTTAGAGTACCACACCTCAACAGAAAAATACAGTATTTTCTAGATACTACCACTTGTGATTCTATCAATTTTCAAACTATAACCAAGAGAATAAGTGACTTTTGTCTCTTAAAGGAACATGATTGTGCCTATTTTAACAAAGCAACTGATTTACATTCGTCTCTGGGACAAGTGCATTGAGCCTTCAACTGAGCCCTCACTGACTGCACCTGGATACAGAGGACAATTTCTGAAACCCCTCTCAGTTTCAGTTCTAAGTGTCGTACATGTTTCCTGTATAGCAGCAGAGTTTCGAATCTTAGAGGCATATTTAAATATTTACTTCCAAAGTGAAAAGGCCTGTTGAACTTGTGAGAAATTTCTCTGAAAAAAAGCTTCTTAATTCTGCAAAATGATTCCTCTCTGGAATGTAGTAGGAAAACCATTTCATGGCATGGATGGGAAAAAAATATCCCTTTTCACTACTTTTGTAGAGCCTTGTTTGAAAACCTGAGGAAAAAGTTGCAGAAATGGCCAATTTTAGACATCTTTCACCTTTTCTCATGGAAATGTTCACATCAGAATTGATGGCACGTTGTTTTGTAAATTATGCAGAATTTGGGGGAGGAGGGGGTGAAATGATTTTTCTTTTTTACTCTTTGCTCATTCTTGTGTCATAGCCAAGCATGTTCATATTTCTGAGTAGAAATTCTATGTTACCAGTTTAAGAGTCTTCATTTGCAGCATGGTCATTAAACATTTTAATTTATGGAAGTATTTTAATGTTAGTTTTATTGTAATTCTTCTTTGGATGTTGTTTTTCTTTGATTTCTTGTATAATTGAAAAGAGTAATAAAGTATATTTGATCTACTCGATAAAGTGCTCTGGAGCCTGATTTTTTTTCTGCCTTTTGATGATAAATGTTGCAAATGAAGCCATAATGCCAAATAAGCCTGTCAGGCCCCCATTTACTAATGCTTAGCATTATTATTGAAAAAAGAAAAAACACATGGATTAGATCAGAGCAAGAATCAATAGAAAAAGAAAAATCCGACCTCTAAAGTAGGAAAAACCACAACTATAATTTTAAATGTTAGAAGGCTCACTATGTAGGGGGAAAGGGCAAAAACCCCTCTGAACAGTGAGCCACTCCTTTTTAATCTTTTTTTTATAAGTGTGCAAAGTGAAAACATCTGCAAAAGCAGCCCGAAGCCAATATGCCAAGAAATCAAAACTTAATAAACCAACAAGGTTAAGTTAAAACATGTACTTAGCTGGCAATCAGAGCCGTGGGGATTGCAGTCATCTAAACAACAGCAGGAAGAACCGGCCAGAGATTGTCCATTAAAGATAACTTGTTTGGTGTCAAACGCGGCACAACACTGTGTTTCGGGTCCAAAGACCCTGTCTCAAGCATTGATTTGATGAGTAGAACAAGTATAAATCGCCGTCAACAACTCCCCAGATGTAGCAGCCCAGAATATCGCTCGAAGATTAAAAAATGTCCTCAATGAGGATAGCGTCACTGTTCGGAGGGGTTTTTCCCTTTCCCCCTACATAGTGAGCCTTCCAACATTTAAATTTATAGTTGTGTTTTTTCCTACTTTAGAGGTCTGATTTTTCTTTTTCTATTAGCATTATTATTGGACAGTATCTGCAGCAAAGGTCATTTTATGCAATGGGCTTTGTTGGTTGATAACGTGCAATAATGCCCTTATTGAATACTGAGTGGCATGCTTTTACTAACGTGCACTAATGCTTACCGCATGCTAAATGGGCCACAGTAACTGTTTTGTGGTTTTTTTATTGCCATCAAGTCCGTGCTAACTCCTGGTGACCCAGCTACCTCTGGGTTTTCTTGGCAATGTATCACAGGAAGTAAATTGCCAGTCTTTTTCTTCCAAGGCAATGGTAAAGTGACTTGCCCAAGGTCACAGGAGTTGCCAGTGAGACTTGAACCCGTGATCTTCTGGATACTAGGCAGTTGCTCTAACTACTAGGCTACTCCTCCAGCAACTGTTGCCATGCGCTAAAACAGCCAGTGTGGTAAATATTCTGTGTTAATCCTTTAGTGCATGCGGGGCAGAGTTGGCGCTGATTGTGCATTGCAGTTAGCATGGGAATCATTAACATGCACTAATCGTCCATGTTTCAGTAAGTGCACCCATGTTAATTGCGACATTTGAAGACAGAGTCCCTGTGGAAAGCTCATTGCTGCAATTTCTTTTTTGGCCCTTTGAAAGATACATCTAAAAAGACTTGTGTTTTCTGCAGGACATATACAGCTTCCAGAACTCTACAATGTTGAGCAAACCGACATTTCAATAAAGCTTCCCACCTGCAGAGTATTGTGTGATAACAAACACAAGCATTATAAATCTGCAAGTCCATCTTGGGTGGAGTTCTTTTTCAGCAAATGGTTTATGCTAAAGAGCTCTCACTCTGATATCAAAAAGAAAGGAAAGGACCATTATCTTGGTGGAAGAGCCCACTGACAAAGGATTCTACTTAAAATAGTGTGTTTATACATTTTAATTTTGCATTTTTAAAACTTGCCACATAATCACAAGGTTTGCTATATCTTTGAGTTTTTTGGTCAGAGGAAATACTATATTAAAAAAAAAAAAGCTATGAGCAGGACCGAATTGAACCTAAACAGCCCAAAAAACTATTCAGATAAATCATATCAAAAACATGATTCACAGGCAAATGTTGTTTTCTATTCACATTATTACTAAGGGGCATGTTTACTAAAGAACGCTATTTGTGCCGCGTCCCGTTATCGCGCGATAAGGTACATTACCGCGCGATAATGGCGCTTTAACGGGCGATAAGGTACCTTATCGCGCGGTAATGTACCTTACCGTGTGATAATGGGACACGGCGCAAATAGCGTTCTTTAGTAAACATGCCCCTAAGTTAAAACCCCTACTTCATATCCAGAACTCTAATCCCTCTATCCATAAGCCTGAGTAAATAAAAATCCCTTAAATTTGTTCTTAAAATTTAGCTGATCTGAAACTAATCACAAAAGGACAGACAAATGGGTCTATAAAATAGGTGCAACTAAGGAAAAAATTCTATTGCCCATACTCCCCAGTACCCATTCAGAACACAAACTAACAAGCTTATGCAGGTGATAGCCTGTGGTTTTTGTGGAGCGGTTTTGGAGAAACGTTGGGTACGTGAGGTCCTCTGGGAGAGAGGTGGGTGTCGGGGGTGGTGGTGTGTCCTCCAAGGCGCATCGTGTGGATCTGGCTACTGCCGTCATCCCCTGAGCTCTAGAAGGACTCCTCTGAGCATGGTAGCTCACCATTTTCTTCTGTATCTGGGGACCCTGGTGTGGAGCAGTGGCCTTGGGCCGAGAGTGGCATGGCCGGGGCATCATAGCAGGTGTCTGTGCTGTGGCATGACTGTGATGCAAGGTCTGGGGTGGCGTTGTTGGAAGCTGCTGGGCTAGGAACTTGGCTCGGAGATCCATCAAAGTCCCCTGCACAGCAGTGTAAGGAAAAGGTGGGCAAGCTTCCTGGCTGGCTGGGGTGGCAGTGCTGCATGTTCCTCCCTGCTGTGCATTGTTCTCCTGCGCTGTGAACTCCTATCTGCAGCTGGAAGTCACTGTGCTGTAGGAATCTGTTCTTCTGTGCTTGCTGCTGCAGTGGGAGGTGGGGTCATGCTGATGACATCAGGGGGAGGAGCTATGATGTCAGCACCAGCATTCAGAGTCCTTTTGGCTGTGCTGCTGTGGAGCTGCTTTAGTGTGCCAGTGAAAGGCTTCAGAGTGCCTTGTTTCTTTCTGCGTGCCACATTTCTGAGAGGCCCCCAAGTCATTCCTTATCTGTCCGGGGGAGGGGGGGGGTGTGGAGAGTCCAGGTGCCACAGAGGAATGAGGGAGTGTGTAGGGTGGAGCTCCAGGGGAAGTAGAGGTTCCATCGGGGCAACAGGAGCCATCGTGAGGGAATGAGGGCATCAGAAGCAGTTGGAAAGGGTCCAGAGGAGCGTGGGATGCTGGTGCTTTTTGAGGCAGAGCCCTTGCTAGTGTTCAAGGCAGCGAGCCACAAAGTTCAGGCCTCGGGGGTACAGGAAGTGGGCTTACCTGCCCTGGAGTAGCCACGTGGAGTACTGTGACTGGGGGGGGGGGAGTACTTTGACCCCAGAGGGCTCGGTCTGTCCCCCTTGGAAGCAGTCTGCGGGCTCAGTGCTCATTTTCCTCTGCACTGGTTTTGCCCTTTTTCTTTTCACCCCTGATCTTCCTTGTGCTCTGTATTGCTGGTGTAGGACTGCATGTGGTGGTCCGGTGGCAGGCAGTGCTGGCAGCGATCCTGGTCCAGGTGGGCAAGGCGCCTGTTTCAGTAAGGACACTTCTTAGATGTTCTCTTTTCCATGGTAGTTTTTTTTTTCTCTTTTTTTGTTTTGGATATTTGATCATTTAGAGTAGAAGGAATGTGGAGAGAGCTAAAGTCCGTCCGTCCGTCCTGGAAAGCAGATGGAAAAAACTGAGGAAGAGAGGCCAGATGCAGGAACAGGAAGGGACAGGGTCAGGGTCAGAGGAATTTAAAAAAAAAAATTTCTCAACTCAGGGAGAGTTAATCTGGTCCTTGGGGATGGCATACTTAGGCGTGGCTGACTCAGACAGACTGCTTGTCCATGGAGAAAGCCAGCGTTAGACCCACACCGGATTTTTTTTTTTTTACGTTCCTGATAACGCACACGTTTTAACATGCGAGGCAGGAAGGTTAGGGTATGCAAATGCCCACTGTGGTAACCCCCCGCATGCAAATGATCCACCGCAGCATTAAACTGGGAGGGCAAGCCAAACACATGCACACAAGAAGTCTGCACTAGTTTGGCTTGCTCTCCAGGCATTGGTGGCTAATTTGCATTTTTTAAATTTCTCTTTAACAAAGACTGCCAAAATGAGATTAATATGAAAACTTAGAGGTTCCGCTACATAAATGCTCATAAGGGCCTATTGCTGGCTACAGGGAGCAGGAACAGCCAGTTTCCTTTAAGACTGGCATTATTCCTGTAGTGAGAGGAAACTGTAAACGCACTTAAACTAGCTACACTATGCCCCATCCCCAAGAAATCAACACTAAATAAAACTGATCCTGCTGCCTACAGACCCATCTCAAGCCTCCCCCTCATAGCCAAGATCATCGAAAAGGCAGTCCAACATCAACTCCAGAACCACATAGACATCCACACCCCCCCCCCCCGGACCCCAATCAGCACGGCTTCCAAACCATGGGGTAGAAACTCTGCTAATTCAATTCTTTGACAAGCTGATCCGGACTATTGACAACATCAAAATGGGAGTCCTCATGATCTTCATAGACATCTCCGCAGCATTTGACACAGTGAGCCACACAACCTTGCTAGCTAGACTACAGGAAATTGGACTACCCGGCACCACCTTGAACTGGTTCACATCCATCTAACCGACAGACAGCTACAAGTCAAATGCAGTTCAGATATCTCCCAGCCTCTGAGAGCCACCCAGGCTAATCCCTCTTTGCCCTGCTATTCAATCTATACTTACAACCAATCTGCTCCATCATCAAGAACCACAAGATTCAATAACACCATCTATGCCGACGACATCATGATATTCACCCCAATCAACCTAGACACCCCAGACTACGCCATCCTAGCCAATTGTCTTCAGCAAATGGCAACCTGGCTCTTAGAAAACAAACAATCTATCCATAAGCCACAACAAAACAGAAGCACTATTCATCTCAAGAAACCCCACCTTCTCAATTACCCCTATCATCAAACTGAACGACATCACAATAACAGTAAAGCCTGAAGTGAGATACCTCAGAGTGACTCTTGACAAGGACCTGAACCTACAAGCCCACATTGCCAGAACTACACTTACCTCAAAATGAGAACCATCAGATGCCTCAAACCCATTCTCGCACAGGACCACTTCCGTACAGTCTGTCAAGCTCTCATCACCCCCACACTAGACTACTGCAACCCCATCTACATCGGGGTCTCAAAACAGGCCCTCCGACCACTGCAGCTGGCACAGAACACTGCTGCCCGCATAATAACAGGTTGCTCAGGTCACGACCACATTACACCCATCCTGTACCACCTCCACTGGCTCCCAATCAGCTCCTGTATCCAATACAAAGTTCTCCTAAAAATATTCAAAATAAGACAAAACCCCTCAGCTGACAGCCTGCAACCGCTCATCAATGCTGACCTATGCACCAGACCCAGAAGAAAGGGAACCGCAGACACCATCACCATCTCAAAAGAATTCACCAAATCAAGACAGGACACTTCAAGAAGAGCACTGTCCCTGGCGGCACCTGCCCTGTGGAACTCTCTCCCTGATGATCTGAGATCAGCCACGGACCTCAAAGATTTCAGAAAGCTGCTCAAAACAAAACTCTTCATGGAACACTACAAGGACATCACCTGAACCAGACTCTGCCTTATCCAACCCTGCAACCCATATGAACTGTATATAGACCTGTACATAGCTCACTTGTATATAGCTCAAATTAATCTCACACACCCCTCATGTCGATGTTTCCACTGCATGTTTTCACACTATAACACCTCCTCATGATTGTTTGATGTGCTAACCGCTTTGATTTAATGATAAAGTGATATATTAAATACGACTAAATAAGCATTTGCAGAGCTGCAGCAGATGAGCTTTTGTACTGTTGGGGGGTGGGGCCATCGGGATTCTTTTTGTCTACACGGCCCCCACCAGTATTTTGATGGCATCGGGAGCTTTTCCTGATGCCTGATCATCTAAGGAGAAGATGATCTAGGCATTGGGAAAAGCACCCAGTGGCATCAAAATACTGGCGGGGGCAGCGTTAGAGGTTTACTTCTATTTAGACCCTGCAGTAAAACCTTTGGCACTATGGTTGCAAAATCCTCTACGTCGGTCTCTGCATCAGGTGTAGCCATGATTTGCATACCAGCCCAGCTGATTAAAATACGTTTGAATAGTTAGGATTCATTTAAATACAGGTGGTGTTAATTGAGCGCTAGTTTTTCCGTTGGCATTTACGTCTAGTTTCTGCATTTAAAAGGATGTTAAAATGTGCTTATGGGTTTGTAAAGCCTGCGCTAGCTTTCTGCATCGACCTGTAATAGTGGCTCGATCTTGTGAGTGCAAACCGCACACAGCCATCCTAAAGTGAAAAGAAAAACAAACAGGCAAAAATAAGTCCAAATACAAAACCCTAAAAGCAAAGCTCAATACCTTAAACTCAACTAGCCCCACCACTGGCAGCCAATAAAGATGTATTAAAAAAGAAGTAATATGCTGACGTACTGGTACATTCAATAAAAGATAGGCAGCATAATTTTGAATGAGCTGTAACAGCCTCAATGAGGAGGAAGACAAGGCAAAAAATAAAGAATTACAGTAACCCATAGGGTTTAAAACCCAACTCTGTAATAGAGTTTAAAAAAGTGGGGTCAAGAAAAGGCTTCAACTTCCTTAACAAACGTAATTTCCACAGAGTCTTCCTAGCCAGATCATGAATGAAAGGCTTCAGTGTCAGAGCAGAGTTAATAACACACTTCTGAAGCTACTTCAATAACATGATTATTAATCACAATTTGTAAGGGAAATAATGCCGACGGCGAATGAGATAAAATCATAAACTCCGTTTTCTCCAAGTTAAGCATTTACTGTGTTACTATGTTGGCACCTTGTGGCCAGACATCAGAGTGCATGTATACTAGATTCCAAAGGCAGCCTTGTGATTGGTGTTTCCCCTGTTAAGAACAGTGGTTATAATAGCTAGTCTAAGAGACAGCTATAATTAAGGAAGAGAAACCCTGGATAGTTTAAATGAAGGTTCATGACTCATAGACCAGTGGTGATCACTTCCAAATCAACTGGAAACCTGAAGGATCAGGCCACATAAAAAAACCCCAAAAATTTGTTTAGTAGGCAATAGATTCGGGGGGGAGGGGGGGGATCTATGACGGGCAAAAAGATAAAAACCTTGACAAAGAAAATATAACCTACTTGAGTTTCCCAATTCCCAGTATGCTTAAGGGTAAATTTTCAGTAGAGCAACTAACTGGCAAGGCATACATGTGTTTTCACTTTGCCAAATCCGGTCAGATTTCAAACACAAGATAGAAACATAGAAAAATGATGATAGAAAAAGACCACATGGCCTATCTAGTCTGTCCTTCCGTATCAACAACTACAACAGTCCCCTTTTTTTTTTTCTTTAGAGATCCTATGTGTTTCTTCCATGCTTTTTTGAAATCTGATACCTTCCTCATCTCTCCATTGGGAGACTATTCCATGGATCCACCACTCTTTCCATAAAGAAATATATCCGCATATCACTCCTGAATCTATCCCCTTTCACCTTCATCCCATGTCCCCTCATAGCAGAACTTGCTTTCAATCGAAAGAGACTCACTAGTTCACTGACTAGGCAAAAATATTCTGGCAAATACAGTATAAGTTAACCCTGTCATTCATTTAGCTCACAGACTATGCATAGACACTGTAGTAAATGCAATATGGGTTTATTAAATTAAGTCCTTTTGAAATAATGATAATACATAGAGGTAAGCATTAACACTTTTTACCGGATATTACAGCTCATCTCTCCAGGTGGGGGACTGTTCAGCGATCACTCAGGAGGAAAATCCGGAAAAAAAAATACAGAGACACGCCTGTCTCATATATCAGTTGCAGTCCCATCTTTCCTTCTGAGAGTCCCCCTAAAGTACCTTAACCAGACTCATGCTGGCTGCCTGATATTACAATTCATTGGATAACAGGCTACATGCTCAAATCAGGATTGGCCAGAGTCAATCCTGTGCACGTGACCAGCATGAGAAAAAAAAGGTTATCTGCTGAGTCACTCATCCAGCTTTTTCCAGCCAAGGGGGAGACACCCCCTATGGTTTTAGAAACAGCTCAAGGCTTTTACATTATCTATTCAAAGGCCAAGGGAAGAATTCTGTCTCCCTTTCTGGCCTTTCAACACTCCCCAGGATAGATGTGTAAAGATAAATACAGTCTTGGTCTCTGAGCTAGTACGAATGCCTCATGAGTTCAATTTCTTATAATAAAGTACAATATCTTTGCTGATCCAAAAAAAAAAATCCAAATAAATCTTTAATTAGTAATACATTCCACCCTTGGATCAACAAGGATATTGTACGTAAGCAATGGCTGAATCGCATTTGTAATTCATTTAGAAATACAATAATAATAACATGGCTTAAACATAGTGGATAGCATTAAGGCAAACGCTTGAGGGGTCAAGCCTCAGTGTAATTTGGGTGACATTTTCCATCCCCCCCCCCCTCAGCATTACAACTGTCAAAGCCAAATGGCTTATAGGTCTCAGCTATCTTTATCAGTTCCCCATGCAGTGGGGGATTCATTTCACCTGCACATTCAGAACTTTTTCCCACTGTACATCTGCCCCATAGACTCTAATAACTAAAATCTGGGGAACAGGTGACATAAGCAATTGGGCACATGATGTTCAGCAGAAAAAATCTGAGATACTAAAATTACAGTTACTTTCCAAGGAAACAATAACAATACATGAGAAAAAAAATCATTCACAAAAGTCCACAAAAGTCCACAAAAGTCCAATAGTTCTTTTCCTATTTTCAGATAATTTGGCCTGCTTCTCCGCAGTTGAACCTCTCATTCTCGTAGGTGGACATCTTGGCCTTTCTTTCATTGCGACACATTGAAGCAGATAGGGACTTCCTCACACGTTTCTGCGGTGTGTAGTCCAGATCCCTCGGGATGGTCTGCTCCATCTGGACTCTGGCCAATTCCCTCCGCTGAACTCTCCGGCTTGCAGTTGGTGACATAGCTCCAGGCCTCATTCAGAAGAGCAGCGCCAATATTAAATGAAAAGACTAAAAATTCTAGATTAGACTTCACAATAAGACAAACTTAATTTCATCTATATTTACTAAGATCATATCCTACAGATAATAAATATTGCTTTTATAAACTTTCAGTGATCTATTAGTAACTATCTCGTATGGTGTCAATCTTATCTTGCAGTTTGAATAACTTCTTGTCTCTCTATCACTGGAAATTCATTTTGCTTGTAGGAAATATTCCATTTTGCCCTTGAATGACCTTTACATGTTTCAGATCAGACAAGCTGCACATACGTGTTCTGCAATTTTGACAAATTTTAGAATTATACCCAATTGTGTGAGAATTTGTCATCAAATCATCCCCCTTTGCCTCTGCATGCCTGGCCAGGACATACAGATGAAAAGTGAGGCACAAAGCATCCGGAAGTACCACATGGCCAGTGTGGGTTTTCCAGAGCTCATCAGGATGCAAGGTGCACCTAGCCTGTCTCCAAATATCTATTTCTTCCAATTGTTGAGTATGACTTCCTGAATTGAAGCTTCTGGAGACGGCACAGTCAAATAAAGTGCTCATAATTTTTTGTTTACATGTTCATTAGGAAAATACATCACTTCAAATTACCTTCATCAGTTTATTGTCTATCACAGTTTCTCCTTTAATATTCCACTTCATCCCTCTATAACACAACACTTTTTCATCACCTGCATCATTCCACCAACTACTTACATAGGTCCTTTTCCTGTTTCTTTTATACCACACTAATGTATCCTTATTTGGCAAGGCTGCTAAGAATATCAAACAATTGTTAATAACTTAAATTTAGATTCCTCAATGAGATAACAGTATGAGTAAACAGTGTCCCTTTCCCATCAACTTAATTGGTCCAATGCTAAGTGGACACATACTCATTCTAAAATAGGAACAATTTGGGTAAAATCCTTACAATATAAAACTATCATTGTGCAGCAGTCTAACATCAATCCCAATAGAAAGAAATATGGCTCATCTCTCACGTATAACTAGAATCTGTCACATACCCTGTTCTCAGTGAGAGTGCTGTTAGACTGATTTTAAAATTGTAGTGTTCACAAGGATTTGTATAAGCTACTCATTAATCATGGTGTCAAAAAGAGATCCTTTTGAGGTGAGAGATCTAAGAGGGTACAAGGCATTGGTGGCTAGGCCTCATCTTCGGTTCTTCTTGGATTGCAAGGCATTCATGACTATCCTTGGGTTCTTCTCGGCCTATGCTCCCCCTGCCTGTTTATGTCTCTTCAGAGGCATAAATATGCAAGGTTCCTGTTCTTCAGGCCTTGTGGGTCCTCAAGGAGTCTTAGAGCTTGGTAGCCCAGATCATCACACTGGAAGCAGCACATTTAGCCTAGGCTGTGGCCTCACCTTTCTGCCTCTCTCTCTCTCTCTCTTATTCTTTTTCTCAAACCTCTCCTGGATCATTGCTGACAAGCAAGATTTGGTTTTATCCAATCAACTCAAGTTCTCATTATTTTCTGGGAAACTCAATTCCATCTTTAATCTAAATTTGTAGTATATGCTTGAGAACAGAGCAATTCCATATCAGCCTCTGTCTAAAATTTCATCAAACTTATTAATATTTTAATTGCTGTGTGTGTACTGGACCTCTGTGTAATGTACTATTACCACAAGTGTCATAAGTGCAAGTGTATACACTAAAGAAGATTAATATCTCACAGTACTGCAACATATCTGTTTTATATTTATTTTCTCAGGAGCTGTACTGAAACTGAAATATGAACCCCTTAGAACAAAGTACACTTTCTCTCTGGATAAACACAAACAGATGCATTTATCCTAAAATCCAATATTGTAACAAATAAAACTGTGATGTTACTATCTTGTCCCTCAGTCGTTAGCATAAAGCTTAACAAGGCAAAGTAATTATCTTGAATCCTACAGTGCAGGAAACAGGCAACGTGAAACTTCTAAAAGGTGTTACTTTTAAATTAACATGTTATCTTCAACACAGCCAGTAGAAGGAACCATTGTCTTTTTGTCCTTCTGGCAAATGTGGCTAAACAATTAACCTATAGTTATAGCTGTTTATGTTTAACTATGCCCCCTGGGGTGCTTGCCACAGTTTAAAAAAAATCCTCCTTCAACTTTTAAGTTTGTTTGGTAGCATATACAGTCAAAGACAAAGAATAGATGCATAACATATTAATGATAAAGATTACCTTCTTATTTACTCAAGATTTAATGCCCCATTGTCCTGTCAGGATTCTCAACCTCCACTTTGGAGGAAAGAAAAAGTTTCATGCTTGGTTTGTTTGTTCTAGTCACTTCAGCATTCAGGGACTATAAAATCTACTGGAGTAGCCAGTAATAAAAGAAAAATAGTTTAACATTTGAATACAGAACAAATCAAAGCTTACAAGTGCATTATACCTTTCTGATCAGAGTTTCTTTTAACCAGGGACCTTAAAAAAAGTCTTCACTTCTTCATAATCTTATAAGGATTTTCCATAACAATTAATACTAACTGTACAGGATAGGCATTTTGTTCAAAGCACTGAATTAAACATCTTTACAGCACAAGGTTATATATTTTCCTAAACAGTTTGGCTGCAGATCCAGCTGCAGTCATTTCCCTTATCAATTTGAAATTGAATTTGTAAAGTCATAATAACATCTTGTATCAGTGGGTCAGAACTAATCAAACAGAATTTCTTTTAACTGGGGACCTTAAAAGATAGGCATCACATTAGATATGCAGGCAACAAAAAGCAACAGTTTGCAAGCATGTAAGGAAAAACCAACACCCAGTTCTCACAGTTCAGCCTTAAATATTCACAATATTCACATTTTTACACTATTTGCATTCTACACTCTTTTAACACATTATCTTTTCTCAAACCCCCACTCCTGGTACCAAATATCTTACTACATCAAAGGTTAACACCTTGTAATTAAGACGTGCAGTTTATCCACAAACAAAGCAAGAAAAGCAAACAGCTCTCCTAGTCACACATGAGTGGTCAGAAAAGAAAATTAGAAAGCAAAGCTAAACACACTTAATTACAGAAGAATACCGGTAATACTTCACTAAAAGTTATGAGATAGTGCAGCTATTTACAAAGAATATTCACATCACCAAACTTACATCATGCAGTACAGTAACATCAGCTGGGAGAACTCAGCGGAGTCTGCAGACGTCTGGGATACTTCATGCGGGCCCAAAGTAGATCCACTCTCTCTCTGTCCTGAATTCACTTCAGCAGATTTCTCATCATACAGCCCCAAAAGCTGCAGACATCTGAGATTCTTCATACTTGGCCACGCAGATCTACACACTCTCCGTCCTGGATTTTCTCTATCCAGTGCTTGATTCCTATATACTATTAACAACACCCAGGTCTGTCGTCCTAGGGTCCCTGCTTCCTTGAGCTTATCATTATGTAATAATTTAGGACATCCCACTCTCGTCGCCATTTATGTAATGCCAAGTTTTACGCTTTTCCTTTAACCCTATCACTCACTAGTTCACTGACTAGGCAAAAATATTCTGGCAAATACAGTATAAGTTAACCCTGTCATTCATTTAGCTCACAGACTATGCATAGACACTGTAGTAAATGCAATATGGGTTTATTAAATTAAGTCCTTTTGAAATAATGATAATACATAGAGGTAAGCATTAACACTTTTTACCGGATATTACAGCTCATCTCTCCAGGTGGGGGACTGTTCAGCGATCACTCAGGAGGAAAATCCGGAAAAAAAATACAGAGACACGCCTGTCTCATATATCAGTTGCAGTCCCATCTTTCCTTCTGAGAGTCCCCCTAAAGTACCTTAACCAGACTCATGCTGGCTGCCTGATATTACAATTCATTGGATAACAGGCTACATGCTCAAATCAGGATTGGCCAGAGTCAATCCTGTGCACGTGACCAGCATGAGAAAAAAAAGGTTATCTGCTGAGTCACTCATCCAGCTTTTTCCAGCCAAGGGGGAGACACCCCCTATGGTTTTAGAAACAGCTCAAGGCTTTTACATTATCTATTCAAAGGCCAAGGGAAGAATTCTGTCTCCCTTTCTGGCCTTTCAACACTCCCCAGGATAGATGTGTAAAGATAAATACAGTCTTGGTCTCTGAGCTAGTACGAATGCCTCATGAGTTCAATTTCTTATAATAAAGTACAATATCTTTGCTGATCCAAAAAAAAAAATCCAAATAAATCTTTAATTAGTAATACACATATATATTTATGAAAAGAAAATTTGTGTGCATAAAATAAATAACACTCTTAAAACACCACCTCAAATACCTTTATTCTATGTGGCCAAAAGTACATGCACACGGTATGTACATCTTTCCTGGTGGATTAAAATCCACTTCCATTGTAAATGGCTGATTGATGCCAATTAATTCTATTTCAGTCGTGGAAAAGGTGACTGACTAACTGAAAATTTAGCCCTTGACCTTAAAAACATACATAACTGCTTCTGTCTTTATGTATCGATAGGAAGATGCTTCAATCTTCAAGGCTTATTTTGGTGAGAAATTGGACAGAGTCTTATTGACTAGTTTTCCTGCTGTGTACCAGAACTGACAGGAGAACAAGATCCTGAAGAGAGATTTTTTTAGCTTGCATCCCCATACATTATGGTACTTGTGATCCTGCATCTTCCATTTAAAATCACCAGTACAGGCTTTGAAAATTAATCAAGATAGAGCATCCAAAAAGCAGGAATGGTCTAAGTGTCACTCCAGAAATTGAGTGAGTCCTTCGCACCTATGATGCAGTCTATGGCTCTCAATACAGGTGCATCATGAAAGGACAACCTTACAAATTAGAATCATAAAAAATACTTTTTTTCTGACCAGGCAATTTCTTCCTGTTTCTTTGGGCTGCCTACTTATTCGGAACCTACACTGGGATCTGGTGCTATGACTGTTCATTCACAATCATTTGGGGTAGAAGGGGAGGGGTTCTCTCCCCTCTTCATTCTCCTCATATCCAATATACCTGGACTCCTTTGAGAACCCTGTAACCAAAGACATGAATCTGACTACTTGGTGTCACCTGGAAGCAATGGCTAGGATTCCTTTCTCTCTAGGGTCTGTAAATGCTGCCTAATGCATTCTTCCTAACCCCAGTCAACCCAGTGGGAATCAAATGTACAACACGTTGAGTCTTCAGGAAGCTCCATTTCATTAGATGTTAGAGCTCCTTTAGGAGTTCTCTCCACAATGGAGTGGCAATTGGTCACTCCAGTATATAGTACAGAGACATAACAGGAGTAAAGCATTGGGAAGGGTTGTTTTTATTATTTTTTTCCATTTTCCAGATGTACAGAACTAAGGGATGACAGCAAATGAGAGAAATAGGGTTGACAAGGTCAGGTAGATAGACTCAAGGGGAAGAAAGAAGGGAAATTTAAGATCACATATTCAAAATAAATTTATCTTGACATTTGGTGTAATAGGAGTTTCCATTCATGTGGCAAATGCATACGAGGCTGAGGCGTGAAGGGCGGTGGTGACCAGGGGTGACAAACATGTTCCTTACCCATGTTGAGGACATATTATTTGCTTCCCATGGCCTTCAAAGTCTGAGAGATCTTTGTCACTTGGGAGCTAGTGATCTCCACTGAAGACTGGCTTTTGGTTGCACTATTCCTGTTGCTTGACTGCTGTGGCTCACAGTACACTGTATGATGACACAGTGGGATTATAATTCAAATGATACTTTAATATACCATCTCTATAAAAATACCAAACAAGTGTTAATCCGTACACCTTTATGGGCTGTATTGTAACTTCTCTCCATATCTGGAGATTGAAACACATGTGCTTTCACACTAGTCAGTATTTTAAAAGAAGCCACTTACAGGTGCAAAGGACTAGATCATTGACATTTACATTATGCATCTTCTTATCAGTTGCAACTAGGCAGCTCCTTACAAAATCACCCCCTAAAAGGCCAGTTAATTCAAGATGTCACCTGGTGATGAAAGATGGCGCTACATTTCCAGGCTTTGCTTTCTTCTATGTGCTATGCCAGTGGTTCTCGGCTCAATCCTGGGATGCACCCAGCCAGTCAGATTTTCAGGATATCCACAATGAACAAGTGTGATATAGATTTGCATACTTGATAAGTTGTATTGAGTGCACCTTATGTTGAAAGAGGTAAAAGATTAATTAACATCAATGAACCACAGTCTGGCTACACTACTTTTGAATGTTGATTTTATGCCAGTGAGCACCCCCCCCCCCCCACCCCACCTCATGATGCATTTGGGCATATTGTGGTTTAATGGATTAGTAATGTGTAAAATCTCAATTTCATAAACAGTACTTGGATCATTAAGAATGATTTAAACACATTTTCTCATAGTATGAATTTTTTTGGATGCACAATATGGAAACCTAAAAGTACCTTTGAAATCTGAGAAATAATGAATTATGTTGTGGAAAACCCCAATAGATCCTTGATATGAAAGGGAGAAACAGACAGGATCCATTATCAAAAGCACTTAATACTATTAGAGACCTGCTAACCATGTTAACTGCAGTGACTGGGATATATTCAGTGGCATGAACGCGGTTAGTGCTGCTGAACATCCCACTACCAGCCAGCTAGCAGTGGGGCATCTGGTTGCGGAGCGGAGGCGGCCCCGGTGATAACCAAGTAGCGGCGATATTCAGCCACTGCCCAGTTATTGCTAAGCAGTGAAAGTTAGGTCACCCTTTAAAGTGCTTAACTTTCATTGCCAAAGCTAATCAGCTTTTCTGCTATATGGGTGACCTAGATAGTTAATGCCGGTGGCTACTGAATATCAGGCCCACAGTGTCTGAACATTGATGGACTCCATGTTCTGTTCTTAATCTGAATGCAATAGCTTCTAACAGCAACAGACAAATATGGGTAAAGAGAAATTCCTCTTAAAATATATCCAGTCCCCTTGTGGGCTATTCACTTTCATCCAGTGGTCTGGCTTCAGCAGTTAATTAACTTGGAGGGATTAGAAGGTTCTTGATCCCTGGAATAGCATATGATCTCTCAATAATGTAGGCTGAAGGTGCACAGGATTTCTTTATTTGGATTGATAGTTTTGGATTTGATAGGCAGCTAACAGTTCTTATGGCGCTAACATCTATCAGTTGGGTTTACTTCAAAGAACACTGTCCCAATTAAACAGGATAAATATTGATGCCTCTGCAGTTTACACCCCCACCCCCCAAATGCCCATATACCACCAGTGATTGTTTTATGTTTGTTTTATTAAACTTGATATACTGCATCTTCACAAAAGCATCAGGGCGGTGCACAATCTAAAAATCATTAAAAGCAAATATTAGGAAAATTAGAAAGGCATGCCATATTTGACAAGAAAGGTAGCACAATCAGAAACAACTGGAAGCTAAGTAGAACGGGGAGGGCTAAGAGTTTGGGGAAGGCAGGTTGAAGGCTAGCTGGAAGAGATGTGTTAAGTAGGGTTTTGAACTTTTGGATAGGAACGTTCAAGACAGAGGGCAGGTTCAAGGAAATAGAAGGCAGAGTTGCAGATGGATTCAAGGTGAGCTCTAGAGGCAGAGGGAAGGTGTAAGCGATTAGCATGGACAGTACAGAGGACACGCTGTGGGGAGTAAAGATGTAGAAGGTCAGAAAGATATCTCGGGGTGCCAGAGTGCAGGGCTCTATGGAGTAAGAAGTTTGAACTGGATATGGTACCTGAGGGCTAGTGAATCAGGAGTGGAGTGATATGTTCAAAGCGGGAGCATGAGTGAGGATATGGACAGCAGTATTTTGTACAAGTTGAAGGCGGTGCAGTTGATACTGTGGAAAACCAGAAAGAACAACATTACAATAATTGAGCCTAGACATGACAAGAGTAAAGAGTATGGATAGAGAAGAGGGTGAGAGAAAGGGATGGACGGCGTGGATCTGACTAGGGGAAAAGAATGATCGACAGACAAGAGATGTGATGCGTTCCTGAAAGGACAATGAAGAATCAAAGATGATACCTAGGTAGCAGAGGGAGCTGACAAGGGGGATGGCACAATCCAAGACTAAAGGAGCAATGGAGGGACAGGGACCCTCAGCCAAGAACCAGATGGTAGCTGTCTTAGAAGGGTTAAGGTGAAGATAGTTGGCAGACAACCAGGAAGATATGTGAGCCAAGCAAGTGTTAAGAGGTGAGAGATCAGGGGCAACTGGCTTTGTGTGGTGGAGAAGGATGATGTCATCGGCATAGTAGCAGATAGTGTGTTGTTCAATTAGCAGGATAAGCAGAACCAAGAAAATGTTAGAGAAGCACATCCAGTACCGATCCTTGGGGAACACCGCAGGAGAGAGGGACAGGTGAGGATGATGAAGAGCCCGAGAAAACAGAGAAAGAATGGTGGGAAATATAGCAATGAAATCAGTTTAACACAGTACTGTGTTATCCCAAGGTCATGAAGAATGGGAATGAAGAGTAATGTGGTCTACAAGATCAAAAGCAGAAGACAGATCCAAAGACACCGCTAGAGAGGTATTACCCTTAGCGTGAGATTCGTGGATTTAATTTAGGAAAGAAAAAGAAAGAACAGTTTCCATGCTGTGGCCAAGGCAAAAGCCAGATTGGCAGGGATGCAAAGCATGAGTGGCATCAAGTGGACAGAGAGTTGGGCAAAGACTAGCTTCTCAAGGATTTTGGAAAGGAATGAAAGAGTTGAGACAGGTCTATAATGAGCAGGAGAAGAGGGGTCTAAAGAAGGCTTTTTCAGAATGGGTCAATTAAGGCATGTTTCTAGAGAGACGAAAAAGTATCGGAATGAAGACTGTTGTTGAAGACAGGGCCAATCCGTCCATTGTGCGAGAATGTTGTTCACACAGGGCCCTGTGCCAACAACATCCCGCATTGAACACTGGCAGGCAGGGCGGCTTTAGAGGGAGCTGGAGAGGCCACGGCTCACCTCTAACAGCTGCCGAAGTTAGGAGCATCTCTTTCCTTCACTTCGGCAGCTGTACTGTAGTTTATGACACTGCCACACTGAGGTCAAAGGAGACTTCCTGTGTCCTGGCACTCAGCGCGGCAGTGTCGTAACTACAGTACAGCTGCCGAAGTGAAGGAAAAGATGCTCTTCACTTCGGCAGCTGTTAGAGGTGAGCCGGGGTCTCTCCAGCTCCCTCTAAAGCATTCTAGACACCTGCGGGGCTCTTCGGGAGGAGAGGGGGGAGGCTTGGACTGCAAATGGGTTGAGTGGGAGGGCTTCGATTGGAAATTGTGGGGGGGGAGCTAGGACTGGAAATGGGCTGATGGTGGGGGAAAGGACTGAAAATGGGCTGATGGGGGGCTAGGACTGGAAATGGGCTGATGGGGGGCTTCGATTGGAAATGGACTGATAGAGGGGCTAGGATATTACTGGAAAGGGCTGAAGGGGGAGCTAGGACTGGAAATGGACTGATGCGGGGACTAGAAGGGAGCGGATGCTGGGTGGGGCTGGAACTAGAAGGGAGCTGATGTTGGGGGAGGACTAGAATGAGATGGGGCTGGGAGAGTGAAATGGAGAGGGGAAAAATATTTTGTGTGGGAGGGAAGAAAAATCTACGATTGGCCAGGTATTGGGAGAGTAAGTGGGGATTGAGGATGGCGGGTTAAAATTTGAGTGTATGAAAAAGGAATAAAGAAAGAGATGAAGGAAAGAGCAAAAGGAGAAAGATCAGTATGTTAAAGAAGATGCAGAGAGAGAATGGGAAAAGCTAGAAGAGAGAAGAAAGGACAAATGGACAGCAGACAATGGAGAGTTAGCAGAAGGCAAGAAGAAAGTGACTGGAGCAATTGCAACTGAAAAATAAAATGCACAAACAACAAAAGGTAGAAAAATACTTTATTTAGAATTTATTAACTATTATTCAGCTCTGGGAAATGTGCGTCTTTAACGTCTGCATTTTGTTTAGTACAAGAGGAAATTAATTTATAGTTTTATTTCTACAGTGTTGTTGTACATTCCAAGTTTGGCTTTTGGGGTTCCCAGTTTAATTATTGTCTTCCTATTTCTAAATTTGTGATTCCTTGTTTTTTGTTTGGTGATGATCTATGTTCTGCATGTGTAATCAAGCTGAGGTATTCTATTTATGCAGTTTTTATTTGACAGTGCCAATTGTTCTCTTTCCCCAGTAGGAGATGTATTGGTATTTTCTGAAATGTATTGGTTTAATATTTGCAGTGTTGCCTTTTGATAGGTAGAGTTTGGTGCTTTGTGAGTCCTGGTAGTGCTGTTATGATATGGTGGGTTTGCTATGGGTTCTAAATGGGCAGTGTTTGTAGTACTTCCTAATGTGCCTGGCGGTTGGCACTTGAGTATAGTAATGTAGAAATTTGGGAGTCTTTCTTTATCCATACACTCATTAAGAGGCATGTTTACTAAAAGTTAGTGCATGTTAACATTATACAAATATTTATGCAAATGAGGCCCCTTATGCAACCGAGGCTCCGCAAATGGCCCACCACGTTTACTCCCACCACTTCTGCTCTTTCAGATGCAAGAATTGATCTATGAGATACAGAGGGCAGCAAATCAGCATGGATGAAAAGAATGTGGGCGGGGTTTAACAACTGATGCCATTCTGCAACAATCGCACCAGTCCACCTCCCTGCTACATGGCGCTAGTGCATCTGCTGCTCATTGGAAGGAGCCCTGCACTATGAGCTCATAGCCCCTGTGAGGGGCTTCACTGCAGCCCTGCCCTTCCGCTATTGAGCATTGTTAGATTCTGACCAATAACCACCTTGAACTTTACACATAAAAACACTGTGACCGGGCGTTTTCTTCTTTTACTTTAGGTTTATTTACTTTGCTTTACTTTATCTTATTACCTCTTGCTTCCTTTAACTTGGCCTGTATCATATTGTTCTTTTCCTGTTGTATATTATTTACCATCTTTTCTTTTACCATTCTTATGCTTCCTTCTTTACTCCCCTTTCTTCTCTTCCCTAATCTTCTTCCTTCATTCCACAAACCCTTCACTCCTCCTCTCTCTTACTCTTTCCCTACCTTCCCTCTTTTCCTTCCATCTTATCCTCCCATCTCTCCTTATTTCTTGAGCTTCACCTTCTCCTTCTTCTTCTGCACTTCAACAACCCCATCCCCGTTTCTGTTATGTTGCCTCCTCTCTCCCTCACACTCTTATTCTTCTCCTCCTTTTATCATTTGGCGATATACATCCCAATCCTGGTCCCCCCCCCTCTTCCTTTTCTCCCCAATGCCGCACTCTTATCTATATCTCTCTCCTTTCTCCCTTTCCCATGTGCCTCGTGGAATGTTCATTCTATGTCTAATAAACTTTCATTGACCCATGATCTTTTTATCTCTTCTGCTTTTAATCTTTTTGGATCTTACAGAAACCTGGCTCCTACCCAATGACACTGTTTCGGTTGCTGCACTCTCACTTTGGTGGCTTCCACTTCTTCTACACCCCTTGCCCTTATGGTCGTGGTGGAGGTGTTGGGCTGCTTCTTTCTCCTTCTTGCAAATTTCAACCTCTCCTTCTTCTTCGGTCCCTTTCTTCTCCCTCCTTTGAGGTCCACTCCGCCATCTCTTCTATCCTCTTCCTCTTCAGATTGCTGTAAAATACTGACTCCCTGATACGTCCATTTCTACTTTCCTCTCTGTTTTTGACTCCTGGCTCTCATTATTCTTGGACTCTTCTTCCCCTTCTGTCATTCTGGGTGACTTCAATTTTCATATGGATAATCCCTCTGACCCCTATGCTTCTAAGCTTCTTTCCCTTACCTCCTCCTACAACCTCCATCTCTGCTCCTCTGCCCCCACCCATCAATTTGCCTTGATCTTGTCTTCTACTCTGTTTACCCTCTAATTTCCCCTCCCCTCCCCTCCTTTTCCATTATCAGACCACCACCTCTTTAAGTTTCACTCTCCATCACTTCCCATCTCATTCTCACCCTACCTCATCCTTTATTTTTAAGAATCTTCATGCTATTGACCCTCTAACTCTGTCGATGAGGCCATCCACTACTATAACGCTGCTCTTTCCTCTGCTCTGGATACCCATGCTCTGCCCCTAGCTCATCAAGTGAGACATTCTTCTCCCCAGCCCTGGCTTTCTTCTACTACCCACTACCTTCATTCCTGTACCCGCACTCTGCTGAACGCTCCTGGCTTGTCACACTCCCTTTTGGCTTTCCTTCACTTTAAATTCATGCTTATCTCCTTCAAATATGCCCTCACTCTTGCTAAGCAGCACTATTTTATTCATCTGACTGACTCTCTTGCCTCCAACCTTCATCGTCTCTTATCTACTCTCAATTCTCTTTTTAAGGTGCCGCCTCCTATCCCTCCTCTTTCTGCCCAAACCCTTGCTTTTTCCATGAGAAAGTCCATAAGATTACTCTCCTATTCCCTTCTAATTCATCTTCACCTCCCCCTCCCCAATATCGGTTTTTCCCTTTATCTTCCCCTACCCTTTCATCCTTTTCCCTAATCTATGATGATGAATTTTCTCTTCTTCTTTCATCCTCTAAACCACTACCTGCTCTTCAGATCCTATCCCTATACACCCCTTCACCTCCATCTCTTCCTCTGTTACCCCATCCATCTCTCCTATTCTCATTCTTTCACTCTCCACTGCAACCTTCTCTACAGCCTTTAAGCATGCTATGATCACTCCTATACTCAAAAAAACCCCTCTCTTGATCTTTCAGGTCCTTCAAATTATCATCCTATCTCCCTTATCCCTTTCATTTCAAAACTTCTTGAGCGTGCCGTTCTCCATCACTGCCTTGAATTTCTATTCTCTCATGCACTCCAGGATCCACTCTAATCTGTTTTTTGTCCTTTACATTCCACTGAAACAGCTCTTACCAAAGTCTCTAGTGACTTGTTCCTGGCAAAGTCCAAGAGCCTTTACTCTGTTCTTATTCTTCTTGACCTTTCCGCTGGTTTTGATACTGCTGAACATTCTCTTCTCGATGCGTTATCCTCTCTTGGTTTTAGAGACTCTGTGCTGTCTTGGTTCGCTTCTTATCTTTCGAATCGCTCCTTCAGTATTTGCTCACGTTTCTTCCTCTACCACCATCCCTTTTTTAATTGGTATACCTCAAGGGTCTGTTCTTGGACCTTTCCTTTTCTCTTTCTATACCCAGTCCCATGGTGCTCTCATGGCTTTCAGTATCATTTTTATGCAGATGATTCTCAAATCTATATCTCTTCACCTGATATTTCTCCTACACTCCAAAATTGTATCTCTAATTGTCTGACATTGCTGCTTGGATCTCTCTACGCCATAGGTGTCAAACTCTGGCCCGCGGGCCAAATTTGGCCCGTAGTGTAATTATATTTGGCCCGCGAGGCTATACCAAATGACTACTAGAGCTAGCCCGCCGGTATTATACAGCGCATTCATTCATCGCTAATACTACAAATCCCATAATGCCTTGCTGTTTTGGCACGTCAATCAGGACAGGTCCCAGAAACGCCTCTCCTGTGTGACAGAAGTCATAGCGATCTCAAGCTACAACTGTCACTGTGGAACCCTTCCAAAAATGGCAAAAAGAAAGGCAGACAACAGGAACTTTCTGGACAGGTGGGAGACAGAATATTTGTTTGTCTGATTTTGTGGAGTCAACGTGGCTATAACTAAGGAGTATAACATTCGACGACACTATGAAACAAAACACCATGACACGTACAAGGACCTGGACATGACTCAAAGGAGCCAGAAAGTGGAGGAGATGACAAGAGTTTGGTTTTCACAACAGAATATGTTCAAAAAAGCCACATCACAAAGTGAGGCTGCTGTAAAGGCTAGTTATATTGTGGCAGCAGAGATCGCAAAATCAGCCTGGCCCTTTAATGAGGGAGAGTTTGTGACATCGTGGCCCAGAGAAAAAGCAAGCCTTTTCAAACGTGAGCCTGAGCAGAAACACAGTAGCTGACGCACATGTGATCTTGCCACCAATCTGTATGACCAGCTTTTGGAAAAGGGAAAAGATTTCGTTGCATTCTCCCTTGTTGTGGATGAGAGCAGCGACGCATCTGATACTGCTCAGCTGTCAGTCTTCATCCGTGGAGTGGACTCAAATATGTGTGTTACGGAGGAGCTATTGGGATTCAAATCAATGCATGGTACAACCACAGGAAAGGAAAATTTTTGAGGGAGGTTTCCAAATGCGTAACTGAAATAAAGCTGCCGTGGGATAAACTCGTGGGATTAACGACAGATGGTGCGCCAGCGATGTGCGGTTAAAACAAGTGGACTGGTGGGCAGGGTCCGGGAGAAAATGCAGGAAGAGAACTGTGCAGGTGAACTAACTGTTTATCACTGCATCATACATCAGGATCATTGTGTGGCAAAGCCCTAAAGATGGAACAGTTTTATGACCACAGTAACAAGTAGTTAACTTTATAAGAGCCAAAGGTCTGAATCACCGCCAGTTTAAGTCTTTTCTGGAGGAGTGTGGTTCGGAATACGCAGACGTGCCGTATCACACAGAGGTGAGATGGTTAAGCCGAGGAAAAAGTACTGAATAGATGTTTTGAGCTGCATGAGGAAATATGTCAGTTTCTGGGAAAGCAAAGGGAAGGACACAGCAGAGCTTCGGGAGGAAAAACGTTCTGTGTGAGCTGGCCTTTCTGTGTGACATCTCGAGCCATCTCGATGCGCTGAACCTGCAGCTTCAGGGGCGGGGGCGCATCATCAGAGACATGTACGCTGCAGTGAGGGCTTTTAAAACTAAACTGTGCCTGTGGGAGAATCAGATGCTGCAAGGAAACCTTGGGCCATTTTCCCTGCGCCAAACCATGAAAACGCAGTTCTTTACCAACTTGTTCCCATGCGCACAGTTTGCTGAAAAACTCAGTGTACTCGGCGCTGAGTTTAGCCGGCGATTTGCCGACTTTGATGTCCAGAAATGTAGGTTTGAACTCTCAGTAATCCCTTTGCAGTTAATGTGGAAAAAACGCACCAACCAACCTCCAAATGGAGGCTAATTGAACTCCAGTGTAATGACACGCTGAAGTCAAAGTATGATGCTGTGGGCGCCGCCCAGTTTCCACAGTTCATCCCTGACACAATGCCTCAGCTCCGCACCCAAGCTGCTCAGATGCTCTCCATGTTCGGCAGCACTATCTATGTGAGCAACTTTTCTCCTCGATGAAGATGACCAAAACATCTCACAGGAGACGTCTGACTGATGAACACCTTCGCTCGATACTGAGGATTTCCTCAGCTCAAAGCCTGAGCCCAGACATTGATGAACTATCATCCAAGAAGAGATGCCAGGTATCTGGCTTGGCACATCAGATTAGATCAGTGTGCAGCAAACTGAGCAATAATTAAACGTTTTCTTTATGCACTTTTTCTTGCTACTCAAGACATGGGCTTTGAATGGTTGATTAATTTTATTATTGTTATTTTAAAAATTATTATTATTATTATTTAAATCTTATTTAATAAAATGAATGTCATTGATGTTTTTTTTATTTGAAATTGGTTTTTTTGCATATCTGAACTATTAAGTTATAAATTGTATAGTAATAAGTGTTGTTCATATTCAATGTTAAAGCAAATCTTGTTTGGGTCCATATTAAAAGGTTCATTTGTTCAATGCTGGCCCGTGACTTTGTTCAAGTTTTACATTTTGGCCCACTGTGTATTTGAGTTTGACACCCCTGCTCTACGCCATCTAAAATTAAACATGGATAAAACCAAATTCCTTATCGCCTGCTAAGCTCACTTCCTTCTCTCCTCCATTCTCCATCACTGTTGCTGATAACTTTTCTTCTACCAGTCTCCTCTGCCTTTTCTTCATTTTTGACTCCTCACTTTCCTTCTCTTCACACATTCAACAGATTGTTAAAACCTGTTGTTTCTTTCTGTATAACATTAGCAAAATTTGCTCCTTCCTCTCAGATAACACCACTAACACCCTTATTCACTCCTTAGTCACTTTCTGTCTTGACTACTGCACCTTCTCCTTGTATGTCTACCTGATTGTCATCGCTTTCCTCTTCAATCTGTCCAGAACTCTGCTCTGCAGCTTAACTTCTGCCAGTCATGTTACGCTCATGTAACCTCTCTTTTCAAATCACTTCACTGGCTCCTCTTTCATTTCTGCATCCAATTCAAATTACTTCTCCTAACCTATAAATACATTCACTTCATTGCCCCCATTATCTTTCCTCTCTCCCTACACCCTTCCTCGTGATCTCTGCTCTTCCTCTGGTTTTCTTCTCTCTATGCCCTTCTCTTCTAATGCTAACTCTAGATTTTGATCCTTTCACCTTGCTGCCCGTTATGCCTGGAATAAGCTTCCTCTGTCCCTACGTCAAGTCTCCTTTCTCACCTCTTTCAAATCACTGCTTAAGGCCTATGTAGCTCTTTGAGGCCGCTTTGATTCCTAATCTTCGTTTCCTTGTGTTTCCTCTCCCTTAGACCTTATGCTTCCTTGTACTGTACTGTCAGTTTGTTTTCTAGATTGTAAGCTTTATGGGCAGGGACTGTCTTCTTATATGTCTGTACAGTGCAGTGTACACGCTGTACTGTTTAATAAATTATTAATAATAAGTAAAGATAGGGAACATGAAAGAGGACTTTGTGAAAGGCGCCATTTGCTCTCAAAGTCTCACACTATCACTCTGTAGGGATGTCTTAAGTAGAAGCTAAAGGTTTACATGCACCAGGCCTCATAAGGGTTGTACTGCACTGATCTAAAGACAGCCTTGCAGTATGGGCTAGCAGCAGGAGAAGGTAATTGAGCCGGGCATATGCCCCCCCCCCCAGCTGCAAACCCCAGATCTCGCCTCTCTTTCTCTCAAAGTGTGAGAAGCTACTGGGACCATCATTGTCCTAGCTGTTTGGAAAGCACTATGGCAACAGGTTAACAGGGACCATCGACTTATTAAAATCTCCACATTTCATTACTGTATCAGGCTAGGCTCCACCCTAAAGATGGCTGTGTTACAATATATAACACTTGGGTAAGAAAAAAAAGAGTCCTGTGCTGGAGTAGGAAGAGTGCCAAAGTGAAGCAAAAGGCACTTTACTATCCCCTACCTATACGTCATGACCATGAGGGTCAAATCCTGGTTATTCCTTTAAACTTAAGTCAAGGTTTCCACCTGGTAGTACCCTCAGTGACCGAACTGAAATTGACCAAAACAGCAGAAAGACTGTTCAGTGGGATGGCCTCACTCCTTCAACTTTGGAAGATACGCCTTGTAAAATGAAGACCTGAGTCCAATTATTTCACCATTTGTAAGAATCTGAAGCCAGATCACCACAAATTTTTCAAAAATGTAACCACTACATCTCAGAATGTTTTTTCATTTACAGCTAGCCTACATGATACTTTAAAATAAAAATTAAAAGGTTCTTAACCATTTTGTATTGAATTACACTACATTATTAATATTATTTTAAAAAACTCCTCATAGAATAGACTCAAAAATTTTAAGCAATATGGACTAAAGTCCCTTCTGGAGCCCTTCTGGGATTAGAGGCCCAAAGCTCAAGTTTCATTATTTATTTATTTAACAGAATTTATATACCGTCTTTCTACAATTCAAAACGGTTTACATAGAACATTTAAGATAGAGTGTTTCCACTGTTTACAAAGAACATATAACCAAGTAACAAATATATATAACATGTCTATAAATAACTAAGCATAAAGCATAAAGATAGAACTATTTACAGGGTAATTACCAAAGTATCGGAGGCCGTTAAGTAGGTTTAGAGGTAGTAGTAGGGACAAGGGGGAGGTAGGTTAGAGTGAGACTAAGGTGGAAGGGAAAAATGTTCCTGAAAAAGATTAGTTTAACAGTAGATCCACCCCTGACTGACATGGTACTTACTACTTCACCAACTCTGTCTACCAAACTACGACACATATAATTGCTCTAGAGAAGGAAAAAGAGGTGGTGGCATCATGATCATAATAAAAAAAGATCTCAATGCATTGCTTAAAGCAGCAACAAGCTTAAATGGTCTCGATCTAATAGTGGAGATCAAGCAATATATGTTTTGTTTAGCATATAAGTTATCCACCGTGGAAAACAGCAACCTGACTACCATTCTAGAATTAGCCTGCTCAAATATACCACAAAAGAAGCAATTAATTATCCTAGGAGTCTTCAACCTAACATCCACATGCTCTAATCACGCAAAGGCCTTCCTAAATGCAATGTACTATATGGAATACAAACAAATAGTAAAAACAAGGGTAATATATTAGACCTGATATTTGTACCATTTGAATATTATAATAATATTAATCAAACTGATACACACACTATCCCAGTTCAATGGTCTGATCACCTAATGATCAATTTCAAACTAGCACAATATCCTACTAAGAGCAAAAAGGAATGCAGACAAAACACTCTCTTGCTTCAAGAAATTTGAATTCTTAAACGAGATTCTACCCAAAATCAACACGGATATGATGGATATTGACTTGTTAATAAACAACTGGAACACTGTTATAAACACTGCCTCCAGCTCCAACCATACCAAACACTGCAAGAGACGAAGTCTAGTATAATCATGAAATCAAAAACTTAAAATAGAATTTAAGAAAACAGGAACATATATGGAGACTGACAAAATCACCAAAAGACAAATTTGAATATGTGAACATGTTGGATGTGTACCGTGAACGTATTATATAGATTAATATCTCATATAGCTCAATATCTAGCCTGCCATTCATAGGAAAAATAATTGAGAAGATAGAACAACATGCTCCATTGGATACCCACCAGCATGGATTCAGGCTGCTCCATGGCGTAGAGACACTATGGGCCCGATTCAGTAAAGTGACATCTGGTCCATATTCTGGCTTGCAATCTTCTCACATGTACACAGCCGCAGTGCGATCTGGATGGGGGCAGAGAGTGGGCGGAGCAAGGGTGGGTCAGGCTCCCGGACATACAGAACTGATTCAGATCACGGCCGTGTACGTCCGGTGGGCGAAAGATGGCCATGCTACTTATTCCACCTTCCCCAGCAGCACAGCATCCGCAGAAGGTGAGGCCCCACTACTCAATCCCGGCCCTGGCAGACCCCGCCGAGGGTCGGGCAGTGGGGAAACCAGGGCTCCACATATCTCACTAAACTTAGAAAAAGAATTGAAATACCAGGTCAGTCTTTTATACTAATATTCCTGGATATAGCATAGGCTTTTGATTCCCTCTCCCACACCACATTACTGAAAACATTTCAAAATATCAGAATAGGAGGATCCATCCTTCACTGGTTTAAATCCTATCTAATGGATAGGACACAGGAAGTCATAATGGGCCCGAAAGCATCAAAACCATACAGCGAAACCCAAGGAATTCCTCAAGGCTTAGTGCACTCAGCGTTACTATTCAACATCTACTTCCAACCAATATGCAAAATATTCCAGAAGCACAAAGTAAAATACAATATCTATGCAGACGATATCATGTTTTACCTCCCATACGCTCCACCTAAACCCAACAGCTACATTCATGGTTTGAAGACATATCCAAATGACTTACAATGTATAATCTCAGGATAAATTACAAGAAAACTAAAGTAATGTTTGTAACAAAAGACAAGAACTTTAATCCACCAACAGAGATAAAACTTAAAGAAGCATCAATAGAAGTGAAAGAAAAAATATGATATGTAGGCATAACACTCCATGAAAACCTAACATTCACAATACATATCAGCAGAACAACTTGCACAATCTGGTGCAAGAGATAAGAGTGTTGGGGCCACTTGGCAATAGTGATCATAGCATGATCGCATTTGATTTCATAAATGGAGGAAGAATGGCAAGGAAATCTACAGTACTGCCTTTTAACTTTCAAAAGGGTAACTATAATAAAATGAAGAAAATAGTTAAGAAAAAACTAAAAGGAGCAGCTGCAAAGGTTAAAGACTTACATCAAGCATGGGTGTTGTTTAAAAATACTATCTTGGAAGCCCGGACCAGTTGTATTCCACGCTTTAAGAAAGGTGGCAGTCCAAAACGCTGCCAGCATATTTAAAGGTGAGGTCAGAGAGGCTGTTGTAGCCAAGAAAGCATCTTCAGGAAATGGAAAAAGGAGCCAAATTACAAAACTAGGAACAACATAAACAAGCAGTGGCAAGTTAGATGCAAGTGATAAGGCAGGCAAAGAGAGAATTTGAGAAGCAGCTTGCTGTAGAAGCAAACACATTTAATAAAGACTTTTTCAAGTACATTCATAGCAGAACACCTGTGAGAGAATCAGTTGGACCATTAGATAATAGAAAGGTAAAAGGAGCACTAAGAGAGGGACAAGGCTATAGCGGAGAGACTGAATGAATTCTTTGCTTCGGTCTTTAATGAAGATGATTTAGGAAAATTAACAATGATTGAAATGGCATTTAAAGGTGATACATTGGATAAATTGAAAGAAGTATTGATAAACCGGAAAGATATATTACAACTATTTGATAAACTAAACAGTAGCAAATCACCTTGACCGGATGGTATACACCCAAGGGTGTTGAAAGAATTGAAATATGAGATTGCAGACCTACTATTAGTAATCTGTGAACTATCATTAAAATCATCTGTAATACCTGAAGATGGGTGAATGGCCAATGGTAATGCCAATTTTTAAAAAGGTGTTTAGGGGTGATCCAGGAAACTACAGACCGGTGAGCCTGACACCAGTATCAGGCAAAATTGTAGAAACCATTATAAAGAACAAAATTACTGAACATATAGATAGTCATGATTTAATGGGAGAAAGCCAACATGGCTTTAGCCAAGGAAAGTCTTGTCTTACTAATCTGTTATATTTTTTTGAAGGTGTGAACAAACAGGTAGACAAAGGTGAGCTAGTTGATATTGTATATCTGGATTTTCAAAAAGCCTTTGACAAGGTTCCTTATGGGAGACCATTGGCAAAGTTAAAAAGTCATGGGAATAGGAGGCAGTGTACTATTATGGATCAGGAACTGGTTATAAAATAGAAAGCAGAGGGTAGGGCTGAATGGCCAATTTTCCCAATGGAGAAAGGTGAATAGTGGAGTACCCCAGGGATCAGTGCTGGGTCCACTGCTTTTTAACATATTTGTAAATGACCCGGAAATGGGAATAACAAGTGAGGTAGTCAAATTTGCAGATGACAGAAAATTATTCAGAGTTGTTAAAACCCATGAGGATTGTGAAAAATTGCAAGAGGACCTTAATAAATTGGAACACTGCACGTTTTTCTCTCAACGTGTAATCAAACTCTGGAATTTGTTACCGGAGGATGTAGTAAAGGCTGTTAGTGTAGCTGGGTTTAAAAAAGGTTTGGACAAGTTCCTGGAGGAAAGGTCCATAAACCATTATTAAGAAGGGACCCAGGATATCAATGCTTGACCCAGTACAAGCATTGCGGAACCTGTGTCTTTTGGGGAAACTGCTAGGTACGTATGACCTAGATTGGCCACTGCTGGAAACAGGATACTGGGCTTGATGGACCTTGGTCTGACCCAGTATATCATATCTTATGTTCAAATGGCAGATGATATGTGATGTGTTCAAGTGCAAAGTTATGCACCTAGAAAAGAACAACCCAAACTATGGTTACACAATGCAAAGTAGAGACAAAGGAGCTGGTACCAAAGATTGGCGATTATTCAAGTATTCAACTCTTCCTTTATTGTCCCCAACGCATTTTGGCCTGGGCCTTCTTCAGGGGGTATGAATAACAAGCCTCAAAAAATACAATGTACAAATGAAAACACATAATGTCATATAAATACAATATTTTATAAATATAAAATCATAAAACACACATAATTAATAAATGATGAAATTAAAATATGAAATCATAAAATGCTTATGAGAAATGAACATGTAATAACTAAAAACAATAAAAACATTAAAAAGTGCAAGGGTGACATATAGTAGCACAATGTACATAGGCATATATTAAAATTCTATGAATGTGCAATAGAACAATAAATAATGCACTTACATATCATAATAATCTCACATAAAAATTCAAAACACATATATAACAAATTAAAAAATGATATAGTGAATCATTAAATAAGAATATGGAATAAAAAAAGAGTGATAAAAGGAGATAAGGAAGACATATATGATACCCGCAAAGATCCAGATGGTATGTAAGGTAAATGCACTGAAAGGGAGGGAGATAGATAAATATCTATCTATCTATCTATCTATCAGTGATAAGGAAATGGGAGAGATAGAGAGCCTCACTCTTAAAAAAGGGGGAAGTACTTGAGAATCGTATCATCGGAGAAAATGAAACCATCACATTAAAACACCACCAGACAAACCATCCATAGGAGATATTAAAATAAACCAAAATTTATTGTAGATTAGTAAAAATCAAAATCCAAAAATATAAGATGGACAAGAGATTAAAAAATAAAAATTGTATATGACATGTCTCAAGACCGCAATCAAAACTAAAGCTCATTGGAAGCGTCAAAGAAAAAACAGCATATGGGTGCAATATAGGTTCTTTGACCTTTTGGCAGCCTTACTACTAAAAAGGGGGGTGGGGTGGGGGAGTAATTAGAAGTTGTATCATCGGAGGAAATGAAAATATCACATTAAAACTCCACCAGACAAACCATTCATAGGAGATATTAAAAAAACCCAAAATACATTGCAGATTAGTAAAAATTAAAAGATAAAAATTGTGTGCCATATAAAACTGTATTCAGAACAATAAAAAAACATAATCATGACCAGAATTCCAAGTGGGCATAGGTCCATTATTGAACTTGTAAAATGAAATAAAATCTCACATATAGGAACAAAATGCACGAATGTCTGCAAACAAGACTGTAAAGAGAATCCTTTAACTTACATGCAATCGTGACGTAATTATGTGAAAGAAAGAGGGAGGGCATTCTAAACGCTGTCAAAACTGTTTTACAATAACCCAACCAAATAAAGCCGCATAAGATATATAAACTATTAAAATAGCAGGTGCTAAAAACTCTCTTCGGCAAACCTAATTTTAGGAAAAAACAAAAGGCCACGGGAAACCCGGTCTCAGTAACCTGATCACAATAAAACCAAACACAAGAGATAGTCATACAAATTTAATGTTAAAAATGCACTTGAGACGCTTTCATGCCACAGTGGACTCATCAAAATCGCACCGCTCATGTAAGAACTCACCACTACTTTAAACCGTAGCTGATTCAGTCATCCAATGATGAACGGAAGTTGTGTACTGCTGCCCGTTGCCGTTTTCAAAGCAGATCTCCCGCCATGAGAATGTCAAAGGTCATCTTGTCTCAAATCATACATAGAGCATATAGATTGTACTAGACCATTAAAGAAAATGCACATTATTGAAAATGAGTGGAATGAAACAGAAGAAGAAAAATAAAAATAAAAGTAAAAATGAAAATAAAAGTAAACATTCTGGTCACCATATCTTAAAAAGGATATAGCAGAATTAGACAATGTACAGAGAAGAACCACCAAAATGGTAAAGGGGATGGAAGGCTACCCCTATGAGGAGAGGCTTAAAAGGTTAGGGCTTCTCAACCTGGAAAAGAGACGCCTGAGGGTACATATGACAGAAGTCTGTATATTAATGAATAGAGTGGAACGAGTAAAGGTAGATCGATTCTTTATGACATCAAAAAGTAGAAAGACTTGGGGACATGCAATGAAGCTACAGTATAACCCGTCTGAGACTAATAAGAGAAAATATTTTTTCCCTCAACGCGTAATCAAACTCTGGAATTTGTTACTGGAGGTTGTAGTAAAAGCTGTTAGTATAGATGGGTTTAAAAAAGGTTTGGACAAGTTCCTGGAAGAAATTATTAAAGAAGACCAAAGTAATCCACTGCTTGTCCCAGTACAAGCATTATGGAACCTGTGTGTCTTTTTGGGAAACTGCTAGGTACTTGTGACCTGGTTTGGCCACTGTTGGAAACAGGATCCTGGGCTTGATGGACCTTGGTCTGACCCAGTATGGCATTTCTTATGTTCTTAATCTACAGCAAAATGAGAAAGTTGCAGCAACTAAGACCATTCATCGCAAACAAGGACTACAGAAGAATACTTCAAGTGATGATCACGCCACACATCGATTTCTGTAACAGAATATCCAAGGCCTAATGAAACAATCGATTCGTAAAATACAACTAACTCAACACACTGTAGCGCGCGTAGTACTCAAACTACTGAAACTTGAACATATAACCCCCACACTCCAACAACTACATTGGCTCCCTGTGGATAGCAGAGTAAAATATAAATCCCTAATGCTAACTTTCAAAATTTTACATAACCTATCATCCACATACACCAGTTCACTAATTAGCCTCACAGCTAACCGCAGACAAAGAAGAGAACATGCACAAGTGGCACTAGCTATCCCACCCAAATTTAGAAAGATCAATTGAAGTACAAGTAATAGGACATTCTCCCTATAAGTGCCAATACTCTGGAACTCTCTCCTTGACAAATTGAGAAAGGTAAACGACGTGCACACATTCAGAAAACAGCTAAAAACTTATTTATTCACCGAGTATTTTGGAACTCCGAATCAAGGAACATATACTGACCCAACATAAAATGGATATCAGGAATCTCATAGACAATACCATAACTCTATGGCAATCCTTACATTTAAAGCAATGATGTAACATACCTATTGTATATATAGTTTTGTTTATTAATACCTGATATTACAACCTACCTAACCCAAAAATAATATATATAGTTAATGGTTTCATGCACAATATGTTAAATGTTTTGTTCATCTATAAACCACTTTGATTACTTGAAAAGGCGGTACTGTATATAAAACACACAAATATATAATTAGCATGAAAAACTCATATACTACACCTCTGATGTTGGGCCAGTAAAATGTATCCCAATGTACAGAGATTCTGGCCCAGAAGAATGGTAATTTATGTTAATTCCCCACTAAATCCCTTTGTGTTGATGTAGATGAAAATAGATTGTGCTAAAAGGTAAAGGAATACTTACATTTATTAAATCTTGAGCTTGGTACAAAAACATCCCATTCAGACTGTATATTATTCATTCTATTGTATCAGAGTACGTTTTAAAACAGAATGCCTTTAATATCCAACACTGCCAGTTAAATTTTTTTTAAATTAAAATAGAGCGCAATAATGAAAAGCTAATAAGAATGACATGTTAACATTTAATAATATAGTTTTTCAGTCCTTTAATATAATTATCTCTTAATTGTGAGTGTATAATGGAAAATGATCACAGAGGAAGATAGATGAGCATATAAAAAGTGAAGGATTTTTAGATGAAGTTTCACATTAAAGTCGATTGTAATGAAAGCATAATAGTAGGCAAGAGAATTTGTAGACAGCTGCCCTAGTCCATAGAAAGGAGCTAGTGGCTCCAGATAGCTGTAAAATAGTTCTGTTTAGCCCTGGGTGAACCCTTCAGACAGTGGCCAGAGTCTATGATCGTGTCCTTTACCCTTGCATTTTCAGAATTAGTACAGGGTCATCCAGTACCTTTTGAGAAATACAGTGACACAGAAGAGCCAACGGAGGATCTTAGATAGCCACAGAGGGCTCCTGAACCTCCATTTTCGTATCCGTGAGATGAGCAGGCATTAAGACAAAAGTATGGGAGAGGTTACATGAACTGCTGAAAGTGAGATGATGGATTCACAAGCTGAGAGTCAACGTTTTAAACTGATGAATAGTCCAAAGTTTACATTAATTGTCTTCAGCTCATACTTTTCTCAGAAGTTCAAGGTGAGCTGCATTCAGGTACTGTAGGTGGTTTCCTGTCCCCACAGGACTTGCAGTCTAAGTCTGTACTTGAGGCAATGGAGGGTTAAACCTGTGTCTTTTGGGGAAACTGCTAGGTACATATGACCTAGATTGGCCACTGTTGGAAACAGGATACTAGGCTTGATGGGCCTTGGTCTGACCCAGTATCGTATATCTTATGTTAAGTGACTTGCTCAAAATGACAAAGAGCAGCACAGGGATTTGGACTGGTTTCCCTGGGTCTCAGCTAGCTGCTCTAACCATTAGACTATGTCTCTAGTACTAAAAGTGTAATGGTTAACGTAGTGGACTGAGAACCAGGTATTATTGTTAGCACCGAGTGTCTGTGTAATAGGCTGTAGTAACCGGAGATCTGCACCCGTCGCTCTCTCCCAGCCTAACCATTTTCCCATTATTTGAATATAGCCCTTCAAATAAATACACAACACTGTATTCTTTGGAAAAACACACCAGGTCACAGCTTTATTGCCCAATAACAGAACCGTTTAACAAATACAACAAAACAACCAATTATACCCCCCCCCCCCCCGAAGCGGAGCGATACGTCACCCACCATACTACTAGCAAGGTGACCTCGCTTCCGCCCCCTGGCCTGGTCACCACCAGTCCAGTTACCCCCACCCCTGCCCGACTTCGCCATATCACTAGCAAAAGTCAGCTCGGGGTTCTCCGGGTCGTGGGCACCCTGCCCCTGCCCACGCAGCCTCCGGCTCCGGACCCCGGACCCCTCCGGGATCCCGCCACCTTCCCCCCCCCAGCTGTGACACCCCTCTGTCCCCCCCCCCCCACGGACCACCCAAAAATGGGCGGGAGGGCGGGACTCCGTTCCTCGCTCTTCTCTTCGGCCATGTGCTGAAGGCGCGTTCCAGCTGCCCCCAGCACATGGCCCGATTCCCGCATCTGATTGGCTCTCGCCGCGCGCGTCCCCGCGGCGGAGCCAATCATTTTAAATGATGCCCCACAATCCAGCCTGCTTGCTTACTCCTTTCGCGCCCCCCCCCCCCACCTCCAGCCGCCGGTTCTTCTCTAACGGCATGGAGCCGCTCCGGGGCCGCCACCGGTTAACGGCGGCCTCCGAGACCCTGCTCTGCAGCCTTTTAGTAACCGGAGATCTGCACCCGTCGCTCTCTCCCAGCCTAACCATTTTCCCATTATTTGAATATAGCCCTTCAAATAAATACACAACACTGTATTCTTTGGAAAAACACACCAGGTCACAGCTTTATTGCCCAATAACAGAACCGTTTAACAAATACAACAAAACAACCAATTATACCCCCCCCCCCCGAAGCGGAGCGATACGTCACCCACCATACTACTAGCAAGGTGACCTCGCTTCCGCCCCCTGGCCTGGTCACCACCAGTCCAGTTACCCCCACCCCTGCCCGACTTCGCCATATCACTAGCAAAAGTCAGCTCGGGGTTCTCCGGGTCGTGGGCACCCTGCCCATGCCCAAGCAGCCTCCGGCTCCGGACCCCGGAAACCTCCGGGATCCCGCCACCGGCATAGTCACACCTTGTGACTTTGCCGCCCCACAGTCCCTTGGGCTCAAGCTGTGACCTGGCCTCCTTGGCCCCTTACCACCTTCTCCAGCGCTTCCTGCCAATCATTGAGGAGGAGGTCAACCCCCACCGGTGCCAAATGCACCCCATCGCTTCTGTATAAACCGGCGCACGCCACATCCACCCAATCGTGGTGGACCTGACATCCCCCATGCTCCACCACCCACCTCCCAATTTGCCTATTGACCTTCGTCAAACCCCGAGACCAGCGCCGCTGCCCTCGGCATACCAGTCGCGGGATGACATCCGACCAAATAAGCACCACCCCATCAAACATTCGCAATATTTGGGCAAAGTCCCGTTTTGCTGCATTGATTAACTGCTTGCAGGTCCAAGACGTCAAATCATTTCCTCCCAGATGCAACAGCAGAAAACCAGGTGCAGTCCGTACTCGTGCATGGTGGCGCAGCAAGGGCAGCAGCTGAGGCCAGAGGAGCCCCCTCTCACCGAGCCATAAAATGTTCACCACTCCAGGGTCCAACCCCAGGTTCCGCCCGATAGGCCTAGTCTCTGCGCGCCTGCCGGCCCAGAACACAAACGAATGCCCCAGCATCCAACAGCCCAGTACACCTCTGCCCCGATCTGTAACAGAAAAACAATGGTTAAATATCCATCCCCCCCCCTCCCACATTTCCTATAACCGCACATATGTCTGAAATGCTCTGGATCGCCACCTGCCAATTGCCTGTATCTGTGAGGCCGACATTCCCGCACTGGCTGCGCTAGTTGCAGCCCCGATGCGAAAAGAATGCGCGGCAAATTGGCTAGCGTCGATCCCCAGCCGCTGCAGCCCCAAACGCATAACCGCTGTAACCTGATATCTGGTGACCAGCCGAGCGTCCGCATGCACGAACAACCCCTCTGTCTCCTGTGGGCGCACTTCGAGGAAAGACATCAATGCTTTCACTGGGCACGTGTCTCCAGAAATCGCCCTCAGGACTATCCAGTTCCCTCTGCCACGCTGGTCCGTTTTTGACCTCTGCAACAGGACCGCCACGCGATCCCCCTGCACCTGCACATGCTGCCTTAACAAGCTACGCCCCACACCTCCCCTCGTGGACTCAGCCACTAATTCCCCCACCCGAAAGGCTCCGAAGAAGGCCAGGCAGAATATTGCCTTAAAGAGCCGGGCTTCGTAACCTGACGCTGCTACCTCGGGCAACGCCGCACACAGACCCCTTAACAATTCATGCGTTACCGGGCGCCTCCTATCCGGCAACACCTGCCTCGCCCGCCCCCATCCTTGCATAAGCTTCCTTACCAGAAAACCCTGTCCCATTGGGGCCCAACCAGCTGCTTTCGCAAAAAAGAGAAACCCAGCTAGATGTCCCCGCACCGCAGTCTGCGAGGCACCCCGCCTCCGCGCATGAACTATATATCCTCCTAATAAGAGATCCGAAACCTGCCCACCACACCACCCGTGCTGTCGCAGAAATTCCACCACCCTCACGTATCCTCTGCAATATGCCTCCCAGGTTCGCTCAGCCACCGCGCCGCGCAGCATCTCTCTCATCTCTGCAGGCCAATGCTCCATAAACTCCAAGGGACCTCGCATCCCACCGCTGCGGCCTCTGGCGCCAACTTCCGGAAACGATCCCACTGCAATCGTGAAAGAGCATCAGCAATACTGTTATGAAGCCCTGGGATATGCCTCGCTCTCAATGTTACATTCCTGCACAAACAGTATAAAACAACTTTTCGCATTAATGCTGCCACTTGTCTGCACCGTGGCGTATAATTATTCACCACATTCACCACTGCTTCATTGTCGCACCACCACACGATTTTTTTGTTACGCAATTTATCTGGCCACAACTCCAAAGCCACCAATATCGGGAAGAGCTCCAGGAACGTAATATTTCTTAATAGTCCCTCCTCTTCCCATGCCGCCGGCCATCTCCCGGCGCACCATTCCCCTCCAAAATAGACACCTAATCCCGTTCCCCCCGCCGCATCCGTGAACAACTGCAATTGCTCACTTGAACGCTCCTCATCGATCAGGACCGCCGATCCATTGAATTCAGTCAAGAAACATCCCACACGAACAGGTCCTCGCGCAAACTACGGTTGATACGTATTCGGTGATGAGGCTTAGACACACCCGCCGTGGCTGACGCCAAGCGCCGTAGGAATACACGACCCATGGGTATGACACGACAGGCGAAATTCAATGACCCAATCAACGCCTGCATTTCTCTCAACGTGTACTTCGCGGATGCCAGGGCATTCGCTACCAATACCCTTAGCTTCACCACCTTCTCCGGGGGCAGTCGCGCCACCATTTCCACGGAATCCAACTCGATGCCCAAAAAGGTTATCTTAGTCGCCGGCCCTTCGGTCTTTTCTTCTGCTAACGGCACCCCCAATTCCCCCGCCATCTCAACAAAACCCTCTAACAAGGCCATGCATTGCGACGTCGCAGCTGCTCCCACAAACAAAAAATCATCCAAATAGTGAACCACACTGGCGCAGCCAACACGCTTCTCGACAACCCACTGCAAAAAAGTGCCAAATTTCTCAAAAAACGCGCAGGACACCGCACAGCCCATGGGCATACATTTGTCGAAGTAATACTCCCCTGTGACGTGGAAACCCAGCAGATGAAAAGACGACGGGTGCACCGGCATCAAACGAAAAGCGGCCTCAATGTCCACTTTAGCCATCAGCGCTCCGTGCCCGGCCTTTCTCACTAATCCAACCGCCTTGTCAAATGATGCATAGCGGACCGAGCAGCATTCCCGCGGAATGTGGTCATTGACCGATTCCCCCTCCGGATACGAAAGATTATGAATTAACCGGAACTTCCCTGGCTGTTTCTTCGGAATAACACCCAACGGGGAAACCACAAAATTCCGAAACGGGGGCTCCGGAAAAGGGCCCGCTATCCTACCCAAGGTCAACTCGCCGTGTAACTTAGCCTGGACCACATCCGCAAAGCGACGCACCGACGGCCCATTCCTCCCCACCTTACTCCCCACCCCCCCCCCCACTACAGGAATTACAAAACCTTCAGTAAAACCTTTCAGCAAGACCTCCCCGTCCCGTTTTTTTGGATAATTACAGAGCCACTCCCTCAACACCCTTACACGTATAGGAGAGGGGGCCACGCTGAAAGCTGGGCTCTCACTTGGCCCCTGGAAGCGCGCTACCACTGAGGCCCTTTTTGATACATTTTGTCGCGGAATGCCCTCCCCCGCAGTTCGCACATGCGTGCCGGAACTTGCAATCCGGGAACGGGCAGGAGGACTTGTTAAATCTCCAACATACATCCCCAACTCCGCCCCCTGGCATGATCGCCCCCCCCCCCCCCGCCGCCCGAAAGGATCGGTTTCCGACAGCCTGGGCACTACCCGCTGGTTTCACCGCCCCTCCCCTTCCAACCCCCACGCCCGACCTGATTGACATTTGCGTAAGCCACAAGTTGATATCCTGGCTGCCCCAAGACAACAACCTGTTCTCTTCCATTTTATCCCGAAACTTTTCATCGTAATTGAGCCATGACCATCCTTCGTGCATCTGCGACGCCTCGAGAATAGAGTCCGCGTAAGACAAAAGCATCCCGTACTGTTCCGGGTAACGTTGTCCCCAGACACTCGTCAAACGCAAAAAGGCCCTCACCCAATTCACTACCGTCCGCGCCACCTTACGCACCCTCCCCGCTTTCTCATCCTCCTTTCTCTTCTTTTTGCTTTCCCCCGTACGCTTACGTCCCTCCAACAATCGGAAAATGTCAATGTACCGCCTTTTACGGATCCGTTGCCTCAACTTCTTTGGGACCCCTTCCCACAATTCCGACAAGGCCGTAACCCCTGTGGCTCCCGCTCCGGCAGCCCCCTGCTCCGCGCACATAGCCCTTTCTGATGAGGATCCCGAGGACGAACTCGAGGACGACGACGTGGAGGAATCGGATCCACGCCTGCGACGGCAAGTATGCCGCCGCTTACGATTCGCTTTCCCCGCCTTCGCCCGCCGCACCCCCCCCTCCCCCCCAACTTCCTGCGCCCCATGCAACTCACCACTGGCTGCCGCCTCAGGGGACTCCAGGACTCGCTGTGGATGCACATCTCCGGACCCGACTGCCACCGTTCGCGGCACACTCTCTCCGAGCGCTGCTGATCCACCGGCGGGACCACCGCGTGCTGGCGTTGCCTGCACCTCGCCGCTCTCCATCCCGTCCTGATGCAAGCCAGAGAACCTTGGTCCGATGGAAGCCATGGCCGGAACCTGTGGAGACAGAAAGGGGAGAACCGCAGGGGGAACAACAGAAGGCCATACAGCCGGCCAGGCCCCTGCCCAGTCCGGCCTGGAAGGCCCTTGCCCCCCTCGTGTCCAGTGCTCCCAACCATGCTGCCCCATTGCCCCACCACCTCCTGGCCCCCCCCAATATATCTCACTCCCACCCACACTCGAAGGAACACCATATCCCAGGCCCACCCCCGCATTCCACCCAGGTATAGCACCTAGCCCCGCTGCAGACCCCTCTGCCAGCCCGTCGTCCCCTTCACCCCCTTCTCGCCCCACTCCCGAATCCCCCACTGCATGCTGCCCCCCAATCGCAGCCCTGAGCCCCCTACCCCCCCCCCCCTAAGCCTGAAGTAACCCTAGCTCGTCTTCCCCGTCCCAAGCCACCACGCTGCCCTGCCCTTGCCGGCCCGGCCCGCCCTCCTCCTGTAGGCCCCCTTGATCCCACAGCTCCATGTGGCCCTCCAAACCCACTTTCTCCAGGCCCAGCCCTTCCTGACCTCCTTCCTCCTTTTGCACCTCCCTGCTGCCCGTTGCCCCTGCCTCTGTCCGCCTCACTAGGAGACTTGTGCCCTTTTCCACCCCTTCCTCTCCCCAAACCCCCTCCCCTGCTCCTTTTGCCGCCCGGCATGCCAACTCCCCTATCGCACCACGGCAGATGATCTGCCCCCTTTCCTGTCTAATAACCTGCTATCCGCCCCAGAGCCGTTCCGCGGCCCCCCCTCCTACTCCGCGGTCGAACACGTGCACACCAGCCGCACCGGCAATCGACCCCCCGTCCGCAGCGCCTCCCCCCCAAGCCACTACAATTAATACTGACCAGACCCGCCGCAGTCTCGCCGTTCCGTATCCTGCACTTCACCGCTGCCCGCAAAAACACTCCGTTCCTCGCTCTTCTCTTCGGCCATGTGCTGAAGGCGCGTTCCAGCTGCCCCCAGCACATGGCCCGATTCCCGCATCTGATTGGCTCTCGCCGCGCGCGTCCCCGCAGCGGAGCCAATCATTTTAAATGATGCCCCACAATCCAGCCTGCTTGCTTACTCCTTTCGCGCCCCCCCCCCCACCTCCAGCCGCCGGTTCTTCTCTAACGGCATGGAGCCGCTCCGGGGCCGCCACCGGTTAACGGCGGCCTCCGAGACCCTGCTCTGCAGCCTTTTAGTAATCTGGCTAAACCTGGAATACATACGTACAATCACCCCAGTTTATAAAGTGGACAATATACAATTTGTAATGCCTAAAAAGCCATTCTGAGGACCCAGAAGGTGTGGAAATAAAAGGTTATAACTACGGGTAAAATCTTCACATTGAGATCATTATGAGATTCATGTGGTTCCCAGACTGCTACTATTACCCACCCATATGGACCAAACGTATCATTTCCAAGTGTGTAAGGGATACATATGTTGTATCTGTAAATATTTGTAACAACCCACTGCATACTTGCTGGTACCCAACAGCTCCAAAAGTGAAAGGGATACCCTTGAGTTGTGGCGCCACTTTAAAATGAGATTACAATGATGTCATGGTGTAACATTGTAGTCGTCATGAATGGTGCTACTGTGGTATGTTTAAAATAGGACGTCATACAATGTAATCCAATTGTAATGCCAATGTGTAATTCCACATAAGAAATTTTATCACAAAATGCAGGATATAACTCCCACGTACATATTAAAAAACTCTTGAGACATGCTGGCTGTTATACATTGTTCTCAAAATAGAAAGACAGCTGGAAAGGGAGTTAAACACCAAGTTGGACCCAAAACTAACAGCAAAGTGCATAGAGTGGGGACTTGGACCACGACACGGAGCATCAAGGCGGGAGTGAGAACACACTTTGAAATGGTGTAATGTTTCAAGGTGGAACGTCATATAATTAAATACAGAATTAGCATCATCAGAGGGCTACCAGGAGTCAACGCCAACTCGACGGCACTTAACAACAACAACAACAACATCCTCAGTAAAAAAGCATATATGTTTAATCTAAAACCTTATTAAGCATTAGTAAACTGCAGCATATGTAGTTGCTAAAATTGTCCAGGGCACCAATATATAAAATTGATGGCCACCACTATAAAAAATATCAAAAAATGGACTCAGTTGAGTGGGGGGTACCTTGAACAGTTAGATCTTTCATAAGGAACCAAATAGTCGTGTATCTAAAAATAATGAAGGGGACCAACATAGAAAAGAAACCATGATGAAAAAGTAAACAACTAGTATAACATCGTAAGCAACCGACAAAGAGAGGGGGTGGGGTGGTCCTGTACATGTTTCAAAATTGATAATTCATGAGATGAAGGATAACTCCAGATATGTGTGGAAAAAGGTCAGACCAAATTATGAATATAGAGATCATAAAAATAAAAATCCACCAACATGATGTGAAAAGCAGAGATAAATTAATAAATTGAGTTAAACAAAATAAGACAGAGAAAGAGCTGGGGACTAGGATATATCTAGCGGAATGGTAAGGAAACAGAAGCAAAGGTTGATGGTTCCCCAAGTTTCTGTAGGTGTAAAGATCTATTTTGCTTTGATTGTTTCTCTCCCCCCACCCTCCCCAGGAGGTGCTGCCTTAGGCCAGGGGTGGCCCAAGGGGGGTGCGGAGCCTCATTTGCATAAATATTTGCATAATGTTAACATATTCCTTAAGAGGCATGTTTACTAAAACTTAGTGTATGGATAAAGAAAGACTAAAAGATTTCTACATTACTATAATCCAGTGCCAACCGCCAGGCACATTAGGAACTACTACAAACACTGCCCATTTAGAACCCATAACAACCACTTAGGTCTTTAACAGAGCTTATATAAGATGCTTCATACAAACGGGAAAACAGCTCTACTCTCTAACTGTATCACAGTAGTTTTCAACTAGCAAGACTAAAAATAAAAATAAAGGAAAAGGCAGACCTCAAAAACTTTAGAAATTCCCCATTGGTCACTTCCGTGAACCCGGGTGCTTTCATAAGTATACCACATCAACGGTCCGCTTAAACTTTTCCTATCAACATACAGTGGATTTAATAGCTGGATGTATGATCACAAACAGTAAATCATCCTAAACACATGAATACCACCGTACCACTCTAAGTTTTGAACTGTGGTATTCATGTGTTTAGGATGATTTACTGTTTGTGGAGATGTAGGATGTAGTGGTATATAAAAGAATTAATTGAATTAGAAAATATGTTATATAAGTAGTTTGAACAAAAATACTGTGATATAGTTAGAGAGTAGAGCTGTTTTCCTGTTTGTATGAAGCATTTAGAACCCATAGCAAACCCGCCGTATCATAACAGCACTACCAGGACTCACAAAGCACCAGACCCTACCTATCAAAAGGCAACACTGCAAATATTAAATCAATACATTTCAGAGAATAGCAATACATGGTCTATGGGGAAAGAGAACAAGTGGCAATATCAAATAGAAACTACATAAACAGAGTACCTCAGCTCAGTTACACATGTAGAACATAGACCATCACCAAACAAAGAACAAGGAATCACAATTTAGAAATAGGAAGACAATAATTAAACTGGGAACCCCAAAAGCCAAACTTGGAATGTACAACACTGTAGAAATAAAACTATAAATTAATTTCCTCTTGTACTAAACAATGCACAGACATTAATGATGCACATTTCCCAGAGTTGACATAGTCCAGTTAATAAATTCAAAATAAAGAGATATTTTTCTACCTTTTGTGCATTTTTTTTCAGTTGCAATTGCTCCAGCCACTTTCTTCTGGTTTCTTCATGTCTTCTGCTAACTCTCCATCGTCTGTTGTCCATTTGTCCTTTCTTCTCTCTTCTAGTTTTTTTCCATTCTCTCCCTACATCTGCTTTAACATACTATCTTTCTCCTTTTGCTTTTTCCTCCATCTCTTTCTTTATTCCTTTTTCATGCACTCAAATTTTACCCTTCCATCCTCAACCCCCACTTACTCTCCCAATACCTGGCCAATTGTAGATTTTTCTTCCCTCCCACACAAAATATTATTCCCCTCTCCAGTTCACTTTCCCAGCCCCATCCCGTTCTAATCCTCCCCCAACATCAGCTTCCTTCTAGTTCCAGCCCCACCCAGCATCCGCTCCCTTTAGTCCCCGCATCAGCCCATTTCCAGTCCTAGCCCCCCCATCATCCTATTTTAATACTATCCTAGCACCACCATCAGCCCATTTCTAGTCCTTTCCTAGCCCCACCATCAGCCCATTTCCAATCCTAGCTCCCCTCCACTCAGCCATTTCCATTCCAAGCCCCCCTCCCCATCAGCCATTTGCAGTTCAAGCCCCCCCCCTCCACTCAGCCCATTTCCAGTCATAGCAACCCCCAGCCCATTTCCAGTCCTAGTAACCCTCCCCACAGCCCATTTTCAGTCCTAGCAACCCCCCACAGCCCATATCCAGTCCTAGTAACCCCCTAACCCATTTTCAGTGCTAGCAACCCCCCAGCCCATTTCCAGTCCTAGTCACCCCCCAGCCCATTTCTAGTACTAGCAACCCCCACAGCCCATATCCAGTCCTAGTAACCCCCCAGCCCATTTTCAGTATTAGCAACCCCCCAGCCCATTTCCAGTCCTAGTAACGCTACCCACCGCCCATTTTCAGTCCTAGCAACCCCCCAGCCCATTTTCAGTCCAAGCACCCCCCTCCCCTCCCGAAGAGCCCCGCGTCTAGCTAAAAGGGAAACAGAGGCCCCGGCTCCCCTCTACAGCTGCCAAAGCGAAGTGTGCCTTTTCCCTTCACTTCGACAGCTCTACTGATGTTTAGAACGCTGCCACGCTGAGGTCAAAGGAAACTTCCTGTTTCCTGCGCTCAGCGTGGCAGTGTTCTAAACATCAGTACAGCAGCCAAAGTGAAGGGAAAAGACGCACTTCACTTCGGCAGCTGTTAGAGGGAGCCGGGGCCTCTCCGGCTCCCTCTAAAGCTGCCCTGCCTGCTGCCGGTTTTCAGGATGTTGTTTGCGCAGGGCCCCTGAAACGCAGGGCCCTGTGCAAACATTCTTGCTCAATGGACGGGTCGGCCCTGCCTTAGGCAACCACCTAGTTTCCTAATGGTTATGCTGGCTCTGGATATAGAGAAAGAAGTGAAGAAGACAGAAGATGAGAAAAGGAATGGCAAATGGATGGAGATCTGTGCAGAAAGAAGTCCATTATCTTGGTGTTATGTTGGATTCTACACTCTCTATGGGGGTCATTCTGTGGCACGAATAACGGGGATGTACGTTCCTGCTATTCGTGCAAATGTGGCTGCCAACAAAAGGCTCCTTGTACGTACAGCCGAGTCGTATGGGGAGCCTTAGACAGGGGGAGGATGGAGAGAGAGGGTGGACATACAAGGCCTATTCTGAGGTCGGCCCTTTATATCCGGGGTCGGGCAGGTAGACAGGTAACTTATTCCATCTCAGAGGTGGTAACTTATTCCACCTCTAAGTCCCCCTGGATGCAGGGCTTTGGTGGCAGACGGCATAGACAAAGGAGGTAAGTGTGCAAGAGGTTTCCCACAGCTGGACCCTGGCCATAGGAGGTCGGATCAGGGGTCTGACAGCGGGGAACAAAACTTTTCAGTGGCAGCTGGAGATTGCGGCTCCTTACTTTAATTCTGTTTATTGAAATTTTCAAAAACTATACAATGTTCACAAAATATAGAGAAACACAATAAGTCAACAATAGAAATAATTCAAAAGAGAAATAATACAAACAAGTACATTAACTCACATCTTGGGGAGAAAACCATAAGAAATTAATAACAAGACAAAACAGGGCAAGGAACACTGAACCAAAGAAAGGTGTCCCAGCCACACAAAGCAGTCATTTAATTATACCCTCCCACCGCCTGACAATTTCTAAATGACAGCATAATGACATAAAGGAAAAGCAAAAGTCACTGCGCTTTTTCCTTATCAAGAATCCACCTTTCCAAATCCGAAAATGACAAAAAGACAAACCTGTCATATCCAAGAAATACTAAGCATTTACAAGGGTAGCGCAAGAAAAAAGTAACGCATAAGGCAAGAGTTCTAGACTTGAGAGCAAGAAAGGACTTCCTACGTGCTTGTGTTGAGCGAGATACATCAGGAAAAATAGAGACCTTATCACCACAATAGAGATTGTCCCTTTTCCGAAAATAAGCTTTAAGAATAGAGACTTTATCTTCTTCAGAAACCAAAGGTACTAATAATGTGGCTCTAGTGGAAATAATATCTTGAGTGTCTTCCAAGAAGGCAGTCAAGTTAAACCCATTTTATCTTCAAGAACAGCTACTTCCCCTTCCCCAACACCTGGAGAAACAATTTTTGAGGAAATATAATAACATTTAGCAAACACTATAGCATCGGCGGTGGGGAGGAGAAGAACATCTTTTAAATATTTCCTAAACAGTATTGATGGAGATAATAAACTACTAGAAGGAAAATTTAAAACTCTCTAGCCATATTTTCTAAATTCCCAAGTTTTTGACACATAATAGAACTTTCTTTCATGGTAGCAGACTGGAATAAAGAAAACGATTTAACCTGCGTATCTATACTCGAAATAGATGAATGCAAAGTTCCAATCTGACTATCAAGATTCTGAAATTTAATAAGTGTCCCTAGTAAATTGACATGAAGAGGGAATAGTCTCAGCAAGAATCTGTTCAGTACGATTGACTACTTGCCAAATATCCAGAAGAGAGATGGAGGAGACTTATGAGTCACCAGGAGGAATGGAGGGCTCCGACCAAGAAACCATTTTGGGGAGCATAACTTCCTTCTGTGAACTCAAAACACCGGACTGAGGCACAGCAGACAATTCCAAAAAACCAGGAGGAAGAGGAGGGGTATGCTCAGGAGAGCTAAGACTTGGCCCCTCCAGCGAGGGGTCAAAAGGAACAGTACCTGGTGGTGTTAAGACTGGTGTAGATATTACATGCTTGTCCATAGGGCCACCAGCAGACACAGCCACGAGAGTTTTCTTTTTCCTTTTACCACCGGGCATCGCCACTTCACAGATCTATAAATACTCCCAATGTACTAAGGGACTCACAAGGGGCATACGTTCCCCTTGGAAAACACCCCATAGAAAATGCTCCAACAAGCGCCGTAAAGCACTCTAGATATATTAAGGAGCTTCAAAATGACATCTGGAGTGACTGCCCCGCACGGGCCGGCTCTCTCCAGCACCAGCTGTTCTCAACTCTCCACAGCGTGTGAAACTGCAGGCAACACTCTCCTGCGGCTTCTTAATGGAGCCGCAGTACCATGGCAACATGATTCCATGGCACCACGGCTCCATTAAGGAGCCTGACTGAGTTAGTCAGATAATTGACTGGACGTCGGGGGTGCCTGAATAGGGGCACATTCTGGACATCCAGCCACTGTGCTGCGATTCTGTTCCCGCGGGGATGTCTAGACCCCACGGGAGCAGAATCGGCTGCATCTCCTGGCCATCCGGATGTCTGTACATCAGGACGGCCTGAAGACGTACAAAACAGAATGTGCCTCACATATTCTCTTAATACTTAAGACTGTTCATTCCACTTTTGACAAATAAAGGATGATCAAGGGTTTAAAATGTTCTCTAATGTCCAATGATTTTTGAATGGTGGTTCAATTGATTATGATGTTCTCTCTTGATTATTGTAATGTCATGTATTTTGGACTACACAATTGCCTACTCTGCTCATCACAATTAATACAGAATGCTGCTGCCTGGGTTATCTTTATGCAAGATGGATTATGCGCCCATTGATTTGGCTGCATTACATTCGCAGCAGGTTGAACAACATATTCTAGTTAAATGTTTATGTAATATTCATCGGATGTTACATGCAGATTACAGCATCGAACTGTCTTCCCTGCTAATGCCATACATACCAGGCACTTTGATCAAGTCAGCAAAAGCTTCCCAAAGTTCCATCTGTGAATCTTACTTAACAAGTCGGAGAACGTGCACAAACTTTCTCTGCTGTAGGTCCTGTCAATTAGAATTCAGTTCCCTTAACTATTCGACAACAGAGTGATCACTTGCAATTTCAGAAATTGCTAAACACATATTTGTTCTCAGGGTAATAAGAGTTGTAAGTTATGGTTTGGAGGAGTGGCCTAGTGGTTGGGGCAAGGTACTTCAGGCCGGAAGGTCGGGGGTTCAAATCCCACTAGAGGACAACAACCTTGGCCCGGAGGGACTGGGGTTTCTAGTCCCACAGGTGCTGCTTGTGGTCTTGGGCAAGCCACTTAACCCTCCATAGCCCATGTTCCCTGTAAAATAGTTATCTCCAAGTTATAATGCCCTGTTCAATGTAATTTCAGTTTGTTCAATGTAAACCACACTGATGCAGAATAGCACAGTATATAAGAGAATGTAAATAAATAAATAAATTATGTGGGAGGTTTTGGGAGTTTTATTATCTTTACGAGGGCTGTATGTGCTTAGATTATGTATGTTGCACTTGTAACTCACCTCATAATGTTGTGATAAGTGAGAAATAAATGCAAATAAATGAAAGTAACCAAAGTTGCAGCACACCCAAGAACTCTCACAACAGACCTAGTAAGGGGCAGAATGAGAGTTATGGAGTTTATGTGAGTTTCAAGGAAGGAATCAGAGAAGTTGCATCATCAAGGAACCGATCAAGGCAAGTGGCATCATCAAGGGACAACTTGGAGCCAAAGAGCAGTTGAAAGCCTTACGTGAGAAGGGTGCCCTGGGGGGTAAGTGTACAACACCCCCCGATGCCACCTGGCATCTCTAACCTATTTGTTTGAAAAGAGGATGCGTTAAAGACAGGAAGTTGCTTTTCAGATGCAGAATAATAATCTGTCTCACTTAAAAACTCACCCATCCCACTGGCTAAGTCTTAAGAGGCCATATGCCTTATAGCTTTGCTCCGTTCTCAGTTGATCTTACCTAGTGTAAATTGTTCCCAGTCAAGGCCTTGCTGTCTTATCTCAGAGTTGCCAATTTGTTTTGGAGTGTCTTGCCTGTCTCTCCCAGAAGCAGCCCCAGTGGCATACCGAGGCCCCTACACAAATATGTGCTGGCTTTGAAAAAGGTGCAAATGTCTGCACGTACTGTATGCCTGTATGTGTGTTTTAGAAAATAGGCATTATGTCACGACTACACCTCCCTTCTGCTCAAATTATACATGCAGACTGTGTAAAAGCAAACACACACTTTCCATGCCCCTACCTGTGTATGCACGCCACACCATTTCCTAAAAGTCCTTTCCTGGGTGTAGAAAGGCTTTATACATGGAGAAAGCAATGGGAAATTACCCCACGTGTCCTTTGGACAAAACTGCAAGTGCTATACAAATCCCAATAATAATAATTCATCAAACATCCTTAATAGATATCTTTAGGGGGCCTCTTATTAAAAGGCGCTAAGCAGTTAGCGTGGGTTTCAGTATGCGCTAACTACAGGCTGTGGCCGCGGTAACTGTTGGTACAGGGCCAGCACAGTTAGTGTGGACTGATTTCTGTGCTAACTGTGCATGGTATATTGGGTGGTAATTAGGCAGCTTAGGGGCAGAGAGCAGGGTGAACGCCTTGCCCTCAAGCATGCACATGCTAACTGCAGAACTACATTGACGAACACACTCCCCTTGATCTGTACCAACATGGTTTCAAAAAGAACCACGGAATTGAAACCCTTTTTACCTCACTTCTGGACTCCCTATACCTACACACCCAGAACCCCACCCAAGGATGCCTCCTTATATTCCTTGAACTATCATCAGCCTTTGACTCCCTCCCCCATCATCAACTACTATCCAGACTCCATGAAATAGGACTGAGAGATACGACCCTAAAGTGGTTCCACTCCTACTTAGACAACCGAACCCAACAGGTCCGTATAGGGAATGACACATCCCTTCCATTCACCCTACAACAAGGTGTTCCCCAGGGATGTAGTCTTTCTGCACTCCTATTCAATATCTTCCTTCAACCAGTTTGCAAGATTTTCCAAAGCCATGGAATCTCATACCAACTCTATGCAGATGACATTATGTGCTTCACCCCATTCAACTTAGCAACCCCTGACTTTACCAGCTTAAACAATTGCCTTACAAACCTAAAAACTTGGCTCCTACAGCACAACCTCCTAATTAACCAATCTAAAACGTAAGCCCTACAAGTATTCACCAATACATCATACACCCCACCAACAACCATTACTCTCAGTGACCTCACCCTTACCTTAAAAAAACAAGTAAAATACCTAGGAATCATACTTGACCAGAACCTCACATTTACCGAACAGATAAGGAGGACAGCTAATACAATATATGCAAAACTACGTACCCTTCGGAACCTCCAACCTCTCCTGAATCCTGACTCCTTCCGTACTGTCTGCCAGGCTCTCACAATCCCCTCCCTTGATTACTGCAACCTTATCTACCAGGGCCTCCCTAAGAGCAGCATACACCCTATCCAAATGGCCCAGAACACTATAGCTCGTCTCATCACAAACAACCCCAGACAATCACACATCACGCCAATCCTCTATGATCTCCACTGGCTTCCCATCCAACTCCGAGTTAAATTCAAAGTTATCACTCTCACTCACAAAATCATCTCCAATGAGTCAGCACCATGCCTCTCCTTACTCCTATCTAGCTCCAACAGAACACACCGCACCATCACCAAAAATCTCCTTGCCATCCCAAACTCCAAAAGGCATAGCAAGCAAACCACCTGTAACCAAACTTTCTCCCTCTATGCCCCTTCTCTATGGAATGCCCTTCCATACGAACTAAGAAACTGCTCAGATCACATAGAGTTCCGGAAGAAATTAAAAACACATCTCTTCCAAGAACATTTTTCCCTACCACCATAACCCACACCTGACAACCCACCTCTAGTATCATACTCCCCCCCATCCTACCCACCTCACCTTCTAGCAGCCCCTCTGTAACCTGTAGAAACCTATGTAAATAGTTGATACTATAATAATGCAAATCTATGTAAATAGTTGGTCATTGTAAAAAGTTTTGTTGTTATACCGTTATATATCCATTTTCAATGTGAGCAGTTGAAACACACTGCATTGTTATGTTCTCCGTAAACCGTCTTGAATCATAGAAAGACGGTATAAAAAAACCTGTTAAATAAATAAATAAATAAATGAGCAATTAGCACGGATACAATTATGTTTACCTCAGTAGGTGGAGGTAGGTGCACCCGTGCGTATATGGGCCTGCAGTAGGTCACGGCTCACCATATTAACTGATGGGAATATGCTGTTTACTCGCCCAATAGTTAATGCGGGAGGTGCTCCACTTAAAATGTCATGGTTGTGCAGGCTATTAGCACGTTAAGTGCAAACCACAACATGCTTTATCAAAAGGGCTCCTTAAAGTCTCCCTTTGCTGTATTCCCTCATTTCTGCTTCCTAATTCCACTCTATCCCAACCCAACTTTCTGATTTACCAGTGTAATGTATGTCCCTTGTTCACAAATCTGAAAAGTACAGAAGGAATGAATAATGACAGTGTAGAAAGACAAAAGATCATGATGTCTGAAATCAGACTTTATTTGATGCAAAGAAACACATCTGTTCACATCAATAAAAAGTACATTAAAAACATCCTCTAGGTGATATGTCTATCACATTCATAAAAATGTTAAAAATGCCCGTGCTAGACGTTTTTTTGTTACATAATTTAAAAACATTATTTTGAAAACTAGTTAAAAACACTTGTCTAACTTGGGATGACAGACAAAAGGATATAAAAATCCAGACTTCTCTAGGATTTGTATTACAATCTGTTGGTATTCCAAGGATACGGGGGGAGAAGACACAGAGAAGACCAATGACTTGAGACAAGCAAAATTCACAACAAACAAACTCACATGTGGTTTTGTAATCACAGGCTACAGTTGGGAAAGACACTAAATGTCACCATGGGTTAACCAGAAGCATACTACAGGGAGCTTCTATCAAGGGAAGGGTGCCCAACTGGCCCCATGTTTTGGGACAGGATGACCCAGCCTTGTTTTGTCCATTGCATGCATGATTTCCATATAAAGATCGAGACTGCAATTACATATGTGCAATGAAGGCAAAACCAGAATTGGACCAATCTGTCCTAAATAAATGAGTCCATGCGCCATTCAAAGGATCTGGGTAGACCATTTGATGAATCACATCCTCCCTAATTACCTCTTTATGACAGTTACCTACAACAGTCACTCTCCAGGACAAATGGGTTGGGAGTCAATGAATTTGTTAAGAACAGAAAATCTATTTATCAATCTGACATGCATGTTAATGGACGTTATTTACTGCAATTTATTTGCAATGGAGCCTGTTTACTAATAACATGGGGGGGGGGCTATTCAGTGCCCATGGCTAATGCAGCTAGCCACTGGCATTGAATTTAAGCCCAGATATTCAATGCCAGGGTCACATCTGGCCGAGCATTGAATATCTGGGTTTGCCGCATTGCTGTAAGGCTAACTGGGCAGTGGCAATATTGAGCCGCTGCCCAGTAAGCTAATATGGCAAAAGTTAGGCCAGAGTTTGCTGCATCTCACTTTTGCCATGCATTGCCAACTGGACAGCAGCTCAGTATTGCTGCTGCCCAATTAGCTATGGGTGCCGCCTGGGCACCGTCCCGGAATGTCATCCCAAAGCCCCGATGCTAATTGCTTAGCTTCAGAGCATGTAGTGGTAGCACTCGGGTATATTCAGGTCTGCAAGCCGTGGAAATGTCGCTGAATATCGGGCCCATAATGTATTATATATTACGGCTTCAGAAACAGAACTAAGAATTTGGGCGATAAGACTTTTGTTTGGTATCATCAAAGTCTGTCAGAAAGCGATTTCACAGAAAGCTGGACAAGCGTACAGATGCATTCTCGGTGTAGTTCTCTTTATGCATATATTATAGATTCGGTTCATACTTTGTATAAATTCATCTTATATGACTGATAACCCCAAACCAGCCCATCCTAGAAACATTGAATATGGCGGCCTGTAAGGACATTAGACCAATTCATTCTGCCCGTTCCATTGCTGGTGAAAGGCACAGACTCCAGTTGATTTCTGGCTTTCTTTTCATTTGTTTGCAATAAGGAAACCCCTATGCTTATTCCACTTTTTCTTGATTTCTCTTACTGTTTTTCTTCTCCCGCCTCCGTGAGAAGACCTTCATGCTTTTAGCACTTTCCATGAGAAAGCCTATTCCTTTTGAAATAAAACTTTCGGCAACATAGAAGCAGACTCTCCTCCTCCCCCTCCATTCTCTACATACACTAGTTAAAAGTGAGACTCTAATTCTACATTTCAAGTGTAATAGTGTTTTCAGAGCATGCAAGTTAATACCGTCTCCAAAACTTTTCATGTTTGGTCTATGCAATGAAGGACAATGCACACTTGCCAACAATCAGCCTACCTGTGTGTTTGCTGTACACATTGTGATGACATCAATGGCATCATTCTTAACTATGAGGACAGTTCCATTATGGGGGTACTTAACAGACCACCAGCTGTGGATCAAAGTCTGCAAGTACTTTTTAACCATGAATTTGCACAAGAGAACTTCTGCATCTGCTTTTTTGGGTGGGTAGGTCTTCTATAGAAAATGACGCGTGCAGACTTGGAAACAGAAAATCCAACATACAGCTATACAGTCAATATATAAATTAAACTATCTAATGGTTTCAAATCATGTGTATATTTGGTGACATTATCCATTTGAGTACTGTGCCTAAGTTAAGCATTTCAAGTTATACCTGCTATTTGTGTGGGCCATTTGTGGCTAATTTTATAAGTTTTCTAAAAACATATAAGGCCTACGTTACACATAGAAAAGGGTTTTTATAGAATTGTGCAATCGCATATCAGCCTAAAACGTTGGCACACACAAAGCGTGTACCTTCTCTTACTTGATCTGCCATAGCTGGCTCCTGAGGTAGTTTGGACAGAGCAGAGACAGAGTGTTATGATGTACATATGCAGTTAATATAATACGCGGGAACACATGTAAAGTACCTACACACGTTTATTGGGCATTTCTAGGCTATTAGGGCTGATCTGGGGGCCATAGATGTCTATGTCTCCGAAAAACTGGTGTGTTTTTGGACTTCTCATGTAGTCTGTTATAAAATTACCAATCTGTGACTGAATATTGATGCTTAGATATGTAAGTTAGGTGGCTAAATGTCACTGCCTCCTTTTTTAGATGGATTATTTTGGCCATATAATGATTTATATGTCCAAAATTTATTTATTTATTTAGCTGTATTTATATCCCGCTTTTCACCAGGTCAAAGCGGTCAATTGGGGGATACATTTAACAAGCAGGGATATGAGACACATATGCTAATACTTACAGAGAACATGGGCAATGGAGGGTTAAGTGGCTTGCCCAAGACCACAAGGAGTGCCTATAGGACTAGAAATCCCAGTCCCTCCGGCCTGAGATTGCTGTCCCCAGGTGGGACTTGAACCCCTGGCCCTCTGGCCTGAAGTACCTTGTCCTAACCACTAGACCACTCCTCCCATTCAAATGGCCTGGATTTTTTTTAAAGGCAATATGCAGCTGACCCCGCCGTCACCGCATAATCGCTGTTAATATTGACCTTGCGATCTCTATAGGGTATGTTTACTAAGCTGGGCTAATAGTTAGCATCGGCTGTTTGTAACTAGGTCCCATGTTATTCAATGGGACCTAGTTACAAACAGCCATTGCTAATCATTAGCCCAGCTTAGTAAACATACCCTATATGTGGGTGGTTTTTTTAATACTCTCTTAAATGCATCTAAAAGTACTTGTGTCATGCAACTTGTAGCCTCAGTGTGAGAGGGCAGCTTTCAGCCTGCCAGTTGACACAAGCAAATCGCTATCTACCCATGTAAATACTTTGCAGATTAGCTTGCGCAAGATTAGTGTCTTCAGAAACAGCAAACTCATTCTCCTGTGGAGACTGGTAGGGTTTCTGGTGGTGGAAGGTTCTTTCTACCATGATACTGCTTGTCTTGGAGTCTAGAACCATTACACGGTTACAACACAAGCCAACTATTGCAAGCTTTTATTGGGTGTGGGAGAAGTCGAGAAGAGTGAGGGAGATATCTCATAAATTAGTAAGCTCTGTGCAGGGCACCTCTTAACATGCGTGTTTCACCATGTACATATTTGGCAAGAGAACCTGAATGCTGAATACAAAGAAATAACAATACCACTCTTACACAGTAAGAAGCAACCTTCACAAGGCATATTAACTGTCTTAAAGAACCTAAATATTTCATATTCCTGTTCTTTGATATAAAATGAAAAACCCTGACTTATTATAACTGGTCTAACAAAGAGCCTCCCTGCAGCCCCACTGCATACGTGTCGGTCATTTCTGCTTTGGCCAAATCCTTCCTAATACAGGTTTGCACATTTATAAGCTCTTAGGAGGGAAATTTGATGAGAGACAGACAGGGAGAGATGCCTTAACCCCCCCCCCCCCCACACACACACACACTAGAGTCATGATTTCCAGGACAGAACCAGTGAAACTATGGAAACAGTTTTCATCAGACAGGAGAGAATCTTTGTATTTGGTGAGAGTTGGACAGCCATGAATATGGGGCATACTTGAAGCAGGCATCTCATGGATGCAGTCAGGTCAGTTCTTTAACTCTAGACAGATAAACTTCCCTTTACACGCAACCAAGGCCAGAGTCCTTTGGTGGCATTTTGTTTGGTCCAAGCAAATGGGATTTCTCTTTTGAATGGGACCAGCTAGTAACTCTGTTGTTATATATTCTTTCGCTTTTCTAGGGAGCGTCCTAAAAAGTGAAATGTGTGTCTTCGCAGAGACAAAGTCATGATGTCAAAGGGGAGATGCAATGTTTTCCCAATACTCTCCAACTGGGAGGTGTCCAAGGTTTACAAGGGTTAATACAGTGTGGTGGCCTAGAAAGCTTCTTGTCCTTGCCTTCTGGTTGTCTCCTAGGAAGGAGTCCAGGGCTCAAGGCTGAAGCATCCGAGACTCTAGGGAGAGAGGGGATCTGAGCAAGAACTTGGTAGAGATCCCTAGTGAAAGGGAATCTCTCTATGCTTCTTGTTCCAGTAGAACTTTCATACCAGTTTGTGGCGGAAAAGTGAAATTTCCTCCAAGAACAGTCCAGGTTCCAGGAAGTGGTATGTTGCTGCAGAAGAGGTTCTGCACCTTGGATAGAGGTAGATTAATTTCCTTTTTAAATTTATATTGAGGATTCTGAGAAGAAACCATTGGACTGAGGGTCTCACTCTTGTGGAAGAAACTGCCTTACATCTACTTGCCAAAGAAGAGGAATCATCTGCTTGTATTCATGTATCAAGAGGATCGTGATAGAGGTTTGGAAGTCTAAACCTTTTTGGAACAGGCACACGCAGGGCCGGATTTACCTTGAGTGAGGCCCTACGCCAACAAAAATTGTGGGCCCCCAGAAAAGATAAAAACGAGCACGCCGGATCAGCTGCGCGCTGTTGGCCCTGACGTCATAATTAAACTGGGAATCCCAAAAGCCAAACTTGGAATGTACAACACTGTAGAAATAAAACTATACAATAATTTGCTCTTGTACTAAACAAAGCGCAGACGTTAATGATGCACATTTACCAGAGCTGACATATTCCAATTAATAAATTCAAAATAAAGAGATATTTTTCTACCTTTTGTGCATTTATTTTCAGCTGCAATTGCTCCAGCCACTTTCTTCTGGTTTCTTCGTGTCAGTCCGCCTCCAGTCTTAACCCCCCCAGCCCATTTCCAGTCCCAGCCCCCCCATCGGCTCAAGTAAAATTAAATTAAAAAAAAAAAAACGCTGGCTGCTGCCGCTGCCGCCGCGGCAGCATGGACTGTCCCACGGGGCCCCCTCTGCTGCCGCGGCAGCATAGACTGTCCCGCGCAATGTTCCCTCTAATTTTCTGTAGGCTGTGTGCGCATAAAATATCAGCTGTGCAGCTTTTGAAGAAAGGTTAAATTTTTTGTGCGCCACATAACGACACTCAGAGTTATATACTTTAAAATTTGACTACACGTCAGAATACAGTATGTACACCACATTGATTTTAATCAAATTAAATGAAAATAGACGATTACTAAATGAAGCGGAAAATTTCTAGTAATTACAATCACAAATGCGGTATTATTTCAGTGGAAGAAGAGTTCATTCTCAAAAGTTTTCTCTTGATCTTTCAAATTTACCCAGTCTGAATAAATTTTATCAAGGTCTACTGATCCGCTGTCTTGAAGATGACTCTTAACACGCATCAGCATTTCCAAATGTTCTAACTTTAAGCGATTCCTTGTTTTGGTTTTTAAAATAATAAATAAATCTAAAAGGCTGGATGAGATTAATTGAAATAACAATAATAAAGGCTCATATATGAAAACGTGTATTGATCAACACCCATTAAAAGAACCATAAAACAAACAATAAAACCACATAGTGGACAGGTAAAAAACAAAACATCATATATTAAAATGTAACAACCACAGAAAACGCAGGGCAGTGGGTGAACTCACAGAACACCATTTGTTAAGGAGTGATAAATAAACTGTCTATTAGGAGAGATAAAAATAATAAATACATATATACTCACTGATGTGCACTGTGAATCTTTCTTAGGGTGAGGGGGTTCCTAAATAGAGAGACCTCCTCCGCCCCTCCCACAGCCCCGATTGGGCTGGAGCTCCCTGGCCATGTGGTGCTTGGTTTGGGGAGGCCGGGCACGACGGCGGCGGCAAGATCGGGCGCTTCCGCCCCTCCCACAGCCCCGATGGGCTGGAGCTCCCTGGCCATGTGGTGCTTGGTTTGGGGAGGCCGGGCACGTCGGCGGCAGCAAGATCGGGCGCTTCCGCCCCTCCCACAGCCCCAATGGGCTGGAGCTCCCTGGCCATGCGGTGCTTGGTTTGGGGAGGCCGGGCACGCCGGCGGCAGCAAGATCGGGCGCTTCCGCCCCTCCCACAGCCCCGATGGGCTGGAGCTCCCTGGCCATGCGGTGCTTGGTTTGGGGAGGCCGGGCACGCCGGCGGCAGCAAGATCGGGCGCTTCCGCCCCTCCCACAGCCCTGATTGGGCTGAAGCTTCTTGGCCATGCTCTGCTCTGGTTTGGGGAGGCCGGGCACGCCGGCGGCAGCAAGATCAGGCGCTTCCGCCCCTCCCACAGCCCTGATTGGGCTGAAGCTCCTTGGCCATGCAGTGCTCTGGTTTGGGGAGGCCGGGCATGCCGGCGGCGGCAATATCAGGCACTTCCACCCCTCCCACAGCCCCATCTGCTTGTCCTCTTTGTGCGCTCTGTGGCAGCAGAGGGGGCCCCGCGGGACAGTCCATGCTGCCGCGGCAGCAGCCAGCATTTTTTTTTAAATTTAATTTTAAGAACGCTAGCAATTTTTTCAATTTTTGTGGGCCCTTGTCAGCTGTGGGCCCTACGCCACGGCGTAGTTGGCGTATAGGTAAATCCGGCCCTGGGCACACGTCTATACGGTTAGTTTTACCGGAGGTAACAAAGACAACATAAATGCTTAAGGGCCTTGAAAAAAAGTCTTTACCTCATCGAAAGAACCTGTGCATCCAAGGCAAGAGTGGGGCAGGGGTTACACATTGAACACTCCCACTTCTAACATATTCAAAGTACAGAACCTTTTGGAGTATTTTGAGTTACATGGTGGCGCATGTTTACTTTAAATTATATGCAAATATCATAAAAACGTCCATAAATTATAAATTCACGAAAGACCCAATTTCAACTAATAGTTTATATACCAGGAGGCCATAAATCAACCACTTCAGTTTTCCAGTTCAAAATAGGGATATGCAGGGCCAAAGAAATGTTTAGCTAGTCTTTGTTTTGTGTGGGTCTTTTATTCATCTTAATTGCACACCTATGCACTACAGGTTTTTTGTGTGCACAAATCAGTTGTATGCACATTAATTCATAGGTATATGTGCATAAAATTGATCTGCACATGCTTTTACTTTTTCAGCGCCAAACCGAAATACACATCCCTAGACCAGAGATATTAGCTTCTATTCACTGCTGAATATTACTTCTTGATCTGAACTCGGAAGAAACTTGACAAATCTCTATGACGACACCACAGTCCAGGCTGTGTCATGTAGACACAACACGGCCCCTTACTGTAAAAGAAAAAGTGAATCCAGATAAAGACATCAAGTTCTTAACTTCATTACTAATCACGAATGAACCAAAATACTAGCAACAGGGCCTTCGCTACTTATGCACCAGATCTATGGAATGCACTCCCCAGCGACCTCAGGGAAACATATGAACTAACAAAATTCCGCAATGATCTCAAGACATTACTATTCAAAGAACATTTGAGCAGCTAAATGTTGTACCCCCATGCAACAGCAAAACGTATGGACACATACGCCACAAAGTACCACCCTGCTACACCCCCCACCCCCGCTCCCCAACATTGGAAATATGTTCTGGTTTGTGAATACGTTGTAAACTATAGACTATGCTGCAGCTTTTGGTCCCTTTGCAGAACTGCAACAGTTTTGTGATGTGGTGGAAGCCACAATAAATGTTGCTGTGCCATAGCGATATGCAGTTATTTCCTCTAAATCCACTTCAGTTGCATGCATCTGTCAACATTGTCAACTACACAGGAGAAAAGCTATGAACAATAACCTGTCTTTAGGAAGGTATGAAAGGTGTGGCTGTATCCCGTAAGTGGATGGGCCCCACAACTGTTGCACCTGCAGAGAACTTCAATATGGGCTGCTGGCAAGGGGAAGAAGCTAGGTCAGGTGGATAGGCCCCCAGTTTGACTGCTAGTAGAGCATAGTTGTGGCATCAGGGCTGGATCTACCTCTAGTGTGCCCCTAGATGTAGGGGTAGGAACTGGAGGCGGGGGTGGTGCGGGATCTCTTTTTCAATTTTGGGAACAGAGAGAGTAATTAGTGAAGGTTTTACACATTAGGTCATTTATTTGCAGTTATTATATTCATAGAGTCCTCTTTATATACAAGTGTTATTTCAAGATTTCCTGTATGAGTTGCTAGTGTATAATATATATATATATGCAACCAGTATTCTCTTATTATTCTTTATTTTTATTTTGTACTGTTCATTATTTATTGTATACATTTTTATATATTTATATGTCCCCTTTAGGTCAATGAATGAATTTTAGTTTTATTTTTGTGATATATGTAAGCATCTGCTGTTTTATCATTATATGCACTTGGCATTTTGTAGTTGCATGTTTCACCCATTCCACATGTATACGAGTTATATATATATTAAATGTATTTTGATAACTGTATTAACAAATAATAATCTTTATGCTTTTCTTTTCTGTTTATGTTCTGGCATTCCCAAAAGGTTGGTATGTTATATATAGTTTTATATGTCTTTATACAGTATGTCATTAATATATATGGAAATTGGTATATTTATGGATTTTTATATCACTTTTATTGTATTTGTTTCATTAAGTTGCCCCTGACGCAGGCATGATCTGCTGAAACACGGCCGTGTCGGGCATAATAAAGGATTCTTTAGTTGCGTTACCCCTGCTCTTTTTTCTGTGAGTGACACTTTGTACATTCCTGCATACAAAGGACTCTGTAAAGGGAGGGCAGAGCAGTACAGTAGCCTTCCCTTACCCCCTCCCCGAACTTCTGCTCTTTAGGGGAACTATAGAGTTTCCAGACAGCAGGATACATTCCCTAGGGCAAAAAAAGGTTTTGCTCTCTTTCATGTTCCCTTAGTATTTCTCTGAAGATCAATTGATCCCTTCACTGCTCCCCAACACATCCACACATACAGCATTTAATTGTCTGCTTGTATGCTCTAAAAATTGTTTTCCCCGAGAAGGTACAGAGTTCCCCCTATTGTATGTCTTGATCCGTAACCATGGCAGGGTATTAAAATACGAGAAAGAAGAATCATTAACTATGTTAGAGAGCTGCTGGTCTGTGAGCCCTTGGGAAAGCTACAGTGTAGCTGCAGTTCCTGTAACCTGAATTCCTATGAGAGCATCATAAGCCTCTTAACTCATGTCACAACCAGGTACTACATGAAAGAATCAATGGTGACTGTTACATCAATGGGGAGACTGTTACATTCTTAAAATGCTTCAGTTTATTGCTCTATTTAAGGACTATGGCATAGCAGTTTGTATAAAGATGATGCCAACTCATCTCAATCACTTTTAATTCAAATTAGTATATAAATACAGCAATAAAGTCAGGAAGAAAGAAACACATTTTGTCACGTGGAGGCACATTTTGTCGATGAGATATTTACAGATCCTCTGGCTAGAGAAACGTTTAGATCTGGGTTGAGCATTTGGTACTTTCTCCCCCCGGTAACAACAAAATATGTATATCTCATTCTAATTTCACTCTCCATCCAGGCTGATTGGATCAAACCAAAATGGAAATGTCACAGTTTTTAGCACTGGCAAATGGAAATTAGTTCAAGGAACGTTAAGAGGGTAAAATGAATGTCTGATAGTTCACGGAAAAATTAAGATAGGGAAAAATCAAACCTTCCAGAGATAAGGTCAACATTTGTGTTCCATGTTTTGTGATTTAAGTGTAACCAAACACGTTGAAGGACCACTTGGTGCATCACTGAACTTTCTGAATCAGAATACTCTGGAAAGTGGTTTCAAACTAGTTGCCAAAGCAATTTAAAAAGTACATATCGCACGATCCCCTGTTTTTTCAAACCCATTATGTGTTTCTTAGAAGATACAATATATTACATCATAAATCCATTTAAACAATAATTTCACAATGCTTTCTTCATCTGCAGGAAATGCAGGACAGCAACATCTAATGAGAGGAGAATTAACAGTTTGATGATGGTTAACGTTTCAGGACTGGAATGCATCATTGGAAGATCCTATGGACATTAGAATGCTGTCTAGTGATCCAGTGTCTAAAAGCCTTGCGTACAGTAGACTGGATTTAAGAGATGCGTTTGGTGAAGCCACGGCAATGACTTTCTCAAAGAGTTGTGTGTGTCTTTAAATGGGACATGAGAAAATACTTCACCATAGATTTTTCACTCCATTTTTTTTTGAGTGGGGGAAGCCTCACACTCCAGAATTTTATATTAAACAATATGGCAAGATGGAACAGATGGATGTCAACGACTTGGCCCTCCCTTCCCAACCGTTCCCCATGTCCAGTGTCCTTCAGGATCAGCAACATTTTGGGGCAACTTCCAAGGGATCAGTTTTCAAAAATAAAAATATGAGACGTATACAACATGATCTTGGTGCGAATCAGCTGGAACAAGTTGTGGCAAGGACTTAACGAGTCAAAAGGACACAGTATTCGGTAGCTCAAAATATTAAAAAAAAGCAATCCAGAAAAAGGCAAAAGATTTACTTTCAGACATAGTCAATGTACAGTACATATTGTAGTGTGAAATCTGACAAGTTCCACCCTGTATCTGGATCTACCAGCAATCAAATCCTATTCTTTTTTTGAATAATAGGACGCAGACACATATGATGAGATATTTTGTTTGTTCTGTAACAAATGAAGTCACCACCTACTCCTATCTTACAATACAAACAGGCAAAGTTTTTTGTGGGTGCTTTTTGGTGAACGTTATATCCTGCCATGAGCACTTCAGTTCTCAAATGTTGATGTAAAGAAGCGCAGAGAAGAAAGCAATACCAAACGGAAACCCAAATGGAAAAGAATTGAAAAAAAAAATTTCGTTGAAGACTGAGTTACCATTGGTCTCCGCCATACCGGGAACATATGGGACTCAAGTTAAAGTTCTCTTGGTTTTAGCCATCAGACGACGCGTCTGGATTCTCATTCTTCTGCAGCGTGAGAGAGCTCTTTGACATACAAGCTCAAAATGTGATGCACAAACTGATATTGTTCACAAGTTTGAATCATTCCTCCCCTACAAAGGAAATACAAACTGTATCTTAAAATCAGCCTGCTAGTTCAAGGGCACAACATTGCCTGACAGTCAAGATCACCTGGTGATAATGATTAAATGTTGCATAAACTCTATGGGACAGGAACTCTCTCATACGCTCTCATTCCATATTGGTTATGCGCTCTTTCTTTCTCCACCCACTTTGAAATATTTGCAAGCACACCTAGGCCACCCTGGCAATCCTGCTCAAGAATACAGCGCAATCATAGGATCCTAGACCTGTCTCCGATATATGTCCCTCCCCAGATACACACAGAGTTAATGCTGTGGAAATATATAGCACACTAAACATACAGTGGTTACCACCATCCATGACTGCATAGGCAACTGTCTATAAATTCCCTTTTAGGTTACCCTATGCTGACTTCTTAGGCTACCCACCCCTTGCATCCTCTGAGCATTGGAGTGTTTAAAAGCCTTGGGTATGGTAGACTGGATTCAAAAGATGTTAGGTGAAGACAAGGCAATGATTTTCTAAAAGAGTTCTGAGTGCCTTTAACTAGGACATGAGAAAATACTTTACCGTGGACTTTTCACTCTATTTTTTTTTGGGGGGGGGGGAGGGGGAAGCCTCACATTCCAGAATTTTATATTAAACAATGCAGCAAGAAGGAACAGATCAATGTCAACATCCTGTCCTTCCCTTCACAGCCCTTCCCTAAGCCCAGTGTCCTTCATCAGCACTTTCTTGGGCAAGTTCTAAGGGACCATTTTTCAAAAATAAAAATATGAGAGGTATTCAACATGATCTTGGTATGAATCAACTGGAACAGATTGAGGCAAAGACTTAATGAGTAAAAGGGACACAGTATTCGATCGTTCAAAATATGAAAAATACAGTCTGGAAAAAGACCGAAAAGATTTACTTTCAAACACAGGGGCCCTTTACTCAAGGCTGCAAGCTGGTTAACATATGTTTTAGCAAGCGGTAACTGGACCACTAAGACATGGGCATAGCAGCTACCACCCACCAAAATGCATAGTAGGCGGCCATGGCATGCTAGCGCTAAGAGTAGGCAGGTTAGGGGTGTGGAGAGAGCACAGTGCCACTAGCGCGATGACAATTGTCATGCGCTGAGTAGCACTATGGCAATTAGCATGAACACACATAACGATACCTCTGTGGGTGTCACTAGCTTCATCCATGTCGATCGTGCCACATATGTGGTCACGACCATGCACTAACTGCCAAGAATATATCAGACATACCCTCAACAGTTAGTGCATGAGGGGGTGCACACTTTAAACCCAACAACATGATCATCCATACACCATTCCTTGCACATTAAGGTGTGTGTCTGGGGGGGGGGGTAATTTTATAAGGAGGCATCTACTTTAGGTACTGAAGTGCATGGGTTTGTGGCCCTATATGTTCCTAAGTAATCTCTTATAAAGTAGTGGCCAGCATAAAAGCACTCACGGCGATTTGATGGTGCATACTCTACCGGTGTTCATGAATACGAGCGGAGCTTGGGCGGAGCGTGCAAGTACATGTAGATTATAAAATATAATAATTTATGTGCATACTTGGAAAATAGAAACATGATCATTTACACCAGCTCTTGGGCTTGATCTCTGCCACTTACAACAGTATTTTATAAAGAAAAGTAGGTGCCTACACTTCTCTACAGAATAGCACTTAAGTAGGCCCTCCTTATAAAATTACCCTAAACATGGACTATTTGATAATTGTCCCCATCTCTGTGGGTAAAATACTATGCTGATGGTTCTTTGTGTGTGTGTCAGGACCTATTGTTATGTTTTGACCACTATGACTATTGGCCACCTCTCCAAAGCTGCTACCCTAGGGGACTGCCCAGCCTTGCTTAATGGTTAAGCTGGCCCAGATGACTGTACAAGGAGCATTTGGTTGCTTTTCCTTTCAAACTATAAAGCATTATGAGCAGAGTGACTGTGCTGTAATTCAGCATGTTGGAGAGACAGGATAATGTAACACTATTCTTCCCAGTCTAGTACTAGATTTCAAAGTATGTATAACTCTTGTAAACACTTTTGTTTGTATCCATCCCTCGAGTCTGCTCAGAAAAATTTGTCTTATTTTTAATGAAGATTTTACCTGTCTAAGCGTAACTGACAAGTTGTTCTTAGTATGTCAACTACTCCCTCGTTCTTCAACTGCTTACAGCCGATGCTGGTGGCAATGAAACAACCAGTCCTCCCCAGTCCTGCACTGAGAAGCAGAGATGAGAAAATGAGTCTGGACATCAAAAGCTGTTTATTTTTGAAAGGCTTTATGTGTCAGAAAGGAGAGGGGTTGCAATGCATTTACAGGGAAAATGTACAGTTTGGTAAAGCTCAAAATTTTACCCTAAGCAGCTAGGGCAGGTATGAGCAGAGCAGACGAGGGACAGGCACGCGTATTTGCAGAACCCTCACCCCACTCCCACCTTGACCCTCCACTCTGATTCTAAGACCCTTTTCCGTGGATGGCAGCATGACAGGGCCACTCTTCCCGGCTTTCTGTTTACTCCTAGCCCACATTTGCATTTCATTCATTATTCTACCCCAGAGGGCTTTACGCCCTGCCCTGGGTGACTGCCTTTCTCAGATACCTCTGCTTATGACTTTGCGTACGCTTCAAAGCTGAGAATGTTTTCCCTTGAAGGCTCATGGGATTGAAAAATGCATTTCTTTGCTTCCTTTACAAGCTGGGGATGATGTCAACCAGGCTCTCAAGAGGTGAACGGAACATCAGCCTTTGACCATATAATATGGATCAGTCAGTTTACTTATTCTTTCCTCGTTTGTACAAAGACCAGAAGATTTAGCCAGCTAACACTAAAAGAAACTGTGTCTGCTTGCCTTTCTCAAAGTATTATGGGATATTTGGGTGCTGACGCTACCTGTCTTTAAGAAGCAGATGCAACATCTGTCCATTGCAGCTGTTGGTCATAGCCGTGGATGGTTTTGTCCATCCATCACTGATGCCATTAGACGCTGGGAGACAGGGCTGCTCATGGTTTTATCAATTCTTTTTTTTTACCCAAAAGTTTCCTACTGTTGCAGTTTTGTACTTTGTAGGGCTGGAATCCACCATAGGAAAAAGGAGAGGGGACGAGTCTGGAGGAGGGGAAGAACCAGGGTGAGAGGACTGGCTGGCTGCATCGTTAGAGGGGCACCCCTTCACCATGACGACACCTAGTGCATCACGCAAGTGAGCCTCATCGACAGGGGTGTCACAATAGAACAAAGGTTGAGAACCACTGTTCTAGTCCAGTCATGTCGGCAACAGTTCTCAGCCAGAAGCAATACATCAGGGCACCTTCCGGAACCCTGTCATCATGGACCCTAAATCCAACCACTAGATGGCACTGTCTCACCTCCTGAAATTTAGCTAATATTAGGATTATTGTTGCACAGCACCTCAATGTATGACGAGCACGTTTCAAGCAGAAGTCAACCACTATTTCTTTCATTTTAATATGCCACCTATCACTGTCTTCCTGTGCATTGCTCTGTAATTTATTTATTCATATATTACGATAGATATTCTGCAAATTTCATTAACTATGACTCTGGGTGGATTATAATTAGAATTCAATACAAATCTAAACAAATACATTCATTAAAAAAATAAAATGATAAATATTGCATCAGTCTACCTGCAGTGAACAATAATAGGGCCGTCCTTTTGTTCTGTGCGCTGCATTGCCTTCTCTACATCCTGGACAAGATGTAGCAGAGCTGGTGCTTGGTCTGGTGTCTTTTGGTCTGGCCAGGATGTGTACCAATAATGTTTCAGGCTTCTTTCTTCCTCACCACTCTGAGAAGACAGAAAGTTGGATATAGAAGAATTAGAAAAGGTACAGAGAAGAGCCACTAAAATGATACAGGGGATGGAAGAAAACTCCTATGAGGAGAGGCTTAAAAGGTTAGAGCTCACTCTTCAACCTGGAAATGAGACGGCTGAGGGGAGATATGATAGAGGTCTATAAATTAATGAATGGAGTGGAACAGGGAAACGTAGATTGATTGTTTATATCATCAGAATATAGAAAGACTAGGGGAAATGCAATGAAGCTACAATGTACGTAGCAGATTTAAGATTAATCAGAGAAAATATTTTTTCACACAACGTGCAATCAAACTTTGGAATATGTTACCAGAGGATGTAGTAAAAGCTGTTAGTGTAGCTAGATTGAAAAGAAGTTTGGACGAGTTCCTGGAGGTAAGGTCCATAAATCATTATTAAAGAGGACCCGAAAATCCACTGCTTACCCCTGGGATAAGCAGCATGGAATCTGTGTATCTACTGGGAACCTGACAGGTACTTGTGACCTGGATTGGCCACTGTTGGAAACAGGATACTGGACTCTATGGACCCTTGGTCAGACCCAATATGGCAGTTCTTATGTTCTTATGGTGTCTTCTGCTTCTTTGGTCAGTGATCTTTGGTCAGTGATCGCTTTTTGAAATGCAATATCAGAGCCTTCTTGTAAGAATGCTGATCTCTAAATACCAAAAGCTGGGGACTTTCTCCCTGACACAGCCTACGCTTAAGGGTCTCCAGTCTGTTTCATGATGGACTCTTGGCCTAACTTGCAGTTGCAATGCCAGATTTCTGTTTTAAGCGATTCAGAAGTGTCATATAAGCGGACCAAGGTATTAGCTCACTCAAACAAGATTTAGCTTGCCTTTCCGAAAGGATGCCTAAGATACCTTAAGTCTTATTAAAATTCAGGTATACTAAGTCCTAGGCACCCAACAAGTTTACAATTTAAATGGGTACCTGAGGCAACAGGCGATCTAGGGGGTAACTTTAGAAAGCATTCTCCCTGTGTAAAGCCTGGTTTACATGCAGGAAAGGGTTTTTATAAAATTGTGTGACTGCACATACACATAGAAAATAGACATGGAGAAAGCGTGTGACCACCTGTATGCAATCTATGCATATGTGTTCCCATCAACATGAACATAAAGACCACTGTCAAATGATTGTATTGCCTTTGATATCATCATTTAGTCCATGCAATTTTGTAGAATGTAGTTCAAAAATCCAAGAATGCTCTTTAAAAGTGAATTTGGCTTTCCTGTCTCCCACATAATATAATAAACCAATGAAGATCCTTAAATCTGTGTGATTTTTCCAGACACACTACTCTTATGTTCTATTAAACAAAACCTCATTTCCCGAGTTGTTCGCCCCACATGCAACAAGACAGGTAATGACATCTATGGTCTTTATGCTCACGTTGATAAAGTTTATTGAAGTGATGACATCATTGTGCACAGACATAAAGGGTTAGCCACATGGGTGCTCGGTAATGCAAGCTGTTTCTTGCCCCATTTTAAAGAGTGTCTGAGAAAATTGCTATGAACAGTTATGTGGATCAACTTCAGCCAGCCCTGATGCAGGAATACTGAAACCATGGTGCCAGGTTGGGTCGAAAGAAGGGACAGCTGTATATGACTTGAGGTGTGCGTCGAGACTCCATGTTGGGATAGCTAACAAATCATTACGATAAGTACTGCCTTGTGCATGTTAAGGTTTATATGTAGTATGCCACAATTGTTTGCACTATTTTGAGATTATTCAAAGTAGACAAAGCGATGGGACCAGATGGGATACACCCTAGAACACTGAGGAAACTTGGGGATGTTCTAGCAGCTCCACTGACTGACCTTTTCAATGCCTCGTTGGAGTCAGGAGTGGTGCCAAAGGACTGGAGAGAGGCTCATGTGGTGCCTTTACACAAAAGCGAAAGTAAGGATGTTGTTGAAAACTACTGGCCGGTTAGTTTAACTTAGGTGGTGATTAAATTATTGGAAACGCTGGAGATCAGATTTTTAAGACTAATAAGAGAAAATATTTTTTCACTCCCATGTAATCAAACTCTGGAATTTGTTACCGAAGGATGTAGTAAAAGCTGTTAGTGTAGCTGGGTTTAAAAAAGATTTGGACAAGTTCCAGGAGGAAAGGATCATAAACCATTATTTTATTTATCTATTTAGACAGATTTGTATCCCACCTTATCCTACAATCAAAGTACATTACAAACAGAAGGTTACAAATAACATAAGATACAAATAACATAAGGTTCATAAAACATTATACACAACACTAAACAAAACTAAGACGAGTTAATGTAATAATAGACCTATTGGTAAAAGCTATTGATTATTTACTAAATCATAAGTTTCAGTGAAAAGCAGGGTTTTCAAGGCCTTGTAGAAATCTTTAATATCACTCATAGTCCTGAGGTCCATTGGGAGAGAGTTCCAGAGTCTGGACATTAGTAATGAAGGAGCTCTTTTTGAAGTTGCTTGTTTAGTCTTACAGTATCCAGCAGGAGTGCCAATTCTGTTGTCATAATTGATGTTGCTTCTTCTTGGCCTATTAATAATATCCTTTGTTATAATACTCTGTAATGCATCTGCCGATGGATGATTATATATTCTGAAGATAATTAAAAGTGTTTTGAATTTAGACCTTACATTTACTGGAAGCCAGTGCAATTGTTGTAAGACAAGGAAGATATGATCTGTTATTGCAGAACCGGTGATGATGCGTGCAGTGGTATTTGGAACCATCTGGAGAGGGTGTAAAGTTTGCTGAGGGAGGCCTTTATACAGCAGATTTCCCTAATCTAGGAGGGGGGTGATGAGTGCTTGACACACTGTACAGAAATGGTCTTGATGGAGTAACAGCTTTAGTTTTCTAATAATCTTTAAACAATGATAGGCCTTGTTTGCAGTTCTGACAAAATGAGTTTAAGGTTCAAAGCCTTATCCAATATTATGCCAAGGTATTTGACCTCATTCTTAACTACAATGTATCTATCTAGTAAGTCAATAGTGTTTGGTGGAATGAAATTAGGGTTTCTAATAACGAACATTGCCTCTGTTTTATCATAATTAAGTGAAAAGTTATTATCTAAAAGCCAGGTATTCATGTCTTGGAGGTATCTAGAAATTGCTGATGTGTATTAAAGAGGTTCCAGGAAATTGACTGCTTGCCCCAATACAAGCATTGTGAAACCTGTGTGAGTGTTTGGGAAACTGCTAAGTACTTGTGACCTGGATTGGCCACTGTTGGAAACAGGATACTGGACTTGATGGACCATGGTCTGACCCAGTATGACATTTCTTATGCTCTTATGTGGGGGAGGGGAGGGTTGCTTTGTATTGACTATAAAGACGCTACAGGAAAACATTTCTTGGGCCTTCTCCTAGTCAGTTTCAACCACTCAGTAAAACTACCATTAAAACTATTCAATGACTTTACTTAATCATTTCTTAGGCTTCAAACAGGCACTGTTTTGATTTCTTCACATAGACGCTCTGTTATCAAATCAAGCCCAAAGTGATTTGTCCAAGCTCACAGGCCTTGTGAGTAGAAGCTGGATTTGAATCCTGGTTTTCTGCTTCTCAAGCTGTTGTTCTAACCACTAAAACACCCAACTGTGCATAATAAATTTTAAAGAAAACCAGAGAGTAGTCACTACAAATGTCAAAAAAGTGCATTTTCACATGTTTTGGAGGTCATTGTAGACCACTTTGCCTCTTTCCATCATGCTTAGGCCCAACCTTAACCCGACTCTCTGTAAAAGTATTTGATGGTCCTTACAAAAAAAAATCCTCTGCCTGTGTGTAGTCTTTACAGCAATCCTCTATGTTTTATGGCAGACAGTGGTTACAGCACTCCAAGAGGACTGCAGTCCTTCAGTGTCTACTCTTGAGAATAAATTAAAGGGTTCTTTGAATGAGACTGGGAGGCCTATAGCACTTATCTCTACTCAATTCTCTTTCCTTCTCCAAATAACTGAGTCCAGGCCAGAATGTGTGTTTTGAACAAAGGGTTTAATGGAAGAACTTCAGGGTCATTGATAACAATAGCAAAAATTACAAATGGCAGAAGCAACACAAATCAAACTCTGGAATTCGTTACCAGAGAATGTAGTTTAAAGCCATTAATATAACTGGGTTTAAAACAGCTTTGGATGAGTCCTTGGAGGAAAAGTCCATAAACCGTTATTAAAGTGGACCGGGTAAATCCACTGCTTACCCCTGGGCAAGCAGTATGGAATCTTAATATCTTTTGGGAACCTGACAAGCATCTGGTAACAGAACTCACACGTGAAGGGGCCATAAAGGACTTGGTGCTTACCAATTGTGAAAGTATTTCTGATGTTACAGTGGGAGATCATCTCGCATCCAGTGATCAACAGATGGTGTGGTTCAGTATTAAGACAAGGGCTGATGAAATTCATTCGAAAATGGGGGTCTCAGATTTTTGGAAAACTAACTTTGCCAAGATGGGCCAATACCTCAAAGAATCGTTAGTGGGATGGAAACAGCTGGAGGATGTAGAAAAACAGTGGGCAAAACTCAAAGGGGATATTTTATTTATTTATTTATTTATTTAACAGTATTTCTAAACCGCCTTATCTTATTAATCAAGGTGGTATCACAGCAAACAATCGGGTAAAATATTTTATGGGCAAAATACCTTTTTGTTAGAAAGGTAAATAAAGGTAAAAGGCAAAGGAGACTGCTATAGTTCTCAAAAGAAGTAGCTGAAAAGGTGAAAAAAAAAAGAGGGAGGCCTTCATGAAATACAAGAGATCACAGAGAGAGGAAGACAGGCATCTATATTTGGAAAATCTTAGAGAAGCTAGCAAAGTAGTCAGGAAAGCCAAGATTCAAAAAGAAGAAGAAATAGCTAATTCAATAAAATGCAGGGGATAAGACATTTTTCAGATATGTTAGTGAGAGGAGGAAGGGCAAAAGTGGTATTGTCAGATTCAAGGGGGAGAGGGAGGAATATGTAGAAGTTGATGAGCATAAAGCGGAATGGCTTAACAAATATTTCTGTTCTGTGTTCACAGATGAAGAACTAGCAGCAGGACCTCAGAAAACACCCACGAATAGGAACAGAAGCAATGGAGATCTCGAACAATTTTCAGAAGACTGTGTTCAGGAGGACTAGCTAAACTAAAAGTAGACAAAGTGATGGGACCGGATGAGATACATCCGAGAATACTGAAGGAACTTGGGGATGTTCTAGTGGCTCCACTGACTGACCTTTTCAATGCCTCTTTGGAGTTGGGAGTGGTGCCAGAGGACTGGAGAGAGGCACAAGTGGTCCCTTTACACAAAAGCAGAAGTAAGGATGTGGTTGAAAACTACAGGCCGGTTAGTTTAACTTTGGTGGTGAGTACTGTAAATTATTGGAAATGCTGCTCAAAGAGAAAACAGTGAGGTTTCTGGAGTCCAATGGATTACATGATCAGAGGCAGAATGGATTCACCAGAGGCAGGTCTTGTCAGACAAATCTGATTGATTTCTTTGATTGAGTGACCACGATTGGATCGAGGGAGATGTGGTGTACTTGGATTTCAGTAAAGCCTTTGACATCATTCCACACAGGTGACATCAACAAACTGAGCACCCTAAGGGATGCACCCCAAAGTTACTGATTGGGTTATAAATTGGTTGAGGGGGAGGCAACAAAGTGTACAAGCAAATGGAGCTCACTCTGAAGAGAGGGAGGTTACCAGTGGTGTCTGCACGGATCTGTCCTTGGTCCAATTCTTTTTAACATCCTTGATAGTGATATTGCAGAAGGGCTGTCGGGTAAGGTTTGCCTCTTTGCGGATGATACCAAAATCTGCAATTGAGTAGACATCCAGGAAAGTAGATAACATGAGGAGGGATCTAGCTAAGCTTGAAGAATGGTCTAGAATCTGGCAGCTGAGATTTAATGCTAAAAAATGCATGGTCATGCATTTGGGCTGCAAAAATCCAAAGGAGTGGTACAGTGTGTGTGTGTGGGGGGGGGGGGGGGGGGGGAGGAGGAGGGGAAGAAGTAGTTCTGTCCACAAAAGAAGAGCAGGACCTGGGCATGATAGTGTCTGATGATCTTAAAGTAACTAAACAGGTAGAAAAGGCAATGGTAAAAACTAGAAGGATGCTTGGATGCATAGGGAGAGGAATGGCCAGCAGAAAAAAGGAGGTGATAGTGCCTCTGTATAAGTCTTTGGTGCAACCTCATTTGAAGTATTGTGTGCAGTTCTGGAGACCGCACCTTCAAAAGGATATAAACAGGTTGGAGTCGGTGCAGAGGGTGGCTATTAAAATGATTAGTGGTGTTCATTATAAAGCATATGAGGACAGACCTAAAGATCTTAATATGTACACCTTAGAGGAAAGGCGGGATAGAGGTGATATGATAGAGATGTTTAAATATCTCCATGGCATAAATGCACAGGGGGAGAGCCTCTTTCAATTGAAAGCAAGTTCTGCTACGAGGGGACATGGGATGAGGGTGAAGGGGGATAGATTCAGGAGTGATATGCAGAAATATTTCTTTACGGAAAGAGTGGTAGATCCATGGAATAGTCTCCCAGTGGAGGTGGTAGAGATGAGGACAGTATCTGAATTCATAAAAGCAAGGGACAAACAAGAGGATCTCTAAAGGTAAAAAGGGGACTAGTGTAGTGGGTGATATGGAAGGACAGATTGGATAGGCCATGTGGTCTTTTTCTGCCGTCATGTTTCTATGGATTGGTCACTGTTGGAAACAGGATACTGGGCTTGATAGACCCTTGGTATGACTTAGTACGGCACATGTTATGTTCATAATAGAACTATATTACAAGCAAACAACTCCTTTTTCCTTTTTATCAGAATATCTTATGAGCAGGTTAATTCTTTCTCCTTTCACTCTCTTATATTACAATAATTTAGTCTAATTACTCCTCCCTGTGTACTGGAATTTTACTTCAAGCTTCACTACTCCTTCAATGTTCTTACTTCCTGTAGTTACCCTGAGTGGGAACCCCTCTCTGCTCTAATAATCTTTCTGCTCTGTGTTCATGCCTGGCTCTGGTGGTACTGGTTCCTCTGCTCCTCAGAGCTGGTGGCTTCTATTGATGCAGAGCTGGTAGCTGTGCAGGTCTCCGATACTGCACTGCAGGTGCTTCTGGCTCTGGTGTCTCTGGGTGGTTGAGATGTATTTCTCGGAACCCTCTCTCCTTTCCTCTTGGAGTGTGCGATTCCCCTATTCCTTCTTCTTGACTCCTTTTTGTGCAGGCAGAGCTGCTCTCCTACTGAGCGAGTGAGGGTGCTGGCAGGGTTTGCACAGTCACTTGGGAATTCAGCTTCCTTCCCCTCTGCTCTCTCATTTACTATTCCCAGGCCTGTGACTCCCTCTAGATGGTATGAGGGGCTGGGGAATAGCCAGCAAAACGTGCCCCCTCCCCCACCCCCCCAGGCAGACTGTTCACTCGCTCCTTGTGGTACAGTAGCTTGTTGCCAAAGATAGAGTCCTGCCTTTGGGAGTGGTTAATATAGAAGCTTGATTTTCCCTTCCAGAGGAGTCTCCTCCCAGCCTGCTATAACTGGATGGAAGGTAACTTCCCCTGTTCTTGAAAATTACCAGGTCATCTCAAAGCTACATTGTAGTAATTTAGTGGGGACACCAGAGGTCTCTATTGCTGAAAGTAATGACATCCAAGTAGTCTCTACAGAAGCATAACAAACCCAGTAAACACTTGCATGAAATCTTTTAAAAAGGGGCCAGGGGTGATAACGCAAAACAGAATCACGGTCTCCCCCTCAAACTCCATTTCTTTTTGAACAGTCCCAGCGCGCCATGATCTTTAAACCTCATGCTTTGATCACATGACCAGTCTAGAACCAATGGGACCCAACAAATGTAAGCACTCCCAGTAATTCAGGGGTTTATAAAATACTCCACCAGTCCAAAGAAGAATTTAAGCCCTTAGATGACACAGAATCCAAAGGGTAAATCCAAAACTGTTCGCGATAACGCAAAACAGAATCATGGGACTCTGTGTCGCCTAAGGACTTAAATTCTTCTTTGGACTGGTGGAGTATTTTATAAACCCCTGAATTAGTGGGTGTGCTTACATTTGTTGGGTCCCATTGGTTCTAGACCGGTCATGTGATCAAAGCATGTGGTTTAAAGATCATGGCACTCTGGGACTCTTCAAAAAGCAATGGAGTTTGAAGAAGAGCCAGGAGAATCTATGGCTCGAAATGCAATGTTGGGTTACTAAGTTCGTGGTAATACCACGATTTAGTTGCTTTTTACAGATGTTTTTTCTGGGTGCTTGAAAAGTCTGTAAGAGAGAAAGGTCTGAGGAAGAACGATTGATGCTGAAGGGCCGGCGTTTTTTTGTGCTCGGCGAAGCGTGATAGCTTGCTTTCTCCTTTTCTGACCGGCAATCTCTTCAGCAGATCAGTTCTCCATAACGGGGATCAGCTAAGTGACTTTTCCTTGATTCATGAATATAGTTCGATCTGATAGAATAGTTATACCGGTATGTACTAAGGGGTTAATGTCTCCTTAGCACTTGTAGGGGTTGCGTCCCCTTTTAAAAAGAAAAAAGGAACAACACACTGCGAGAAGAAATGGTTTGTCTTCATGGTGTGCGTTCCAACAAAAATGTAATTGATTAGGGTTTCTCTTATTAAGGATTATAGATTATATTATATATCGTCTATCTTTAAGGCACAGGTCAGTAACCGGGCAGCATGCAATATCGCTACTGCTCGGTTATCGATTGTTGCCACCTCCCCATATCTCCAGTACGCCCCTGACATGCCCTGATTCTAAGCGGTGAGCATCGGAGCATGTAAGGAAGAAGAGAGGGGATATTCAGCAGCACTGTGTTAGTGCTGTTGAATATCCTAGATAGCAGATTTACACGGTTTACAGGGCTATAAACCGTGTAAATGCCTTTCGAATATCAGGCCCTTAGATTATAAAATACTATAATTTATGTGCATTCCTGCAAACATCTAGGTGCAGGCATTTTATACTAACTCTAAGGCTAGCACAAATGTCCTTGTCTCAACTTATTCCAGCAACAGGAACACAGATAACCATGCCCCACTAGACCTACACCAGTACAGATTTAAACAGAATCACAGTGTGGAAACACTAATAATGTCACTTATGGACACCCTTATAATGGGCATAGACAACATACGAAAAGGCTTTGTCCTATTCTTCATCAACCTCACTGCAGCTTTCGACCCCATCAACCATAATAACCTCCTACAAAGGCTTCAAGAAATAGGGATCCATGGTATAGTGATGAAATGGTTTTTTATCAGACCTATCCCACTGGAAGCAACAAGTGAGATCTGGAAGCCAACAATCAAGACCTTTCACTCAACAATAAGGCGTTCCGCAGGGCTCGGATCTCTCAGCACTGTTTTCAATATATACTTACAACCACTCTGCAACATCATAAAACACCACAACATACAATACAGGATATATGCAGATGACATAATGGTATTTTACTCCTATAAACGTCGAACACCCTAATTATTCACAGATCACCTCATGCCCCAAAGCAATGACAGGATGGCTCAAAGAAGAAAACCTCTCTATAAACTTCAAAAAATCAGAAGTGCTACATATCACCAGGAACGCTATATTCTCTCCATCAAATTCAATAAATATTTTAGACTATACCCTAACAACCAAGGAAGAAGTCAAATACCTCGGAGTTACATTCGACTAACAACTCAGCTTCCAACCACACATAAAGAGAACAACCAAGATAACCTACCACAAATTAAGAACAGTGCACAATCTCAAGCCTCTAACTCAGTGATAGTGACTTCAGAACAGTACGTCAAGCCATAGTAACACCTATATTAGATTATTGTAACATAATGTACCAGGGCCTTCCCAAAAAAACAATACTCCCTCTCCAACTGGTGCAAAACACTGCAGCCCGAATAATTACTGGAACAGCAAGATACAGCCACATAACTCCCACACTACAACAGCTGCACTGGCTCCCAGTCACCGTATGATCCAAATACAAGACCTTAATAATAAGGATAATCCACAACCTATCACCTCCCATCCTTCAACCAATCATCATGAAAATATCACAGAACAGAACAAGAAGAACATCCAATAACACCACCACCTTGGTCACCCTACAAGCAAGATCCGGGGCTGTGGGAGGCGGAGCAAGATCCGGGGCTGTGGGAGGCGGAGCCTTACAATAAAAAAGCAAGCCGCCGCCAAGAACAGCTTCTCTTCTCCCTCCAGCCGGCTCCGTGCTCCCCGATCGGGGTTGAGCACACCTGAGCGGGATGCAGCCATCTTCTCCCGCTCAGGAGCCTCCAGCCCAATCCGGGGCTGTGGGAGGCGGAGCCTTACAATAAAAAAGCAAGCCGCCGCCAAGAACAGCTTCTCTTCTCCCTCCAGCCGGCTCCGTGCTCCCCGATCGGGGTTGAGCACACCTGAGCGGGGTGCAGCCATCTTCTCCCGCTCAGGAGCCTCCAGCCCAATCCGGGGCTGTGGGAGGCGGAGCCTTACAATAAAAAAGCAAGCCGCCGCCAAGAACAGCTTCTCTTCTCCCTCCAGCCGGCTCCGTGCTCCCCGATCGGGGTTGAGCACACCTGAGCGGGGTGCAGCCATCTTCTCCCGCTCAGGAGCCTCCAGCCCAATCCAGGGCTGTGGGAGGCGGAGCCTTACAATAAAAAAGCAAGCCGCCGACAGGCGGGCCCGCGCCTGTCGGGCCCGCGCCTGAGGGCCTCGCCAGAGGGCCCTTTGGCACGGCCCTTAGGCAAAGGCCCTCTCAAAAGAACCCAGGAATCGTCCAAGAATTCCACAGCTCCACTCCCATCCTACAACAGGACCATCCTATATTCACCAGCATATCCACGGTTTAGACGCACAGCAAGTATACACTATCCATAAGGCTGAAGTAAACTCTTCTCTAGTTTCAATATAACCGCCTACATTGTCTTTGATAGTACACTCTCTTGTGCCTCTGTGCCTACGCTACAGCCAATCATATCTGTTACAGTTTGTTACAGTTGCCTGTATTGCCTGATTTGCTACAGTTGCCTGTACTTTTACTATTTCACTATAACTGCCATTGCTACAGTCGCCTGCATTGTATTATACCATCTGTTACAGTTGCCTGTATTGTATTATAACTGCCACCTGATACACTTGCCGTTATTGCACTATTACTGCCATTGCTACAGTTGTCACAGTTTTCTACAATTGCCTGCATTGTACCATAACATCTTCTATCCATATCCTAATCAGTTGTAAACAATTTGTAATCTGACACATAATTCTCACAACATCTAATACCTCCTCAACAAGGAACCAAAATGTCTCCTCACCTCATCACTCTTCTTAGTTTTTACCTTCTCACAGACTGGCTCGGGACCTCCTCTGCCTACTCTTCTTCCACCATTCATATCCCCATCCTCAAAAACCACGGAAAGAAATGGTCAAGTAACTCTTACCAGTATCCAGCTAAGGAAGCTTGAATACGGCACTCCCACTTGATTCACTTCGCATTACTCCAAACCAGTAAACCAAAGCAACAAGACTCCCCACCTTCCCAAAGCCTAAAATGTGCCCTTATAAACGCCCGCTTGATTAAAAAAAAATGGCCTGTAATCCAAGATATAGTTACCCATCACAATCTTGACGCACTCTTGATCACTGAAACTTGGCTATCAAAAGAAGATAATGTCCTCATTAACCAACTCATTCCACCAAATTTCTCCATACACACAACTCACAGAGAGAATAAGAAGGGAGGAGGAGCACTCATTCTCACCAAGTCGGAACTCCTTTTCAATACAACTAACTCCTACAGCTCAGACAATCTGGAAATAATCACCATAGTGAACAAGCAATGCTCCATCAACTTGATTTACAGAACCCCTTCAAGCTCCCCAGATGACCTTCCCACCATATTAGACATTGTTGCCAATACCAGCAACCTTAACACTCCAAACTGGATAATGGGAGATCTCAATCTCCCATCACTACAACAACATCAGTCCTCTTCATTCCTCAATGCCATCGAAAATCTTGGATATCAACAACTAATCATGGAGCCCACTCATATCAAAGGAAACATCCTTGACATGGTCTTCGCCCCACAATCGGCTTCTACACAGAACAGCAACATTATAAAATCTATCAATGATGTACCATGGTCAGACCATAAACTCATAATCCTACAAATTCCCTTGGGCAACACTCGTTCCCTAAACAACAGAAACCTTGACAACACACTAAGAGCCCCATCAAGAGGCTTTCGGCCCTTCAATAAGGATTTTATAATGACAAATACCCAACCACTCCTCAACAATACAACACTCAACCTGGAAGAAGCAATTGAAGCCTGGAATAACAGCCTCAATGCCATTGCTATTCTACCACACAAAAACAACACATCAAGGAAAAGAACCTCCGCTCCATGGTTCTCTCCCGATCTGCGATCTTCTCTTATGCACCTCAGAAGACTCGAAAAACGCTGGCGCCGATCACTGGCCATTGATGATCGCACAGCCTACAATCTCTATTTAGCAACTCACCGTGAAGCAATCACAACCAAGAGGAAGCAGTATCACACAGAGATGCTCAGAAGATCATTAAACAAACCTCGTGATTTGTTCAACCTAGTAAAATCACTATCAAAAGAACCATCATCAGAACAAAATATGATATTCACCCACAAGAATTTGCTGATTACTTGCAATCTAAACTCCTACAGACGGATGAGCTACAGAATACAGATATTCAAGAAACAACCTGCCAAAACACCTTATCTTCACTTTCTGCACCCTCAGCTAAACAAATTGAAGACACAATCTCCTCACTCAATACCTCCACCGCTCAAACTGATCCTTGCCCAGCCTTCTGGATAAAGGACCTTAGAAGTGCATTTAGCCCGTTCATTGCAAGAATCATGAACCTCTCATTCACAACTGGATCCTTCCCATCTGCTCTAAAGCTCACATCCATCAGACCACTATTAAAAAACTCCAAACTAGACCCAAAAAGGGCTGACTCATACAGGCCTATCGCTAGCATTCCCCTCCTAGCAAAAATTTTGAAAAAGAGGTGCAACGCCAAATTCAAGACCACATAGATTCCACAGCTCCTCTCGACTACTTTCAACATGGCTTCAGAGAACATCATGGAGTTGAAACACTCCTCCTCAATAACATACTCACCAGCATAGACAACATCCGTCAAGGCGTTGTGCTAATCTTCTTAGATATAGCAGCAGCGTTTGATTCGGTAAATCACGAGATACTCATTACACGGTTGAAGGAAAAAGGCATCGGTAGTTCAGCACTGGAATGGTGTAAATCTTACCTGAACACCAGAATGCAATATGTAAAATCTGCAACGGGAGAATCAAATCTTTTCCATCAAAAACAAGGGGTGCCGCAAGGGTCATCTCTTTCATCTCTCATGTTTAACATCTACATGCAGCCTATCTGCAATATCATCAGATCATTCAACGTGAAATGTATGATATATGCAGATGATATCCTACTTTATATGCCATTTTCTACAATGCAATTAGATCTACTGCCCATAATAAATTGCTTCAATGCGGTATCAGAATGGCTTCTCTCACAGAACCTCCGCATCCAACACAAGAAAACTGAGGTTCTCTTTGTTACGAGAGACCCTAACTTCATTCCACCATCACATATAAGTGTTAAAGGAGCTGATCTATCCACCAAAGAAACAATAAGATACCTTGGAGTCACCCTGGACCACCGTCTCAATATGAAAACACACGTAAACAATATTACAAAGGCTGTGTACTTCAAGATACGCACACTCAGGCATCTACGCTCATTACTGGACCCAGACGATTTTAGAACCATCTTCCAAGCACTCATCCTACCCCATTTCGATTTCGCCAATTCAATTCTACAAGGTCTCCCACAATCCACCCTAAGTTCTCTTCAACTGGCCATGAACACTGCTGCAAGGGTTCTACAAGGAGCATCCAGGAGTGATCATGTGACACCAATCCTCAAACATCTTCACTGGCTCCCAATACAAGGCAGGCTCATATTCAAAACCCTAATTCTCACATTCAAGGCCACCCATGGTTTGTCTGCAAACTCTCTAACTGATCTCACACAAGCATTACCTCCAACTAGATCCAGAAGACAAATTGCGATAAACACCCTAATAATGCCGAAGGCTATAACAACTTGTAGCCGAGCAACAGCGAACAGAGCCTTCATGTTTTGTGCCCCAAAACACTGGAATTCCCTACCACCTGAAATTCGTGCCATAACTGGCATAGTCCAATTCAGAAAGGCCCTCAAACATAACCTATTCATTAAATACTACCCTACATAAAGTGCATAATATTCACTACAAACGTAACCACATTCCCTCCTTTTCCAAACATTTTTGATAATTTTACGTAAATACCTCTCTCATGTGATCGGATTAACAGATCAATATTCTATGTATATAGTTTTACCCCATATTATCCATGTTTATCTTATCCAAGTTTATTTTCCGGTTTTATGTAATACCGAGCAGCCTGTTGTTCTGGTCTTTGGTTCTCTGTAAACCGCGCTGATTGTAAATAGCGCGGTATATAAAAATTGAAATAAATTAAAATAAAAATAAAAAAGATGAAAGCCAAACAATCAACATGTAAGAGAGCTTTCTCTATATATGCTCCCCCACTATGGAATGAGTTATCCACCTCAATGTGAGCCATCAAGGACTTATCAGACTACAGGAAAGCAATAAAGACCTATTTCTTTATGGAATACTATGGACCCACCCTATGAGCACATTGCATAAACATAACTATTACAGTCTATAGCTACAATCTCAGTTAATCTCTCCCATGGACCTGTACCCTCAACCCATAAATAACTACATCATGTATAAACAATTGCTGCTTTAATGTTAATAGTTGTTCTTTAATACACCCCTTCGAACCCCATACAATCATCCAAGTTGAACACCCTGTTCTATATAAAAGTTTGGTTCTCGTGAAATGTTTTCTATAAACCACCCTGAATTAATGATAGGGCAATATAAAAAACCCGTTAAATAAATAAAAATAAACTTAAAGTGTGATTTCTTCCACTTAGGCTAGCATTTTATAAAGACAAGTAGACACCTACTTCTCTTGATAAAACTGGCTTAACAAAGGCTCCTTAAAAAGCATTTTAACTAGGCATGCCCTTATAAAATTACCTTGTGCGTGCTAACATTTACGCCAGCTCGTACATAAATGCCAGCGCCAAGTCTGCAGGATTTGTCCTAGTATTTTATAAAGACACTACCTCCCCCTCCAAACCTAGATGCCCTGTTACAAAATTACCTGCATTATGACCTGTAGTCCACCAAGGGTTACAATAGTTTGCTTTTTGTATTATTTACTTTTTTGAGGACCCAAAGATGGAGACATCATAAAGTCAAGGTAAACCAACAGGGCCCAGTTTTCAAAAAAGCTCTGTTGTAAGTAAATAATGAGAAATGCCCTTTTCAGAAAAAGGGGCTCCAAAGATTTATGCACTCAAGTTCCTTCAGGGAAGGAACCCAAGGTCATGTCTTCCTGGACACATCCCCCTGATGCCTGGATGTCAAACCTGCTGTGATCTTACCTTTAGAGTAATGAGCCTTAACATGTAGTCATCTGTATGAATGACTCGATTAACAAGAATTTCTATTCCTTCATACGTTGCTCCTTCTTCTGGCCAGTATTCTGTGCATTTCTAGTTGCAATATAAAAAAGATGCATGAAGACTGGAAGTCCCAACATTGTGAACTGTGAGATCAGTACAAGAAAAACAAATTAATGGTGTTCAAGTTTCAAATTTAGATTGATTCCTACAGACATGCATGTAGCAATCAAAGTATGCTGAGTAAGCAGATGCCCATTTAATGATGAAGGCTAATGAATGTAGATGTACTGGACAAACTATCAAAAGGTTGCAGATTCTCACATAGTAAAATCAATGCCCCAAAATATTACGCCAATCTTCGCAGTTTCATTTCATCCAACACTTTTAATCATGCTGTCCATTTTTTGAAATGGGTTGCCAACTGAGCTTAGATCAGCTCCTACTTAATTTGCTTTTTATCAGGGCCCAAAGGCCTGGTTTTTTTTTATAAACACTTGAATAATCAGTGACTTTGCCCTCGGTAGGGATCTGATTTATCCACTGCATTGTATTTGGTATGTATTATTAATAACGTGTGTTTCATTTTATTTATATGGATTTTATGTCTTTGTATTTCTGTTGATTGTATATTTTTTAGGTTTTATTTTTTGCTTTAATCCATCTTGAATTTCTTGGGGTTAAACAGCTTCTAACCATAGTAGCAGCTTCCTTCAGAGAAATACCAACCAAACACTCCATTATTTTACACTGTGCCAGGCAAAGATTATCAGCCGCCACCCAGTTGCTCACAGATTCTCAAAGAATCCTGCACCAATTTGGGGTCTGTAAGATAAACAGTGATAATATAACTTTATAACCCATCTTTTATTCAAGCACAAATTCCATACCTAGAAATATTTGTTTAAGAAAGGATTCCATTATTTTTAAGAAATTGACTAAATCATGGTTATTGCAGTTGGCCTTTGAAAGACTAAGGCACATAATCTGATGAACCCATTTGTTTTTTTAAGTGCCTTTAAGTCAATGCTGACTCCTGGTGATCCGCAGCCTCTGGGTTTTCTTGGCAAGGTATGACCAGAAGTAGATTGCCAGGCCTCTTCTTCCGAGGCATTAGAAGGTAAAGTGATTTGCCCAAGGCCACAAAGAGTGCCAGTGGGAATCAAACCCAGATCTCCTGGGTAGTAGGCTGTTGCTTTAATCACTAGGCGGCTACTCCATTCCCATTGATTTGCTATGATTAGTCTTTTATATGTTTAAGGAAATCAGTGAAATGTTATAGTTCATACTTTTATCTTTTGATCATATGTGGATTTGCTTTTTATCTTATTATTTCTGCAGTCTTCATATTTTTATATGTTGAAACACTATATTTTGGGATTTCTCAATAGTCACTGCTGTTTTTATTCTTGCTTTATATGACATAAATCTATTGTAATGCTCTTTGCAGTTTCCCACTTTGAGCACTTGATTAGAAAAGTGGGATGTAAACAGAAATAAATACAATTTTCAAATAGGATGAGGGAACAATTGCCTAGAAATATCATTTAACATGCTTGGGCTTACAGTGGAAAGTTTCTAGTCTCAGAAGAGTACAAGGTGGCTTATATAACCGTGCACTCCATCTTTTGTTGTCTCTTCTTTTTACATGGGTCTATAGCAGAGTGGTGAACATATCGCCTTGAAGTTCACGTGGCTCGCACAACCTTGACGTTACCTCATTGACTTCTTCTACATTGGTGATCATGACAATGATGGGAGACTGCTGCTGCCAAACCATTCTCCAGAAATCACTCACAGTATTGACCGTGGGTCCCTGAGTGGCGATGTAGACCTTCTCTTCTCCATATCCCTGTCGATGATGCAGAAAAAAAAAGAAAAAAAGACTAACATCTTTTGTCCTATCTCTTAAATCAAACTGGAGACAGAAAATCAGATAATAATACTGACTCTTGTTTGCTAACCAAAGCAAAACTTTCAAGTAGATGGCTGAAAGCTGAACAAAAAAGTATAGAAAATCTAATGTAGAGATGCTTAATGACTCCACCAGGTTTATGAGATGGCTCATAACAGAGTTTTCTTTACCAGTGAGGCAATGGTAGGAGAGGCCATTGATTTGGAAGGAAAACTGGTATAAATAGCAAGCACAAAGCCAATTTCCTGTCTTTGGCTTGCTAAGCCATCATAGCATAGAAATATGACGACAGAAAAAGACCACATGGCCTATCTAGTCTGTCCTTCCATATCAACCACTACAACAGTCCCCCACCAGCGCTTTAGCTGGCTAAGCCAATACGCCACTATTGAATAAACCCACTAAGGAACCAGGGGCAGCAGGAGGTCTTTGAATGAAGGAAAGCTGAGGTTTCCCTGATCCGGAAGAGGCATGAGATGACTCAGAGGACAATCTTAGTAGCTGGTTCCAGAAGGGTCAGGGTCTGCTCCCAGAAACTCAAAGATATTTGACTGGTTTTAGGAGGAGAATGGATTCCCTGGTACTGGGAGAGTCCCAGTCAGTGGAGAAGAGCAGTTTCTCATAGCTTTTAATATTTGTTACCTTGAAAAATGTTATTACTTTCTGTTTCACTATTTAAAAACTTTAGATATATTTTAATAGTTAAGAACAAAACCTGGAATGGACTGTATTTTGTGGTCATGGACATGTACAGAATGAGCGAACCCAGGGACCAATAGCCTCTCAGCCTTGCTTGTCCTGACCCTAAGAATTTTGTGTCCCATTGAAGTGTTAACTCCCATGAAAAATGCACGACAGGTCTCCCCAGGGCTGAATATCCAGTTTCGCCACTGAGAGGAATTGCTATCCGGCCAGCAGTGATAATCAACTGCTTATGGGATAGCGAGGATTCCATAAAGTTAGGACAGTCATTGGCTTGTTTTAATTTTGTGTGGTCTAGTTATGTGGTCAGCAGTTGAATATTGCTGCTGACTGCCCCAGATCCTCCTACAGACAGCCCCAAAAATAACCAGCTGTTTTCAGGGCAGTCTGTGGGTTTACGCAGCTGTACTAGCCAATTAGCGCTGTCGCATAACAGGATTGTCGGAGTTTTGCCGACTGTCTTGCCTGCAGCACTGCCTATGGAGTCTGATCTCTTAATTTTTCGAAGGCATTGAAAACTCTCCTTTTCCCTTGAGCGATATTGTGAGCAGCGGGCAGGTAGGCATGTGCGGTAGTGCAGCGGTGCTTGGGAAGGGGTTGGATGGGGGAGAGGGTCTAACAGGGTGTTTTATGTGTTTTATGTTCTGTACACCGTCTTGAACGCTTGCGCATTTGGCGGTTTATAAGGGTTTTAAATAAATTAAAGAATAAATAAATATCTACCCTGATAACTATATGAAATCACTCATGGAATTACAATGAATGCTTTCAGGGATAGCACTATCCTAATTAATGCATGTAAATAGCTACTTACTCAGGTAGAAAACCTTTTGAAAACTGCCCATCCTGTATGTGGGAGTACCTTACCCACATTTTATTGAGGTGTTCCTAGGGCAGGATTAGGTCAGGGGAAACAAAAACACATATTGCTTTGCATTCTCAAAACGACTTGTTTTGGTGGAAAATGTGCCCAAGCGAAAAAACAGGTGCAAGCCTCTGCAGGTACTTTTCCCCTGGGCGATTTTTCAAAGGGGAAGAGAGCTTATACCTTTCCTTTGAGCAGTGGTGCAGAGGCCTTGCGTGAGCATAGCCGCGAACACTGTACCTGCCCACATGCTTTTGAAAATTACTCTACTTCGGAGCAGCTTCAGTGAACGGCACTGTGACGTGATGCTGTCTCAATGGCTGTTGTGGTACCGCTGTTTTTGAGCAATCCTTCCACTGCGGAAAAATGACGCCAGTATCCCGCAATAGAGCTTAGTGTCCAGGTCCCCAAATTTAAAGTGCCTTTACAAAGTCTTGGAAAAATCTCTGCCTGCTGGTTTTGTTAACGTCCATTACCCTCAGACTAAATCAAATGGGAAACTCCCCACAAAGCTCGCCTTTGAAAATTATATGGGATCAGCTTCCCTTCAGGGTAGACTCCTGTTTTTTTTTAAAATAATTATTATTGCTATTAATGTATTTTTATTTTTATGTTTATTTTTATATTATTTAAATGTGTATCTATTAATTTTAATTTATTTTTGTTCTTTATAGCAGTTCTTTCACTAGTCAGTGTTGATTTCTTATGTGTTTTGTTCCTTCTTGGTTTTATCATTCCCTCATTTTTATCTATTTCTTGGGTTTTGGTTTTGGTATTGTTCGTGAATTATGAACACAATACAGTCAATATGGTCTTACAGCACCCGCATGCCACTTACCCTAATGTAGTTAGCATTGATATAGGAGCTCAGGGGGTCGTCCTGATCAGGAGAGGTAAGGCACACTCTGCTATGAGGATCTAGACAGAAGAGAGAAGGCATTAGGTGACTGGCAAATGATCCCCGTTGAGTCAAAACCAACTTTGAGCTGTACCATTACTTGCGATACTTAGTAGAATTCTTGTGCTCATTTCAAAATTTTAAATCTGATTTTTAAATCTGTGCTTGGAGAAGGAGCACTCTTATTTAATAAATCAAGTAAACCTTTAATCTCAAGCACACCCTCTTAGATCGTCGCTGTGAGCTTTCCTACAGGAATCCTCTTAAAAGCAGTTCGTTCAGGAGGGTACTTTTATAACAGGACCCAGAGGTGAGATGTCCAATAAGGCGCCTATTTTAAATACCTTACAATAGCCACTTCAATAGAACAATTAATGCACTAGCTAATTGTTCTTGAGAGAAACAAAACAAGTCATCAAGAAAATCCTACTGTATTAACTCATCAACTGAATGAATAAAATGGACCATCAGAAATGGAAACAAGTCCGTGTGTGTTTTTTTTCAACCAATAGTTCTCGTCGCCTGCGCAATCCTCAGTAAGTCCACATACAAATATCTTCCGATTTTCATGATATATTTCATTCATTCTTTTCATTTCACATTTCAATCATATTCTTCATTTCATTCCGTTTCTTTGATTAAATTTCATTCGTCATATTCTTTTCAATATGTTTCAAAACACCATATGTAATATTGCACCTATCCCCTCAAAGCTTCATACAGAGACAGTTAAGATGGAAATATTGGGCAAATTAAGTTAAGCACCAGTGCTTCACTTAGAACATCCTGTTTAGCACCACTATCCGGATAATTAGTGGCTCTGAATATATGAGCTGAGCAGTACTGCTATTGAGCAGGCTTGAATCTATGGGGCATGTTTACTAAACCGCGGTAGAGGACTCCGCCCGATATCAGAGCCGCGGCCGCATTGAATTCAGTAGGATTCAATGGGGCCCGCGGCTCCGATATCGCACGGAGTCTGCTACCGCGGCTTTGTAAACAAGCCCCTAGGTGGATAACGTATCCAGACAGTAGCAGCAGATCACTGCTATTTGGATGAGCCCAGGTGGCGCCTCCACTCTTCCCCTAACCTGACTCTTTCTTTATTCAGATAATATCTGGCCATTTAGGGGCATGTTTACTGTAGCATGGGGTTCAGCATATGCCAAATGCACTGTGGTAAAATTTACCTTGCGCCAAAAATGCAGCCATGCTAAAACTCCTGCGCTACCTGAGGGGCGTGGCTTGGGGCAGAGATTGGGCAGTTCAGCGGCAAAGTGGGCACACTGTGGGTAGTGCAGGCATCTTTGACGTATGCTCACTGGTGACGTGGCACTTAGCATGGGTGCACTTACTGCCATCTCAGTGGATGGCATTTAAGTGCAACCGCGCCAAACGGAATGCGCACAGGGTGGCACAAAACCCATGCTAGCTACATGGGGACATGCTAGACATGCCTCCGGTTTTTAACATGGGTCGAGCGACACCTCCATACTCATGCAATAGGCACCATTGTTTAGAAACATGTCCCTTACTGATTTAAACAGCCAGATATTATCTAGATAACTTTTTAAATTATCCACACGGGGAGTTATGCTTTAACTCCCAGGCAGCCGATGCATAACTCTTTTTGAATATCAACCCGATTATGTTTTCACTTAATAAACAAGGAATGTTTCCATTTGCATTATAACTTCCGAAGTCGGGAGCCGGATTCTTCTGTCAGTGCTGCCGGCATTCGCATCAGGCAGTTCTTCTCCATCACACCAGCTGATCTAAGGGCCTTTGAAGGCCAGGACCTACCATGGCACAAGGTCGCGGGCACAAATCCATGGGAGTGTATCCAGAGGAGCAGACTCTGCCCCTTTGGGGCACATCGGAGCTACTGGAGCTGGGAGCATCACAGCTCATGGGTAAGAAGAAGCAGCAGCAGCAGTTGTTGCCAAAAAAAAAGGTTGTGATGGTTGTTGGTCCTATGGACGTCATGTTGTTGCTCTGTCCGCTATGCCTGTGGTTAGCCCCGGATCTACTCAGGACTCCCTGGACCATGCAGGTGATCTTACCCCACCCAGCCAATCCAGTATTGTAGCAGGTCCGGATGGTAGCGTCTTCCAGGTAGTAGAGAGTTTGCCACCTGCTTTCATTTTTGCTGCCCCAAAAGTGGGAGCTTCTGTGTGGAATTTCTGTAGAGAGTTTCTGCCATTTCCTAAAGAGGTTCATTTTTCTTCTCTCTCTCTTAAGTCTGACTCTGCTTCTTTGGACAATGTTACCTTGAAAGATATTCTAATTGCTATCACATGTTTGGAATCTATATTAAGTTCCTCTGTAAAAGATCTTTCAGGAGAATTGCTGTGCTGTTGGGAATAGGAGCAAGCTCCTCCCTGCCTTGTTTCAGCTGCTGGCTTTAAATGTCAAACGTGCTTAAGGCGGGCCTGCGCCTGAGGGCATCACCAGAGGGCCCTTTGGCGTGGCCCTTAGGTGGGGCACGAGGCGGTGAGCTTGGTATTTAATATCTTTTGGAAGTGGTTGTTCTTTCAGAGGTTCTAAGTTCATGTTGGAGTAGTTCAACCTGGCATTTGCTTCCATTGGTTTAGTTTTTCTAGATACCTAAACAGAAAGCTAAAGGTAAGGGAGGTATTTCCTCCACTCCTGTTGCTATACCAGTGGGGCAATGTACCATGGATGATTTTGTATAGGCGAAGTGTTTGGGCAAACCCGTTGTCGGGGTTAGGGAGAGTCCTCATTTGGGCAGTGATGTTTCGCTGAGCCCGCTTGGCCCTTCCACTCCTCCTGCCCCTGGAGGTGCTGAGGGTAGCGCACCTGGTATGATTTCAGATGCAGCTACTTAGCAGTCCTTGGCCTCAGCATTGGTTGTGCCAGTGGCTAGTGGTAATAGGTCCAACTGCCCCCAGGAGAGTGTGATGATCCAGGATCTTCCTCCACTTGTGAGACCAAAGGAGGTGACCCTGGACTCCATTTGGGATGCAATGAGGTCACTTTATCGGGTTTGTGTTGGGGTACTGCAGGCTTCTGCTCCCTTTGCTCCTAGATTGGAGGGGGTGGAAGCAAAGGTGCTTCAACAGCAAGCACAATTGGATGGACTCGAGATTAAAATTCAACATTTTCAGAATCAGCAAGGGGTCCCAGCTAAGGATGGTTTGGTTTTCCAGCGTAAAATTGAAAATTTGGAAAATCAACAGAGAAACTTAAATCTTTGTTTACTGAGTTTTCAACAGCTTTCATTGTGCTCCCCTAGAGACCTGTTCTTTCAGTTGCTTAAGTTGCTGTTTAACTATCCCTAATCTGGGATCCCTCCTCTTCAAAAGATTTACGTAGTTCCTCATCTCAATGATTGGTAAGGATGCTTTGTGGAAAGCTGATACCTCTTAGACAGAGGTGCCTTCTGACTCCTTGGACTTGGGGAACCTGTCTGAGTTGTTAGAGCAGTCTACCAAGGTGGTTGAAGCCTGGGCTACTTTGTTGGTATCTTTTGTATTTCTCCAGGATAAGGAAGCGTTATTACGAATGTATTTTAAAAAAAATCTGATGTTTCTTTTTTGAGGGGTAGGGTACAGATCTTACCCGATGTGTCCAGGTACACTCAGTCTAGGAGGAAAAACTTTCCGGAACTCTGCACAGAGGTTTTAGCTTTGGGTGCGATTTTCCAGTTGAGATTTCCGTGTAAATGCGTACTTGGGTATCAGAATAAGATTTTTCATTTATTCAAGCCATCTCAACTGCGTTATTTCTTAGATGCTAAGCAATTGTGAATTCACCTTTTGGCTTTATAAGTTGTATTTGCTTTACATCCTACTTTTTCTTTTAATATTTTTCTTTGTTTGTAACCGTTCTCCTACAGTACATATTGTTCTTGAATCTCTTTATTGATCTATTGTGGATTGTTAGCATACTGTCATGTTATTGGTTGCTTTTTATTCTTTTGTGCTTATTTTTTGCATGTGCATGATGGATTGTGATATTCTTTATCCAAAGTTCTTGGTTTATTCTAAAATTAAATTAAATATAAAATTTAAAAAAAAAACGATCTTTCAGATTTTACTCTTGATGCAGTGGCAAGGTTTTCTGAGCAAGATAAGAGATTATCAATAGTGCATGAGTGGTTATTTAAGGCTGATTCTTGTATTTCCCTGTTACATACAACTAGTTCTTCCCCTATGAAAGATAGTCTAGCTATTCACTGACGCTTAGAAGCAGTGGAGAATGCTCAGCGGTCGCACAATTTGAGATTCTTAAACTTTCCATGTACTCATTTTATTTCTCCCACTCTTGTCCTTCAGAAATATCTCAAGGAGAGTTTAGGTTTGGCAGACGTGGAGGCTATAAAAATGTCAAATATTTATTATTTACCTAAGGGGAAGATAACTCCTGATGTGGAGGGTTCAGGGCTCGATCAGCTCTCTCCTGTTGAGAGCTTAGATCGGTTTGTATTCCTAGAGAGTTCTGTTGATAATATTCCCGCTCGTATCACATTGATTGTCTCTTTTTGTTCTCTTGTGGATCGTAACAATATTCTGTGTTTGTTTTTTCAGAAGAACAACTTCTTTTGGGCCAGAAATTAAATATATTTCCAGATATCTCTAGAGTTATGCAGCTGAGGAGAAGATTTTGGCGATGGGGGCCAACCTCTACCTCAAATTTCTTTGCAAATGTCTAGTGGTTTATCAGAATATACAAGATACTTGGAAACCTTCCTTCAGGACAAGTAATGTAATAATGTTATGCTTTCCTTTATGGTTTTGTTTCTTTTATTATTTCTCTGAAATGGCTAAGTAATTTAATTTTTTTCTCGTGATATATAGGGGTTTCCGGTCTCCCTTTGATGCGGGCTTGATTCGTTATCATATTTTTGTATGTAGCAGCGTGTGCATCCCCCATTTGAGTTGAGGTAATGTGTTCAATTTCCTTATTCTTATAAGTGCTTTGTAAGATATTTCAAAACATTATAAATAAATAAAAAAATCTTCCGAAGTCAATGCATTGATTTAAGTGAGCTGTTCCTGCAAGGAGGCCCTAAAGCGGCACAGAATTGAAACACTTCTGCGTAAAATGAACCCAGATTCCTCGAGGGTAATGCGAGAGACTTTCTAACAGTTACAGGAAAACATTTGCTTGGAGCCACTGATCACTGAATGAAACACTCACATCTTTTTACACACAAGTATACTCAGTGCTGAATCGTTTGTTGAATAATTAACAAAACGTATCTTTCTTTGTTTGAGATATTATTGAGTGGGGTTATGTTTCTCTCTCATTAGTGTTTAGATTAGGATTTAATCATGATTTCAGTATAAATTGTAGCGCTATGCATTAGTCTGGAATGACATATGATAATGACATCACCTTTTCTGTACAGTTTTTCACCTCCCACTGGACTTTCTCAGTTGACCTCCTTATGTTCCCTACCCACCCCCCTCCTCCTCTCTCTCATCACCCTCCTCCAACTCTGCCTTGTCATGTCTCATCTATCCTATACATACTGGTATTCTTTTCATTTTCTGCTTTTATTTAAGACCGGCATGTCCCACTTAGTTTGTCCAGTAAGGTGGCTAGAGTTGTACCTGCCGCTCTGTGAATTGAATTGTAAAAGTTGCTTAAGCTTGTTTTGATTCCATCCTCTTGATATTTAGGGGATTCTTTGTGTCTGTCCCATGCCTTTTTGAATTTAGTCACTGTTTTTTGCCCCCACCACCTCTATCCCAGGCATCCACCACCCTTTACAAGAGAAAGTATTTCTTGATGTTGCTTTTAAGTTTACCTGCTTGCTGCTTCATTTCATGTCCTCTAGTCTTGTTTTGTTTATTCTTTAATATTCTGTAAGTATTTAAAAGTCTGTATCATATCTCCCCGTACCTCCTCTCCTCAGGGTATACAATATTTAGGTCTTCAAGTCTCTTCTTATATATCTTCTGGCATAGGTTCCAAATCATTTTGGTGGCCTTCCTCTGAACCATTTCAGGTCCTTTAATATCCTTTGTGAGATATAGTTTCCAAAACTGAACACAATACTCCAAGTGAGGCCTCACCAGTGACTTGTACAGTGGCATTAATACCTCCTCCTTTTTGCTGGTTATTCCTCTCTGTATACAGCCCAGCACCCTTCAAGCTTTGCCTACCACCTTGTTACATTATTGAGATCCTCAGTATCAACCTGAGGTTTCTGTCCTGGTCCATGCACACCAGTCTCTCACCCCCATATCATAACATATTGTTATTTGAATGAAACAATAGGCAAATTCCTGTGTCATCAATAGCATGCACTACCACTCAAAAGCATGCACATATCACACTATTTATTTAGCGGGGCATTTTAGAAGACCTATTCATGATTCAAATGTGTATAAGCAGCCATAAACATGCTTAAATCATGTCCATGTTTATGTTTATTTTAAACTTTCTATACCACCTTTTTGTTTAGAGGCAAGGTGGTTTATATTTCATAAAATCATTGAAATGAGAAAAGAATGGGAGAGAGAACCGCTGTGTGAGGGAGTTGCCGCGTAATCCACCAGCGCAGAGGAGTGCAGCAGGTTTTGTTGGAGGCTTGTTTTACACCGTGCAGGCGGGAGAAGGAGTGCCCTGGTCTGGAGGACCCTTCCACTGCTCTACAAAAGCCCAGAGGTATCAGAGTGAAAGTCGGAGAGAGAACCGCTGCGTGAGGAGTTGCCGCGTAATCCACCAGCACGGAGCAGTGCAGCAGGCTTTGTTAGAGGCTTGTTTTACACCGTGCAGGCGGGAGAAGGATGTGCCCAGGTCTGGAGGACCCTTCCCCTGCTCTACAAAAGCCAAGAGGTACCACACGTGGCCGCGTGTCGCAGCCTGTGTGGCGTGACCTAAGGGGCAGGACATACCCCTTTGGCGTCCTTTTGGCGCACATGAGGAGTTCATGTGGGTCCTAAGAAGTTGTGTTATACCATGGGCAAACGGAAGGCTAAGGTTGGTGCTAAGTTGGGAGATGGTGCTCAGGGTGGTAAGATGGTGGGCCCTTTGGATAAACATTTGACTTCCCTGCTGCCTGGTAATCAGTCACCGGAGGGGGCATCTTTGAGCCCTGTTTCCCGATCTCCTCCTCCTCTCCCATTACCAACTTTTTCATCAACTTTGTTGGAGTTCCCCCCTGATATCTCTCCCCTGGTTCCGCTTCCTGTTCATCCAGCTAACGCGGATGCAGGGGCCATCGCTCCCCCTTCTGGGGAAGTGACTCTTGTGGACATATGGACCGCTATTCAGAAAATTGACACACGTTTGTCCTCTACTGTATCCTCTCTTTGTAAATTTTCCCAAGATGTGGTTGGTAAATTGCAATTTATTGATAGTCAACTAGGTTCATTTAGTAAGTTGGTCGCTCGTACCAATTCCCAGCTCCAGTCTTGCTGTGATACAGATGCTGCTTTAATTAGAGATTCTTTAACTTCTTCCTATCGGCTGGAGGTGCTGGAAAATCAGGCCAGAGCGAGTAACTTATGTCTTTTGAATTTTCCTTCTACACATTTACTGTCGTCTGATATTTTATTGGGAAAATATTTCTCTGAAGTGTTGCATTTAGAAGGGGATTTGGAAGCAGTCCATATGTATTACCTTCCCGTTAGTTCTTCTACTCCGCAGGCCGCAGCAGCTTCGGCTCCCTCGGTTTGCTCGGTAGAACAGAACTTAACGGCCTTCCTGGAGCATTCACTTGATGTTATTTCAAAATGTAATACCCTGGCAGTGAAGTTTGCTTCTGAATCCGCCAAGCTGCGCATTTTGAGATCATACTTTAAGTATAGAGATGCTCTCTTTTGCGGACAAAAGCTCCAGGTTTTTCCGGATGCGTGCCGGACTACTCAGATTTGACGTAAACAGTTTTTGGCAATGAAATCTCGGGTTGTGGCTTTTGGGGGCGATGTTTTTTCTGAAATTTCCCTGTTGTATTATTACCCTAGGGGGACAAACTCATGTGTATACTGATGTTATTACATTACAAAAATTTCTGGATGGAAAAGAGGTGGGGGGGGGGATATAGTTGGAGGAATTGATATTGTGTTTTCACCCCCTATTGTGGGGTATTATACTCCTTGTTTCTCTGTTTAGTTTTTTCTAGGATGAATCATTTTTGGCAGGTTTTTCTTCCTTGATGTGGTCTTTTTATGTGGATCTGTTTGTTTTTGGATTAGCATAATTTTACATTTTCAAGTTTTCCTTATGTGTATTGTATTCAAGAAACTCTTAAATAAACTAATTTAAAAAATACATGAGACAACAATGCCATCAGTGAATAGGATAGAGGGGACAGAGAAGGTAGAACAAAAGGTTGTAGCAGGAGGGAGTGCGAGAAAGAGGGGGGAAGGAGGCTTGTTCTTCGTCCCAGGCAGCCTAGGCTTCAAAGGCCCGTGAGAAGAGACGTGTCCTTAAGCTGAGTTTTGAATGATGGGTAGGAGGGTTCGAGATGGAGTGATCGGGGCAGAGAATTCCAAAGAGTGAGAACATTGTGATTTTCCCGCATTTATATTTCTGAAATGGCCCCTCCCGCTCTAGGTGGATGTGTGTTTTAGAAATGGCTCCACATTTAGCAGAGTTGTGCCTACAATTCTGTCAGCATTGAGCACGTCCTGACCTCAAAGTCGCAATGCTGATCTCCATGTCCTAACTAAAGTCTGTCTTCATGTGCGCACTATAAATTTATTTTATTTATTTTTTTATTTATCTATTTCTTCTATACCGCCCCTTCCAGAGATCAGGGGCGGTTTACATGGAACAATTGCATACATTTGCATAACATTACATAGAACAAGAACTTCTTAACTTTTTACATATAACAGAACAGTAAATTGTCAGAACTATTTACAGGGTGTATACTTTTGTATACTGCTGAATTTACAGGGGAATGTCAGCGAGCTGGCATTGCTATTTATAGAAATTATTTACAAGATACATGTCCCCAAAATCAAAACAAAACAAAACAATCCGCACACGATATGGGAAACTCAACAAAACTATTGTTTTTGCCTACACACTTCTAAAAAATTGTGCTAAATTACCGACCATTCAAGAGGGTTCACGACCTTTTTCTAAGCACTGTAGACCCCTAAAGTACAGTACTTGTCATTTCGATGTTTTCACAAGCAGTAGCTTTATTTGACCACCAGATGGCACTTGCTTAATGTATATTCATGCAGGGGCACAATGAAATACAAATCTATTCTCTACAGTCAAAGTGTCAAGCTTGTGTTCAGTACTGTGGTTGTGGTTAATCAAATGAATGAAAACAAACAAAAAAATATAAGGTGATACTTTTTAACCACCTTGAACTAGTTCCCGTGGTGAGAGCAGTATAGAAAATGGCAGCAGATAAAGTCAGTCTGTTTACCCATCTACACCAACTATTAAGCTCTACAATCAGTTCCTCTGCCTTGGAGATTCTCTGGGCTTTTCACACGTTTTCTTAAATTCAAACACAGTCCCTGCCTCCATTGGGAGGCTGGTCCATGCACTCACCACCCTTTCCATAAGAAATGTTTCCTTGGATTACTCCTGAATCTACCCCTTTCACCCTCACTCTATGACCCTTTGATCCAGAGCTTCCTTTCAATTGAATGAGGCCCGTCTCCTATGAATTTAGGCCATGGAGGTATTGAAATGTCTATCATATCTCCTCTCTTCCCTTTCTTGCAAAGTATACATATTGATCTAAAGTTTAAGTCTGCCTCTGTATGTTTTATAAAAACAAATAGTGTCCCACAAACAGGATTAAACAGTAAACCATGAAAGAAAAATCCTGAACTCCAACAGTTGTCAAAAAAGAACATTTTTTGACAGAGCTGCCATGCAAAAGCAGGCAAAATAAAATCCGTCCCCTCGCTGCGGCCTCTCCTTTTTAGTCACATTTAAAGTAAGTGAACAGCTTAAACACTTAGCTTTGCTTCAAGCTTGAAAACCGCCAAAGGAATCAGCCGACAACAACGTGTCACGTTTCGGGTCTCAACATCACGACCCTGCATCAGGTTGAAGAAATTCCTGCAGTCACAAAAGCTTCAATGAATCAAAAGAGAAGAACACCCGTCCACCATTTATGGAACTATAAATTTATAGATCCAAATGGCATAGCACCTGTCAGTCGACTCATGTGGTGTATTTCATTATATGCCCCCGTTCTTTTTATTAGATAGGGCGCACCACACGAGCCATAAAGGTTCGATTAGGTGAGCATGCTTCCCGCCGTCTCCATACTAAACCTCTTGCAGCCCCGCTGGTGGAACTCTGTCTTCAGCATGAGCATATTTTTGAACAGCTGTGGTGGTGCATACTGGATTTTGTTCCATGTGATCCTAGAGGTGGTAATCAGGTTTCTAGGCTGCAAAAATTAGAGCAGAGATGGATATTTAAGCTAAACACGGCTTTCCTGTTTGGCCTGAATGCAATGCTGCAATGGCAAAATATTTTGTGATTGCCTATCTTCTGTTTCACAATAGTTTCTTCAATCTGATGCAGGGTAGTTTGATCCAATCAGAACTGGAGGTTCCCTTGTCAGTAGGGTATTTCCTCTTTTGATTGGTTGGCGAGTGACACAGAACCTTTTTGATTGTTTTTCGTTTTTGGTTTCGTTGGCACTGACGTCAGACGCCGGTTACATAAATGGTGGATGGTTGTTCTTCTCTTTTGATTCCCCTCTCCTCTAGGATATACATATTTAGGTCTTCAAGTCTTTTCTCATATTCCTTTTCGCCCAGGCCCCAAATCATCTTGGCCGCCTTCTTCGGAACAATTTCAAGTCTTTTTATATCCTCTGTAAGGTACAGTCCCCAAAACCGCACACAATACTCTAAGTGAGGCCTCACCAATAACCTGTACAGAGTCACTAATACCTCCTCTTTCCTGATGGTTATTCCTCTCTGTATGCAGTCTAAGATCCTTCTGTCTTTGGCCACTGCCTTCTCACACTGTTTCACCACCTTGAGATCCTCAAATACTGTAACCCCGAGGTCCCTCTCTTGGTCCATTCACACCCCCATTCATGTACAGTTCCTTTGAGTTTCTGCATCCCAAGTGCATCAATCTGCACTTTTTTTGCATTAAATCTCAATTGACAAGCATTTGACCATTCTGCTAATTTTTGTCAATCTTTTCTCATGTTGTCTACTCCCTCAGAAGTGTCCACTCTGTTGCATTTCTTCATATCATCTGCAAAAAGGCAAACTTTACCCTTTAACCCTTCGGCAATATCTCCCACAAAGACACTGAACAGTATGGGTCCCAGGGCCAATCCTCGAGGCACTCCACTACTCACCCTCTTCTTCAGAGTGAGTGCCATTCACCACTGCCATCTATAGTCTGTCAGCTAACCAGTTCTTGATCCAGTTCACCATCTTGGGATCCAACTCCAGGCTGCTCAATTTATTCACAAGCTTCCTATAAGGAACAGTGTCAAAGGCTTTGCTGAAATCTAAGTAGACCACATCCATTGTATGTCCTTGATCTAGCTCTCTGGTCACCCAGTAAAAGAAATCATTCAGATTTATTTGGCACAATCTTCCTTTGGTAAATCCATGTTGCCTCAGATCTCGCAACCTGTTGGCATCCAGAAAACACGCTATCCTTTCTTTCAACAGCATCTCTTTTACTTTTCTCACCTCTGTGGTAAGGCTTACCGCACTACTGTAACATTTGTGAAGAGGGACTATGTTAGCCCTTCTCCAGTCCCACGGCACCTTCCCAGTGTACAGGGATCTATTAAACACATCTTTTAAGGGTCCTGCCAAAACCTCCCTGAGCTCCTTCAGTATCCTGGGATGTATCTTATCCGGTCCCATGGCCTTGTCCACTCTGTTTTGCAAGTTGTTCACAAACATCTTCTTCTGTGAATGGTGTTACATTTATTCTATTCAACTTGTTACCTATGTCAGGCACGTGTGGCCCTTCTCCAGGATGTTCTTTTGTGAACATGGAACAGATGTATTTGTTTAGCAAGTCCGCTTTTCCCTTATCACTTTCTACAAATCTGTCCTCAGATTGATATGTGCTGTGTCATTGTAGTTGGTTATAACGGCAACAATGCATTTGCGATTTGGCTGCTATTTCATGGAATTATATGACCACCTTTTCAAGACATTTATGAATAAAGATTATGAAACAAGTTGCAGGTTTTACCTTTTTATCAACTGGGGTTTATGCATTGCACCAGGAATGAAGTTAGTCAAACTAGATGGGCCTCATGGTTCTTATCTGCTCTGATGTTTTGTGTCCCTTTAGGACCAATCAACTATGTTCGTTTTAAGCTTTTGAGTTCTATAGTCCCTTCATCAAGTTGATGTAAAGCGTGTACTGAAATTATTCCCATTCTGACTGAATACTAATATAGATCAAAAGATCTATCGAAACTGAAACTGAAGTATAGCTCACAGTTATTTGTTTGTTTATTATTGAGGATCAACTAGTCCGCATGTAAAGCCCTTTTGACTTACTAAATGCAGTGACAGATTTTACCCTCTGGCAAGCTATAGGTCTTGGGATAGTCTTCTCACCCCCTCCGTCAAGGAGTGAGGGGGTTCTCCTCCGAAATCATATGTTGTGGAGGGACACAGGGGTATTGCATCAAGAGGAGAGCCTAAAATAAGGCTGCAGCAATGTAGAATAATCACTTCCGGTGACAGTGCAGCCCGCTGGTTGGATGGTCTTTTGTCCCTTTGCCCCTGGGCAGCAGCCTGCTTGGCTTATTGGGAAGTCTGCTCCTGACCTAATGTAATACTGGTTCCTAACTCAGGGATGGGTGTGCAGCGGTTAATTTCTGCCAACATAGGCTGTACAGAGACCAGGACAGGGGAGAGAATAAACTAAACATGATTTTCCTTGAAAGGCAAACGGCGAAGAGCATGACTGGAGAGATTGCTGATGCTAAAACTTGTTTGTGGATACAGCTCAACAAAAGCTATGGATATGCTGTCAATTCTTTGCACTTTTGAAATAAAATGGCAGGACCTGTTCATTTCTGTCTTGTTTCAACCCTTTTTCTGTCTCCTGCAGGCCTCATATGCCTCCCTGCTCCTCCCTGCCCCTCGTCCTGGCCCTAGGTTTTTCCACCCCACTACCTACCCTATCGTGCACCCTGCAGGTCCTCAGGCAGGAGCAATATACATGTCACTCCTGTCTCACCACTTCTACTCATCAAAATGGTGCCCAATCTGAAGGCCAGTGGCATATTGAAAAGTAGACTCAGTGAGGCTGGAGTGATGAAGGGATGGGATTGCTCCTGGCCAGGGACCTATAGGGTGCACAATAGAGTAGGTATGGAATGGCGGGGTGGGGAGGATTGTTTTTTAAAGTTGTTTCACCTAGTGACAACGCCTACTAGAGAGGGTCACAAATAAAACAATTGAAGTGCAGACCCCTAATAAAATCCCAACTCATCGTAACACAGGATCAGGGAGTATTTCCACACAGGGAAGTATGTTCCCAGAGACCCCCCTGTAATAATCTTACAGGCTGGAATGAAGAAGCTACAGGTTTTTCACTGGTGGTAGGAGGAGACCCTAATGATGGTATGGAAACGACTGACTAGGAAGTGTCTGGAGAGGAGGATAGCGAGGACAAGCCATTTCTTAGACAGTTAGTACTTGCCTTTCCAAGTCACAGTCTGAGAAAGAGTGGACAGCCAAGCAGGGGAGGAAAAAGAAGTCTTGTTTAAAGCAATTGGCTTTGAATGGATGGAAACAGACTATTTGCATTCTAGTGAATACTTTTTACAGGTTCCATTTCAAAATAACCTGAATCCCTTGGAAATAGCTACAGTTCATGAGGCGTGAGATGACATTTGCTAGCAGTGAGTTTGGCGGGACGGGGGAACAGCCTAACCTTTTCCTAGTAGCTCAAGCACCTCAAAGATCCTTATAAGAGCTGATAATCAGGTCTCCCCTGCTAAATTTACAGGTGTCTGGGTTCTTCCGAGTTAGCATTGCTACGGTGTTAAGGCTTTTAAATGAACGTGTCCTGCCAGGATGCTGTATAACACAGCTAATGACAGGACAAAACAGGACGTGACAGGTAGAACCCAAAGGGGAAGGCAGAGCAGTGGCTAAGCATTTGGGGGACACAAACCATTTGATTTTAAAAACTGTGACCAATTCAGGGCTTTGAGAACATCGTGATTACTGGAGTACAAGGCCACAATACAGCATATCCTCTAAGAAGGTAGGAAGGGATGGGGGCAGACACACCCCCACATTGCCCCGTCGGGTCATTCTGCTCTGTTGCATCCCTTGGGAGGGCGCAACATCGTTCCTGAACCGCATCGTGTTTGTAGTTCCAATAACATATATTCCCGCGGTAGTAACGGGTTCTGCGCAACTCTGACAGTTCGTTACAGTTCCCTGAAAATCCAAATCTAATATGGCGACTTTAGCACTTCTCTCCAAAAAACTCTAAGTCTGCAAAAAGAAGTTTGCTACAAAAGAAATTATAAATTAGCTAAATTAGAGCCTATTATCACGTCTCTCACTGACTACAATTAAGTCTTCGGTTGTAAGTAACTGATCATTATCTTAAGTGCCTACTTACCTTTCAGTAATAACTGCCTGTGATAATTCTCCAGCAGTCAGCTTCTTATAGGGAAATTAGGATATTTTTATTCCCAGTGACTTACTTTTGGAAAAACACATATACATTCTTGCTTTTTTTTTTTTTAAATTGTTTTGTCATGCCGCAAATCAGAGGCTAGCCTGTATCTGCTTGAAAGGGATAGCTGGAAATTAAGGGCTTCAGGACAGTTTCAGCTCCCTATTCCTCTATAATGATTTATGATTTATTTATTTATTGATATACTGCTTTTCTGTTAGCCATCAAAGCGGTTTACTATATTAAAAATAATAGAAATTAGAAAGAGACGCTATTGTTCAAAGGAAATAATAGAGAGAGTAGACAGTAAGGATAAGAAGGTATCAGAGGGGGTCAGGGAGAGTTTCAGGAAGCAACGGGTCCTCCCCTAGACGATGTCAGAGAGTTCAAAGGCCTCCTCATGTAGACAGGTTTTGAGGGACGTCAGTAATTGGCGATAGGAATGTTCCATTCGTAAGTATGGTGGTAAGTTGTTCCATAGCAGTGGAGCTTTGATAAGAAAAGGCAGATTGTCTAGTTCAGTGGCTCTCAACCCAGTCCTCTGGGACCCCCGGACCAGTCAGGTTTTCAGGGTATCCACAATGAATATGCAAGAGAGAGATTGGCATACAATGGAAGCAGTGCGTGCAGATCTATCTCATGCATATTCATTATGGATATCCTGAAAACCTGACTGGCCGGGGGGGGGGGGGGTCCCAGAGGACTGCGTTGAGAACTACTGGTCTAGTTGATTCAGATTTGGCACAGGAGGGTGGAGGCGATTTCCGTAGATTGAGCAAAATGCTTAAGCAGCTACACACAGGGCTGACTATTGCTGCAGTCATTGCATTCTGAGGGTCTCAGCTGTGTTCCGGGCCTGCAAGTCATTACGACTGTGTGTAAGTGCGGAACATGGTAACCAAATGGCTCCAGGTCATAAGGGGCAGGCAAAGGCAGTGTTGGCTTTCGTTTGAGAGAAGAACAGCATTCGATTTTTCATTTGGAGACTGCACACCCTAAGGGCTTGAATCAGGAAATGGAGCTCACAGTGGTTTTGTGAGAGGTAGTGACCGGTTCCAGGTTCCTCTTCCACAAGGGGTATACCACTGTTTTGAAGTTGGTGATATGAATCTTTAATGAGCCTTTTGGAACATTTGGAAGTTGGTTTTAGTATTTTAGTATTTTTTTTATTTGGTATGCCCTGTTTTGTTTTTTTTAAAGTGCCCTTTTATAAAAAACAGAAAAGTAATATTTATGTTTTTATTTAAAAGTCTGACTTTTTATTAGTTTACAGCATCAGAAAGGGGTGGGCCACAGGGATCCTGGTCCCACCAAAACTTCGCTGCCGTGACTGCCAGCTTTTCCCTTCCTGTCTGCCTGGGGGATTGGATCTGCTGCGGGCAAACAGGAGGAGAAGGCTGCAATCGCGAACCGGCAAGCAACGGGCTGCTCACAGGCATCGCATCCCCCACAGGCAGAAGAGCCGAAACACCCCTTCTGTCTGCCTGTGGGGGATCAGAACCCCATGGGCAGACAGAGGGGAAGGCTCAGAATCACAGCCACACTCACTGCGGCTAGCCAAACAAAAACAGTGTTCCACCGCCCCTGGACTTGGCATACTTTTGGATTTCACCAGTATGTTGCATAAATTGTTGAACATTTTGTGCAGCATAAATAGAGATGTGCCAGTTTGCAGGTAGTTTTGGTTGGGTAATTTTCATGCACATACTGTCCATTTGAAAACTGGTATAATACATGTTCATCGTGGCGGTATGAGGGTTTCTGCCACCCTAGACAGACCCTCCGTGCCGCCGCCACCCCCCCCCCAAAAGACTGCATTTCCGTCCAGCCTGCTATGCCGCCCCACCTTGCGCTGAAACAGCGGTGGCTGAACTGCTATTTCAGCGATGCATCGGGCCTTAAAAGTGCCCATGTGCCTGTGCGCTCACGGCCTGCCGCTCCTCCCTCTGCTCTGATGCAACTTTCTTGGAGGGCAGGCCGGAGCGGCAGGCCGGAACTGGGCACATGTGCACAGGCATTTTAAAGCCCATCACGGTGCTGAAGCAGTAATTCAGCTGCCGTTTCCCAGGGTGGGGGGGGGGGGTTGGGTTAGTGATGCCGCCCACCAGGGTCTGCCACACTAGGTGACTGCCTAGTTCACCTAGTGGACGGGCCGGCACTGCATGCATGTATTTGTTGCACAAGCAAGGTGGCCTCTTACAAAATTACTCTCTAATGGGGCAATTTTATAGGCATTTCTCTAAGTGCCTACTTGTCTTTATAAAAGGCTAGCATGCATGGCATAATGCACACCTACATTTCGGGCACAAACCTTACACCAGCCTTAGAACTAGTGTAAATGCCCACACCTAGATTTTTCAAGTATCTGCATAAATGATGCTATTTTATGATCTATACATGTGCACGCCTGCTCCATCCAATTTCTGTCCATGGGCATGCATCTTGATGCCGTGAAGGCACATTGTAGAAAGAACATTTAGGTGAAAGCTGGAATGTCCATGTCAAAAAATGCCTATCCCCATTCCAAAAGATAAACTTCTCTGCCGAGCTTAGAGAGGGATGGGGATGCACAGAATAAGGGGCCAGACGTCCACAAAATTGGCCAATTTCAGAAATGTGCATGTGTGAGATATCGAGATCTGCAGCATTAGCCACACAGACACGCCGGCGCCAGTATTTTGGGACATGCACGTGCATATGTTACCACATACACACGCCAGACTGCCGTTTTAGTACCAGAGACATGCAGCAGCATAGCAACAGACAATAAGGCCTTGCTATGTACCCACAAGATTGTTTTGAGTTGGCCAAAAATAATGAGGGAACGAGGGGACATTCTCTTCTCTTTTATACTGTTGATACCTGGCAGGAATGAGCACTTTTTAAAAGTCTATTCGAGCCCAGGCAGAGATAGACCGTATTTTAGCGCATGTAACACGCACCCACATAAAACACGCAACCACATATAAAGCGCATTATTCGGCCTGTTCTGCAGAGAATGTCTCGCATTATGCGCACACGCGTATATCGCGCATGTGTCGAGTGCACTGTGAGGTATATAAAAGGCCCTCGGTTCTATTATACCTTACATTTAAACTTTGCGATCTCTTATATTATAATCCAGTCATCATGCCCGGAATTAAACGCAAGTCTTATACTGCGGACGTCAAGCTGAAAGTTGTGGCAAAAGCTGAAGAAACAAGCAACAGAGCAGCAGGAAGAGAATTTGATGTTGGTGAGTCATCTGTTCGCGACTGGAGAAAGGAGAAAACGGCGCTAGAGGAGATGAACCCGCGAAAACGTGCACATCGGGGTCCCAAAGAAAAGTGGCCAGAGCTAGAGAGTGACTTAAAAAAGTGGATTCTGTCTAGAAGGGAGCAAAATCAAGCTGTCTCAACTATTGCAATTCAATTCAAAGCAAAACTGCTGGCCAATGAAAGAGGAATTTCATGTTTCCAGGCTAGTTTCAACTGGATTTGCAAATTTATGAAGAGGAATGGTCTTTCCGTGTGAATAACAACAACTGTAGGCCAGAGGATTCCGGATGACTGGGAACAAAAGATGGCGGATTTCGGCACATTTGTCAGCAAAGAAATTTCGGAGTTCGGCATTTCGGCAATGGATGTTATTAACATGGATGAGGTTCCTGTGTCTTTTGACATTACACCAACCAGGACTGTAGCTGCTTCGGGTTCAAAAACTGTCGCAATAACAACTGGACACGAGAGGGTTTGCTTCACTGTAGTCCTGGGTTGCACAGCGAGTGGGCTTAAATTGAAGCTGATGGTTATTTTCAAGCGAGTAACCATGCCCCGTGAAAAATTTCCACAAGGTATTGTTGTTTACTGTAACGAAAAGGGATGGATGGACTCTGAGGCCATGAAAATATGGATTGATAAATGTTATAGGGCGAGGCCTGGTGGTTTCTTTTCTAAAAAGTCTTTGTTGATCTTCGATTCCATGGCTGCCCATAAAGAAACAAATGTGCAAAATTATATTAATTCGACTGGTGCCCATATCGCAGTGATACCGGGTGGTCTTACTTGCAAGCTGTAGCTGCTAGATATAGCAGTTAATCACCCGTTCAAAACGTTCATCAGACGAGAGTGGGATAATTGGATGCAGCGGGGAATTCATGAATTCACAACATCGGGACAATTAAAGAGGGCTACATTAACGGAAATCTGCAATTGGTTGTGTTCTGCTTGGGACAAAACATCCCCGGAAACCATAAGAAATGGATTCCGAAAAGCCGGGATTGTTTATAAGAACGAGGATCGGGTGCGTCGTGATGACAAAGATGATGATGAAAATGTTGAAAGGAGTGACAATGACAGTGCATATGTTACGGAAGAGCGTCTCCAGACGGCTTTAAATTATTTCAATGATGTTGATGAGGGAAGTGATTTCGAAGGTTTTATGGAATCGGATAATGAAAATTAATTAAATATATTTTGAAACCATTATATTCTTGTAAGGACTCTTTTATGGAATCGGTTCCCTGTAATAAAGTTTCGGTATAGTGCGCCTTCGCAAATACCGCGCAAGAGGGTTGCGCGATAGGTAAAAAAGTGTATAGCGCGTGCACTTTATGCGTGAAAATACGGTAGACATGGATGTGTCTGCTGCCAGTTTTACATGTGCGGACCTGTTCTGACATCAGGTGCACACATGTATCTTTCCTAAAATGCCACAGATACGCCTTTGCCATGCTCCTGTGCGACATGGACGTGATCATGCCACACACATGTAAGTTCAGGGCGTTCTAAACTGGCTCTTGGGACATGGATGTGATCGGGATGTCTGAATGGCTATTTTCAGACATCCAGATCATGAATAGAGCTTCCAAAATGACCCCCAAAGTGTGCAATTTTATACCAGTTGGTATTTTAGAAAAGGTCATTTCAGCACGTATATGACCACATATGCATGGAAATTACTTTATAAAATTAGCTTCTATGTGTCTAAAGTTAGGTACATATACCCTGTATATAGGTTAGGGGTTTTTCTCAGGGCAAATTCTCCAAAAGGGTTAGTTTTGTGCCCCAGGACAGTCATCACCTCACTCCTAGGCCAGCGTACGAGGAGTGTGATCTCAGTCTCTGAAATTTCTTGCAAGTGCTCAGCGTAATATACTTGCATTGTGTCAAAGAGAGCTTCCTTCTGAGTTCCTATGATGTAAGTGTCTCTGAACTGAACGCAGTGTTCGAGGAGGTGGGGTGTGGGCAGAGTTTGCATTCACACGCATACTTTATGAAATAGTTACTAAGCATGCAAAGTAAAACCGTGAAATGTGAGAATGTCTCAGGGCAGGTGAAACTTCAGTTGTGCAGGAGTTTCCCAGGGAAAAAATTTGAGAAAGACAGATACGTGTATAAGTTTCCTTTAGAAAATGGGTGCAACCTATGTGCATATGTGACACACAAGTCAGCCAACCTTTCATAAAATCATCCTGGATGGGGTTGATTTTGTAACAAGATGCCTATGTGAAAAGTCCAAAAAGGCATCTGTTTTATCCTTATTTTGTAAAGACAACACAGGCACCAGTGTGCCTTCATATAAACCACCTCAAACCATCTCCAATAGGGCACAAAGTTTCACACAGAAATTTACACCTGCTATAAAATGTACAGGTACATCACACTTCTAACCCCTGTTCGGCCCAATCTATGCCCCCGGAACGTCTATGCGTGGCATGTTCCTAAATCCGCCCCATCTTGTGGATGCACATACAGTACTTCTTTGCCCATATATGTAATTTTATAAAAGCCTTTTTGCATGTGTAAAACAGACTTTACATGTGGAAAAAGTTATAAAATGAGCCCTATGTCTATACTTCTCCTTAAGAGACTTCTTCAGCCTCATTACCTAATATTCAGACTGGATAATGGGGAAGATGCAGCCTTATGCAGACTCCAACAAAGCCGGAGGGGGGTAGGAAGACAAGTAGACCCAGCCGGAACTTCACCCTAGAATGAGACGTTTCTTAGTTCCTAGCTGATGTCCTTAATGCTGCAATCATGACCTCTGCTACCCAAAAATATCTATCATAGAAGTCAGCTGCAAATTTCAGCACCATCTGTGGCATGACTGCAGAATATCAGCAGTCTTAAAGGGCCAGCGCTGTCCTTTCTAGGTAGTGCTGCTGAGACAATCTGGGAATGAATCTCTGCACTTTCTAATAAGGCGTATCTTTGCCAGAACACAGGGCGGCGAAGGAAGGAAAGTCTTGTTAACAGCGATGAATCATGTAAGAACGGAAAAAGGAGAAGAGTGATAAGACAAGGCAGATTTCCACTTTACTGATTCAGTAGTAATGAGAGGGAATGAAGGGAAGGTTTACCACACAAGTAGCACCCTGTACCTCCCTTCTCAGTCTTCTGAGCCCCTGCTGGGTGCAGATAGGGCTCTTTCCCTGCCTTACCTGGAGCTGTTGCTGGAGACCTTTTGCACACAAAGCAGACACTCGTCTATTGAGCTACAGCCCTTCCACTAAGCCACCTCTTGCAGCAGTATTGCAACCATGAGTCCAGCTTCAAAGCTGCCAGCAAGGTCCTCTCCTCTACATTTTTCTTTTTTATCTTTTATGTTTATCTTACTGATACATCAATTCAGTGCCCTAGATCAACCACGATCTTTAGCAGCTGCCACCATCCCTTTTTTTCTCTTTAGAGATCTTCTATGTTTGTCCCAAGCGTACTTGAATTATACAATTGCTGCTTTGTCTGCCTGTCTGTCTGCCATAGTGGCATGATGGTTTGGCTGGGTTTGGAGATCTCCGTAGTCTTCTTTCACTGTCTCTGCCAAATCCACCTGCTGCCACTTTCATCCCCCAATGCTCATCCAATTTCTCACATTCTGTTATTTCTAAATTATGGGACTCCGCTGCCAGCTTCACTGTACTGGTTAATCTATGATTTTCCTCTCAGTGCCTCCTATCTGCCAATCTGTCTGCACGTCTCTGTCAAACTCTTTCTCGCGCTACAGCACTTGCCATCATTCGCTGCCACCTGCTTGAGGTTTTTTTTTAGCAGCTATTGGTGTAGCCTCAACCACTGTTCCCTCTAAGCTGTGCGCGTGTGCGTGCGCACACACCTCGCCGAGCGAGCGCACATACTTTACAACAGAGTGCACAAAAATTACGGTTCTGATTCAGATAGAAAACAACACAGACGTCTTCAAATTTAAAAGTTGTGATTGTAATTACTAGAAATTTTCTGCTTCATTTAGTAATCATCAATTTTCATTTAATTTGATTAAAATCAACATGGTGTACATACTGTATTCTGACGTATTGTGTGGCGGCGTGCTGGCCTGTTAGGCGGCTGCCTAGAGGGGCGCGCTGGTCATCACTCTTCTTTTAGTGCTCCAACCTATTAGCTGAGGCCCTTTTTATGTAGTTGTGGCTTGCTTTGCAAGCAATACGAGTGGATGAGGCTCACAGGACAATTTGTGAAATAAATTGATTTTTATTTTTTCTTTGCGGAGTCAATTTTGACAAATGACCTTGATAAGGCTAACAAAAATAACAAACTGAAAATAGGATACTTTCTCCAGTAAACTTTCTCAGCAAACACTTTCCAAGTAGTTTTCTCCACTCTTGGGTTAACTTTGACTTCTTCAGTTTAACAAAACCAGCATAACACTGTTAACTGCACAGTTCAACAAAACTTTAAACTTCGGTAAGACCGTTTTGAATTCTGTTATTCTCAGCTGTTGCAGACTAGGATACAAATCATGTGCTGCCTCTCAGTTTAAAACCAACAGCCTTCTTAACCTGGCTTTAGCAGTGGTAAAACTGGCTGCTTTTAAACACGAGGTTTCTATCTTTTTGTCTGCCCTTCTCCTTGGCATTAATTGACACCAGCACACATTATCTTCTTATCCTGTCTCATACAGCCTTCCATAAAAGCTTTAAACATTGCTTACACAAAGCCCACATTCCATTGACTCTTCTGAGGACATTGGACTATCTGGATAAAGCTCCACCTCCATCTCCTCCTGTGTGCTGTAAGGCTCAGGGCTTGGGGCACGTTCTGGAACGCTCAGCTGCACTTCCTTTAAAAGTTTAAAAAGCTTTCCCCATTTAAGATTCCTGCTCCCCTTTTTAACTGGGTCAGAACCTCTTGCCCTTCTTTCCCTTAACAACTCAACTTCAGGAAATATATGAGTTGCTTGGCTGGCAGAAACCCTCCTTTTATCAGGCTTTCTGTACTGTCTGTTTAAGGGCCCAGGACTTGAGCTGCTGTCTTCAGAATCAGACGTATAGTTCTGAATTCTTCCCCAGCTCCTTTCTTGCCCACAACCTTGACACTTGCCTTGGGAGTTGTGGCTGGTCCCTCTTGAACCACCAGGTCTCACAGCCCTGTAATGCTGTCTCTTCCCCTGGTCTCTCTGGACTCTCTGCCTCTCCTCGTGGCTTCTTTCCTGCAGTCTTTCCTGCCCTCTGGCCGTCTCTCTCTGCAGTTTTTCCTGTTCTCTGGGCGTCCTTCTCTGCCCTCCTTCCTGTTCCCGTCCTTGTTCCTCCCCTGCCTCACTTGCTGAGTGACGCAGCTTAAATGTTCTGTAGCTAGTTTCCTTCTCTGGCCCCACCCTCTCTCTCCCTGCAGCTGCTCTGGAGGCTGGGTGTGGCTTCAGGCTAGCTCTGCTATTGTGTGCTTTAGTTTCTCTTTCTGTTTGGGAGCTATGCTTTGGTGAGCCCATCCCCCGTTTATGAAAAAAAACCTCTTTTTTTTCAGTTTTAAAGGGCTGTGCTGCCTGTGCATCACCACAATTGTCAAATTTTAAAGTATATAACTCCACGTGTCGTTATGTGGCGCACAAAAATTTAACCTTCCTTCAAAAGCTGCACAGCTGATATTTTATGCGCACACAGCCTACAGAAAATTAGAGGGAACATTGGCTTCAACTCCCAAAATGAAGGGATCTGGCTCCCAGTTTCAGCTCCCTAATTCTACTAAGTTTTACACTCCGTATACACCCCGGAGAAAAGTCTGCATGGTTGGTGCTAAAGAATGCTACAAAATATTATCAAAGGCCAAACAAGCCACAGTGCCATGTCCTTCAACCTCTGTGGTTGCTCTTCTGAGATACTGATCTTATGGGACTCCAGCGTGTGAAGAGGTTGACTCCTTATTGCACAACCCCAAGAGTTATTGCATATAATTTAAGTAGAGCGTGTGGCTGCAGGGGAGGGCATACCTAGCAGGATGGACATTGATGTCATGTAGAGGACTGGCACTTCTCAATTTGTGACTACACCACTGTTCCTAAGTCACCATGCTTCTGTTTTTCCCTAATACTTACTGTGCTATAGACCTACTTACCGAATACTATGTACAGATATCACACAGTAATCTAGGAGCACTAGTGTAAGAATTCATTCTACTGAAGCAAACATTTACTCTCTTTTACTCCTGCTTGGTACCTATGATGGTGCTTTTTAAGAGTGGGCTGGTTTTACCACATCAATCACATTTCAACACTTACTTGGGAGAATTGTTTTATATCGATTCTTCCTTACTAAACCTGGAATATCATATTCCTTTGGATCAATAAAGTTCATTGGGATTTCCTGTAAGAAGATCGAAAAGAATATTACGTCTAAGTGTTTGATAAGTACAAATGCCCGAATGCGAACAAGCAAACTATGTGCTGTTTTTGCTAAACTGATCTGCATTGGTGCAACGTCCCCCTCCCTGTCTGTAGCAGGTTATGCATGAACAAATCTTTAAAACATTGCCCTTAAAAGCTCTGTAGTTCATTCAAATGTATTATTATTTCTTTGCAATTGCATACGGTTAAGAATTAGGAAATGGCAAGTTGTCTATTCAGGGTCAAGACTGAAATCTGCCTCATACAAAAGACTATGAGGGCAGAATGAGCAACTCCCAGAAAGGGGTTTGTTTCCAACACAATTCAAAATAAGTGGTGAAGCCAGAGATGGTACCACTTCGGCATACTAATTCTCTGCTAGTGACAAGACCACGAATCCTGATGTGGAGGCCGCCATCTGTCCTTAGCTCCTTCACACTATTCCTCCTCTGTAGTTACTTTGCTAAACTGCAGTTACTGTGGGGTTTAGCTAACAACTTGCAGTAACTGTTACCACACACTAAGAGCCACCAGCGTGGCAAAAATCCCATAGGGATGTGCTTTCATTTTGAAATGAAAGCGGCAATAGTGCGTCCTATTGTACAATGGGGTGTACTATTGGAAAACAAATGATACGAAGACAAAAAAACAAAAAATAAATAAAACAAAATGAAAATTTTTGGTCTGCATATCCCTATCCTATACTAATAAACCAAAACTCCTGCACAGGACAGCATCTCGAGCTAGCCGACAGGACATAAGGCCAACTCAAGAAGTGGCGTTACACACAGCTGCATTACTAGTGCAACTGCTGCCCATACAATAAAAACCAGCCGTGCTGCGAGGCTACCACTAGAAGTTACTGGTGCTGTTTGAGAGCTGCTGGAGTTCGGGCAGGAGCAGAGGGCGACCGCTCCTGCCCCACTGACTACTGAGACCGCCAGGGAGCCCGGTGGGCGCTCAGCGGTGTGGTGGCAGAGGTTGAACGTTTGTTGTGGGAGGCCTGATTGGGGGTGGGACGTCTTAGGGGAGGGCCTGGAATATCGGATTGCTTTCTGGAGGGGGCTAAGAGGGAGGGGAAGCTCAAGGGGGGATCTTGCTGGGGAGGTGTCTGAGCCCTGAAAGGGCATTAGAGGTGGTGGGGTGGCTCATAAGAGAGTTTGTGGCTAGGGAGAGGAGATTGGTGCTTGAGAGGAGGACCACTGTGGCCACGGTCACAAAGTCTATTTTTCCTTTTGGTGTCAGGGCAGCTTTCCCTGCCTCTGCAAGGAACATGGCTCCCATTGGTAAGTGTCTATCCTGCATGCTCCTTGCATTTACTGCACAGGGCTCGCTCTTACGGTACCTTAACTTTGCCAGTTAAGGTGCGGTAAGTGCAAACACTTTAGTAAAAGGGACCTTGTGTCTTTTGTGGCACATCGGCAATCCATGCTCTCTTCACAGCGACCATTTCTAAAAATGCTCCCTAAAGATGGACAGCATTCAAATATAATATTACAATCCATCAAGAAAAGAAAATATATTTTAAATTAAAAGCTATTTTCTGTGAGCTTTGGGGTCATGAGGGCACCCAAGAACCCTTTGTTCCGTCCCTGACAGAGCTTCAGGTAAAACTGTGTAGTATGTGAAGAACCCATATATAGAGCCTACTACAGACCATGCTGTCTCTGCAGGTTGTTAGAGGACAGCAAATCCCCAAATCCTGAAAAAGTCAAATGCCTCTTTAAGGAGGACGTTTGAGGGAAAGGTAAGATAGTCGATAGCTATTGTGACGCTCCTGCCTGGGTCCTAGAGCTTACAGGCAGGAGTGGCCTTATATAATGTCCCTTATGAATAAAGGTGGTACTGATCCCTCTGAATGCTGGGATTCGTAGTACACTTGTTTTTTTTCTTTAGGGATGAAAGTTGTAGTTGTGATAAGGCTTGCAAGAAATTTATTTGTTCTGGGGATATTTTCAATGCATTACAATTCAAATGTGCATAACGTAAAGGTGCAACTTTCAACATAAAGGTGAAATCAGGAGGTCAGGAAAACAACTGAAATCAAATAGCTTTAACTCAGCTTTACACAGTCATGGTAGCTTCTATTCAGCTTTGCCTCGTGTGGTTGCTTGGGATTATTGCAGCCTCACAGTAACAGCTGTTCTCCTCACAGCGTGGCTTTACAGAAACAGATGAAAACAATTTGTGAACTTTCACGGCTAGGCAACAGGTATAGCAAACGTTTTGTATTCTTCTCATACAAACTCCAGATGCTTCTTTACACTGTTACTCTCTAAAACACAAAGAGCAATCCATTGCACAAGGATCATAACTCAAGGTAGGCACATCATTATCTATCTGCATACATTCATCTGGGCTAAGGCAATTGTTCCCTTCATCAGGTTTCTTATGTTTCCCTGACTTTAGCTCCAGAAATTGCTGAAACTCTTTTAGAAGCACTTCAGCCTGTAGCTGCTCTTTAGCTGCTTGATAGTCTCCGGTAAGGGTCACACCCTTCCCCCACTCACTATCTGCTCCTGTTGCAGAGTTTGGCTTAGGGAGGTCAGCACAATAAAAGGGTTTCTCCAGCAAAGCATTAAAATTAGGAAATTCAGCTTTACCTTTATCAGAGACATTGGCATAAGAACAGGAACCTTTCTTCCAGGACTCTCTCCTCTCTAGAAACTCAGGAGCCTTATGGCTAGTTCTTCTGCTAGGGGAATTTCTCTCAGAAAAACTTCTTTCCTGTTTTGGTTCCTGGCTTTTATAGCACTGCTCGCCACCAGACAAAATACCTTTTCTCCAAGAGCTGGGTTTGCTAGCCTTCCCACGTTTAGCCTCTACCGTGTAGTAAGGATCTCCTTGAGAGTATATTGGGCTCCAAGGCTTACTGTTCCAGGGTTCTGCCTTCTCCCAGGGTTCTAGCGTTTTTCCCCTTTGATTCCAAGTTCCTCCTGAAGACCAACGTGCACTGGAGGCTGCTTCTCTTCTGCTTCGTTTCTTGCTGCCTGCCTTGTCAGCCTTGCTGCCTCTCCTGTCAATCCTGTCTGAGGATTTAAAAAGGGCTTCATTTCCCGGCACTCCCTGTCGTTCCCCTGGGCATGCCCAATCAATGCTGAAGCCTAACTCCTCCCCTGGGCTGGGGCTTGTCTTCAGCTCAGCCGATAACTGTGTTTTTTCCAAGTCAGTTTTGAAAATCCTGTGTGTGTCATCCCTTCTATCAGGATTTTCCCCTATCTCCATTTCCTCTGGAGGGGAGTCTTCACCACACTATTCATTCAACAAACTTGAGCAGCTATCTTGGTTATGCTGGGAGATGTTTTACGAGAACAATATAAGAATTATCCAAAGATGTTACCCACAAGAACGTTTTAAAAAAGGGACCTATGGTCTCAAAGGTTCATGCGGATTGATTTAATTTAATTTAATGTTCTACTGAAATGGCTCAGTACAAAAAAACTAAAATGGAGAAATAAAGCAATAAAGAAGTACAATAGCAAATCTTTGGACAAAGAAGAGGTTGTGTGGAATAGATGACCACTTGATAAATTGTGTCTCCTTTCAGAGACAAGATGACTGTTCCACTTCATTTCAACATCTCCTATGTTCTAATTCATTTCATTTATATTAGATTATTATTATGTTATTTTAGAGAATATAATCTGTAGTACATGGACAACTATCCTCTGGGTCACCAGGAGTCGGCATCGACTTGATGGCACTTAACAACAACAATAATGAAACCAATGGATTAATTTGCTATCAAAGCAGCAAATACTTTTATATTTGATGATTCCAGCAATGGGAACTTCATTTTAATAGACCTACCCCTGGCTGTCATTAGTTCTACAACTGGCAGAAACTCCTAGGCTGATATGGTCTCTTGTATCCTTAGAGTACCTGAGGTGCTTAGCTGAAAAAGGTGCATGCAATTAACAGCAGCAGTTAGGGGCAATTAACATCTGGACCACACTAGAGGCTGCAAAGGAAAAGATAGCTAAAAGTATTCCAATGCAATTATTTCGAAGCAGAGCTGATGAGATGAAGGTTTTCTGTCCCTGAATGGCATGCCTCTCCAACTTCCTCGGGAATCTCAACCAAGACCTAACCGGATGTTCTTAGATACTGTGGGATATGCCCAGCTTTGCTTTGGCCAATAAGTATGTCCATAAAAATACTCACAAAAAACTCAGTTTGTAGCACAAAAGAGTCTAACGCTCTCTCATGTAGCTCTTCTTCAGTAAGAACATTGGTGGCAGCTTGCAGGTATTCCCGGGCAGACTGTTCTCTAGGAGTCATCACAAACCCATAGGGAGTTTCTGAGCAGCCTGGAGTACACATGTCCAGGGTGAGAGAAACATTGGAGCCTCTCCTACAGGACAGAGAAGGTGTTCAGAGATCAGTACTGGCATATTTTAGAAGAGACGGAAGAGATTCTTCTCCTCATTGGTTCATGATGTCAGACAGTGTGATTATTACAGTTAACCAATGATACAGCAACTTCCCCAGTAATTAAAGCTATCACTATATAACTGAGCTACAATGTAACTAAAATAAAGCAATCCATTGTAGAAGCAGTGTTGAGACAGTTTGAAATGAGGGGAAAAATAACCAACAAGACATTGCCCTAGATGTAGGATTGTCATCTTGCATGGTTTCACAGTACCATCATTGATGTGAATGTTGGGCTATCGCTACAGTGGGTTGATCACTATTCATGGCCAAATAAGGCATTCGTTATGGCGAAGAGTTGCATGGTATACTGGTTTCAAGCTCTTGCAGGGTGTAGGCTGAAGAGCTGCAGTGGCACTGTACTAATCTATTAGTGGGTATTCCAGGACCTGGGATACAGAAAGGATGGCCAATGCTTAGGTCACCCAACCATTGCTCCTCCCTTTCTTGCTGCTAGTGGGTACCAAGTTGATCTTTTTATTTGCAAGGGTCATTAGTTCTGTACTGCTGTAAATCTCTTTACTAGATCAGGGAATTGTGATTACGGGAAGCAGGGATGATGCTCCGTAAATCTTGCTTAAGCAAGACTTCTTTCCTAGCTAAATCTGAAATTACAAATCCGGAGACTAGTGAATTCGACAGAGCACCTATTGTGCTGGGCATCTGACTTGCTTTATATGCGGATTCTGTGCTCTACAAAGCCTGTGATCAAGGCTGCTGAGCTTCTGAGATCGTGCAATGGAAAGTGGTCCTCATTTCCAGGTGCCAAAAAGGAAAGTGCCCTGCCACCATACCTATTACCAAAAAAGAAAAACGCTGCAAGAAGCGGTTAGTTATCCCATCACCTGCAATGCAAATGTAGGAATGTACGGTATGAGTAGTCAGTCTACAGAATCATCATTGCTAGGCTAGGATAGACTCACCAAATCAGAGAAGCTGGCCCAATGGATTCTCTATGAGTAATGGACCCACAAAAACATTATCCCAAGATATTTAGAGGATTGAGGGAAGCTCAGCTGGCGGGAGGGAAAAGCTGAGGTGATTTTGGGGATTATGAGGGGTCAGAGTAAGAGGTCAGCGGAGGAGATATTTTAGAGATAGCCACAGAGGGTGTACCTGGGTTGTTTTTTTTTAATCTAGTATCTTTTGGGAGGGGAGAAGGGATTTGGGTACACTGGAGAATTTTTTTGTAAGAGGAATCACACTAGCAGCTAAATAAAGGAGTCCACAACCTACACACTTCCAACCTGGCCCCCCTTAGTCCACACAAAACTTATTTAATATGGAAGATTAACCATTTTCAATATCAAGTCCTTTACTATTTGGTAGCTTTTAAAAGCCCTACCTTTCTTGTAGTCCAACAGATTTGACCGTTAAACTTGCAGGATCTGTTTCTCCTTTGATATCCATCAGGCAGTCGAAGACCGGCGTGTCTGGAACAGGTTCAAAATCCAGGAATTCTTCCATCTTGTCATCATTCCATTGGGAATATGTGAATGACGGTTGGCGGCTTACGGACTGGCGACGGTCTTCATGTAAGGATAGATCTGGCTCTGAGCTGGCTCTCAGATGATACCAAATCTGAAAGAAATTTTTTTAAAATTGCTTTCCAAGCTGAACGAGAGAAAAACGTCATACAAAAAGGCTCAACGTTTGGCAACGAAGAGCAATTCATTCATTATACTGTGAGACTGCCTGGGAGAGGTTCATAAAAGCGTCATCAGCACTATAGAAGAAGACCATTCTTGCAATGATCACAAAAACATACATACGCACATGCACGCTAACACACACATACACTGTACACATGCATGTGTGCACGCCAACACACACGTACACATGCACTCATGCATATCGATATGCACGCACACACCTCTCTTGCTGCTAGGCTCTGCTTTGCTATCACCAGGTCGTTGTAATACTTAATCTGATGTTCACATTGGCAGTGCTCTGAAACACCATGCAAGTAGTTCACACCAGTGGCTGTTACAGTATGTGCTTGTGCCTAGTCAACGCCTCCTTGATTAACTAAAAGGACAATTTTTAAAGCCTAGACAATTGGCATATTATACTTTTGGCCAAATCAAATCCATTGTTTAAGTGCATTGATTATGACCTAATTTGTTTTAGATATAGTGCATTCCACAGGTGAGCTGAGCAACATTTTGCTTCAACATCATTACCAAGCCCTGGTCATGAATGCAACTAGAATTGCCATTGTCTACAGTGCTGAGCAAGACCATAAACAGTGTTGTGCAAGAGCTTATAGATGCAATTAGAGCATAAGATGGCCATACAAATTGTTGAATAATATGGAGACTATCCAGTGGGTAGGAGAGTAGAGCTCTGTGTTCTATTTGCTTTCTCAGGTAGCCTGACAAACTCTGAGCCTGTCTGCATTATATCCTGCGACTGAGAAGACACCTAACACATTCTCTATAACACAGCAGTTGCAGAAAATTAAACTCTGCAAAATGCTAGGGTACAGCAGTCAGATAAAATAAGCAAATACAATTAAACAGAAGAGGATCCTGTGGAAAATCCGCCAACAATGTGCCAAGTGGGAAGAGACAGACTGCTTCCAGTAGCCAGGTAGCGTGTAAATACTCATGGCTGTGAGTCCTGTTTCTAAAATCTTACACGTGTTGCTGATCTACATCTGTGCATGCTTAAATAGCCACCGTGGAGTCTGATTCAGGAAGGAGACATCCGGGCTGTCTAGATGGCCCCAAGCAGGACAGGCCCGTTTGGACCCGATTCTGAAATGTGGGAGCAAAACGTTCCCACGACATTCAGAATCGGCCCCGAGGATGGTCCAGCATGTCCCTGTGGCTGCTGGAAGACATCCACACTGCCTCCCAGCAAGCCTGCCATATCCCCGACTCCCTTCACCCCGCTGCCCAACCCCCAAGGGGGCCAGCTGGGGCCCGGATCAGGTGGCAGGGGAACCACTGTGTGCTGCCTACTGCTCCAGGGGGGTGCTGCTGGGCTCTGGGGGGGGTGCTGCCAGCCATCTTTGGAGGGGCCCCCTGCGCTTATTCCACCTCAGAGGAATTGGCCCTGTATGTCCGGGGGTTGGCCCACCCTCTCTCTGCCCCCATCACGCCTCTGTCCCTCGCACCATGCACAGCAGCTTTGTGCATGCAGCGAGGGATGGAGGCAGAATACTCGCAAGGAGGATAGCGGGGTAGCACGTCCCAGTGGGACGTGCTGCCCTGCTATCTGCCTCTTAGAATCAGGACCTTATGTGAAAGAAAATTTTCCTAAGTCCAAACATTTGGAAAATGTTAACATGAAGCACAACATAAAAACAGATTCCACAAAGCTGGACTCATATATAAAGCCAATTATTCTCACTTTTATTGTATGTTTTCAGAGGAATTTGTAACAAAAAATAATAAATGAAAACAAAACATGTTGTTGTTGTTAAGTGCCGTTGAGTGGGAGTCAACTCATGGCAACCCTCTAGATAGCTATCCTAAATTGTGTTCGGTTTTCAGTCAGGCGGCTCATTGTTGACAGACTGGTACCCGTAGCTGCTGTTATTGTATTGATCCATCTCATTACTGGCCTTCCTCTTTTGCGCTGACCTTCTATCTTGCCAAACATGATGTCTTTCTCGAATGATCTCTCTCTTTGCATGATGTGTCCAAAGTATGAAAGTCGAAGTCTTGTCATCTGAGCTTCTAAAGAAAGCTTAGGTTTGATCTCCTCTAGTACTGACTGGTTTGTTCTTCGGGCAGTCCATGGAATACGCAGTATTCGCCGCCAGCACCATAATTCAAAGGTATCAATTTTCTTCCTGCCTATCTTCTTCACTGTCCAGCTTTCACATCCATATGATGTTATTGAAAATACCATGGCTTGAACAAGTCAAATCTTTGTATGGAGAGAGACATCTCTGCTCTTGAGAATCTTATCTAGGTCTTTCATAGCCATTCTGCCAAGAGCAATGCGTTGTCTGATTTCTTGACTGCTTGTTGCTTCTTTATTGATAGTTGATCCAAGTAGGTTAAAGTTGTTCACGATTTCAATTTCTTCTCCTTCAACGATAAACCTGTTGATTATGCCAGTTGTCATGATCTTTGTCTTCTTTACATTAAGGTGCAGACCCATTTTGAGACTATGTTCTTTGATTGTGAGAAGCAAATGTTTCAGATCATCTTCACTTTCAGCCAGTAATGTGGTATCATCAGCATAGTGAAGGTTGTTGATGAGTCTTCCACCAATCTTCACACCTCTGTTGTCTTCATACAATCCTGCTTCTCTGATGATTTGTTCTGCATATAAATTAAACAGGTAGGGGGAAAGTATGCAGCCTTGTCTTACACCTTTGGTGATTTTAAACATTCTGTTTCTCCTTGTTCCGTTCAAACTGTTGCTTCTTGATCAATGTACAGATTGTGCAAGAGAACGATCAGGTGTTCTGGTATAACCATACTTCTTAATGTGGCCTAGAGTTTCTCATGGTTTACACAGTCAAAAGCCTTGATATAGTCGATAGAGCACAAATAGACATCCTTTTGGTATTCTTTAGTCTTTTCAAGGATCCATCTCACATCCGCAATGATGTCTCTCGTTCCTCGCCCTTTCCTGAACCCTGCTTGCACTTCAGGTAGTTCTTGTTCCAGGTATGGTTGTAGTCTTTTTTGAATAATCTTCAGTAGAATCTTGCTGGCATGTGGGATCAGAGCGATTGTGCGATAATTTCCACAGTCAGTTGGATCATCTCTCTTTAGTATTGGTATAAACACAGATCTTTTCCAGTCAGTTGGCCATGATGCTGTCTTCCATATTTCCTGGCAGAGCCTTGTAAGTACGGTAACAGCTGCATCGGATTGCTGCAATACTTCTATGGGAATGCTATCAATGCCTGGTGCTTTGTTCTTTGATAAGGCTGTCAATGCTGCTTCAACTTCTTTCATCATCAATGGTTCCCGATCATAAGGTACAGGCTGAAACGGCTGTTGGTCCACTTGATCTTTATCACCCTCCACGGATGACCTTCCTAACATTCTGGACTTAGCAACCAACACACGCCAGCCCAACATTCCCAACTGGATATTAGGAGATTTCAATCTCCCAACACTGCATCCTAGCCATGCCTCAGCCCTCCTTGAAGCAATCAACGAGTTGGGATACAAACAAATTGTTGAAGCCCCCACGCACAAGAGAGGAAACATCCTTGACATGATTTTTGCTCCTCTGACAGCCCTTGATTCCAACAATAGACTCGACACTTCTGTAACCCCAGTACCTTGGTCAGACCACAACTTAATCACCTTCCCCATCCTCATCAATGGCAAACAGTCATCATACATCAACAAAAACTCCATTGACTCAACAAAAGTAACATCTCGGAAATTCAAAACCTTCAACAAAGAGCATATAATTACAGAAACCCTCCCTCTCCTACATGACACCTCTCTCAATCTCGAAAATCTGATCGCATCCTGGAACAACACTATCAGTACCATCGCACTACAACCAGTACAGGACAACAACCTAAAGAAAAGAAAATCCTCTCCTTGGTTCTCCCCTGACCTACGAGCCTCCCTCACACACCTAAGAAAATTGGAGAAACGATGGCGTCGCTCACACTCTTCTGAAGACCAAGCAGCCTATAGAGTACACCTATCTTTGCACAGAGAGTCAGTCATGGCCAAGATGAGACAATTCCATACTGATACGCTGAAAAGATCGCTAAATAAACCACTTGATCTTTTCAACCTAGTCAATATCTTATCTAAAGAACCTTCACCAGAACATCCGGAACCCATTCAACCTCAAGCGTTCGCCGATTACCTGCAATCCAAGCTGCTTCAAACCAACAACATTGCAACAATCCCTTCTCAAGTCACCGTATGTATATCAAACTTATCCATGTTCTCCACACCATCCAGAAAACATGTTGAAGTCACCATCGCTGCTCTTAACACTACCACCGCACAAACTGACCCTTGCCCAGCCCACTGGATAAAGGAACTACGCCAAGATCTCAGCCCCATCATCACTAAAATGATGAATTTATCCTTTACAACTGGTTCCTTCCCATCAGTCCTCAAGAGAACATCCATCAGACCCCTCTTGAAAAACCACAAACTCGACCCACAAAAGGTTGAATCTTATAGACCCATAGCTAGCATTCCCCTGCTAGCTAAAATAATTGAAAAGGAAGCTCAAAGACAAATACAGGACCACATCGACACTGCCTCCCCTCTTGACCAATGCCAACATGGCTTCAGAGAGTTCCACGGTGTTGAAACCCTCCTAACCACTCTATGCAACAACATCATCACAGGCATTGATAACATCCGCCAAGGCTTTGCTCTTATCTTCTTAGACATTGCCGCGGCTTTTGACTCTGTTCATCATGATCTTTTAATAGGGCGACTAAAAGAAAAAGGCATCAATAACACTGCCCTGGAGTGGTGTAAATCATACCTTGATCAGAGATGGCAGTACGTTACCTCAGGAACCGCAACATCCGCACCTTACCACCAAAAACAAGGCGTACCACAAGGATCATCCCTATCTTCACTCTTCTTCAATATATACATACAGCCTGTTTGCAATATCATTAGGTCCTTCAATGTTGAATGCTTGATATACACTGACGACATCCTTCTATACATGCCTTTCTCCACAGCCCATATGGACCTCTCCCCGCTAGCCAAATGTTTTGATGCAGTATCTGAATGGCTTCAATCCCAGAACCTCCGAATTCAACACAAAAAGACCGAGGTTCTTTTCATCACTAGAGACCCACTTTTCACCCCCCCCATCCCATATAAAGGTCAAAGAAGCTGAGCTCCAATCCAAACCTTCCATTCGTTACCTTGGAGTCACTTTGGACCAGCGCATGGATTTGAAACTACATATAACCAACGTAGTCAGAGCCATCTACCTCAAGATCCGGACACTCCGCCATCTTCGCCCCCTGCTTGATCCTGATGACTTCCGGACGATATTTCAAGCCTTAACCCTACCACACCTTGACTATGCTAATGCCATTCTCCAAGGCCTCCCACACTCCACATTAAACCCATTGCAACTCGCCATGAATACCGCTGCTAGAGTCCTCTACGGATCATCAAGAAGGGACCATATAACACCCATCCTAGAGCATCTCCACTGGCTCCCCATACATGGCAGAATATTGTTCAAAACATTACTACTAACTTTCAAGGCCACTAAAATCATCACCTCTTCCTCCCTAGTAGACCTCGTTCAGACTGTTCCACCCAATAGATCCAGGAGAACGATATCAACAAATGCACTAGTTATCCCTAAAGCAGCGACAAAATGCCTATCAACGACATCTAACAGGGCCTTCAGATTCTATGCCCCTAAGTGCTGGAACGCCCTACCTCCAGAGATTCGTGCTATCACTGATCTATCCCTTTTTAGAAAGACTCTCAAATCCCACCTTTTCCCCCAATATTACTTGACCAGCTAACCAATCTCGATCCTTACCCTATAACTAATAACAAATCCTGTTGTGTATACTTGTAAATACTCATGTAAATAGTTGCAGAAATGACGTCCCATGTTTTATCCAAGTTCTCTGACCTTGTTCTCTGTAAAACCAAACTGTTTGTTGTTCTGGTCTGTTGTTATATTGTGAACCGCGCTGATGCTGAATAGAGCGGTATATAAGAGCCTGTAATAAATAAATAAATAAAATCATATAAAAACTCTGTATATTCCTTTCAACTTTTCTTGATATTCTCAGCATCATTCAACATAGAACATTGAGCATCTTGTAACATTCCAATTCGAGGCTGGAACTTTTTCTTTAACTCTCGTAGCTTTAGGAAAGCCGATCTTGTTCTTCCTCTAACAGTTTCTGCTTCTATTTCCTTGCATGCGCCATTGTAGTACTTTTCCTTGTCCTGTCTTGCTGCACGTTGGAAATCTCTGTTGAGTTCTACGATTGTCTTTCTTTCTCCTCTGGCTTTAACTTCTCTGCGTTTCTGGGCAATTTTCAGAGTTTCTTCCGTCATCCATTTTGGCCGTTTTTGTTTTTTCACCTTTTGTAGAGACTTCTCGCTTTCTTCCAACACAATCTTCTTGGTGTCATTCCATAACTCTTATGGAGCTCTGTCATTTGTATCTAAAGCAGCAAATCAATTTTGCAGGCAGTCTTTAAATTCCAGTGGTATATTCTCAAGATCATATTTTGCTGCATTCATGAGTGGTTTGCTCTTTTTCAACTTTAGCTTGAGTTTGCATACTAGTAGTTGATGATCTGTACCACAGTCAGCTCCAGGTTTTGTTTCTGTTGATGTTACAGAGCTTTTCCATCATTTACTTCCACAGATGTAGTCAATTTGATTTTTATACAATCCATTGGGTGAAGTCCATGTGTACAGTCGCCGCTTGTGTTGCTGGAAGAAGGTGTTTGAGATGAATAGATCGTTGGTCTTGCAGAATTCTATCAGTCTTTCTCCAACTTCATTTCTGTTGCCAAGTCCATATTTTCCTACTACTTTGCCTTCTTCTTTGTTGCCAACTTTTGTGTTCCAGTCACCCATGATTATCAGGATATCCTGTTTGCATGTTCTGTCAATTTCAGCTTGTACTTGTTCATAGAACTCTTCAATTTCATTCCCTTCTGCAGCTGTTGTTGGGGCATATACTTGAATTATAGTTGTGTTGATAGGCATTACTCGTAGACAAATAGAGATTAAGCGTTCACTGACTGCATTGTATTTCATTACAGTTCTTGCAAGTTTCTTCTCGTAAATGCAACACCATTTCTTCTTTGTCTTTCATTTCCAGCATAGTAGACCATGTGGTCATCTGATGCAAAGTGCCTGATGCCAGTCCATTTCAGTTTGCTGACACCCAACAGATCAAGTTGTACACGTTCCATTTCATTCTTGACCACCTCAAACTTCCCTTGCTTCATGCTTCGTACGTTCCATGTTCCAATGTGTAAGACATCTTTACAGCCTCTGACTCTCATTTCATGCGCAGCTACATCAGCAGTCAGATGTCCCGAGGGCTTTGATCCAACCACATCATAAATGCTGGCTTTACTCTGAAAAGTCTTCAGCTCTTCCCCAGTAGCTAGTTGAGTGCCTTCTGACCTGGGAGTCTCATCTTCCAGCACCATAGCACAATTTGTTTTGTTGTAACTATCCATTGGGTTTTCATAGCAAGATACAGAAGTAGATTGCCGGGCCTTTCTTCCATGCAGTTTAAGTTTGGTGTTGTTGCCATTGTCACAGAAATGTGATCCTCCGCCATCAATACTATCCCATTCTGCTGCTGCCCAGATGGGTGGTTTGTCTTGGTCTGGCACCTCAGCTGAGACCTGTCCATCTTGGGAGACCCTGCCAGTAGTTAAACTACCGATTTAGCTCTCAGCATCACTGATGCACACAAGCCCTCACAGCACAACAAGCTGCAAACCAAGTGACACAAAACATACTTGTGTCATATCTCAGAAGCTGAAAATGACGACTTCAACATTCAAAAGCATTCACGTGGATAGCAAAATTCGGTAGCAGTTCTACATGTAACTTTGGCCATTTTATTCACAACGGGGCATGTTTACTATAGGGCCCACTATCTGCGTGCATTTGAGCCACAAAACTAGCATGTAAGTCCATACTAACTTTTCAGGAGTATGCAGCTGTCCCCCTGCTGTTAGGGCATTGGTAATGCAAACTGGCATACAGGTGTACTTACTGCCGCCCTTAAGGTAGTATTACGTATTACTTATTATTTATTGGTATTTAGTTCACACCTTTCCAATGGTAGTTCCAGGTGAGTTACAATCAGGTATATAGGTTTACAATCTAAGTTTGGACCCGAGGCAATGGAGGGTTAAGTGACATTGCATCAGCACTAATGGCAATGTTTGCAGTTATAACGCCCACACTAACTGCAACACACTGTCAACATCCATGTTAAATCCCCAACTCACCCAGTCCCCATCCAAGTGATATAGCAAAATTAGAAAGGTACAGAGAAGAGCCACCAAAATGGTAAAGGGGATGGAAGGATACCCCTATGAGGAGAAACTAAAAAGATTAGGGCTCTTCAACCTTGAAAAGAGACAGCTGAGGGGGGGATATGATAGAGGTCTATAAATTTATGAATGGAGTGGAATGGGTTAATGTAGATCAGTTGTTTACTCTTTAAAAAAGTAGAAAGACTAGGGGACATGCAATGAAGCTACAATGTAATCTATTTAAGACTAATAATAGAACGTATTTTTTCACTTGACGTGTAATCAAACTCTGGAATTTGTTACCAGAGGATGTAGTAAAAACTGTTAGTATAGCTGGGTTTAAAAAAGGTTTGGACAAGTTCCTGAAGGAAAAGTCCATAAACCATTATTAAAGAGAATCAGGGAAATCCACTGCTTACCCTGGGATAAGCATTGCGGAATCTATGTACCTTTTTGGGACTCTGACAGGTACTTGTGACCTGGATTGGCCACTTTTGGAAACAGGATACTTGGCTTGATGGACCTTGGTCTGACCCAGTATAGTATTTCTTATGTTCTTATGGTCAGTCCCCTCCCTATGCACCCAAGCATACTTCTGGCTTTTACTGTCTCCTTTTCTGTTTGGCCACTTTAAGATCATCCAGTATGATCACCCCTAGGTTGCACTCTCATGCACCAAACTATCTGACCCCCTATACTATACCTCTCCCTTGGGTTTCTGCAGCTCAAATGCATGACCTTGCATTTCTTAGCATTAAATCTTAGCTGCCAAATTTTCAACCATTCTTCAGGTTTTGCTAGATCTCTCCTTATGCTATCCCACCTTCCAGGTTTCTACCCTGTTGCAGATTTTGGTATCATCTGCAAAGTGGCATACCTTTCCTGACAGACCTTCTGCAATATCATTTACAAAAATGTTAAAATGAACAGGACCATGGACCAATTCCTGAAGAACGTCACTAGTAACACCCCCCCCCCTTTCTTCAGAGTGAACTCCATTTGTGGCTAACCTCTGTTGTCTCCCACTCAACCAGTTTCTTACCCATTTAGTTACTTTAGGGTCCATCCCAAGGGCACTCAGTTTATTTATAAGTTGTCAAAGTGGAGCAGTCCAAAGGCTTTGCAAAAATCTAAGAATAGGATATACAGTGCTCTACCCAAATCCAATTCTTTGGTCACCCAGTCAAAGAAATTTATCAGCATTGTTTGACAAAACCTTCCCCTAGTAAAGCCATACTGTCTCAGATCCTGTAATCTCTCTGTTTTAGCAGCATTTCCATTAATTTGCTCACCACAGAGATCAGATAGTTACCAACCTCTTCCTTACTTCTGCTTTTGTGGATAGGGACTACATTTTCCCAACTCCAGTCCTCCTGGATCACTCCTGACTCTAAAGAAGCATTGCAAAGGTCAGCCAGTGGAACCGCCAGTCCTTCCCTAGGTTCTTTCAAAATCATCCCATCTCTTTCCATGGCACTCTTAAATGGGAATAACAGTTATGTGTACCCTCTCCCCCACAGGCCAGCAGGATTAGATGGCACCCCTGAAGCAGACAAACACCATTGTGCCCTCAGGCACTGATCTCTGAGGCTCAGATGTAATAATTCCTTTACTGACCTGGGTCACACTACAAAAGTACAAGAATACATCCAAATCTGAAAGGATACCATTTGACTAGACTCATCTGCGAAGTATAGAATTCATTATTTTTGGTATAGAAGCCTCAACAATGTACTTCTTGCACCAAGGATGTTGTTATATACTCAAAAGACCAGAACGTTTTATTTGAGGGGGTATGGCGTGCTGATACCTTTTCCATTGACCCATGGTCCTCATGTATTAATGAAAGCGTTCTACATTTGAATACCGGCAACTGTTTTTTCTGGGAAACATGCACTGCAAAAGACTTTTGGCTCATGACCTCTGACTAACTTGCAATCAAATTGGAAAATCAAATTTTAGCAAATTCAGCAGTCTGGCTACAAACCAGGTTAGCAGCAAAACATGACTAACAAGACAACCCTCAAGGGGCCTGAAGGAAAAGTTAACACTAGGAATCCAGAGAGAAAAAGCAAGAACATAAGATTTGCCATACTGGGTTAGGCCAATGGTCCAACAAGCCCAGTATCCTATTTCTAACAGCGGCCAATCGAGGTCACATTCCCAAAGGAAGACAGATTCCACGCTGCTTATCCCAGGGGAAAGTACAGGGCTGATGCTTCTACTAGGCAAACTAGATGGCTGCCTAGAATACCAACTCTCTAGGGGCACCCAATGCAACCGCTGTCACCCCTCTTCAGAACATGAAGCAGCGGCAATAATTTTAAAATGGAACCGAAGCACCAGTTACCTTCAGCTCTAGTGCTGCAGTGCCCTCTCCTAATACGCTTCCTTTTGCACGGATATGGAAGCAGCTTCCACCCCCATGCAAACAGGAAATGGAATCAAGGGCGGGCCGAAGCACGAACGGCACCACAATACTGGAGCTGAAGGTAACTTCAACACTTTGGTGTGGTTTGAAAAGTATTTCCCTGTTATATGTAAACGAAAGTCATATTCAAATGACCAAGTGTTATATTGTTTTAATGTAAACCGCACTGATGACAAAGAACGCGGTATATAAGAAATGTTAAATAAATTAATTAATTTCCGCCACTGCATGTTCTGGAGAAGGGCAGCAGTGGTTGCAATTGGAGCAGGGGGGAGCGCTTGGAATGAGGCTTGCCGAGGGTGTCTCGTATCCTTGCACTGGGTCTGAGTAAGCAGTAGACTCCCACCAGTCCACTTTAATATTGGTTTATGGATCTTTCCTCCAGGAACTTGTCCAAACCATTTTTTAAACCCAGCTACACTAACAAATTTTACTCCCTTCTTTGACAACAAATTTCAAAGCTCAATTGCGCATCGAGTGAAAAGATATTTTCTTAGATTAGGTCTTAAATGTACTATTTATTAACTTCAGTGCATATCCCCTAATCTTAGTACTTTTGAAAGGAATAAACAACCGATTCACATTTATTCATTCCACACCACTCCTTATTTTATAGACTTATAACACGTTTCCCCTCAGCCGTCTCTTCTTCAAGCTGATGAGCCCTCACCTTTTAAGCCTTTCCTAATAGGGGTATCCTTTCATCCCTTTTCTAATTCCATTATGTATTTTTTTAGACCAGAACTGCACACAATACTCAAGTGCGCTACTGGGTCGTGTAGGGTTCAGGGCATCAAGTGCCCTGTGGTAAAAAGTGCCAAAAATGTGCATTAATTTATAGGTTAATTTGCGTCAAATTGATTTTTTTGTGCAATCGATTTTTTAAGGTGCGCCAGCAAACTGAATGTGTGCTGTCTAGTATGCACATAGGGCTCGATTTTCCTTTAGGCAGGCTATGCGCCACGTCAGCGCATAGCCTGCTCGCCAAACCCCTTAACCCAGATTTTCATTTCTGTGGGGACGGAAATGAAAATCCGGGTCACGCTGTGCAGGTCGGCAACCGCCGAGGCTAAGCGGGTAGCAGTGATTTTTGATGCTGCCCGTTTAGCCCAAGCGCCTTAAAGGTAGGCGAGGGTTTTCCTCGCCTATCTTTAAGGCACAGAGCGTTAAGCGGGCAGCATTGAAAATTGCTGCTACCCGCTTAGTGCCATTCCCCACCTCTGCTCCACCTCAGAATGCCCCCAACATGCCCCAATGCTAAGCGGATAGCATCTGGGTGCATTAGGACTTAATCGGGATTTTCCAAAGGCACTATCCGTGAAAGCGCCTTTGCAAAATCCCGGCTAAGGCATTTACACAAGTAACATGTAACTGCCTTTGAAAACCCAGCCTGTAGTCTCTTAACGTGCACACTTAGAACAGAAGGGAATTTCCGAGGCATGTTTGTAAACCATCTATGTACATTTCATTTTCAAAAGTGCACCTACAGTAGACATTTATTTTATTTATTTAGCTGCTTTTCACAGGGTCAAAGCCACTGCACACATGAACTTTATGGCATCATTGAAAAACATATGTAAGTACATGAGTACCCTGCGTTTGAAAGCTGTCAGGGTTTGTGCAGGCTGAAAAACATGAGTGTGCTGTGTTAGTTATGTACCCTATTCAATTTTACCAGGACATGTGGGCTAGAGAAGCTTGGGCTATGGGAAGGCTCATTTAGAAAGTATACGGCGATCGATCGGAATGGAGACATCATGGTCAGGACGTACTCGGTTCTGACAGTGTTGCTAAACATGGAGCTGGTTCTGAAATACACAGAGGCAAATGCTGGAATATATACACAAGCAGCAGGGGGAGCCATTTCACAAATGTATACATGTGAAAAATCGATGAAGGAAGTCCGAGTATTCATACATGTAAGTGCTCTAGCCTTTCCCAATTAGCATGTGTAAATGTCGGCACTTAAACATGTTTCCAATCCATTTTAGAAAACTAGATGTGCAGATGTTTTTTATTAACTATAGAGAACTCTCTTTGCCTCCTTTCAGTTTGGAGGGAGAAACAAACATTGAGGGATTAAGGACATCCTCCTCAATCCCTCCTGTAAAGAGACAGCCAAAAGGAGCACTTTTTAAATACTCTTCATGACAGGAAGCAGATGTGGACAAATTTGGGCTTGTGGGTGCATTCCCTATATGAAATGGGGGCTACATGTGTAGATTTTTGTCCTGTTCAGACCACACCCTCTTGAAACTTCCATATACTAAGGACATGCAAGCGGATGCAACTTACATGTGTCTATGTCTGATTATACATGCACAAATCATGACTACGACTTCTAAAATAACCCTCTAAATGTTTATTTTTACTAATTTATTATTGGACACAAAGGCACCAGTCTTCAAAAAATCTGTTGATAATATCTTACGTTCAAACAAAAAAAATCACCAGAAACGTCTTTTTAGATTGGGGTCCTTTTGCGGTTAACGTGCAATTTGGCACGCGTTAAGTGCACACTTGGACCCGCAGTCAGTTACCTCAGGGGCATGACAGTTAATGCATGCTGATTTTCACGCTGCCATTCGCGCGTTAGGATGACAAATGGGTGGGTCGGGGAGGAGAGTGGGGTGGTGAGTACATTGCAGTTCGTGGGAGTGGAGACATTTTGTGCACTGTTAATGATGCAGTTAACACAGGGCACTTACTTCCACCACAATAGTTGGAGGGAAGTGCACCCTCGGTAATAACGTCTTGCGTTAGGGTAAGCATCTGCTCGTTAACTGTCGGGAACATGCCGGTCATGCCCACGACAGTTATTGCAAAGGCTCTGCACTTAACTCATGTTAACGTGCATTTAGCATGAAAAATAACTGCAAAACCCTTACGCTCTTTAGTAACAGGGCCCTTAATCACTCTAAAGCTTTGCAACTGAGACCAACGACAAAATATTTAAAACTGCTACATAATAGACATACCACATTTGTAATAAATTATTCAAAAACAAATAATTCATAAGAAGGGAGGAAGTCCTCAAATCAGTAAGACCTTTCAGCTTGGAGAAGAGATGGCTGAGAGCAGATATGATAGCGATCAATCATTTAGTCTTTCAAAAAGCACAAAGACTAAGGGACATGCCACGAAATTACTAAGCAGTACATTGAAAGAAACAGAAGAAAATAGTTTTTCATTCAATGATTAATTAAGCTCTGAAGTTCGCTGATGGAGGATGTAGTAAAAGCAGATGAGTTTAAAAAAAGGTTTGGACAAGTTCCTGGAGGAAAAGTCCATAAACCATCATTAAGGTAGACTTGGGGATAAGCAGCATGGAATCTAGCTACTTTTTGGGATCATGCCAGGTATTTATAACCAGATGGCCACTGCTGTAAATTGAATATTTGGCTTGATGGACCTTTGTCAAGGTCAACCATTCCCATCACACCACAACCCCGTAATCATACAGGAATATTATACTTTGTTTCACATTAGAACATGAACTGCTGCGATGCAGATATGGCTGAGAAGCAATGCTGTCAGATAAATATTTTGTTTGATTTTTGCAATTTCTGAACCATATCTGCATTGCAGCAGGTGAAGTGGCATTTTAGAAGGGGCGTCTAGAAAAAATCTGAGATGTCCAAAGCAGAACGTCCAAAACCTGTGGGAGAAGCAGTCGTACCTTCTGAAATCGCTCCATCTCCATCAAGAAAAATGAACCAGGTCTGGAGACAGGCCCCATGCAGATAGCAAGATCAGGTACGCACACGGGTGTAGGCCATTTTACAAATGTGGATGTCCCCGAAGTGCATGCCCGCTGAATGGGGTACTTGGACGCCCTGGCCTAGGCAGGTCAGAAGGGAGGCATCTATATTACAAACTTAGCATGTCCTGCCCTGTGTAGGCGGGTTCTTACCTACAAAAGCATCCCTAATAATTATCAAGATTGTCTGGACACATGGGACCCATACACCAGAAGAAACAAAAGAAACTCAGATCACAGCTACTTGTCAGCAAAAATTCTTTTTATTTAGTACAAGCAAAAAAACATAAGCACAGGAAAAAAGTCTGTCTTAGGGAATCTGAGTGTGGGCAAACGTTCTCCCCCCTTGAGCAGTGAGAGAGAAAGTCATGCCCCCGAGCTCTGTAGCTTGCTCTCTTATATATCCTATACCCTCTATAGCAGGGGTGTCAAACTCAAATTGCTTTGAGGGCCAAATCAGGACTTGTAAAGTAACCCGGGGGCCGCATAAGACGCAGGACCTCATTTGCATAAATATTTGCATAATGTTACCACACACTAACTTTTAGTAAACATGCCTCTTAATGAGTATGGATAAAGAAAGACTAAAAGATTTAGAAACAGGAAGACAATAATTAAACTGGGAACCCCAAAAGCCAAACTTGGAATGTACACTTAACCCTCTTAACCCTCCATAGCCCATGTTCCCTGTAAAATAGTTCTCTCCAAGTTATAATGCCCTGTTCAATGTAATTTCAGTTTGTTCAATGTAAACCGCAATGATGCAGAATAGCGCGGTATATAAGAGAATGTAAATAAATAAATAAGTACAACAACACTGTATAAATAAAACTATAAATTAATTTCCTCTTGTACTAAACAAAGTGCAAACGTTAATGATGCACATTTCCCAGAGCTGACATATTCCAATTAATAAATTCAAAATAAAGAGATTTTTTTACCTTTTGTGCATTTTTTTCCAGTTGCAATTGTTCCAGCCCCTTTCTTCTGGTTTCTTCATGTCTTCTGCTAACTCTCCATCGTCTGCTGTCCATTTGTCCTTTCTTCTCTCTCCTAGTTTTTTTTCCATTCTCTCTCTACATCTGCTTTAACATACTAATCTTTCTCCTTTTGCTCTTTCCTCAATCCTATTTCATCCACTCAAATTTTACCCCTCCATCCTCAATCCCCACTTACACTCCCAATACCTGGCCAATTGTAGATTTGTCTTCTCTCCCAGACAAAATATTTTTCCCCTCTCCATTTCATTTTCCCAGCTCCATCCCATTCTAATCCTCCCCCAACATCAGCTCCCTTCTAGTTCCAGGCCCACCCAGCATCTGCTCCTTTCTAGTCCCTGCATCAGTCCATTTCCAGTCCTATCCTAGCCTCACCATCAGCCCATTTCCAATCCTAGCCCCCCCATCAGCCCATTTCCAATCCTAGCTCCCCCCTCACTCAGCCCATTCCCAGTGCTAGCTCCCTCCCCTCACAGCCCATTTCCATTCCAAGCCCCCCTCCCCATCAGCCATTTGCAGTTCAAGCCCCCCTTCCACTCAGCCCATTTCCAGTCCTAGCAACCCCCCTAGACCATTACCAGTCCTAGACCCCCCATAGCCCATTACCAGTCCTAACCTCCCCATAGCGCACTTCCAGTCTTACCCCATCACCCCATTTTCAGTCTTACCCCCCCATAGCCCATTACCAGTCCTAGTCCACCCATAGCCCACTTGCAGTCTTACCCCCCATCACCCCATTTTTCAGTCTTACCTCCCCTCATAGGCCATTACCAGTCCTTACCCCCCCATAGCCCATTACCAGTCCTAACCCCCCAATCAGCCCACCTCCAGTCCTAACCCCCATCATAGCCCATTACCAGTCATAACCCCCCCCCCCAGCCATTAGCCCACTTCCAGTCCTAACCCCCATTACCCCATTTCAGTCAGCCCCTCCATAGCTCATTACCAGTCCTAACTCCCCCCATCAGCCCACCTCCAGTCCTAGCCCCCACCATAGCCCATTACCAGTCATAACCCCCCCTGCCATTAGCCCCCTTCCAGTCCTAACCCCCATTACCCCATTTCAGTCAGCCCCTCCATAGCTCATTACCAGTCCTAACTCTCCCCATCAGCCCACCTCCAGTCCTTCCTAACCCCCATCAGCCCATTTCCAGTCCTACACCCCCCCTCCCTCCCTCCCATCAGCCCAGGTAAATTAAAAAAAACAAACTGTGGCTTCTGCTGCTGCCGCTGCCGCCGTGGCAGCGGCAGAATCAACTGTCAAATAAAAAAAAAAACCTGGCTTTGGCTGCTGCAGCAGCAAAATCAGCTGTCCCGCGGCCCCTTCCCCTCTGTCCGGAGAGCCCTGAGTCTGCTTCATCAGCGGCGGGCTTTTTAAGCTGCGAAGAGAGTATTTCCCTCTCGCGCGGCTTAAGCCTATTCACTTTTCAAGCCACGCGAGAGGGTAATACTCTCTTCGCGGCTTGAAAAGCCCGCCGCTGATGGAGCAGATTCAGGGATCTCCGGGCAGAGGGGAAGGGGCTGCGGGACAGCTGATTTTGCTGCTGCAGCAGCAGAAGCCAGGTTTTTTTTTTTTTTTAATTTGACAGTTGATTCTGCCGCTGTCACAGCGGCAGCAGCAGAAGCCAGGGTTTTTTTGTTTCCCTCCATCGCGGGCCGCACAAAGTTCTCTCGCGGGCCGCATGCGATGCGTGTTTGAGACCCCGGCTCTATAGCAATTCCTGCACAAAGCCTTAGTTCCGTGTGCAAAAATCTGCTATACTTCCTACAAAAAGTTGTAAAGTCGTCTGCACAATTTTTGAGCCTTCTGCAAAAATCTGTCAGTGCTACTTGCAAAAATTAGAGTGCTACTTGCAGAAGTTTGCTTAAGCTCTCCAGATGGGACCCCCTCCCTCATGATTTTCAGGGCCTAAGGCTGGTGCTTCAAGGTCTCCAAAGTCTTTGCTTATCTGTACTGTGAAGCGTATCTCTTCTGCATTCCTTGGGGCCCGCTTAAGGTCTTCTACTTCCCGGCACTAATCGCATTCTTTCTTCAGGTCTAGAGAATTTTCTGTTAATTTCTGTTAATTATTTTCTGGCCTGGCCTGTATTTGCTTCTGGGCCTAACTCTGCATACTTCTATGCAGAGTAAAGTTTTTCCCAGACTGTACCAGACCACAGACACTTTCTTGTGGCATTTCCTGGATAGCCCACATGCTGTCTTCTTGTGCCATTCATACAGGGTGCCCGTGCAAGCCACAGGCGGCAGGATTACAGTCACAGACAGCACATAAGGCAAACCTAAGCAGACCTATTCCTAAGCCAAAATATCCCAACACCTGCCATTTCAGATATTCAGGTGTACAGCGGTGGACCAGTAATATGTCTGGAGTATGTATTTATGGGCAGGTTTCTTTGGCCAGGAAATATTAACCACTCCAATGTAAGTACATTTTTCTCTTTCCCCTGGAAGCATTGCAGCCATGAGATGAGCATTTGTTTGCATCTTATTCATGGCCAGGACCAGGTATAGGCACAGATGCCCCAACAACTGGGGTCTGACGTGCTTGTGCTGTTCTGAAATTGCACTACAATGTGCGACTCCTTGCCTCTCTCAGGGTATGCCTCCACCACAACCTCGTGCTACCTGGACATTCTTGCACCAGGGAAGTCTATATACTAGGCTTTTAAAAATGATTCCAGGGACATCTCCATAATGAGCATGTCTATGTGCCCATTTTCAGATGTCCAACTCACGAATAGAGCTTACAAAATAGCCTCTTTAGTGTTTAAATATGATAAAAAGTGTAAATTCCTATTTACCACTGTCCTCACTGTGCATCATTCTGCAAATGACAAATATTAGATTCACTTTAATATAACCTCTAGTATTCACACTCTTGTAGATTTCCCCCTAGATTATCATCTATAGAGAGATATTAGGCAATCAGAAGACTGGACTTGTTGAACTTCTGCTTTACTTTCCACCTAACCAACTTAAATATTGCATCGAGTTCCCACATTTATGTCTTTTCTAGACTAGTATCTGGTATTAAGTCAGAGGAGGCCATTTTAAAAGCATCTGCAATGTAAATAGCAACATTAGCATATGCAGATCGGGTACAGGTGTACTGTACATAAGAACATAAGAAATTCAATACTAGGTCAGACCAAGGGTCCATCAAGCCCAAGTACCTGTTAGGTTCCCTAAAGGTATACACATTTCATGCTGCTTGTCCCAGGGGTAAGCAGTGGATTTCCCCAGTCCTCTTTGGTTTATGGACTTTTTCTCGTCCAAACCTGTTTTGAACCCAGCTACACTAACAACTTTTACTACATCCTCCTGTAACGAATTCTAGAGTTTGAGTATGCGTTGAGTGAAAAAATATTTTCTCTTATTAGTCTTAAATGGGTTACATTGTAGCTTCAATGCATGTTTTTTTCTACTTTTTGAAGGAGTAAACAACCAATCTATACCCATTTCACTCAACTCATTATTTTATAGACCTCTATCATATCTCCCTTCAGTTGTCTTTTTTCCATGTTGAAGAGCCCTAACCTTTTAAGCCTTTCCTCATAGGGGTATCCTCCATCCTCTTTACCATTTTGGTGGCCCTTCTCTGTACCTTTTCTACTTCTGTTATATCCTTTTTAAAATATGGTGACCAGAATTGCACACAATATTTAAGGTATGGTCAGACCATGGAACGATACAGAGGCATTATAATATCCTTTGTTTTATTCTCCATTCCTTTCCTTATGATTCCTAGCATTCTATTTGCTTTCTTGGGCTGCTGGGTTTCAACATATTATCCACAATGATGCCTAAATCTTTTCCTGGGTGATGTTTCCTAATGTGGAACCTTGCATTGTGTAACCATAGTTTGGGTTGTTCTTCCCTAAGGGCATAACTTTGCACTTGTCCACATTAAATTCCATCTGCAGATTGGACATCCAGTCTTCCAATTTTTTTTATAAGCTTTATTTATAAACACCATTAACCAAGAGAAACATTAACAACAGTAAACAGACTCCGAGCGGGGTTGTTTCTGATCCCCAACCCAGAGAACAGTCAAGGGTACAGGCGTAGTTTTCAAATTATATCACCCCCTCCTACTCCCACCCTCCTCTCCCCCTCACCCCCCCCCCATAGTCACCATCCAATCCAACGTTAGAGTAATCCCAGGGAGCTCCATACGGAAGCTACTGGATCAAGTCCCTATCTATATACTCCGTTAGAGACCCAATTGCAACACTTCATTGCAAATACCCGGGCTCAGGTTTTGAATATAAGGGTCCCAGAGCCTCTGAAAGACCGGCCACCGTCGAATGCTACCCCGGGCACACCTACACTCCAGGAGCATCAATTGATGGAAATTATTTCGCCACTCCCAGAAGGAGGGCGGATGCCGATCCCTCCACCACGCAGAAGGGGCCCCTTACCCACCAGACATGCCTTACGTACCAGTAAACGTTCCCATTTCACCTTGGGTTGTGTAGGGCGTAAGTTATCCAGCACAACTAGGGAACTATCCCAACACACCTGCTGCCCCAGCAGCCCAGATAGAAAGGACCAAATTTTTGCCCAATAGGGACTTATGAGTCGACACCCCCACCACATATGCAATAAAGTCGCTAAAGGTTCAAAACTCCTCGGGCATCGCCCATCCGACGTGATATGACAGCGGAAGGCCCGTCAAGGGGAAAAATATACCCTAGTTATGCATTTAAATTGTATTTCCCTCCAACGGACCCCCACCGCCAGATCTACTATTTGCCGTAGGGCTCTAAGAACCATGCCGGGAGGGATCTTGCACCCCATCTCCACAGCCCAGGCCAGCTCCACACTACGGTAATCGGGTACAGGCCTATATTGGGCCACCCGATTTTTCAGCACTCTTATAGATGGCGAGTCTTCTCCCCCCAACTCAAAAAATTCTATAATCTGCGCTGAGCGCTCCACCCGAAGTTCCGTCTCCGGTAACGAGGCTACATAATGAGAAATCTGCAGGTAGGCAAAAAAAGACCAGGCCTCAACTCATATTCCCCACGCAAGGACTGGAACTGCTTACATTTCCCCGAGGGTTCTACCACATGGCCTATATTACAAATTCCACTCTGGGCCCATTCACGAAACATCCCAGTATCGGTCCCTGGGGTGAACTGCGCGTTGCCTTGAATGGGCAGCCAGCACGAAACCCTCCAGTTCCTGCCCCAATACACGTTCAACTGCTTCCAGGTTCGCCAGACCGAGCCAAGCAACACACTATCCCTGACATTGCCCCAGCTCAGCCTGTTTTCTTGATGCAAAAGCGCCAGCAAGGTATTCGGTGCAGCAAGCGCCTCCTCGAATGCCCTTGGAGTGTATACTTCAGTTCCGCCCAGCCAATCCCCCAGGTGCCGAGCCTGGCAGGCCAGGGCATAAGCCTTGAGATCAGGAAGCCCCAACCCTCCCTGTTTCCATTTACCCACCAAGCGGCAATATGGAATACGCGCTCTCGCCCCCTTCCACAAAAAAACCCGAATTACTCCCTCTAACCACCGAAGATCACATCTCAACAACCAGACAGGAAGAGTCTGCAGCCAGTAGAGTATCCGAGGCAGAATAACCATCTTGATCGCCGCTATTCGCCCCGACAAGGATAAAGGAAGGGATCTCCACGCCTGCAATTGATCCTGCAGCCTGTCAATGATCCAATTTAAGTTGCATCGATAGAGCCGGGAAGGCTGACTAGTCAGCCGAATGCCCAAATACTTAAAGTGATCCTCTGCCCATCTAAGAGGGAAGTCCCCCTGCCACCCGCCCCTTAATTGTCCCGACACGTCTAGGGCCTCAAATTTTTCTGTATTAATACATAAACCCGCAAACTGTCTGAAAATATGGAATTCCCGCAACAGCGAGGATAAGGAGTCACGGGGCGCTGACAAATGCACCAGCAGGTCCTCCGCAAAGGCAGACAATTTAAATTCATGCGGGCCTACGCGGATTCCACGTATCTCACGAGACCCCTCCACTCGACGTATAAAAGGGTCTAGGGATAACACAAAAAGAAGAGGGGAAAGAGGACATCCCTGCCGAGTGCCATGTTGTAAGTTAAAAGCCTCTGACAACACCCCATTACAGTAAATCGCTGCAGACGGTTCGGCATAAAAGCTGCGGACCATATTACAGAAGGAGTGCCCAAGCCCATAACACGGGAGTAGATAGTGTAGATATTTCCAATCAACTCTGTCAAAGGCTTTTTCTGCGTCGAAGCTCACTAGCAACGAATGTAGCTGTCTACTCTGCACCCATTCCAACGAGGACAATATTTTACGAAGGTTACGTACGGCATGTCGGTTCTTCACAAATCCAACTTGCGACTCATGGACCAGCTGGCCCAACACTCCCGCCAGGCGATCTGTGAGGATTTTCGCCAGTAACTTAAGATCAAAATTAAGTAGTGAGATGGGACAATAAGAAGCCGCCTGCAGAGGATCCTTCCCCGGTTTGGGGAAAAGGGTAATATAGGCATGGTTGCCTCCCCAGTGAAAGCCGCCCTGCTCAGATCTCTTAGTGTGGAGGGCAACTAAGGTAGGAGAGATATAGTCACTAAGAATCTTGTAAAATTCAGCGCCTAACCTATCGGGTCCCGGTGTTTTATAACAACTTGCCTTAGCGATAACCATTTGCACCTCTTGGATAGTTAACGGTTGATCTAGCAATACCCTCTCTGCCTCGCTTAACCGAGGTAAGTCTATATCCTTCAAATATTGCATCATCCGTGTGGGAGATCCCGCCTCCGCCGTTTATAGTGTCTGGAAAAAGGAACGACAGACGCGGGCGATCTGCGGGCTATCTTTATGAAGTATCCCCTGATCATCTCGGAGTGCTGTAACCAATTTCAAGCTCCAGGGGCCACGCAAACAGCGGGCCAACAACTTGCCCGGTTTATCGCTGTGACAATACAATTGATAATGGTAATACATGACAGACTTCTTTGCCCACTGGTGCAAGAGTTCATTTAAGGCTATTTGTGTCTCCCAGAACTTTTTCTTAAGCGCAGTACTCGGATTACCTGCATTCCTCCTTCTTAACTTCGTAACTAACTTCTCAAGGCGGATAATATGTTCGGCCTGCAGTCTCCGTTTCCTTGCCATGAAACCGATAATATCCCCCCGTAGGATGACTTTAGCTGTCTCCCACACCAGCTCTGGATCATCGTGATGCTCACTATGATCCGATTCGAACTCCTGCCACCGTCGTGTAAGAAAGTGACGAAACTGGGTGTCTTTATAGAGCTCAAGCGGAAAACGCCAAATCCTCACCTTAGGGCTGTCTCCGCTTCACCGCAGCTCAAGCCAAATTAGAGCATGATCCGAGATTTCTACGGGTCCTATCTGCGCCGCGTCAACAGTGACAAACAAGCCTTTTGTAATCAACAGATAGTCGATACGTGCGCTGGAGCCGTGCGCGCGAGATTGGAGAGTATAATCCTTTTCGTCAGGGTGTAACAGCCGCCAGGGATCTACCAGCCCCAATCGAGTGCACAAGCGGAGCAACGCACGGGCCGTCTGTAGTCTTTCCCTAGGCCCCCCCCCCTTTGATGTATCTAATGCCACTTCCATCACGCCATTAAAGTCACCTCCTAAGATCAGTGGGAGCTCTGGCAATTGCTCTATTTTGGACGCTAGGCGAGAATACAATGCAGAATCCAGCACTTTGGGGCAATAAAGGTTCCCTAGAATGACAGGCTTTCCATCCAGTGTACCATGCAACAAAATAAATCGCCCTGTGGGATCAACAATGTCGTTTTTAACGTCGAAATGGACATTTTTATGTATCAACACCACCACTCCGCCCTTCTTTCCCGTGACCGGGGCCCCCCATACCTGCCCCACCCATTCCCAGCGAAGTTTACTGTGCTCTTCAGTAGTCTGGTGGGTTTCTTGAAGCAAAGCTATGTCGGCTCGTTGCCTGGCCAAATCCTGCAAAATTTTAGATCTCTTAATTGGGCTCCCCAAGCCGCAGACATTCCAAGAAATTATCTTCAAATAAAAACCCTTTCACTCAAACAGATAGCACACTTAGTCGAATTATTTTGATGATCCAATCTCTTATGTCCTTTCACTTCCATATACATATATATATATATATATATATATATATATATATATATAGTTTATTCTTTTCTGTATTGTATCACATTGTTTAGACAATATATTATGTCTAAGTTAGTTAATTACTTCGTTCTTCAACACATATGCTGTTTTGTTATTCATTATACTTATAATATGACGTTCCTTGTAAAACAAACTTGCTTTGTTATTGTTGTTCACTGTAAACCGCAACTGGAAGATGCGGTATATAAATGTGTATAAATAAAATAAAATAAATAAATAAAAATAACTGGGTAATATATAGGTCTTCCAACAACATAATTACCAATTTCCCAGAGGAAGCCCCCCCAGCCTGGAACTCCCTCCACCATGCATTCAAATTGCTCCCCCCATACAAAACATTTTTGTCAGGGATGTGACTATGCCCCCACCCCCTCCCTTCCCCAACCCCCCCTACCTCCCTTCACTCTCTGTCTCTCTATCTTCCACTGGCCCTAAGTAGGGCAGAAAAAGATCACCTCCCGGAGATCAGTTAAATGCGTACGATCCTCCCCGCCCACATTACCCCAGTACTAAACAGCAGCAACTCTAGCTCCCACTACAACAGTTTGCAGACTGGTCCCCACAAAGTCAAACATACCAGGAACCCCGCATGTTTTAACAGACCGGAAACCCAAACAATAGCAGAGGCCTATATATAGGGTCATGAAAGGCCTCTCAAGGATCTCTCCCCCCGCCGGAGACAGGTCCTCAGGGGCCGCAGCTGGTCTATGCCCCCCGAAGGCGCGCCCCAGTCCCCAACCAATTATTAGGATCCCCACCCGCCCTCCCCCCCCCCCGGGACCCCGGGCCCGCACAACTCCAAGTTTAAGAAAGTTCCTACCCGAAGCTATTGGGCCGCCAGGGGACCTGCAGGAGGCTGCGACCAGGGCTCATGCTATCCCCTGACATTACAAGGCATACCAGCACCTGCCACACAGATATCTGGGATTATTAGACTGAACAGTAGGCCTGACCCACACCCCGGAGGGACGTGAAGAAGACATCCCTGGACTTTTTGTCTACCCCAACATCTTCCTACAGGCTAGGGGGACTACCCCTACTCCCCCACATGCTACTTCACAGGAACTGTTTACAACATGATATGTCAAAAACCAAGAACACAAAAAAAAAAAAAAAAAAAAAAAAAGACATCAAACAGTTCAAAGTCCCTATGTTGAGGAAGGGCCGGAGGTTCCTCCCCAAGAAGCGCTCTGTCCCACCGACTCCATGCGCCACAAGAATCCTCGGTTGGGTAAATGTCCAGGCTTGTAACTGAGGGCCGGACTACAAGAGCTCTTCATAGGCCAGCATCGTTCCCTTCTCACATCTCCAGGGACCATCCCCGAGGCTATCCAAAGAAGGGACCCCGAAAAACAATGACATATGTCCATGGATTTCAGACCGGAACAAAGGTCCGCCATTGTCCCCTCCGGCTAACTGTGCTCTTTATGACTAAAGCCAGGCCGCAATGATTACGTGTCGGCTCATGTAGCCGCCAGAGACAGTCGCACTCCTCTTCCCAGCGCCTCAATGTAGGGACCGGCAGCCGCGGCGGATTCGAAGGACCGATGGCTTCCTGCGTGGAACACGTGCAGCCTAGCAGGGTACTGCACGGAGAACTTAATATTCGAGTTAATATGCTTTTGGCAAAGGGGAGTGTAGGCTCTGCGTTTCTGACTTAGAGCCACAGAATAATCTTGTGCGATTCTAATTTTCATGTTATCGTGTAGTAGCTCACCCTTCTGCCTCGCGGCTCTAATTATGGCTTTTTTTTGAGGAAAATGTAGAAATTTTGCTAAAACCACTCTCGGCCGCTGATCTCGAGGCTGCTTAGCTCCCACGCGGTGTGCTCTTTTAATACGCAATTTACCGCCATCTTTGATGCCTTCGAATAGCTGGGGGAGTAAGGTTTCCAGGTAATGAGCTAAATCTTTATCCGCAATCGAATTTGCAATACCCATCACCCTCAGATTGTTGCGCCTAGAGCGATTCTCCAAATCGTCCATTTTCAGTTCATGTGCCTGTATCTGGGATTTCAACAGCGTCAGATCTTGTGTTAAGGTCTCCAGGCAGTCCTCCGCCTTCCCTATGCGATCCTCCGCCTCTTGGAGCCGACTCCCCAAGGCCCCGACGGAGGCTTGTAAAGTATCCATTTTTTCATGTAGTGCGGTAAATTGCATGGATAATGCCTCTGCCACTGCTGCGGAAACCTCCTCCAGAAATACCGGAGAGGTCGGCGATTTAGGCATAGCCATGTTGTCGGCCATTTTAGGTGCCAGGGTTCCATGCTCCTTCTCCCTCCGAGTGGTTTTTACAGCTGCTGCCATCCCTCCAGGTAGCACCCGAGAACAGTTCAAGCCAGAAATTACCACTGTGACTAGGTAAATATTATCGTTAGCTTGAATTCGGCATTCAAAACGGCAGTAAATTCACGGTTTGGGCCGAGGAAGACCGGAGCGCAAGCAGTGGCGACCTGCTGCCCTCACCGCATCACGTGATCCCAGTCTTCCAATTTATCAAGCTGCTAGTTAGTTACATATGTAGATGACCAGGACACAAAGATTAGACGGGGGCATGGTGTGGGCTGGCTGATCAAATTATATGTGTCTTTCTATTTTAAATTTGAGAACACCTGTATAAGCAAAAGAATTGCTCCTGATAGGACTTAAGTTTTTATAAAAGTGCTTGTTTTGGCCAGAGGTTACCATGAGGGATGAAGGAGACTTATACTCTTAATCCCTTGTATTTTATTTTTATCTTATAAACGGAAAAAACTTAGTAGCTTTGCTTCTTAATTTGAGCCATTGCAAGAGCACCATGTCTAGAAATAAATGCCCTGAAAGTGTTTGGTCTGTTTACAGAGGGTAGTTATAGAACAACTATATTATATAGGGTATCCCTCTAAGGAAATTAATCAAAGCCGGTGTAGCAGAATCCACAAGGTGCAATTAGAAACCTCTTATTTAATATGCCAATTATTATTTAACCACTGGTCTCAGCCTATAGCGTGCACTGCTCAGGATACATATCGCAAGAGCTATGTGCTACAATAACATCAATGACCAGGTATAATTTTTAGAGTATGGCTTAGAAAGTGTCATGTACCAAATTTTGGGATTCTCAAAGAAAACCAGACTTATCTTAAATATTGATCCAGTTTCAGTTTTTGCCAATATTGCAGTTGCCCCAACGCCACCACTTCGGTATCCGATGCACGTTTCGTTGCTTCTTCAGGGGGCTTGCAAACAAAAATTGGCTCTGAACTGGGATGTCTCTGATTCAGGCTTGTGCGGGTAACAGTGTACTTGATGCGGCTGCCTAGCCCTTTTGAGAGGGCTAGGCAGCCGCATCAAGTACACTGTTACCCGCACAAGCCTGAATCAGAGACATCCCAGTTCAGAGCCAATTTTTGTTTGCAAGCCCCCTGAAGAAGCAACGAAACGTGCATCGGATACCGAAGTGGTGGCGTTGGGGCAACTGCAATATTGGCAAAAACTGAAACTGGATCAATATTTAAGATAAGTCTGGTTTTCTTTGAGAATCCCAAAATTTGGTACATGACACTTTCTAAGCCATACTCTAAAAATTATACCTGGTCATTGATGTTATTGTAGCACATAGCTCTTGCGATATGTATCCTGAGCAGTGCACGCTATAGGCTGAGACCAGTGGTTAAATAATAATTGGCATATTAAATAAGAGGTTTCTAATTGCACCTTGTGGATTCTGCTACACCGGCTTTGATTAATTTCCTTAGAGGGATACCCTATATAATATAGTTGTTCTAGAAATAAATGCCAGCACCTCTACCTGGAAGCTGCCTTGTGATGCCACTCTTACGTAGGTTTGTGAGATCGCTGTCTCCACTAACGTGCTGGTCCTAAAAACTCTGAGGATTAAAGTAGTATACCCTACAGGTCTGATCCAATGAGCTGAGATTCTCTGAGGTCCTTTTCTCCGTTTTTAAAGCAATATTAAAACATAAACACAAAAAAAAATGGTTTTGTATGCAAATAGTACAATGATACTAATTTTATAACTGTGTGTAAAACAGCATTTTGCCTGCATAAGTGAGTTCTTATAAAATTAGGTTATACCTAAAAGTATGTGCGGCGGATGCCGGCATGCACAGCAGCAGAGTTAGAGTGGACATGAGCAGAGTCACAATTTACCCATGTATCGTACATACACAAGCACATGCATAAATTACATGTCATCATTTACATCTACTCTTGAGCTTGAATGAAGCATCATTGCTGCTGGATTTGCGCTAGTATTTTATAAGGTCACATAGGTGCCTATGGGACCCTTTTACTAAATCCTGCTAAGCTTGTGCACTTAATTTGTGTTTTAATGCACGGTAAGCGTGAGCCTCTGCAATAACTGTTGGAGGCATGACCAGCATGTTCCTGGTAGTTAATGTACGACTGAGTACGTTAATGTACGACAGTATTGTTAGGTGCACCTGCACCAATTGCCATGTTAACAGTGATTTTGTGTTAATGCGCTCTCCACCGCCACACTCCACCCTTAATCTACCCATCCTGCACCTTAGCATGTGAGTGTCAGTTCATGTTTGTTTTGGTGGCTGATAGTTGGCATTAGCGTTCATCGTGGCCAGCTTCTGCATGCAAAAACACATGTTAAGGTTAGCCCCGTGCGTCTTTATTAAATGGCATTAAAATAGGGGCTAACTTGCTCACTTAACTAGGCACCTTGTTATAAGATCTTAGTGGATAGTTTTATAAAGTCTTTTTCAAGTGCATGCTAAAGGCCTCATAAAATACTGACTGGCTTTCAAGTAATCACCTTGTCAAGAAGGGGCGTACTTTGCAGTAGGTATAGCTGAAGGTGCGTTCTAGATGGAGTATGGGCATAGATTATAAAATTCATTAATTTATGCGCATACTTCAATGATCTACACACGGACATTTACATTTGCTATGGAGTAGGTGTCAATTTTTATTATTTTATTTAACAGGTTTTATATACTGCTTTATCATTTCAATCAAAGCGGTTTACATTGAAACTTAAACTTGGTAATGTACATTAAACAGGGAAATTGATAACTTGGATTTTTTCTCAGGCAATGGAGGGTTAAGTGACTTGCCCAAGGCCACAAGGAGTGCTAGTGGGAATCGAACCCTGGTCTCTGGGTTCCAAAGCCAGTGTTCTTAACCATTAGGCCACTCCTCCACTCCAATGTCAATGTCAATGCCAATGTCAATGTCGATGCCTGTTTCAAGGTCCCGTCTCTGCCACTTATGTTAATATTTTATAAAGACTAATAGACACCTATGTGTCTTCATAAAACAGGTTTAAATTAGGCTCCTGCTTACCAAGATGCCCTGTTAAAAAATTACCCCCTAACTGGCGCTGACATTCTTATAGTAGTCCATCGACTACAATGTTCAGTTAATCTCATCTTAACAGGGTATTTAATGCATTCCACATATCTTAAAACACAGGAGCATATCATCACATAAATCAGAAAGGCAGAGGTACCCAATGTTAGGCATCGGGCAAGGAAAGCACAACTGTCAGTAGAATTAGCTAGCTCTCTCCTTCAATTGTCAATGAACAGAGAGCATTTATGCAGACCGTGAAACATACTAGTCAATGATTTTACCCCTACCCCTAGTATAAGCAATGAGGAGAGAATTAACAAACACATTATGAGGGGTAAGTATGTGCTAATTGTAATTGGATGGCGCCAGGAGTCAGCATTGACTTGAAGGCACTGCTCACGATTTCTATAATACAACAAAAATTCCCGTTGAACATTATCTTGCTCTATAATAAGCTTGTTTAATAATGAAAAGAGGATAACCCCATTGTAAAAACTGTTAAATGCTTAGCATTTTCTCTGAAGTCATCTAAAGATGAATGGATCTTCCTCAAATGTAAAGGAAGACTTGGTTTCAGTTTGGCTGGATGATGGCTATCGTAACGCAAATAATTATTTCTATCCACAGATTTTCTAAAGAAGGTAGCAACTAATCCAGCCCCCGATTTTGTTATTAGAATCTTTAGAAACTCAAGTCACTTTTGATCACAAGCCATCTTCAACTGTAGATTCAAATCCAAATTAAAGGCTGGTCTAGACTCTCTCTAGATGATGTTCAGCTGCAAACCAAATACCCATCCCTGCACCAAAGTCAAAGATAGTGAAGATAAACTAATTACTACTGATATCTGTGGCTCTAGGCCTGGTACAGGGTCCCTGCCATCCCATATTGAGATTCATGACTTTGCCTCAAGAGCAATAATCGCAAGTTGTGGATTGTAGAATGTAATTAGTTCCATTTTATTGGTTATTATTATTTTCCTATATATCCTGGTTTCTATTGTTAGAAATTAATGTGTTGGTGTTTTTTCCTGTATTAGATTAAGTTTTCAGCATTTGATGTTCTTTGGTGTGTGCTGGTTGCTGAGGCCTTGACCATGTATTACATGCCAGTTTCTGGGAATTCTCTTCCCATGTTGTTCTCCACCAGATATCCAGGCACTGTCGATGATGTGGTCAACTCAGACTGTCCCCCTCTGATGATGCGGCTAATAAAGAAGCTTCCCCTCTGACACAGCCAGTCACACGGGCTGCTGTCATTTGAGTGGAGAATATATAGTGCCATTCTAAAGGCCTTTGGTGTGGTGCTTTCTGACATCCTCCTCATTTTACTGCCACCATTGCCCACCTCTGTCTCCTTGCCACCTGGGCCAGTCTTCTGCCATCTGTACCTCTTGCAGCTATAAAGCTTCCATGATTTGCACACCAGTTTACAGCAGGCTCTTCTCTTTTCTAGCAGTGTTGGTGCTGTCTCTCAGAATAGTCAAACAGAAGAAACTGGTCTTCTCCCTATAAAATGAGCTCCCAAGCATGTGCAGAATTTTGAGCATAAAATACCCATGACAGGGGTTTTGCAAGTTTGTGTTCTTTATTAAATAATATACAACTTTCTTTAACAACAGTCCAGAGCAGAACCACACATTTGCAGAATTAATTCCTAATTATCATATATACTGTAGATGCAGAACCTTTATGCAGCGGCATCAACTCATGTTTACGCAGTAAAAGGGATGCCAATATTCAAAACAAGCTGAATGACAATGTGGGGACCTAAATCAGATGTCTGTGTTTTCACAGCTTAAGCACTGGATCTTCAATATCTAAAACTAAGATCCCTAAATTTAAGCCTGCCAGACAAATGTGTCTAGCTTTAGGTACCCAAGCTAGGTACTGTGATGGAGCTGAAGCCATTGAAGCGATGGATGTAGAAAAAAACTCTCTTTCTTATGAAGCAACTGAGTTACAGAGGGTGCAATTACCTAGAAGTGCAGGTAGAGGGAGCAGGCACGAGGCTGCAGAAGTTAAGCTGACACACCCAGGTTGTAGCAATGCAGTACCTAATCAAAGGCACCTAGGTAGAAAGCCAGGAAACTCAGTTGGAGAACGCCTTTTTAAGCAGTGCTCACAAGGAAGCAGACAGAGAGGATCTAAGGGGGAACTCGAGAGAGGATCTAAGGGGGAACTCGAGAGAGGATCTAAGGGGGAACTCGAGAGAGGATCTAAGGGGGAACTCGAGAGAGGATCTAAGGGGGAACCCGAGAGAGGATCTAAGGGGGAACCCGAGAGAGGATCTAAGGGGGAACCCGAGAGAGGATCTGAGGGGGAACCCGAGAGAGGATCTGAGGGGGAACCCGAGAGAGGACCTTTGAGAGAGAAAGAGAAAGGATCTTTGAAGGAAGGACCTGAGGAAGGAACCTCATACACTGCAAGGCAGAGAAGCTTGGATACATGGAAAAGCAGAGCTAAGTTCCAGGGAGAACAAGCCCAGCTTAGAAAGCTCCAGAAGCCAGTCTTCAAGGAAGACGGTGACAAAGGGAGAGTCTCTGGTGGAGAGAACACCAGCAGCAAACGCTACAGAGATCCAAGGTACAGTGCTACTTCATTTATTAAATGGAGGCCAGGTCCTAGGAAGGCTGATAACCTAAAAAGCCATTCTGAAAAGAAACAAAGCTAGAGGAAGTTTTGTAACCATGTACAGGGAGGTATAGAGAAAAGCCCTAATAGTTCTTTGCTAAACCCAGGCCAGCAAGGCTGGAAAGTGGGGGAAAGAAATACTGAACTGCAACCTGTGTTAACCAGGGAAAGCTCAGGATTAGAAGACACCAAGAGTGAGCTAGAACTCATGCAAATTGAGTTTGCAGAACCAGAACCTTTGATGCTTGAACCAATGGACTGTTCTCTGTGTATTACCGAGAGCCTGAAATCTCTTACCGAGATATAACAGCAGCACATGTTTTAAAGTACCTTTTGCTTCTGTTAACACTGAAGGAAGAAGTTTTGTCTTGTTTTTCTTGCTGTTCGAGAAACTTGCTTGGATACAGAGAACTGTGAAGTATTTGTAACAGTTGCTGACCTTTTGTAAATATTCTTGGCACTAAACCTGAAGTAAGGTAATTCTACTGTTTCCTGAAGAACCTTTTGCATAACAAGGGAATAAAAACCTTTTAGGTTTCACCCTGCTCAAGGCTCACACATCTATTTTCTTGTGTAAAGGGACTACAAGGACCGGAATGCACTTGGTCTAAAAGCTTTTCTTTCTTCAACAAAATAAAAATGTCCATCCTGACCCTTTGGCACACTGCCACTAGGAGGGGCTGTGACATAATGGCGTAGTTGTTCGGATGTTTCTGCTGGGAACGAGGAAGAATCTGCCAAGCTAGAGAAAAAACTGCCAGGTTTAAAAGGAAAGAAAGAAACACCGAGTGGAAGACTGGAGTGTGGTCATCAATACTGCTGGAGGACGGTGGACCCATCTTTTGCTCAAAGCTTGAGTCTACACCTGAAGCAGATAATATGTATATGGGCATAACCTGTAGTGGATTCAGGTGTGGGTGCTGAAAAAAAAAAAAAAGGGGGGAAAAAAAAGGGGAACTGACAACAGTTTGCCAGTGCCACACTTGGGTTTTTTCTCCTCTCTATTCCTCTCTAGGAAGCGTCACCATGGACCCAAAGGAGATCCTGCAGTGGATGGCTGTCCAATTTGACAAGCAACGGGAGATGGCTTGCCAAGCGCAGCAGCAGGCGGTGACGCCCATGCAGGCGCAACAAAAGCCCGTGCTGGAAATGATGGAGGCATGGTTAGCCCAACAAAGGACAGAAAAAGAAGCAGCTCCTTCGCTCCAAGGACTGAATGCTGTAGCCAGCAACGGTGTGGTAGGACCCTGGTCGTATGAGACATTGTCCTTAGGAAAATTATCACCCACTGATGACATTGATGACTTTTTGGAATCCTTCGATAGGATAGCCCACACAATAGGGTGGCCGGAAGACCAATGGGCCATACGCCTGGCAGCCTCACTCACAGAAGAGGCGCTGTCAGCGTATAGAGCTATGCCCACCGCCTTAGCAAATAATTATGCAGAGGTGACAAAAGCCATAAGGGATCGCCTTGGCTTAACTCCTTTGGTGTATAATAGAATGCTAAGAGCTACCCGACTCCAAGTGGGTGAAACACCAAAAGCTTTGGGTCAAAGGCTTAAAAATTTGGCTATGAAATGGCTAAGGCCAGAGGATAAGACTATTAACACTATAGTAGATGTTATTGTGTTAGAGCAATTCATGACTGCTGTGCCCAAAGAGGTGCAGAATTTCCTCATACTGAAAAACTGCCGCACTACTGAGGAGGCAATCTTGTTAACAGAAAGATATTTTGAAGCTAAATTAGCTACTCATAATAGTGGTGAATCTTCAAAAACGGCAGCAGAAGCAATGATGCAGTCATCAGGAATGGAGTCAAGGTACAAACCAAGAGGTTTGAAAAATGCTATGTCTATACCAGGAAATCACTCTGAGAAAAAGAGATGTTTTCTGTGTGGGAAATTAGGGCATGTACAGAGTGAGTGTAAATTGCGTACTGCACTGATAAGTGAAAATACCAAAATGTTGCATGAAGGATTCTTGTTAGAGGTGAAGGTGCAAGGTATAACCGCCAAGGCTCTTCTCGATTCTGGTGCAGATCAGAGCATGATCTCAAAAAAGCTCTGGCGCATAATTGAAGATCAAGCTGAGTCTCTCCCGAACCGAGCAGAAGGAAAGTGAAACTCAAATGCATTCACGGTGCCTCTTCTTTCTATCCGGTCTACAACTTAACAGTAAAAGGTTTAGGGATAGAAAAAGACATACCGGTTGCAGTAGTTCCCAAATTGCCTCATGATTTGGTGCTAGGTAGGGACTGGCCCCAATTTAGAAAGGGGTTGGAAAAAGGCCTATCTCCTCAGAAAACCTTGGTATCCACACGCACCCAATCCAAAGCTCCAGACAAAACCTCTGAGTCCCCAAGAGGAAACTCTAGGTGAGTTACCTTCACACGAAGACCTCATAACTGCCCCGGCTGAAAAGAGTAGAAAGGCTAAGGCAGAAAAACGCAGGGAGAGGAGATGCCGCTCTCAAGGGAGAGCTGAGTTAGAGGCAGGGCAGGGATTGCCCTGGGTTCCATCAGAGTTGGTGGAGAGGTTCCCATCTTTCACAAAAGAGCAGAGAGCTGACCCTGCACTCGCTCGGGCATTCGAGTATGCCCAGGTGGAGAAAGATACCTTCCCAAGGTTTATCTTTGATAAAGAGGTGCTACAGAGAACTGTGAAGTATTTGTAACAGTTGCTGACCTTTTGCAAATATTCTTGGCACTAAACCTGAAGTAAGGTAATTCTACTTTGTTTCCTGAAGAACCTTTTGCGTAACAAGGGAATAAAAACCTTTTTGGTTTCACCCTGCTCAAGGCTCACACATCTATTTTCTTGTGAAGAGGGACTACAAGGACCAGAATGCACTTGGTCTAAAAGTTTTTCTTTCTTCAACAAAATAAAAATGTCCACCCTGACCCTTTGGCACACTGCCACTAGGAGGGGCTGTGACAGTACCTAGTGCCGTCAGTCCATGCTGATCACCTAATTAGTTCCCCTGACCTTGCTCTTCCCTTGACCCCCACCTTTTTTATGCCTAAAAGGCACTCAGTAAAAACAGGACCCAAATTTAGGAACTCGAGTATGGAAAGTTTTTCAATTTGCCAGGTCTGGGTGGCTAATTCCTTAAGCTAGGCGTTGCGAAGCCCAATTTTTCATAGGCTATCTACGAAAGAAAAGGGATGTCCAAATCTGGATGTTCACAATTTACAGCGTCTTTACTAAAGTTTTGCTGAATGCAGAGTCTGTTGTAAAATCTGTACAAAGCCATGGGAAAACCATGGGCAATTGACAGCATGTGTAGTAGGAAGCACTTTTGAAAAAGGGAGTTTATCTTTATTTACATTTGATCTTCCACCCTTAATAATTATATCAGGGTGCTAGCAGCGCTCGGGACTCTCTATATGTAAATGCCAGCACTTACAGGAGTAGGTAGCGAATTACAACCTGCACATGTAAGTTTCAGATTTGACAAACTTGTACATTAAAGAGGGGCCAGTTAAGGATATAGTCTCCAAAATGCAACTTTTTGGATGTTTAAAGAAGTTTTAAAATGTCAGAGAGGTAAGCACAACTTCACTCTCATTCCAAAGTCCAGGTCCAGGTCCAAAGAAGCAGTTAGCTAACCCTTCAGAATGCCTGAGAAAAAGTGCACATGCTAGCGGAGATCTTTTTAAGGTATATGTGTGTAATCCCCCTTTTTGTGTGCTTCTCAAGGTTGCATTACTAGCCACTTGGCAGACAAGGGGGAACACTAACCCAAGAACCTTTTTGCAGTTTTTCAGTTTTGTGCTCATGAATCTTAATTATCATGGTGTTTTGGTGGGGACCGGCATACAATGGGAGGCCCTTGGCACTTGATGCTCCATACTTCTTCCCTTCTCAAATAAGAATCCAGACTAGAAATTTGTGTTCTGAACCAAGGGTTTACTTAAACTTTAGGGTCACTGAACAATAAGAACAACAAGTATCAGAAGCAACAAACCAAAACTATGTTACAAGCAGTTAACTCCGTCTCCTTAGTCAAAATTGGTTACATATAAATTACTCCTTTTCTGCTTTCAGTTTGGTCTGTTACCACACTTCCTTCAATTACTCTTTATCTTAAGCTGAGCAGTTATTCCATTCTTCACTACTCCTGCATCTTGTTATTTAGTCTGGTTTCCCTCAGTGGAAAATTTCTAGTACTCTTTCCCAGTGTACCTGAAGTCAGTGGCAATGCAGACACAGGTCCCCGATACTGTGCTGGATTCACTCCTGGATCTGGTGTCACTGGTGTAGGTTGAGTGCTTGGGTCCTTTTACTTCCTGAGAACTGGTAGTTTCTGTAGATGCAGGTCCTGGAAACTTCTCTGTAGTGCTCCTGGCTCTGAGGGACTGAAAGGCTGAGTTTCGGTACAGTTTTTGGAATTGCTTTCACCGGCACAGCTACTCTGCTCAGACAATGGCGTGCTGGCAGGTTTTGTACAGATAGCCTGTTGCTCACTCTGGATGATGCAGTGGCTGGATACCAAAGACAGAATTTTGTCTTTGGGAGTAGTTTATATTTAAAATGGGATTTCCCTTCGCAGAGGAATCTCCTCCTAGCATGAAGTGATTGGCAGCAAGAAACTCTCTGATTCTGGAAAATGTTAGGTTTTTCTTTAGCCTTCATTCTAGTAATCTAGTAGGAACACTGGATGGTGCTGCTATTCACCCAGTAACATCCAAGTAGTCTCTATATGTTTATTTCCACTGGAAAATATAAAACACATATCTGCTCTTCAGGCCTAGCCACACCATTTCCATAACATGCCCTCTTCAAAACAGAATATGCCGTGAGTAGAAACAGAAAAATAAAGACAGAAAAAGACCACATGGCCTATCTAGTCTGTTCTTCCATATCAACTACAACAGTCCCCTTTTCAGTGATTTTAAATGCTACTTACATGTATACATATGTAAGAGCAACTTTCTAAAATTGCTACTTGTACGGTATAGCCATTTACATCTGTAAATCAGCTTTTAAGAATGTAAATGGCACCCGACCCTTCTAAAATGATCTCTTAAAACATTTGAACATTGGCCTGTTATTAGATAGCACTGTGGTTTTATATTTATTTATTTGTGAACATTTATAGCCCACCAATCCAGGAGAAGGAGTAGCCTAATGGTTAGAGCACTGGCTTAGTGACCAAATGACCAGGGTTCAATTTCCACTAGCAGTCCTTGTGGCCTTGAGCAAGTCACTTAATCCTCCATTGCCTCAGAAGAAAGCCTGGCAATCTACTTCCGGCCACATTGCCAAGAAAACCTAGGAGCTGCTGAGTTGCCAGGAGTCAGCAATTCAATATAGAATAATAAAAACTTAAAATAGAATACTACAACACAGATTATATTCTTCAACAAAAATAATATAAACATAAAACAGACTTAACCCCTGTACAAGGAGGCATAAACAAATATTTTAGCCAGTGCAAATGTTCACAAGTTAACCCTTCTGCTTTTGGATTCATAACAATTCCTGATGTTGTAATGCAACCAACAATTTATTTATCAACAAGAGCATCCTTTACTCATTTTGCATTGACTTGATGCAAGGTGTATAACTTGGTTAGTTCTTTGAAACAACTTCTTTCCTTTCCTGTCTCATTATGGCGTTCCTTTTCCTTTCATTTTCTCGCAGCACATATCTTATTTTGTAAGCCGCTCAGATGCCACGGTGTCGGGCGGTATATCAAATGACTCAATAAAGATAAAGATAAAATGTGTTTGCTTCTTGTTCGAAAACAAGTGTCCCTAAACTATGGCTCGGGATCAGATGCAGCCCTGGAGAGAATTTTTCTGGCCCTCCATTCTTTCTCTGTCCCCTAATCTGATTCTGCTCCCCATGCGCTCCATCTTGCCTCCTTCTCTCCCTCCCCCTATATCATGGGGAGTTCAGTCAGCAGACTGTGAGCAGCCAGCCTCAGTCTTCGTGGTCCTTCCCTGTCCATCCCTCCCTATTGCTTTGCTTTGATTGCTGCTCCTCAAAAGCTGCTGTCCTGGGCAACAGCCTAGTCTTGCCTAATGGTTGACACTGCCCTATCCTTCCCCAGCATTTGAAATTACTTAAAAGGTAAGAAATGGTCCCCCTTTCCCTTAACACTTGATGTTCAGCAAACTCTTTTCCAAAGGGGACCCCAGCCCCATCCGAACTTCTCTTTGTTTTGAAATGCCTTATGTGGTCCTTAATGTGAAACGCTTGGGGACCATTGTTCTAAAAGAAAACTATACACATGATTAAATATAAAGTCACACTAACCATATTCAAGACCATCCACTAACCATATTCAAGACCATCCACTAACCATATTCAAGACCATCCACTAACCATATTCAAGACCATCCACTAACCATATTCAAGACCATCCACTAACCATATTCAAGACCATCCTCTCGAAAGACATCCTTTGCCCCCTTCTACAACAACCACACAACAAGAGAACAACACGGTCCATCGGTCACAACCTCTTCTCAAATCCAACTGCTTTCACCCACTCCAACAATACCATTTCTAACAAAGCCTTCTCCTTTTATGTACCTTTCATTTGGAATTCCCTCACCCCGCAAATACGTGCCCTCACAGACCTAGGCAAATTCCGGCAAAAGCTAACAACCTCCCTCTCCCTGGAACAGCTATCCTCCCATCCCATCATCAAATGGATCTTCTGCAACACCATGTCTGCCTCTATAAATAATCATTTTGCGCTCAGCTATTTATTGTTCTCTATGTTCAATATAAAGTTACTTGTTCTTTTGTTGAAAAATAGAAAACAGAGTAGGGCTAATAACCAGTTTTCTCAATGGAGAAAGGTAAATAGTGGAATACCCCAGGCATCTGTGCTGGGCCCGCTACTTTTGAACATATTTATAAATGTCCCGGAAATGGGAATAATGAGTGAGGTGATCAAATTTGCAGAGGACACCAAATTATTTATAGTTGTTAAATCACAAGAGGACTGTAAAAAATTGCAAGGGGACCTTGATAAATTGGGAGACTAGGCGTCGAAATGGCAGATGACATCTAATGTGGACAACGGCAAAGTTGTGCACTAAGGGAAGAACAACCAAAACACTGCCCCGGAAAAGGATTTAGGTGTCATCGTGGATAATACATTGAAACTTTCTACCCAGTGTGCAGCGGCGGCCAAGAAAGCAAATAGAATGTTAGGAATCATAAGGAAAGGAATGGAGAATAAAACAAAGGGTATTATAATGCCTCTGTATCGTTCCATGGTGCAACCACACCTTGAATATTGTGCGCAGTTCTACTCACCGTATCTTAAAAAGGATATAGCAGAATTAGCAAAGGTACAGAGAAGAGCAACAAAAATAGTAAAGAGGATGGAAGGATATCCCTACAAGGAAAGGCTTAAAAGGTTCGGGCTCTTCAACTTGGAAAAGAGATAGCTGAGGGGAAATATAATAGAAGTCTATAAAATAATAAATGAACTGGAACAGGTATGTTTATCCCTTCAAAAAGTAGGGGACATGCAATGAAGCTACAATGTAGCACATTTAAGATTAATCAGATAAAATATCTTTTCATTCAATGCATAATCAAACTCTGGAATTTGTTACTAGAGGATGTAGTACAAGCTGTTAGTGTGGTCTATGGATAAGTTTCTGGAGGAAAAGGCCATAAACCATTATTAAAGATGACTGGGAAAATCCACTGCTTATCCAATGGACAAGCAGCATGGAATCTGTGTAGCATTTGGGAACCTCCCAGGTACTTGTGACCTGGATTGGCCACTTTTGGAAACAGGATACTGGGCTCGATGGACCCTTGGTCTGATCCAGTATGTGGCATATCTTATGTTCTTAGGACTCTCAGCATGCATAAAGTAATGAGTGGCTCTCTCCAGAGTATAAAAGTGATAGCAAGAGATCATGGACTCACAGATACATTTTTTTTACTTATTTACTTACTTACTTATGTCACCCATTCAGTACGAAGATGGACTCAAGGCAGCTTACAAACATCCAATCACATACCAAAAATCCAAAATTAGCTGAAATAATTTCAAATTACTGATTTCTTAGTGAAAAACATAATGGGAAAAGGCATGAGTCCCTTCTAGCCATTTGGCTTTGTTCAATCCTTTTATGGCTCAGAAATACATTTACATATGGACATGCTAATACTCTGCATTGAGAGAGAATCTGATTCAGTGAGATCAATTTCAGCATTACTGTTTTTTCAGCATGTGACAGTTTTGCTTGTTGGAATTACCTCTACATATGTATCACTCCTTGCACCCCTTTTCTGAATATATAATACGCTGGGGAAAACATTTGAGCATTTAAATAAATGGTTTTTTTTCCACTTGCTAGTGCATGAATACTGAGCCTGGTGTGTCCCTACGCAGAGATACTGAAGGTGACTAACCGCATGCAAAGGCTCACTGGAAGGCGTGTGCAATAAATAGTAAGGTCTGAGTCACCCAGCAGCTTACCATGGTGCCTCCGAGGATCATGCCTACGAGAATTAACACCAGCAGGAAGCAGGGCCGTTCGATGTTCCCAAATCCCTTCTGCAAGCTTGTCAGATCCTGTGAAACAGAACTCAAAATTAACTCCTCGTACTCAAGCCTGAACAATCTGACACTGGTAGGTTTCAGTGCAAACAGAAATTTAGGGTTGTACATCATGCTTTAGAGAAGTGTGAGACAGCATTTCGCAAGCTGGTCCTGGAGTGGCCCCAAGCCAGTGTGCAATGAATATGCATAAGATAAATCTCACATGCACTGCCTCCATTACAGGCAAATCTATCTCATGCATGTGTACAGAAGGGATGGCAATTTCCTAGCAGGGTGCCTATCTTATAAAGGGCGTGTAAAGAGCTCAAATTTAGCCAAGAGCAATCAAGCAAATGCTATATATGGATATATCTCAGCAAAAATGACCAATATAAATCTGATAGAGGGCCATCAAAATATCATGGAGAGTAAAGGTTTGTCCTCCCTCTGAATTGTTTCATCATGGTTATTCATGTTATAAACGTATCTATATGTCAGAAGCAGTCCAACGTAATGCAATCTGATGTGATGTCATGTTTTGAAGGAAATCTTCTGTATTAGGGGATGACTCATTTAGTAGTCTTCGGATGTACACGTAGAAATTCATTCTTTAAAACTTCTTCTTAGTCTAGATTACTGTGAATGTGAATTATGGGGATCGTTTTAGAAGCTTTATTTGCGATTTGCATGTTTGAAAATGCCCATTGAGACATGCCAATCAAATTCATGCTCCATTTTATAAAGCACCGATTTTACATGTGTCTGGGGCAATCACGTCTATTTTGCATGGCGGCATGATGGAAGTGTATCCAGGACATCAATAAAAATATCCACATGCACCTCTGATTTCAGAATGGCACCGCACATTTAAAACCACCGGTGGATTTGTCCATATTTATATCTGCACCTTGGCATTAATAGGAATTTGAAAAATGCTTGTTTTGGCCAGCTTTCAAGGATAACAGGTGCATTCCGTCTTGTTACCCAGGGGCGGCCCAAGGGGGGTGCGGGGCCATGTGCGGAGACTGGGTGTGGGGCCTCATTTGCATAAGGGACATCATTTGCATAAATATTGGCATAATGTTACCATACACTAACTTTTAGTAAACATGCCTCTTAATGAGTGTATGGATAAAGAAAGACTAAAAAATTTCTATATTACTATAATGCAGTGCCAACTGCCAGCCACATTAGGAACTAGAACAAACACTGCCCATTTAGAACCCATAGCAAACCTGCCGTATCCTAACAGCACTACCAGGACTCACAAAGCACCAGACCCTACCTATCAAAAGGCAACACTGCAAATATTAAACCAATACATTTCAGAGAATAACAATACATGACCTACTGGGGAAAGAGAACAAGTGGCAATGTCAACAGAATAAATAGAATACCTCAGCTCAGTTACACATGCAGAACATAGACCATCACCAAACAAGGAATCACAATTTAGAAACAGGAAGACAATAATTAAACTGGGAACCCCAAAAGCCAAACTTGGGATGTACAACAACACTGTAGAAATAAAACTATAAATTAATTTCCTCTTGTACTAAACAAAGCGCAGACGTTAATGATGCACATTTCCCAGAGCTGACATATTCCAGTTAATAAATTCAAAATAAAGAGATATTTTTCTACCTTTTGTACATTTTTTTTCAGTTGCAATTGCTCCAGCCACTTTCTTCTGGTTTCTTCATGTCTTCTGCTAACTTTCCATCGTCTGCTGTCCATATGTCCTTTCTTCTCTCTTCTAGTTTTTTTCCATTCTCTCTCTACATCTGCTTTAACATACTAATTTTTCTCCTTTTGCTCTTTCCTCATTCCTATTTCATCCACTCAAATTTTACCCCTCCATCCTCAATCCCCACTTACTCTCCCAATACCCGGCCAATTGTAGATTTGTCTTCCCTCCCACACAAAATAGTTTTCCCCTCTCCATTTCACTCTCCCAGCTCCATCCCATTCTAATCCTCCCCTAACATCAGCTCCCTTCTAGTTCCAACCCCAACCAGCATCCGCTCCTTTCTAGTCTCCGCATCAACCCATTTCCAGTCCTAGCCCCCCATCAGCCCATTTCCAATCCTATCCTAGCCCCACCATCAGCCCATTTCCAGTCCTAGATCCCCCATCCATTTCCAGTCCTATCCGAGTCCCTCCATCAGCTCATTTCCAATCCCAGCCCCCCATCAGCCCATTTCTAGTCCTTTCCTATCCCCACCATCAACCCATGTCAAATCCTAGCTCCCCTCCACTCAGTCCATTTCCAATCCAAGCCCCCCATGAGCCTACTTCCAATTCTAGCCCCTCCATGAGTCCATTTCAATCCAAGCCCCCACCACAGCCCATTTCCAATCTTAGCTCCCCCCAACAGCCCATTTCCAGTTCTATCCTAGCCCCTCCACCAGCCCATTTCCTGTCCTAGCTCCCCCCCACTCAACCCATTTACAGTCCTAGCTCCCTCCCCTCACAGTCCATTTCTATTCCAAACCCCCTCCCCATCAGCTATTTGCAGTTCAAGCCCCCCTTCCCTCAGCCCATTTTCAGTCCTAGCAACCTCCCAGCCCATTACCAGTCCTAGCCCCCCCATAGCCCATTACCAGTCCTAAGCCCCCCCATCAGCCCACTTCCAGTCTCAGCCCCCCATAGCCAATTCTAGTCCTAACCCCCCACCAGCCCACCTCCAGTCCTACCCCCATCAGCCCATTTTCAGTCTTAGCCTCCCCATAGCCCATTACCAGTCCTAACCCACCTCCTCCCCCATCAGCCCAGGTAAACTAAAAAAAAAAACCTGGCTGCGCGGCAGAATCAAGTGTCCCACGCCCCCCCCCCCCCTGCCCGGCAGAACCTCCCTGTAGCATCAGCTCCCTCAGTGCGGGCATTTCAGAGCCACGAAGGGAGAGTTTCCCTTTCTCGCAGCTCTGTTAAGCCCGCCGGGGCTGATGGGAAACAAGAAATGCCTGTTTCTCATCAGCGCCAGCGGACTTAACAGAGCCGCGAGAGAGAAACTCTCCCTTCGCGGCTCTGAAAGCCGGCACTGAGGGAGCTGATGCTGCAGGGAGGGTTCTGCCAGGAAGGGGGGGGCCGCGGGACACTCGACTCTGCCGCTGCCATGGTGGCAGCGGCGGCAGCAGCAGCCAGTGTTTTTTAATTTTTATTTACCTGGGCTGATGCAGAATGTTGTTTGCGCACGGCCCTGTGCAAACAACATTCTTGCTCAATGGACGGGCCGACCCTGTTGTTGCCAAAATATATATATTTTTATTTTATCCTCCTCATAAAAGGATAGCAGGTGAAAATCAAAGCCTCTTAGAATACTGCCGTGGTGTTGCATGTCTCTGTCTGAAATGGCAGGCCGGGACATGTCTGTGGTAACATATACATGTGTAAGGTCTGAGATGCCATTACAGACACATCTAGGTTGCTGATCCCGGCACATACATATTCACATATGTAAGTTTCTAAAATCACCTGTCCGTCTGCATGAGTCTGGGCCCTTATTCTGCACAACCCCATTTTTTTTTATATGTTTGCAGAAATGTTTATCTTTTGGAGCCGTGAAAGGCCATTTTTAGAGCACATTTATACACGTCCATCTTCTCTCGTATCCCCCCCCCCCCCCCTGGAATTTCAGACATTTTGACTTGGATGTTCCAGGGAGCACCTAAATGGCCTTTCTAAAATGTACCTTCACATGAAGAACTGTAGTAATTCAGAGTAAGAAGAGGTTCTGAAATAACGAGTTTCGAGGTCTATGTCTGAGGACTACTAAATGAGTTGTTCCCTGATGCAGAAGATTTTCTTTGAAATGTGATATCGTGTCAGATTGTATTATATTGGCCTGCTTCTGCCATACAGATAAGTTTGTTATAACATGAATAACCAAAATAGACTGATGACTGAACTGCTCACAGATACATTTTGATGCCATGATATTTTGATGGTCCTCTATCAAGTTTATATTAGTCATTTTTGCTGTGATATATATATATATATCATAGCGAGTAAAGGTTTATCCTCTCTCTGAGGAGTTTAATCATCGGTCTATTTCAATTATCCATAGTCACAGTTATTCATGTCTTTATAAAATTGACTCATCCGGTGACCTCCAGCTGTGAACAAAGGGAAATGTTTAGTAAAACCCACACCAGTAACTCTGGTGTGGGCTGCGTTACCAGTGCGGGGAGCGTGTGCTAACTTCAGGTGATGGATGCAGCCATACCCTGCAATTAGCACAGGCAGAAGGTGCAGCAGTACCTGTGGTAACATCCATATTACTGCGTCTTGCCGTCAACACCTCCATTCCGCCCCAGCCGGCCCAGTCCCCACCGTATTTTGTGCAACCTGAGTAGCGCGGGGTTTTGTAGTGCAGGAGCCTAAACCAAACTCTAAACCTCAAGCTACCAGGTAGCGCACTTTAGTAAACATGCCCCCAATTCTCTTGCGAAAACATACCCCTGTTTCGAACATCATACCTCCACCCTAACTTTGGCCAAAGTACACTCCTGGGGACACCTGCACATAAATAATGAAAAAGTTGATGGGACTGTGTAGTGTATCCACCTTTCATACAACTATACCTATGTGCAGTTTTATAACAGCCATTCTGCTTTATGTGCAAAAAATGCTTTATAAAATCACCCCCTCATTGTGGGTGTCTAGGATGCACTTTGAGGCCAACCTGAGAAACACTGTTGTAGAACACTTGACACAACCCAAGATCTATGGATGCCTATATGGCTGTTTCATTAGAAAGATGGAAGTTACTAACTAAAGCACCAATCTGCAGTGCCAGAACTTAAATTCTGATGGCACGCCGGGGGCGTTCCACGGACAGGCCGTAGGTTGCCATGACAAACTGATGTGCTTATCAACTGCCAGCATTATCCCACCTGGAAAACATATTTCTCTGCCAATGCCTCTGTGCGGGTCCATGGGCAAATCACTTCATCTTTCTGGGTTTGATACACTCCAATTTTGGAAGGGGAATGGTTGGAAAAAAAGACAACTAGCGACAGCCAAAAAGATATTCAGAACATGTATTTGAATGAGCTATCATGATTATAACAAAAATGCTCGCAATCACCCAAATACATACATGCTCTTTGCTCATGTGTGACAACCTCCCAGAATATATTTTATTTTTGGTTGAGGCTACTGTACGTTTGAGCAGAACCGTACCAAGCTAGGAATGCACCCTAACAAATCTCGCGCCCCTCCCCCCCCCTCCACCCTAACCACATTCAATAGCTCTTCTTTTGAGCTTCCTGGAAGCCTATGTTGTTTCATATTGTTTTTAACCCAAAATATCAGGCTTTTTCCTTCATCATCAACAGGGTGCACTATTGCCCAAATATTGACAAAATCGCCCCTGAAACAAAATAATTCCTGGAGGAAGCTACTCAGTCACTCTGATATATGTGCTAACCTCATTGGCAAACATGAGTGGCTGGGGGAGGGTGTTGTAGTGACACTCTTTGGTGGGGGGATGGGAGAAAAAGTGATGCTGGTGCTCATGAAGGGGTGGGAGAGACTAGGTATATTTTTCCCCACAGTGGGCCCTGGTAAATGCATCAAAAGGCTGTGTAGATTCACTTGCATATAGCTGTCTGGTTCACTTTAGGACAGCTCTTTCCAACCAGACTTAACTGTTATCATTAACTGGACAGTTCTGAATCTCAGTGTTATTGTAATTGCCCCCTTGGTGCACCCCTCACTCCTCCTCAAGAGGCTACGGTGGGAAATTTAAATGTGAAGTTAACTGGCTAGGTGGTTTATTGTTTATTAAAAACTTGATATACTGCTCTTTTGAATACCACAGCATTTCACAAAAGAAGTAGAAACTAAAATAAAATACAATAAAACATAATAAACAACAAAGATAAAGAACAGCGCCATGCCCCAAAAAGAAAACCACTCGATAAATAGAAAAGAAAAAGGTTAAGGAGGGCTCCAGGTCAAATACCACTGCCCATTTAAAAAGAAACACTTTAAGGTCAGCTTTGAAACTCTTGTACATAGTTGTGAGATGAAGGTGATGGAGTAGACTATTCCAGAGTGAAGCAGCGGTGAAGAAAAATGCCAAATCTCTAGTTGATTCCAGCCATGCTTTTGATGGAGAGGGAATAGAGATCCAGTTTCCATGAATCAAGTGAAGCACACAGATTGGGGTGTAGAGAGTGATGAGAGAAGAAAGACAGGCAGGGGCTGAGTCATGGAGAGCCTTCAAAGCGAGAACAAGGATCTTGAAATGAATGCAAGGGGCAGTTTCTCCAAATGGGTTAGTTGCAAGCTGAGAGGGTAAGCCAGTAATGATGGACCAGCAAGGGTGTGACAATGTCAAATTTACGAGCAATGGAGAGGAGAAGGGCCACAGTATTTTGAACAGACTGGAGACGCTTTAGCTCATAGGCAAACAGAGTAGATGGCATTACAATAGTTCAAGTGAGAGACTGTAAGGCTCAAAATAACTTATTTGGGCAAGGTAAGGACGAATAGCACAGAAAAGTGTTTTTATTTATTTATTTATTTAAGTTCTCTTCTATACTGCGCTATTCAAATCAGTGCCGTTTACATATAACAGAACCGTATACAATGCAGTCGGGCTGTATTGTATTTACAATGAACAGGAACTATAACTTGGACATAACTGGGATAACTATCTACAACTTATATACACTAGTAACACTAGTAACAATCTGAGCTTACTAGTATTTACATGGAGTGGTGTTGGTGGGGTTAGCTGCAGGAGAGTGTGCTGGGTGTGTTGTTGGAGAGGTCCTGTATCTTGGGGTGTCTGTTTGTGAGCTGTCTTCTGGGTAGTATTGCAAGAATAGGTGGTGCTTCAGCACCTTCCTAAATTGGGACAGGTCAGTGCTTGCTCTAATGGCTTTAGGGAGGGCATTCCAACATCTGGGTGCATAAAGCATGAACGTCCTGTTGGATGTTGCGTGGTTGCATTTCGTTATTGCGTTGGGTGTCGTCAGTTTATTGACAGCTGCGGATCTTCTGGATCTGGTCTGGGGTGTGGGGTGGATTAGCGTTAAAGGAAGACTTAACCACAGCACTGGTTTGTTGAATTCTGGCCTCATGATCCACCAGATGCCACACAGACTGCAAGCCTTATATTTTATTTATTTATTTATTAACAATTCTTATATACCGCACTATTAGACATCAGCGCGGTTTACATTGAACAGAAAACATCCGACAGTTTACACATGTCTGGTCGTTACATTTAACAGGAAGTATAACTTGGCGAAATAGGGGAAACTAAATACAATGCAGGGTTATCTGATGAAGGATATCCTGGTTAACTATATACAACAGTGGTACAATAGTATATGGAACAACTTGTTATATGAAAGGTGTTTGACACTGTAAGTAGATTTTACGTGCAGACTATACATTAGGCTATACAGTTGCTTTGTTCCAATGTCTGAGTAATAAGCCACAACGGGGTATTACTGTCCTACAATTACACACGGGAGGGTATGCTGTGAGACACAAAGGTAAAGGCTGAAGGACCTCCGTCACCTGAGTAGTGTAATTGTAGTGCAGGAATACAAATCCTAGCCTACCTTATTTCTCTTATAAAACAGATATGCAAACCATGTTTCTATGCAATATTTTATGTTTATTCTGTGTATTTCTTCAGACCCTTATATCTGACAAGAGTGGAATTAACTAATGACTGTGCCTTATGGAATGCTCATTCCATATCTAATAAACTCCCCTTTACCTACAATCTCTTTATCTCTAACACTTTCCATCTTCTAGCTTTTACTGAAACCTGACTACTCCCTGATGACACAGCTTCAATCACTGCCCTTTGTCATGACGGCTACCAATTCTCCCATACTCCTCTCCCCACTGGCGATAGTGGTGGTGTTGGATTTCTACTCTCTCCTTTCTGCCAATTTAAACCCCTCCCTCAACCTCACTCTTACTCCTTTTCCTCCTTTGAAGTTCATTCCGTCTGCCTTTTTAATCCCTAACCTCTCCGGATAGCTGTTATTTATAGACCCCCTGACAAGTCCACCTCTACCTTCCTCACTGACTTTTACTCGTGGCTTTCCTTATTTCTGGATTCATCCTCCCTTATCTTTGGTGACTTTAATATTCATGTTGATAATTCATCTCACCCCTATGCTTCTAAGCTCCTTTCCCTTACCTCATTCAACCTCCAACTTTGTTCTACTGCCCCTACTCATCAACACGGACACTTCTTGACATAGTTTTCTTCTCTGTTTACCATCTAATTTCTGTACCTCAATTTTTCCCTTATCTGACCATCACCTGCTAAGCTTCACTCTTTATCACTCCCCGTCTCAATCTTGCCTGGTCTCCTCCTACCTTTAAAGAAATCTTCATGCTTTTGATCCATCAGGTCTCATCACCTCTTTCCTCCACTTTGTCTTCTAATGAGGCTGTAGCTTTCTATAATACTGCTCTCACATCTGCTCTGGATACCCTTGTTCCACTCCTGCCACATATCCTGTGAGGCACACTATACCTCAGCCCTGGTTGTCTTCAACTACCCATTATCTATGCTCTTGCGTCTGCTTAGCTGAGCATTTATGACTCAAATCCCACACCCTCTCTGACTTTCTTCAATTCAAATTCATGCTCACCTCCTTCCAGTTAACCATACTGTAGCACTCACTAAGCAAAACTACTATCTCCATCTGACGAACTCTTTTGCCTCTGACCCCTGCCATCTCTTTTCAATGCTCAACTCTCCTCAAGGTACCCCTTCCTCAAACCCCTCCTCTTTCTGCCTAAAACCTAGCCATTCCCATGATAGAATCCACAAGATTACACTCCAGTTCCCCACTAGATCAGCTTGATCCCCTCTTTCCCCTCTTCAATACCAACTCTTCTCCTGAATCTCTATTACTCTTTCATCCTTTTCTAATATTTCCAAAGAGAAAACCTCTCATCTTCTCTCCTCTACATTTACTACCTGTTCCTCTGATCCTATTCCCACCCTCTTCCTTAGCTCCATCTCCTCCTCTCTCTTCTCTGCCCTCTCTCATATTTTCAACCTATCGATCTCCATTGCAACTGTCCCTGCAGCCTTCAAGCATGCTTGGTCACACCTCTCCTCAGGAAACCTTCACTCGACCCTACTTGTCCTCATTATCGACCCATCTCCCTTCTTCCCTTCATTTCCAAATTTCTTGAGCGCGAAGTTCTCTGCCGTTGCCTTGAATTTCTCTCCTCTCAAGCCCTATTAGATCCACGTCAATCTGGCTTTGGTCCTTTCATTCCAATGAGATGGCTCTTGCAAAGGTCTCCAGCGATTTGTTCTTGGCTAAATCCAAGGGCCTTTACTCAGTCCTCATTCTTCTTGACCTTTCTGCTGCTTTTGACACTCTTGACCACCACCTTCTCCTCGACATTTTGTGCTCACTTGGTTTTAGGGGCTCTGTGCTGCCCTGGTTCTCTTCTTATCTCTCCCATCGTTCTTTCAGTGTTTGTTCTGGTGGTTCTCCTCTACTGCTATCCTGCTTTCAATTGGTGTACCCCAAAGGTCTGTTCTGGGCCCTCTCCTTTTCTCTCTTTATAGCCAGTCCCTTGGTGCTCTTATTTCCTCTCATGGCATTCAGTACCATGTTTATGCTGATGACTCTTAGATCTCTCTCTCTACACCTGATATTTCTCTGATACTCCAAGCTAAAATCTCTGCCTGCCTCTCTGACATTGCTGCCTGGATGTCTCACTGCCATTTGAAATTGAACATGACCAAAACCGAACTTCTTATTTTTCTCCCTATCCTCCTCCCCCTTCCTCCTTTCTCTATCTGCTTCCTGTTTCCTCAGCCCCCAACTTTGGGGTCATCTTTGACTCCTCCCTCTCTTTCTCCTCACACATCCAATTGATTGCTAAAACCTGTCGTTTCTTCCTCTATAACATCAATAAAATTTGCCCCTTCCTTTCTCAGCACACTACTAAAACTCTTATCCACCTCCCGTCTAGACTACTGCAAGCTCCTCCTTACTGGTCTCCCTCTGAGTCATCTCTCTCCCCTTCAATCTGTTCAGAACGCCACTGTGTGGCTAATCGTCTGCCAGCTCCTTTATACTCCTATAACCCCTCTTCTCAAGTCACTTCATTGGCTCCCCTTCCGTTTCCGTATCCAGTTTAAACTTCTCCTTCTGACCTACAAATGCATTTATTCTACTGCTCCTCACAACCTTTTCTCTCTCCTCTTCCCCTACACCCTTCCTCGTGAACTCCGCTCAACTACTGGCTTGCTTCTCTCTATGCTCTTTTCTTCCTCTGGCAACTCCAGACTTCATTCCTTTCACCTTGCTGCTCCATACGTCTGGAATAAAACTACCCGAGTCTGTATGTCAGGCTCCATCTCTGCTCCTTTTCAAATCCATGCTAAAGGCTCACCTCTTTTAGGCTGCTTTTGGATCCTGATCCCTTGCTTTCGTTCCTTTCCTTATTTGTATCCTTATTCGCAGCTATGGTTTTGTCTGTCTTGATTATATTGTAAGGTGTGACGAGCAAGGACCATCTTATATATGTATTTGTACAGTGCTGCATTTGCCTTATAGCACTATATAAATGATGAATAGTTGTAGTAGTAGTAGTAAGTAAGAGCTGAATGGACGTGATTTAGCCCATTTTGTTTTGAGGGAGGCGTGGCCAGCTCCGGCTTACTGAAAATGGATAAACCGAAAGCACAGTGCATACGGAGGGGAGTTCACAACCAAGATTGGCCTTTCCCTCTAAAGACTGGATTGCCTCACAATCCCTAGAATTATGATTTGTGCAGTTGCTCTGTAAAAATTGCTTGGTTATGACTAAGCATTGATTTAATAACCCCATGGATCCAATCAAGGAACTGCTCAAAGCCCCACAGGGTAGGAGTCAGATGAAAAACAGTGCTGGATTTAAAATGACAGTGCCCACAGGCAGAAGACCAGAAGGGAGAGAAAAACCCCAGAGAATGGAGAGTGGAAGATGCCAAGCCTCAGTTTTGGGAACCTTCAGCATTTGCAACTCAAGGCACATGCTTATGTTTCCTATGACTAACTCCAGCCTTGGATAGGAAGGTGGAAACTGAGGGGCTGGAACAAACAAAATAAGAATACTAGAAAACCTTCTGGATGTGAAGAGGGAAAGAGAGAGAGCGTCAAAGCCAACCCCAAGACAGTGGGCCGAGTGGATAGGAAAACGCCATTAAGCAGCAACCGTCTCTATTGCATGTGTTTGTACAGTTCTATGCACATCTATGAATGTTAAGCAGTAGTAATAGGAAAGATAATGGTGGTATCCACCAAGATAGAAAAAGGAATTAGACAGGAAGCAAATTTGGAAGGTAACAGTGACGTCTAGTTGTACATGGCCCAAAGCCAAAGACCATCATGACAATGAGTAAATACAAAAGGTTATGAAATAGATGGAAAAGCCTCAGGTAGTTTGCAGGGTGCCTGATCCAAGCTCTGCTTCCAAATGAGCTGCTCCAGAAGGAAACTTCCAGGCACGGCAACTGCAAGGACTGGAGGCACCCTAGGTGGGCCCTGCATCCTGCTGCCCCCCATGGCCTCCCCGTCACCCCCCCCCCCCTCCCAGGGCCTGCAGCATTGGTCCCCAAACCGTGAAACAGTGCGTACCTGTGCATGCTGTGCTGCATTGCGCTCTTTTACTTTGTGTCTGCCCCTTTCGCCCCCCTTTGGTGCAGACATTAGATCTGCAAACTGCCTAAATGACTTTGAAAATCCCCCTCCTCCTAAATATAAAGCAGGGGTTTTTTTTAACTGAACATTTTCTAAATGATTTAAATAGCTCAATAATCACTTCCATTTTTGGGTCTTCCTCATCAATTTTTCCAGAGGCATAAAATGGTATAAAAAAGTCCTTTCTGAATAAGGTCCTTTGCCTCATGTGTTTATCTAGACCATCTAGTTGTCAAAAATCTGTGAATAACATGACGAGATATCACTTCATTATAGCGTGCAGATATGAGAATGGGCAAGTGTATCACCTTGTAGAAAGCGTGCTTAACTGATCTGCAAAGTTCTAACAATCACATTTTCAGTAATATTAGCTTGCAATCTCGGGACTATATTACACAATGGGATAACTTTATAAAAGGCTTTCCGTGTGGAAAAGATCCCTGATGAAACTGCAGGGCAGTACATGTGCACCGACATTTGTCTTTACTAGTATTGCCAAGTGTTGAACGTACAGTCTAGTGGAGGAGTAGCCTTGTGGTTAGGGCAGCAACCTGGAATCAGAAAGACTAGGGTTCAAATTTCAATGAGACTCCTTGTTGCCTTGGGCAAGTCACTTAACCCTCCATTGCCTTAGGTACACACTTAAGGGTATGTTTACTAAATAGCGGTAGCAGCTTCCGTACGATATCGCGTGGAAGGCGCTACCGCCATTTAGTAAACATACCCCTTAGATTCTAAGCCCTCTGGGGACAGGGAAATTCCTACGTACCTGATTGTGACTTACTTTGATCTACTACTGGAAAGGCTTGAGTTAAATACTAACAATAAAAATAGTTTTGCATGGCAGCATCCATTTAGACATCTTTTAACCACATTATATTCTGTACTATTAATTAATATTCTGAATAGACTGCAGCCAAATATACATAATCAAACAACACAGTTAAAACATAATGAAACCAAAGAAAAAAAAATGACCAATTACACAGGCATATCGCTTTAAATGTAACTTTACCCATAAAACAACAAAACAATCTGCAATGGCCTATTGTAATCGCCAAAAGCTTGAACAAATAGTAGAACTTTCAGATGCTTCCTAAAATCGTAATTTGATTGTCTCTGCAGAGGAGTTGTCAGAGTGTTCCGCATAATAGGGCCAACTACCGATATGACAATGAACATAAGATATGCCATACTGGGTCAGACTAAGGTCCATCAAGCCCAGTATCGAGTTTCCAACAGTGGCCAATCTAGGTCATAAAGACCCAGCAGTTTCCCCAAAGGACACAGGTTCCTCAATGCTTGTATTGGGGCAAGCAGTGATATCCTGGGTCCCTTTAATAATGGTTTATGGACCTTTCCTCCAGGAACTGGTCCAACCCTTTTTTAAACCCAGCTGCACTAACAGCTGTTACTACATCCTCTGGTAACGAATTCCAGAGTTTGATTACGCATTGAGTGAAAAAATATTTTCTCTTATTAGTCTTAAATAAGTTACACTGAAGCTTCATTGCATGTCCCCTAGACTTTCCATATTTTCATGGCGTAAACAATCGATCTACGTTTTCCCGTTCCACTTCATTCTTTAATTTACAGACCTCTATCATATCTCCCCTCAGCCATCTCTTTTCCAGGTTGAAGAACCCTAACCTTTTTAGCCTCCACTCATAGGGGTACCCTTCCATCCCCTTTACCATTTTGGCGGTCCTTCTCTGTACCTTTGCTAATAATACTATATCCTTTTTAAGACACGGCGAACAAAATTGCACACAATATTCATCTGCAAATTTGATTACTTCACTCGTTATTCGCATTTCCAGGTCATTTATGAATATGTTAAAAAGCAGCGGACGCAGCACAGATCCCTGGGCTACTCCACTATTCACCTTTTTCCATTGGGAAAATTGGCCATTTAGCCCTACTCTCTGCTTTCTAACTTTTAACCAGTTCCTGATCCACACTAGTACACTGCCTCCAAACCCATGACTTTTTCATTTTGCCAAGAGTCTCTCATGAGGGACCTTGTCAAAGGCTTTCTGAAAGTCCAGATACACTATATCAACCGACTCACCTTTGTCTATCTGTTTATTCACACCTTCAAAAAAACATAACAGATAAGACAGACAAGACCTTCCTTGGCTAAAGCCCTCTTGGCTTTCTCCCATTAAGCCATGTTCAGTAATTTTATTTATTTATTTATTGTTTCTTATATACTGCACTCTTAGAAATCAGCGCGGTATATTTTTTTCTTTATAATGGTTTCTACCATTTTTCCCAGTACTAACGTCAGGCTCACCAGTCTGTAGTTTCCCGGATCACCCTGGAACCATTGGCCATCATCCAAACTTCAGGTATTACAGATGATTTTAATGACAGTTCACAGATTACTAATAGTAGGTCTGCAATCTCATATTTCAGTTCTTTCAACATCCTTGGATGTATACTGTCATGCAGCAGACCCTCTTGAAAGAAAAGAAAATGTTTTAAACGGAGAAAATAACGTGCACAAGCTGCATTATTCGGAGGAACCAGCTAGAGAGAGCCAGAGCGACTTCAGAGACACTGAGGAGCCACGCCCCGCTGGTCACAAGGTAATACCAGCCAGCTTCCAATCCTCGAAGGCAGGAGTGCTTCTTAAGGAGAGTGTGGAAGACTGGAGACAGTTGGGCAGGAAGGAGTTCGGCAGGAAGGTGGTCGGCAGGAAGGAGAGAGAGAAGAGCAGCAGTGGAGAAAGAGAAGCAGGCCAAGGAGGCAAGTCCAGCAGAAGCAAGGGAGGGATCTCTTGCAGCGCAGAGAGAAAGAGGTTAGAATGGAAACCTGATTACTCTACCGCTAGCAAACCACCCCGAGTGGAAGATGACTTCCCTGGAGCTAATGAAGGACCTGGGAAGGTCTCAGCTCAAACAAGAGTGAGAGCTGTTTGTCCAGAGAGGCAAAAGCATTGCTGCAATTGGAGTCTAAATTCAAATGAGAGACAGCTGGAGAACCTAAGCCGTGCTGCACAGGCAAGCCAGAAGCTAAGCCGGTACAGGCTCAGACCTTCACTTGGAGAAGGGACTCCAACCTCACAAGGTAAACCATACTTTCCTGGAAAAAGATTTCAGAAAGCTGCTGTATGGGCAAGACAGGCAGTAGAAGAAAACCGTTTGTCTGAAGGTTCCTACGATACAAGGTATGAAAAATGTTTACCTAAGAAGAAAGTTCTGAATGAAAAATGTTTATATAGAGCTGCTATAAAACCTCTGAATAAAGAGGAATCCTTTCAGTATAAAACAGCACATAGCCGACGCCCTAGGCTTAGGCCAGAACATTGGGAAGTGATACAGGAACTGTATAAAAAGCCTGAATATATTTTACCTGAAACCAGGGGCACAGATTCAGAGGCTTCAGAAGAGGAGCCAATGCAAGTGGAACTAGCAGGGGATATTTCAGATCCAGAAATGGATTGTACATACTGTGTTACAGGAAGCCTAGAATCCTTGTCAGGCTTGTGAGCTGTGTGACTTGCTGAATTGAACATTCTTGTTTTGTGTAAATAGCACCAGTCCTGTGAAAGTAACAGTTTTTGCTTTAAACCTGAGTTTTTCTTGTCCTCACCTGAAGTAAGGACATTTTGCTTTATAGTTGTATTCCAATCATTTGAACCATTGCGAAGAAGGGAAATAAAAAGCCTTTATTTTTCCCACCACTCTGAGCAGTTGTTTTCATTGAAGATTGGTATCAAGGAAACTATTAGGACCAAAAGTCAAGTGGGCCTTTGGAATACTTGCCAATCTCAACTTTATAATTTTTGTGTCTGACCTGCCCTGACCTCTACTAGCCACCAGGGTAGCCCTCACGACAATACCATCCAGTCCAGGTGATTTGCTACTCTTCAGTTTATCAAATAGTTGTAATACATCTTCTTGGTGTATCAACATTTGTTTCAATTCTTTTGCGGTATTACCTTCAAATACCATATCAGTCATGGGTAACATCCCTACATCTTCCTCAGTAAAGACTGAAGCAATGAATTCATTCAGCCTCTCTGCTAAGGCCCTGTCCCAGTTAAGTCACCCTTTTACCCCTCTATCATCTAATGGTTTGTACAATAAAGTCTTGTGACTGCCATTTCTACACCCGTTTCTTCAGTTTGTTTGGTCCACTAAGGACTAGGTCCAAAATGGCTTCCCCTCTTGTTGGTTCATGAACCACTGCTCTAAAAGCAGTCATTCATTTCATCTAGAAACTTTATCTCCCTAGCATGTCCTGCCGTGTCACTGACCCAATCGATACAGGGGTAATTTAAATCACCCATTATTATTTTTGTGCTGTAACTTTTGCTAGCTTCTCTGATTTCTTTGAGCATTTCATCATCCATTTTTTCATTCTGGCCAGGCAGTCGATAGTACACCCCCACTGCCATCGCTTTCCCCTTCCCCTTTTACATGGAATTTCAATCCATAGAGATTCTACAGTGTATTTTGTTTCCTGCCAAACTTTAATCCTTTATGACTCAATGCCCTCTCTAACAGAGTGCACCCCCTCCTTTTGAATTTGACCCAACACACCAAATTCAAAAGGAAGTGACGGCAGGCGCACAAAGGACACTCTCTCTTCCACCAGAGCCCTGATCAGCAGCGGGACAGAGAGCGGGAGGCTACAATCCCTACCTCTCTCCATCACACAGCCAATCAGGGCCCAATACGCCAAATTCAAAAGGAAGCACCGGCAGGCACTCAAAGGACTTTCTCCCCTCCACCAGAGCCCCGATCGGCAGCAGGACAGAGAGCGAGAGGCTACAACCTCTCCTGCTCTCCATCACACGGCAAATCAGGGCCCAACGCGCCAAATTTAAAAGGAAGCATAGCAGGTGTGCCCACGCTTTGCGGGCCCGTGCCTGAGGGCCTCGCCAGAGGGCCCTTAGGCATGGCCGTTTAGCAGGGCACTTGAAGGGGCATTGTAATCTCTACCAGCAGCCTGCTCATGCTACCACCAAAAACAGCTAACGGAACTCGCCAGCCAACTAAACATAATGTATCTACACAGCAAATAAGGCTCAGAAACCAACAGAAAATGTGAGTATACCTTGATTCAGTCTGCATAACTGAAAAGGATTCAAACTACTACTCTACATCCCTTGCATAGAATAAACCTCTCCAAACTCCTATAATTCACCAACCCAAAGTTCACCATGGGTAATATTTATTTATTTTATTTTATTTATTTAACTATTTCTTTTATACCGCCCCTTCCAGAGATCAAGGGCGGTTTACATATAACAGGTTAACAGTCTTGTACACAGTTTGTATACATTTTACATAGAACAATAGAAATCAACTATTTACATTGAACATTGTACATAGAACAATAGAAATCAACTATTTACATTGAACAGTAAATATATTAAAGAAAAACAATAAGCAGAGACATCTTTTAAGTATTAAAGCAAGAACTTTGTAGGTATTAAAGCAAACACATCAAACTGAATTAATATAATGTTTATACTTCTCCTTCTACTCCTGCTCCTCAAGATTAGATACACAACTGCGGGTACATCAAACCTTTCTTCCCCAACACACCTGATACCGATAATACAACAGGCAGATACCCTCCCTACAAGATAAACATTAACCAAAGTCACATAACAAACTTCGAAGATTAATCCATATCACCCCGTCCACCCATGAAGGATTAACTTACGCCAAGAAACTACACTATGCTTCACTCAATTGTGCTTTGGTTAACACTCAATCAATCCGCAATAAATTTAATACAATATTAGCTACATACAAAGCTAGAACATTGACATTATGTATATCATGGAAATATAGCTTGCTGACACAGATAACATCATCATAAACCAAATCACCTCTCAACAATACAACATACGCAACTCCACAAGACCATCACAATGAGGTGGAGGCATATTAATCATTGCAAAGTCACACCTAAGATTTAATACCAACTCTTTCCTCCAATCTGAAGGAAGCAATTTATTAATTATATCAAATATGGAGCTAGCACTCTGCCTCATGTACAGAGCTCCCAGTGCAAACAAAGACCTCTCAACCATTCTGGAACAAGTCTGTGCCATACCAACCAGAGGAAACTGCTTATTATCCTAGGGGACCCTAACCTCCCATTGGTACTCACCCAAGTAGGAGATACCTTCTTAGATGCTAAGAAAGACCTCCATTATGATTAATTAATAGATTCCCCAACCCACAGGAAGGGAGGAACCCTTGACCTTATCTTCGCATCAAATCAATATCACACCAAAGACCTTGTAACACACATTTCAGTCATCCCAATCCCATTGTCTGACCATCACATGATCAACTTCTCCATAACCTCCCCGATAATGAATGACACACATAAGCCAACCCTCAAGGAGCAAAGGAGATTCCAAACCTTCAACAAAGATAAATTCCTAGAAGAAGTGCTACTGGAACTAGACCAAATTACAACAGACCTTGACTCCACCATCACTATCTGGCATAAAACTCTCCAGAAGGCAAGTGCGTCAGACAAAGCAATCTAAACCAACAAAAGGAAACAACGCCCCCTGGTACTCAACCAAAGTCATTGAACAGAAGAAGCAACTACAAAGAATAGAAAGTCTTTGGTGGTAAACAAAAAACCAACACTGAAAGAGTAGTGGATGTTTGGAATGCCCTCCCGATGGAAGTGGTGGGGGCAAACACCGTGACAGAATTCAAAATGGCATGGGACAGACGAAGCGGATCCCTTTAAAGCAACAGGATAAAATCAAAATAAACTGAACCATCTAATTTCTCAACAAATAGGGATGTCCTACATGGAGCGGTGGGTTCACCCCTAAACAAAGACATGGGGAGGGGTGGCCTGCACAGAGTGGCAGATACACCCCTGAACAAAGACATGGGGAGGGGTGCACCTACTCCTGGTAGGTGCACCCTTAAACAAAGGCATGGGGAGGGGTGCACCTACTCCTGCCATCTTACTGGGCAGATTAGATGGACCATACTGGTCTTTATCTGCTGTATCTGCTGTCATTTACTATGTTACTATGTTAACACCACCTAGCAAAATACAATGAAATGCAAGCCCAATACCATAACACAATAAATAACTACAAAAAGGAATACCACTCGAAGCTGATAATGAAAACCATTAACAAACCTAGGGAGCTCTTCACCATAGTAGAAGGTCTAATAAAGGAACCAACGGCACCAGATGTTACAATTTCAATATCCCCACAAGACTTGGCAGACTTCATACAGATGAAGTATACACAGACACCACTTGAAAGACCAAGGAAATCCAACCTACAACACACCACAGATGCTACATGGGAAACATTTCAAATTCCAACAAGAAAACAGCTGGATTCCATTATAACTAATATCAATACAACAACCTCACATATCGATCCATGTCTGGTTACCTGGATTAAACAAACAAAAGAATACTTAATACCATTCCTACAAAAGATCATTGAATTATCTCTCACCCAAGGATACCCCCCCCCCCCCCGAGCTCAAGCAAGCCTCCATTAGACCAATCCTAAAGAACAATAACCTCAACAAAAAGGACCCGAGCTCCTTCCGTCCGATATCAAGTCTCACATTCGTAACCAAGATAATCAAAGATAGTACAGTATCAACTACAGGACCACATAGACACATATGCCCCATTAGATCCTCACCAATACGGATTCAAACAAAATCATAGCATAGAAACTCTGATCATGTCACTTATGGACACCTTGGTTACAGGCTTAGAAAATATACTACAGTACATGGCTTCATTTTATGCTTCTTGGATATCACCGCTGCATTTGACTCTGTTAACCACAACAATCTACTACAGAGGCTCCGAGTTAATGCAATTAATAGTACAGTACTAGACTGGTTCATCTCCTACTTGTCCCACTGTAACCAGCAAGTGAGAACCAAAAAAAGAGCAGTCTAAACCTTTTATTCAATGCCAGGGTGTCCCACAAGGCTTGGCCCTCTCTGCACTGTAATTCAATATATATATCCAAACAATATGCAACATTATAAGACAACACAACATCTACTACAAAATATATGCAAATGATATTATGATTTTTACCCACATCAACATCAACCCACCGGATTACTCACAAATCACAACATGCCTGGAATCAATATCAAAGTGGCTCAAAGAACAGAATCTTTCCATAAACTTTAAACAATCTGAATTGATGTATATTACCAGAAACACTAAATTCTACCCTCCAGACTCACTCAGGATCCTAGACTATACCCTAACCAACAAACAAGAGGTCAAATACCTTGGCGTAACCATCGACCATCAACTCGCCGTCCAACTGCAAATAAAGAAAACAACTAGATCAGCATACCACAAGCTGCGAACTCTACACAAACTCAGACCTCTTCTCACGGACAATGACTTCAGAATAGTATGCCAAGCCATGGTAATGCCCATAATAGATTATTGCAACATAATCTATCATGGCCTGCCTAAGAAAGCAATACTTCCTTTACAACTGGTACAAAACATCGCTGCAAGAATCATTAGCGCAACAGCAAAATACAGTCATATAACCCCAACTCTCCACCAGCTACATTGGTTCCCTGTCACTGTCCGTACCAATTACAAGAACATAATAATAATCTTCAAGATACTAAACAACCTATCTCCAACGGACCTTCAACCATTGATCAAGAAAGCGCATCCAACCAGAACAAGAAGAGGTGCAGACCCCAACATCCTGGAAACTCCACCATGCTACAAAACAGCAAAACAGTCCACTTGCAGTACAGCCTTCTCTCTGTACGCTCCACAATTATGGAATGACCTACCTGCCTCAATATGCGCAATCACAGATCTACTGGACTTCAGGAAAGTCATAAAGACCTCTCTCTTCCTTGAATACTATGATCCCATCTAGAATATAATGCCACATAGCAATATGACAACTGTATATAACGGATAACTGTGGGTTGCTCCAGAATCCCATCAACCCACAGCAAAGTTTATGTATATAGTTAGCATTTGTTAAATGTATTATTAACCCTTATAATCCTCCAAGTTTCAGTTCCCTTTTCTATGTAAAAGCTTGTTGCTGAACTTGTTCCATGTAAACCGCTTCGAATTTATGATGAGGCGGTATAGAAAACTTGTTAAATAAATAAATAAATTTGATCTGCTCTATCATTTCAATATAGTTTGTACCCAGGTATCACAGTGTCCCACTGGTTGTTCTCATTCCACCATTCCTCTCAGATATCGATCATATCAAACCTCTCATTTAGTGCTATATATTCTAACTCTCCCATCTTATTTTTTAGACTTCTAGCATTTGCATACAAGCATTTTAGAGGCTGTATTGTATTCATATTAATCTGGTTATTGGTAGAAAGGGGTAATTTGGAATCTTTAAGTTCTGTCTACTCTGTACTTAAGGGCATTTGGATTGCTTTTGTCTTTATTGGAACCTCTCTGTAAATATGCCCTAACTTCAATCTTTTGGTCGTATCCTTCAAGAGGATCACCACTGCTAAGTGAGGTGGGAGAGGCATATGAAATAAGAGAAACATCCCTACATAGTTATAAATGAAGGCTTATAGAGCTGCTGCCCAATAGAAGCTATTTCCAATAGAGACGGAAGTCACAAGGAGCAGAGGAAAAGTGGTGCAACAAAAAAATAAGTCAGAACAGGTCAGTGAGAGAAACTGACAAATACTTAAGAATTTAGCCACAGCTGGAATGTGATCTCTGAAAGCAGAGCTGCTTATTTCCTGCCAGGCTAGGGACAGCTTTGACTCCACAGGCTATATGGGTGGCTGTCTCATTAAACAGAACCATCAGAAGGTTCGGAGTCAGGCCCTGGTTTATTTAAATTCCTAGTATTTATCCGAGGTTCCAGATGGTCTTGTTGAAAATTTAATTTAGCTTCCATCTGGAACATTATAATGCCAGATATTGATGCATTAGTAATCCATTAGAAAGCCTGATGTAAGTATCCAATGATATCATAGCGATGAGCAACACAAGTCTTTAAATGCTGTATCCCAGACTCTTAGATGCTAATTCTCGGTACCTCTCTCGGTTGATAGAACAGCACAACAGCACAGCCCTTCTTGGATGACAGGATTAGTTAAGGTGCCAAAACTATTTTAAATGATATAGTAGCCTCTCTTGGATGACAGGGCAGCGTAGCAGTGCAATGGTACAAAGCCAAATAAGACGCAATCTTTTTTGTTTAAGATTTATTAATCGCCTTTATGAAGAGATTTACTCAAGGTGATTCACAACAATTACTAGTCAAAATGCATGGGCAATTTTTCAACAGTATATATAGGGATCCCTAGGTCTCTCCTCAGCCCAAGAGGAAGGGGGGTTTCGGTATCACATGAGTGCTCAACACAGAATCTCTAGAGAGAGTTGTGGAGGACATGCATAGAATAGATAGAATAGAGAGGTGCAGTTTCAGATCCGGCCTGTTCTCTAACAAACAGAGTAGTTGGGGAGGAAGAGGTTATTCCTCTTGCAGTAAGAAAGGGCAAATGTGAATCGGGAGAAGCATCCAGTAGCTACAGGTGCAACCAGTACGGTGCAATCACTGCTGCTATCATCCCTGTAACATTTTAGATATCTCTGAATTAAATAGCAGAGAGGCAGGCTTGCAAGAGACACAGGAAGTGAGGAGACCAAGAATCATAGAGACTCAGCAAAAGTGGCAGAGAGAGAGAGAGAGTCCTATGCCAAGAGGGTTAAGAGTCAGTTGGACCATTAGATGATAGAGGGGCAAAAAGGGGCACTAAGAGAGGACAAGGCGATAGCGGAGAGACTGAATGAATTCTTTGCTTTGGTCTATATTGAGGAAGATGTAGGGATGTTACCCATGACTGAAGTGGTATTTAAAGGTGATACTGCGGAAGAATTGAAAGAAATATTGATACACCGGGAAGTTGTATTACAACTATTTGATAAGCTGAAGAGTAGCAAATTACCTGGACCGGGTGGTATACATCCAAGGGTGTTGAAAGAACTGAAATATGAGATTGCAGACCTGCTATTAGTAATCTGTGAACTATCATTAAAATCATCTGTAATACCTGAAGATTGGAGGATCAACAATGTAACGCCAATTTTTAAAAAGGGTTCCATAGGTGATCCGGGAAACTGAAGACCAGTGAGCCTGATGTCAGTACTGGGAAAAATGGTAGAAACCATCATAAAGAACAAAATTGCTCATCATGTAGATAGTCATGGCCTAATGGGAGACAGCCAACATGGCTTTAGACAAGGAAGATCTTGTCTTACTAATCTGTTGTTTTTTGGAAGGTGTCAATAAACAGGTAGACAATGGTGAGTCAGTTGATATAGTATATCTGGACTTTCAGAAAGCCTATGACAAGATCTCTCATTAGAGACTTTTGTCAAAACTAAAAAGTCATGGGATAGGAGGCAGTGTACTATTGTGGATCAGGAACTGGTTAAAAGATAGAAAGCAGAGGGTAGGGCTAACTGGCCAATTTTCCCAATGGAAAAGGGTGAATAGTGGAGTACCCAGGGATCTGTGCTGGGTCCGCTGCTTTTTAACATATTCATAAATGACCTGGAAAAGGGAATAACAAGTGAGGTTATCAAATTTGCAGATGACACAAAACTATTTAAAGTTCTTAAAACCCAAGAGGATTGTGGAAAACTGCAAGAGGATCTTGATAAATTAGAATACTGGGCATCCAAATGACAGTTGAAATTTAATGTGGACAAGTGCAAAGTTATGAACCTAGGAAAGAACAACCCAAACTATGGTTACACGATGCAAGGTTCCACATTGGGAACCATCACCCAGGAAAAAGATTTAGGCGTCATCGTGGATAACATGTTAAAACCCTCCGCCCAGTGTGCAGCGGCGGCCAAGAGAGCAAATAGAATGCTAGGTATGATAAGGAAAGGAATGGAAACTAAAACAAAAGATATTATAATGCCTCTGTATCATTCCATGGTGAGACCGCACCTTGAATATTGTGTGCAATTCTGGTCGCTGTATCTTAAAAAGGATATAGCGTTATTAGAAAAGGTTCAGAGAAGAGCCACCAAAATGATAAAGGGGATGGAAGGATACTCCTATGAAGAAAGGCTAAAAAGATTAGGTCTCCAACCTGGAAAAGAGACGGCTGAGGGGAGATATGATAGAGGTCTATAAATTGATGAATGGAGTGGAACGGGTAAACGTAGATCGATTGTTTACGTCATCAGAATATAGGAAGACTAGGGGACATGCAATGAAGCTACAGGGTAAACTATACTAATAAGAGAAAATATTTTTTCACTCAATGTGTAATCAAACTCTGGAATTTGTTACTGGAGGATGTAGTAAAAGCTGTTAGTGTAGCTGGGTTTAAAAAAGGTTTGGACAAGTTCCTGGAGGAAAGGTCCATAAACCATTATTAAAAGGGACCCAGGATATCACCGCTTGCAGGGGCAGCCCAAGGGGGGTGCGGGGCCATGTGCAGACATTAATTTCAGGGACTCATTTACATAGGGAGCCTCATTTGCATAAATATTTGTATAATGTTAACATGCATTTTTAGTAAACATGCCTCTTAATGAGTGTCTGGATAAAGAAAGGCTAACAGATTTCTACGTTACTATATTCCAGTGCCAACCGCCAGGCCCATTAGGAAGTATTATAACCACTGTCCATTTATAACCCATAGCAAATCCACCATATCATAACAGCACTGCCAGGACTCACAAAGCACCAAACCCTACCTATCAAAAGGCAACACTGCAAATATTAAACCAATACATCTCAGAGAATACCAATACATCTCCTACTGGGGAAAGAGAACAAGTGACACTGACAAATAGAAACTTCATAAACAAAATACCTCAGCTTAGTTACACATGCAGAACATAGACCGTCACCAAAGAACAAGGGATCACAATTTAGAAATAGGAAGACAATAATTAAACTGGGAACCCCAAAAGCCAAACTTGGGATGTACAACTGGAGAAATAAAACTATAAATTAATTTCCTCTTGTACTAAACAAAACACAAAAGACGTTAATGATGCATTTCCCAGAGCTGATATATTCCAGTTAATAAATTCAAAATAAAAAAGTATTTTTCTACCTTTTGTTGTTTGTGCATTTTCTTTTTCAGTTGGAATTGCTCCAGTCACTTTCTTCTGGTTTCTTCCTGTCTTCTGCGAGCTATCCATTTGTCCTTTCTTCTCTTTTAGATTTTTTTCCATTTTCTCTCTCTATATCTGCTTTAACATACTGATCTTTCCCCCATTTCTTTCCTTATTCCTTTATCATCCACTCAAATTTCACCCTTCCATTCTTAATCCCCACTTACTCTCCCAATACCCGGCCCATCGTAGACTTTTCTTCCCTCCCACACAAAGTATCTTTTCCCCTCTCCATTCTCATTCCCCATCCCTTTCTAGTCCTCCCCCAAAATCAGCGCCCTTATAGTTCTAGACCCACCCAACATCCGCCCCCTTCTAGTCCCATTCTCCCAAGACTCCACATCAGCCCATTTCCAGTCCTAGCCCCCCATATGCTCTTTTCCAGTTCCATTCCAGCCCCCCATCAGCCTATTTCCACTCCAAGCTCCCCCATCAGCCCATTTCCAGCCCTATTCTAACTCCCATCAGCCCGCTTCCAGTCCTATTCCAGCCCCCATCAGCCCATTTCAAGTCCTATTCCAGCCCATCACCCATTTGCAGTCCAGGTTCCCCCCATCAGCCCATTTCTAGTCCTATTCCAGCTCCTCATCAGCCCATTTCCAGTCCTAGCCCCACATATGCTCTTTTCCAGTTCCATTCCAGTCCCCCATCAGCCCATTTCCACGCCAAGCTCCCCCATCAGCCAATTTCCAATCCTAGCTCCCTCATCAGCCCATTTCCAGCCCTATTCCAGCTCCCAACAGCCCACTTCCAGTCCTATTCCAGCCCCAATCAGCCCATTTCCAGTCCTAATCCAGCTCTTTAATCAGCCCATTTCCAATTTTAGCCCTCCCATCACAGTCCATTTCCAGTCCTAGCCCCCCCACCATCACAGCCCATTTGCAGTCCAATCACCCCCCCATCACAGCCGATTTGCAGTCCTAGCCCCCCATATCACAGCCCATTTCCAGTCCTATCCCCCCACACCATCACAGCCCATTTGCAGTCCATTTCCCCCCATCACAGCCTATTTCCAGTCCAAGTTCCCCCCCAATCACAGCCCATCCAGTCCTAGCCCCCCCCCCCTCCGAAGAGCCCCGCAGCCATCTAAGGGGCTGCAGAGGGAGCTGGGTAGGCCTGCGCGAGGCCCTGGCTCCCTCTGCACAGCCGCCAGCGTGAAGAGCCTTTTCCTTCACACTGGTGGCTGTTTCAGTGAAGCCACAAATGCCGGGAAAGGTTAAAGGCATTGCTGGCGGCTGTGCAGAGGGAGCCGGGGCCTCGCGCGGGCTTCCCCAGCTCCCTCTGAAGCCGTCCGTTGTGCGGCAATGGAGTTCACGCGGGGCCCTGTGCGAACAACATTCTTGCTCAATGGATGGGCCGGCCCTAACTGCTTGACCCAATATAAGCATTGAGGAACCTGTGTCTTTTGGGGAGACTGCTAGGTACTTATGACCTAGATTGGCCACTGTTGGAAACAGGATACTGGGCTTGATGGTCTGACCCAGTATGGCATTTCTTATGTTCTTATGTCCTTAACAAGGGGGGAATAAAACTTATTTTTCCATACTAGGAAGTGACTCTCTGGCTTTTTAAACAGCATTACCCGAAACAACCTCTATCAGAGGACAGGGAGCCATCTTGAGGGACTGCCAAGATTGCAAGTACAAAGGGAAAGTTTATAGGCGCAACAGAAAAACTCATCTCTGTTCTTAAGGAAGTCTTGGAGGTCAAGGAGGCTGGAGGGATTGTTTTTGTGTTGAATTATCTGTAATTCTGAAAAAAGTAATTTTTCTTAACTCATACAAGTTTGTATTCTGCATCATTTACCTTTTGTTTGATTGGAACCATACCCTGATGTGTAAGGAATTTTATTTGCTGGACTATTTAGGGCACTGAAGCAATGGCTTCCCTCCCCCCTTCAGACCAGAAAATTCACCAGAGGTGTGTAGAGTTCCTTCGTTTCTTTACGGCACCAGAGAACGTGCCCTTTCTCTAGTGAGGATCAGGCTACACTTATAAGACAATTGATTTCATACTACTTAAAATGTTACTGTCAAACCATTAGTTTTGGAATGATTTAAGCAGTTGCCCCATTATTCCCATGACCCATTTGGGAACGGCCATATTATAGTCACAAGAAAATAAAAAAATGATTACAGACCCCCATTTTAGGATGTTTCTGGTTCTTTCTTCTTTGGAACACTTCTTTGCACGCCCTATTGGGCCAGAGATAGAAAACATTTTCCTCACAGACACAAAATGGAGAAAATCCTTTAGCACGCTGGTGCACTATAAATCAAGCTGGCTATCTAGAAAAGGAAATAACGTTCCTGGTTATCTGTAATTGTAGCTAGTAATAACCTAAGAGATAGGCAGAAACAACATGGTAACTTCTGTTTTTGTTTTTGCTTATAGCCAGTGGCGTACCAAGGGTGGGGCGGTGGGTATGGTCTGCCCTGTGTGCCGGACAGAAGGGGGGGGGCACCACCTCGGGTACCAAGGGAGCTTCAAACACCACTGCTTATTGCCAAACAAAAGCAAATAGTATTCCTAACCCTATGTGTCTTACCCACTAGAGCTGGCTTGAGGATGACCTATTATTCTTAGTCTCATGCCCTTTGACCTTCTTCAGGTCACTAGGAAAAGGCTTGCTTATTAAGACTGTATCAATTAATGGAACGCTGACAGCACTCATGTCCAAACCGAGACATGATCTCAATATGAAAGGAGAAAATACATCACTGCTGTGAACTGAAATAACGTATTCCGTCTCTTGTTAACAGTTCTGTCAAAAGGGATCTTTAATCACAGTAACATTTCCTGAAGATCAAAAGGAGACATGCACTACATCAGGAGAATCAAATCCTGGCAGGCTATTTAGCCGCTTCCGTGTATCTTGGGACCATGTGCACTGCTCCTGTGGTTCCAAAGCTGTCTGGTCGATTACCCAGAAATATCACTAGTGTTAAACAATGGAACTTTTACAAACTGTGAGATAAACGTAACTAATAGTGTAGCCACAATTTATTTAGCTTTAATCATGAATTTTAAACTTAGATGCTGCATGAGATAGATCTGCATACAATGGAAGCAGTGCATACAAATCTTTCTCATGCATATTCATTGTGGATATCCTGAAAACCTGACTTGTCTGGGGGTCCCAGAGGACTGGGTTGAAAACCACTGCTATAAACCCTTGGTCTTCACTCCCAACCGTCCAGGGCCACCAACAGGTTAGGACTGTCAGAATATCCTTAATGAATATGCATGAGAGAGATCTGCATACTCGCTACCTCCATTGTATATAATCTCTCTTGCATATTCATCAGGGATATCCTGAAACCTGGCCCATTGAGGGCCCTCTAGGACTGGGAGTGAAGACCAAGGTTATAAATCATTCTTCAAACTTCATTAGCTCCCTCTTCATGCTATCCAGAACTTCCAGGGTGTCTACCCTGTTGCAGACCTTGGTATCATCAGCAAAAGGCCAAACTTTCTCAACAGTCCTTCTGTAATGTAGTAATGAAAATGTTGAAAAGAAGAAGACCAAACACCAGTCCCTACGGTGAATCACTGGAATGCAACTATCCTCACCTCCCACTCAACCAACTTCTCATCTCAATCACTTTAAGACTTATAATAAGGGTGTTCAGTTTGTTTATGTGTTGCTTGCGGGGAGCCATGTTAAAGGCTTTGCCGAAATCTAAGGATATCACAGCTAGCACTCTCATCCGATCCAACTCTGTGGTTACCCAGTCAAAGAAGTTGATCTGATTCATCTGACACCACTTCCTCTAGTAAAACGATACTGCCTTGGATCCTGTAATCCACTGGATTCCAGAAACTGCACAGTCCTCTGCTTTAGCAGCATTTCCATTAATTTACTTGCCACCAAGGTCCAACTAACTGGCCTACAGTTTCCAGCCTCCTCCTTATTTTCTCTTGGTGGAGGGCAACCACATCCACAGTGCTTCTCAAACGTTTTTCATCTATGACCCTATTTTAACAGTTAAAACCTCATGTGACCCCAGATGATGATGGAAACAGATTAGCAGACCTATTCTTTTCTTACTCCATTCACTTCCAGTGCCCTTCACTTACACAAAGCATAAAGGCAGTATTTTTATTTTATTTATTTATTCAAACGTTTTTATATACTGCTCCTTCCAGGATCGGAGGCAGTTTGCAATGAACAGAACTCGTTTACAAAGAACATACAACTTATCAAACTATATTACAAGGTACTATTACAAATTAGCAGTTCACATATACAGCAGTGTAGAGTAGGAAGGGACGGGATAAGGGAGAAATATATTAAATGGAGTTTCATAAGGAGAAAGGTTTAGGGGGGAGAGAAATTACCTAATTAAGCTACATCAAGTGAGAAAGAGGTTCAGGATGCTATGTATTATTGTATTTGTATTTCTCCAGTTTATAGCGGAGAGAAGTAGGGGGGATCATGGTGTTCGAGGGGGAGTAATAGAGGTGTTGAGGTTAAAGTGTTGAATGAAGAGGAATGTTTTAAGCTCTTTTCTGAAAGTCTGTAGATCTTTTATTAGTCTTCGGTTGTCTGGAAGAGCGTTCCAGAGAGTAGGGGCTACAAAAAGAACAGTCTTGAACTTGTAGTTTTGATGTGTTACGAAAATGGGCTGGAATTGAGAGGGTATTCTGGGTGCACGTTCTTCTGGATCTAATGGGGTCCCTAGGGGTAATAAGAGAGGAAAGGCATGAGGGGGCGATCTTATTGTATAGTCTGAAAGTTGTCAGTAGATATTTGTATTTGATACATGCTTCTATGGGTAGCCAGTGGAGGGTCTGGAGTAGTGGCATGATGTGGTCGTATCGGTGAGCGTTGTGAATTATACGGGCAGCAAGGTTCTTTGCCATTTGAAGTTAATGTGTGAATTTTTTGGGTAGGCCATTCAGTATGCTGTTACAATAATCGAGGTGAGGCGTAATGAGGGCCTGTAGGACTGAGTGGAAGTCACTATTATCCAGAAGGTGTCTTAGTGGTTGAATTGTTTTTAGTTTAAAGTAAATTGTCTTGGTTACAGTTTTTATATATGAGGACATGGATAGTGACTGGTCGAGAATGATACCTAAGTATTTGACTTCCTGTTTAACTTCTATGGCAACTTCATTTATGTAAATTTTAGCGGGTGGTGAAAAACTCTGGTCCCAGGTTATGTATAGATCCGTTTTATTGAAATTGATGCGTAGGTTGTATGCAGAGCAGCAGTCACCACAGGGACCCATATTTCAGTGTGTGCTCAAAGACCCCAATATTCTACATGGGTTTCCAATCTAAAAGGAAGTCCACGCAGAAGTAGAGGGCAAGGCTTGTGAATGTTCATTGACTTGTAGGTTCATATGGACAGACCAGTTAGCCATTGCTGAGTCAGCAGTTAGGCATGTGGATAGTAGCAGCGAGCAATGTAACAGATGATGAATTGTCTGTGCAAGCCTACAGTCATATGTGTCTGATCCAGTTGTCATTCTCCACGCAACCATAATTGCTCAACATTGTCCAATACTGCTCCATAGATGGTTCAGTGACCTTCATATGGTATACTCAGAGTCTGCGCAAGGCGGGAGCCTTTCTGCAACGTCAATTACCATATGTTGACCCGCATATACTCTGGGCAATTTTAATTTTATAAAGGTCTATTTCTGTATGTAAAACACTATTTATTTACTTTTCTATTATGCACATCCGGAATCCACTCCATCCGGTTTACAGCAGCATAAAATTACTATCAAAACAGAAAATAAACAATCCTCCCTCCCCCTAACCCTATCCCCACCTAAAACCCAAACCCTTGTTAAATCAATAACACAATCCCAGTAGGTCTTCCCTTTTCCTTTAATATTCACTCTCCCTCAAATACACATTTAAACATATGAGTCCTCAAAGATTTCCTAAATTTATCCAAATCCCACTTCAATCAGAGCTCCAAAGGGAGTGCATTCCAGCAGATAAGGTCCCTGAATGGAGAAAACTCTATCCCGGTGATAGCATTTCTGAATCATTTTCACACTCAGTAATATGAATAGCTCACTAGCCTGGGACCACAACAGCCTACTGGAAAGGGAGGGGTTCAGTTTGGCGGACAAATATTTCAGGGCCATGTTGCATTTAGAGTGAAAAATCACTAACAGCTTATACTGGATGCGGTACTGCACTGCCAACTAATGCAGCTTCTTTGAGACAGGTGTTACATAATCTATACGCCAAAGAGCATCAATCAGCCTATCAGCCGTGTTCTGTACTAATTGTAGATAATGAATCTCCTGTGTGGGAGCCCTGCCAGTACTGAATTACAATAGTCTAAATGGGAAAAGAGTAACATACAAGTTACTAACGTTAAGTTCAATTCTGATAGATATGGACCGCAAACTGAGGAATCTGCTGTAAAATAGAGGAGTTCTGAACAATCTGTACAACTCTATCATACATGGATCCAACGAAACCCCAGGGTCCTGGTAATGACCCTTAAATGGGCCAATTAATTCAGACAACAGCTTATCTTTCTTTTGTCCACCCATCAATCAAAGTCAGTCTGTCTTCTTGACCCTGAGTTTCAGGAACAATCTGCCTAGCCATTCCTACAGCATCGCCAACTTTTCTTGTACCATCTTTACTACCATCTTCATTTCCTTAGAGAAAGTGAACAAGAACTGAATGTCATCTGCACAGATATAAAATTGAAATCCATAGTCCACATAAGTAAGCAAAATGGAATTAGGTGTAAGCTGAACAAAGAAGGAACCAAGACCAATCCTTCGGAAACGCCCTGCAAAATAGGCCCCCAGCTCCTAGAGAATGCATCCCGCATATTTACTAATTGTACTTGTTCCAAAAGATATGACTGAAAGCAACAGTACACCTGTCCACCAAAACCCATCTGGCTCAGAGAATACAGCAAAATATCATATTTGACCATATCAAAAGCAGCTCATGATAGGAGCCCACGGAGGTTCTTATCCAGTGCACAATGGATATCATCTAATGATGCCATAAGCAATGTCTCTGTACTCTTGAAATGTCTAAAGCCAACTCGGCAGTCATTCAGGAACTGATGCTCCTCCACATAAGTAACCAATGCATTCTTCTTAACCACTTTACCCAGAAAGGGAAGGTTACAGACAGGCCTATATTTCTCCACCTTCTCACGGTACAATGAATCCCCCTTCAATAGCAGAGAGATCAATGCTTTCTTCTTATTAGCGGGGAACATTCCCTCAGTCAAAGAAGAAATTACTATATAGCAAACTCTGTTTTGCAAGGATTCCTCCTCCCTCCACCCCCAAAATGGAGGAAGGAAGCTGGCAGCAGGTCTCAAACAACATAGTCAAGTTCAAACTTTCTAAGATCTTGTGAATATCCTGAGGTTGGACCAATGCAAACTTCAACCACTGACATGCGCCCAAACTATATGAACCCAGTAGTCAGGGCTGGCCCCTCCATAGGGCAGCCGGCCTGGGTGGGCAGCAGCAGTGGCACACATGACTGGCTGTGCCACACCCCCCCAGCTACTGCCGATTTAGTTGGGGGGGGGAGAGGCGGGCAGCAGCGACAGCAGCAGTATTTCCAAAAATGGCTGCTTTTTGCCGCCGCTTTTTTTCCGCAGCTGCCACAGGCAAGAAAGCAGCAGCAAAAAGCAGCAGCAAAAAGCAGCTGCTTTTTGAAATACTGCCGTTGCCCACCTCCCTCTCCCGAGATGGCATCGGTAGCAACTGGGAGGGGGCAGCGGCGGCAGCTGGGAGGGGGGCAGCAGCGAGGCTGGGGTTTCTGCCTAGGGTGGCAGAAAACCTTGGGCCGGCCCTGCCAGTAATGGCCAAAGACCCTCAGAAACCAAACCTGAAGAACTAACAGTGCAAAGGCCATCCAATGGCCCAGGCACCAAGTCACACAGTAAATTGGGCACCTTAAATTCAAAATAAGCAGCAAGGGCTTTGCAGCCCAAGGAAACAGGTGTATCTGTTTTCTTTAAAGTTAAAGTATGTACCCCTGCAAAACGTCTATCAACATTAGGTAAAGCTAACTCAATCTGGGAACTCAATTTCATTTCGTTGCACACCCAATGGAGTGGTACGCTGTCAAATGGGATTTCCCTAAGATGATCTCTGCAGCCCTAGTCCTGAACCATGGGGCACGGTATAATCCATTTTCAAAAAAATTACCATATGAACCAATAGCAACAAATCATATAATTGTGTCATTTCTCTCCATCTCGGTCACACTCAACAAGTTCATCAAGCACTCTGGCAGGTTATCAACCACCCAAAATAATGTTCAATAAACACTAATTATAGATAGAAAATCACTGACATCCAGTCACAGGATATATTAAAAAAATCATTGACTAATGTCCATAAAATAGAGGGGAAAAGACCTCAGACCGCATCCACACTTAATGTAGCCATGAGAAGCCCGTCACGGGGTTTTCAAATGGCTATTAGGACTGCTTCCTCACAGGTCAAACCCCACCCCTTCTCTTTTTTTTTTTAACATATGTTATGCATTCAACAACTCATTGTGAAATATTTTGCTAGACCATAGTAGAACCTCACAGTTGTCACCCTTAACAAATAGTTATCATGCATTAAATTATGTGGCACACTTGACAGGCCTACGTTTCGCTTATCTTTCTGCATCAGGAGTGTGTTCACAAATACTGCTTGAAAGGGTGAAACTCCTCCAATCGTTATTTCTTTCAGTGATTCATGAGGAGCACTCCTCCTTTGCTGGTCTACAACATCATTCGCTGAAACCCCCCTCTTCTTCCAAACCTCTTTCCATAAAATACCATTTTCCAATCTCTCTACCTGCATTGACGAATAAAGCTCAATTACTAAATGATGCAACCAGGGAACTACTCGCACCAAAATCCTAATGCAATCCAGGGACACACCTATGGAAGCTTGCCAATTGAAAACTAAATCCAAAGTGTGCCCATCCAAATAGGCGGGCCCTACTGCATGCTGCACAAATCCAAGATCGTGCAGTCCATCCCTGAAAGCTTGCTCCTACGGGTGGCCCAGTTACTTATAATTGACATTAAAATCACCCATGACAAATCAATTTAGAAAACTCCCAACATTATTCATTGATCAACTGTAGCAATCCTTCCATAGAATCCCCAGTATTGCCCATGACCCTCTATATAAGCAGATTTCCAAAGGCACTACCCAAGGAATGCCTTAGCAGAAGGAATTCCCCAGTCCCCAAGAGAACCTGCTCCAATCACAACGAAGATCTACATAACAAACCTAATCTCCCTGCCCCATACCTTCTTCCCTTCTCTATTAACTCCAATCCAATTATAACCGGGGGGCACAATTTGGATATAATTGTATCCGCATTCTGAAACCATGCTTCTGTAATAGCAATGATGTCCCAATCATATCTCTCCAGCTCTGTAAGCAGCCACTCAGCCTTATTCCAAACTTAATGAGCATTTACTTATGGAAGCACCTTTTAAAATGACCTTCACCAAGTCAATGTTAGCTCACTGTAAATCATTAAGTGGCAGCAACATTCATTATAAGAGCATCTTGTATCTGCATCTGCTGTGAATTCTCTTGATGCAGGAGCAGGTTTTAGCAAGGCCAGATTTAAGATTTTGGCACCCATAAGCAAGACCAGACAACAGATCTCGGAGATGGGGGGGGGGGGGGAAATCAGAGATCCCAATGACTGGAGAGCCAGGAAAGGAGCAGATAAGGGCCGTAATGTTACAATTGCACTCCCCTTTGAAGCAGTACATACACATGCTTAAAGATCTCAATACCGTATGTATACTTTGAAGAAAGGCAGGAGAGTGGAGATACGATAGAGATGTTTAAATACCTCCTGACATAAATGCACAGGAGGAGAGTCTCTTTCAATTGAAAGAAAGTTTTACAACAATGGGGCACAGGATGAAGGGGAAAAATTCAAGAGTACTATGTACGGAAAGAGTGGTAGATGCATGGAATAGTCTCCCAGTGGAGGTGGTAGAGACGAGGACAGTATCTGAATTCAAGAAAGTATGGGACCAACACAGAAGATCTCTAAGAGAAAAAAGGGGCTGTGGTAGGGAAGAGCAGACTGGACAGGCCATATGGTCTTTATCTGCTGTCATGTTTCTACGGCCTTAAAGTAAGTAAAAGCAGACATGTAGCTAACCTGAGATTTGGTACCTTAGGCAGTTGCCAGTGTTGCCTGTTCCTAAATCTAGGTCTGGGCCTTAGCACTGCAATAAATCTGTGTTGATTGTACTTTCTGCCTCTCTTCACTCTGGAAGAGAACACAGATTCCTCTGGCTATTTTTTCCAAATTGATCTCTAGATTTCAAAATTCTAATGACAGAGAACTATCCAAAATCAGTATTCAAAAAAAAAAAAAAAAAAAAAAAAGAGCTCAGGCTACTCACTTGGGTTTTGAAGGTTGCAAACCAAAACTCAATGCATCTGTTTTTTTTTCCTTTGATCTGATGCTTTTATGTTCTTTCTTTCTTTTCTATATTTTAAGAAATGGAGTTCCTTTCTTTTTAATGATATTGATGTAAAACCGCCTTGATCCTTTGGGTAATGCGGGCGGCATAACAAGAATTCTAATAAACAAACATCTGGAATTTATTCCATGGAGATCCCAGGAATACATGAGGCAGTGGCCTGGAGGAAGGAGGCAAAGTCCTACAGCACATTTTGCTTCGATGCAAATGACATGCGAACAACTCATTTTCACTAGCAATTAAAGACATTTCAAAAGGACACATGCCGGCAGTCTGTAACTGGCAGTATCTCAGTACATATGTCAAGACTGTGAAAGAGTTGGCCTGACACATGACAACTGCAAATATACAGATATCTTACCAGCATCTGTGAGAGGGCAAGCAAGCAAACGCTGCCTCCAATTGTCAGCACATTCCACAGAGCAGTCCATCCAGGCTGTGTGCTTGCCTCAGAGGAGTTCTGGGATGGTTCAATTCCAGTGTGCTGGTCCTGCCGCTCACCAGCTTCATCCAGCGGCTTCATCACGTTTGACTCGAACAGACCTGGGGATGCAAATTAAGTGGGTAGGAAATTAAAATCCATCAAAGCCCACAAGCCAAAGTCCAGATCGTGATGGCTCATTTCTCAAAGCTGTCGATTACATCTGAAGCCTGCAAAACAAGTGCAACTTGACTTAAGCGTCACATTTTATCAACATACAGCAGCAACATTCACCTACCCACTGGTGTGGGTGGATGAATTACTTTTTACATTTCCTTCCAACAGAGCCTTAAAGCTGCAGGTTTTCTTCAGTATTGCTTTAAAGCTTTCTGTTTTATGTTGTTGAATCTTCTTTAGAGTACAATAAGAATGTTTGAACCAGAAAGGGACACAAACAAATCAATAGACATTGACTTAAGAATAAATTCCTACATATTTTGTATGTTGAAATAAGATGGCCTGAGCCCAAATATATAGACAGCTGAAAGAAAAATAAAAGAAATAGCTACTTAAACATTAATATTGTTACAATTAAACATTTCTTTGATATATTTGTATAGCGCCAGAAATTCATAAGAACATAAGATATGCCATACTGGGTCAGACCAAGGTCCATAAAGCCCAGTATCCTGTTTCCAACAGTGGCCAATCTAGGTCATACGTACCTAGCAGTTTCCCCAAAAGACACAGGCTCCACAATACTTGTACTGGGTCAAGCATTGATATCCTGGGTCCCTTCTTAATAATGGTTTATGGACCTTTCCTCCAGGAATTCATGTATTAGGCATGACATTTAGGGTTTCACAGTGAAACCATGGGCATGAATAGTCACCTTTAGACCAAGGTTCATCCTCTGTGCTGATGTCCACTTATTACTACTGCCATTAGACCAGTGGCTTTGAAATACAGAACTATGAAACCTGAAAAACAATGGACCGATATTTAAAAGGACTTATCCATTTAACAGCACTTGCCAACTGGATAAGTCTCATTGAAAGGGACATCCAGTGGCGCTATATGGATAGTGATGGGGCAGTCTGGGACAGAGTCAAAGTGCAGCAGGAAATGATCTTTGCTACCAGGAAGTGGACTGAAAATCACCACTATCTGGCTATCACCAGCAGCCAGCGTGAAATCTGGATATTCTGCGCTGATCGCTATTCAGATACCAGCACCACATATCCAGATTTTGTTTAAACACCATGGCTGGCATTAAAAACAAAATGCCAACTGCGGTGTTTAAATATTACCCCAGAAGATTTCAGTGACCTTAAGTATGCATTTTCAGGCCTCGCCTTTTTGTTTCATCCTGATTCTTTCGCTTGTCTCCTGGTGGGCTTGGTAGTGCCCACTCATGTTTACAAGGTAGGTAAGATGTACAACCAAATTCTCTCTCTCATTGAGGATATCTCCAAGACTACTCTCACTGCAGATTTCTCTAGCCCATGTGAGGTAGAGTCTAATGGCATTATTATGTCTGCGACAGCTGGGGCAATAATGTACTGGCAGGCGATTACAACAGTTTAGGATATAGAAAGCCTTCCTCCACAACTTCAGGAACTTGATTATCATACTTTGTCTCTAGAAAGCATGCTTTGGTTCTTGCAGAATCATATTAAAACATTTAAAAGCACAGCTCCCATAAAATCACATTTATTTTGTCATTAGTGGCAAACATGATCATTAAGAAGATGCTATATAGTATCATCCAAGAGAATAAATTCTATTGATCTTGGGTTAGGTTCAGGAACAGATTTAAGATGTTGGTGCCCATAGGAAACCCCAGATGCTGGTGGGGAGGAAACATTTCTCCTCCAGAGATTTTAGTTATTTTACAGTCAAAGATTTAGATTATAACTTAAACTTGGTAATGTACATTAAACAGGGACATTGATTACCTCACTCCTTCTGAGGCATTGGAGGGTTATGTGGCTTGTCTAAGGATGCTAGTGGGAATCAAATACTGGTCTCTGGGTTCCTAAGCCAATGCTCGCTCTAAGCATTAGGAGATCACAGTCCTAAAGCAGGTGGAATCAGGTTCCTGTTTAGCCCAATTAGTTGGTGCTTTCAGTTATCAGTGTTGCCTGTGCTTAAGCCCTGGCCTGGGTAATTTGGGATGATTAAGAACTAGGGAGGGGGCAGATGGCAGAAGGAAAGGAAGGGTGAGTTGGGAGGGATGGGAATGGCTTTATTGATATTATTTTAAGTGTAAATTGTTTGGGGTTTACTATGGAAGGTGGGTAATAAAGTATCATATAATTAAATATACAAACTCAAAACTACTTTAATAAATACTGAAGGGAAAGTAGGACAATTTTTTAGTATTAGTATTTAGCTCATGCTAGTCCAATAACAGTTCAAGGCAAGTTATAATCAGGTACAGTAGACATTTCCCTATCCCGCTTTCAATCTACAGCAAGTTTGACCTGAGGCAGTGGAGAGTTAAGTGACTAGCCCAAGGCCACACGGAGTACCAGTGGAATTTGAACACTGGTCTATCTGGTCCTAGGCTGCTGTCCTAACCATTAGGGCAAAAGGTCTGAATTCCAGGCATGGTTGGTGGTAACCTAAAGTCATTATAGTCTTCAAATACTGCAGCCAATAGAGCAACTAGTGCCAACCTCATTAACATCCTGTTGTACACATCCTTTGTGCTCATCTAAGGACAATTCATTCTTTCCACTCCTTAAGGTCAATTTTCAGGTGGAGGCACATTCGGATATGGCCGTCCAACCCCTTGTGTGGCAGACCAGAAGGAGGACGCCCAAAGGGAGCTAGACGTGCCCGCGGGATCAGACTTGGATCTACAGCCTGAACGTGCAGGCTGGGCCCTGATTCTGGTAGGCCTGCACACTTAACAGATCCCTGGCTACCTCAGTCAGGCTCCTGAACGGAGCCATGGTGCCATGGCACGGCAGCACCATTCATGAGCCGCAAATGCCGGCCACTGCAGTTTTTCTTCTTTCCCCGCAGCCGGACTCTCGATCCAGCCTCCCATGGCCAGGGTCTAGCTGCGAGATCTTCCTGCACCCCCCCTACCTTTTTGGCATGGCCCGGAGGCATGATCCCCTAGTCCACCTCTGTGATGGAATAAGTCCCCCATTCATGTTCACGGCCCCGGACGTACAGGGCCAACCTCAGAATCGGCCCTGTATGTCCGGGGTTGTGGTCCGCCCATGCCCCACCCTCGCTCCACCTCAGTAATGCCCCCTCCTACCCCCATCTAAGCCTCCCTGTACAAATGAGTTGTTTGTATGGGGAAGCAGTAGCCGGGGTGGCAGGGGAGCGAATAGCGGGGATGGGCATCCAATCCGGACATCCATCCCCGCTATTTGCTGTACTGAATGACCCCCCATAATGCCCTCTGACTACTTGATATCATCTTTATTTCTAATCTGTATTTCTTCAGCCTTCTCCATTAATCTTAGAAAATTTCTCAGGATCCCTTTGAGGAGCAGATTTCACAAGCTTCTGAATACAACGTCCATAGCTTATAGCACAGTAGGATATGGAATAAAGGCCCATAGCTTTGTGTCATGCCAGTTTTAGTACACAATTCTGTTTTCTTGCTTACTAGGATTCTTCTCTAGAATCCCATTTTAGACTTTTGTAGCTTTTATGTTGTAAGCTTTGTTTTTTTTAGGACACCATATACATTTTAATAACAATAACCTCCCCCCCCCCTCGTTTCCCATTTCCCCCACCACAAAAAAAATGTATGCTGTAAATCACAACTCCGTAGTGTCGCTGCTAGCAACACCAGTCATTGCATTGATTTGTACCCTCTTCTTTTGATCATAGCTAAGCTACTTCCATCTCAATGGAATGTACATTGTAAAGGAGGCTGGGGGTGTAGCCAGAGCATCCTATGTTACAGATGTAAGGGTTTGGCCGTGGTGGTGGGGGAGGGAACAGAACAGAAATTTTGGGGAGATTATGTTTTTTGACAAGGCCCAGAATGTATCAATTAAAAAAAAGAAATTTTCCGACATCGATATTCAAAATGATCTATATGCTTAACTTTCGAATTAATCACATAAATCCTTCTATCTCAAAATCTGTGGCTTGCCAGTACATAATCTTTGGCCTAGCATATTGATGTCCAGTTAAAAGTTATACAGTTAGGAGGACGACCAGAAGCATTGTAGGGCCGTGGTCAAAACGTATGCAGATAGTGCCGATATTCAGGACTATCCCGATAACTTTATCCCTCCTAATTTAAACAGATAGCATATCTATTTAAATTTAGGATGAAAATCCAGCACAAAGACAAGCAGATAATTTATCTTTACGCGACAGTTGCCGCACTGAATATTTACCTCTTTTTGCGTACGTTTATAATAACCCACATTAGTGAAAAGTCAGTGGATACATTCCACTTTGCAGACTGTTGTCTGCTGTCTGGGTTTTCAGAGCAAAAGTACATGCATCCTTTTACGCTGAAAATTACCCCAGGAAAATGATGTTTCCACATTTACACCTGTTATTTGGTGCACAATAATTCCCATGCAACAAATCCCACCAGCACGCCAGCCGCAGAAAAGTCTTCTTCACCTGTGGACGTATGTTTGGATTCAGCAGAATATAAGAACTTGTGAATGCATAAATAGATAACTACATAGAGGCTGTACATGTTACTTTAACTGCTCGTAAGTGGCCAAGATTATTAAAGTCCATTTCTGCAAGACTGATTCACCAAACATCCCCCTCAACCCAAACAGTCACTCCCTCCACCACCTCCCTCAGCCCCAGTATTCACTCTCATTCTCTTCCCCACCCCCTGCCCCAACAGTCACTCTCCCCACCCCCCAGGATTCCCTCACTCTCAGCTGTCACTCTCACTCTGCAGTAGCCACACTCACTCTCTTTCCCTCCCAGCCGCTAGCAGCCATTATCTCCCCCCCAGCTGGAGTATTTACTTACTGTCTCCACCTGCAGTTGCCCTCTCACTCTCTCCTCCCTCCCTGGCGCCAACAGTCACTCTCACTTTCACCATTTCCCCAGCAGTCACTCTCTTTCTCCTATCCAACTCCCCTCCCCCCAGGAACAGCCGTCTCTCTCATTGCCCTTAAGAGAATGTCTTATCTTCTTAACAAATTTCATCCTACAGACGCTTTATCTTCAGAATCAAGAACAAGCGCGCTCACACACAGTTATCCTGTCACCACTCACAGCAACACTTTCAATCAAGCTATGCCCCCTTTGGTCAGTCCCCAGCTACCAGGAGTACCAGGCTCGACCTACTGTAAGAGCTCCTCCTCGTATAGTACTCTTCAGCTTGAGAGCACACAAAGGTCACCCTGTCACTCCAGGCCAGTCACCCTGGCACCTCTCTCTTTTACCTGGTCTAGGAGCAAGCCAAGATTGCCCTGTTATTTTAGTCCAGCCATTCTGCCATATCTGCCTAGTATTTAACCGGAGAGCATACCAAGGTCATCTCGTCATTCCAGGCCAGTCATCCTGCTACCCCTGGTAATCTGTCTTGCTTCTGCAGGCTATTCTACCAGCACTTACTTCAAACCACACTACACTGCAGAGCCTCCATTTTGACATACACTTATGCACAGATACGAGCATATTCAGCACATACGCATATCGCATATTCTGCAGTCTCGGCACGGAAGTAGGCACCGTGCTAGCATTGCTGTGGATGACTTCCCACTTATGAATGAGAAGGAGCATTATGATTCATAACCTCAGCTCCATCCTGCCCTAATCTGGTATTTTCCTTCTCGCTCCATGACTAACAAAGCACACTGAGTAATAAAAGATGAAAGCTGCTAGAGGGGGAGCAGCTTCTCCTTCATACCGTTAGTCATCAGAATATATTTTCATTCCCTGTGGGAGGAGGGGAAGGGAGGAAGGAGTGCGACCTGACAACCTATTGTATAATAATGGGAACCAATCAATACTATGTGCTGAAACACTGTCGATATAATGCAAAAAGGGAATCAAGCAGCGTTTTGGACATCAGTATGTATGGGAGCCCAAAATCCTTTGCACGAAATAGATCCAGGATGATTAAAATTATGTTCTGAGTGAATACAAGCAAAGCTTATCTGTCTGTGCCATTATCTCCCACTCACAGACTGCAGTTTCCTAAAGCTCAGGGCTACATTAATACTCAGGAGACATTCACTGGTGGGCTTATGAAGCCTTACATAACTCACCATGAACTTCTGAGAAAATAAAAGACATGAGCTAAATTCAGTTATACAAACACACATCCCAGAGCCATGGGTGTAGTTTTCATTCTTACTTTGAAGGAGGGGGAGGGGGCAAAGGGTAAAGAAGTCATACTGACAGTGGAGGGAGGGGTACCAGATCACCATTAGTACCTGCAACTGCCCCCCAAATTACACCTATGCCAAGAGCTGATTCAAGACCCACATCTGGCACAGCACAGTCTCCTGACTCACTTCCAGCAGAGAATACCAGGCCCACATCTGGCACAGCACAGCCTCCCGACTCACTTCCAGCAGAGAATACCAGGCCCACATCTGGCACAGCACAGTCTCCCGACTCACTTCCAGCAGAGAATTCCAGGCCCACATCTGGCACAGCACAGTCTCCCGACTCACTTCCAGCAGAGAATACCAGGCCTACATCTGGCACAGCACAGTCTCCCGACTCACTTCCAGCAGAGAATTCCAGGCCCACATCTGGCACAGCACAGTCTCCCGACTCACTTCCAGCAGAGAATACCAGACCTACGTCTGGCACAGCACAGTCTCCCGACTCACTTCCAGCAGAGAATACCAGACCTACGTCTGGCACAGCACAGTCTCCCGACTCACTTCCAGCAGAGAATACCAGACCTACGTCTGGCACAGCACAGTCTCCCGACTCACTTCCAGCAGAGAATACCAGACCTACGTCTGGCACAGCACAGTCTCCCGACTCACTTCCAGCAGAGAATACCAGACCTACGTCTGGCACAGCACAGTCTCCCGACTCACTTCCAGCAGAGAATACCAGACCTACGTCTGGCACAGCACAGTCTCCCGACTCACTTCCAGCAGAGAATACCAGACCTACGTCTGGCACAGCACAGTCTCCCGACTCACTTCCAGCAGAGAATACCAGACCTACGTCTGGCACAGCACAGTCTCCCGACTCACTTCCAGCAGAGAATACCAGACCTACGTCTGGCACAGCACAGTCTCCCGACTCACTTCCAGCAGAGAATACCAGACCTACGTCTGGCACAGCACAGTCTCCCGACTCACTTCCAGCAGAGAATACCAGACCTACGTCTGGCACAGCACAGTCTCCTGACTCACTTCCAGCAGAGGATTGCAGACCTACATCTGGCACGGCACAGCCTCCTGACTCACTTCCAGCAGAGAATTCCAGGCCCACATCTGGCACGGCAGTCTCCTGACTCACTTCCAGCAGGGAATTCCAGACCTACATCTGGCACGGCACAGCCTCCCAGCTCACTTCAACAGGCTGGTGCAAGGATTAGAGGCACCCTAGAGACGCCCTCCATTCTACTGCCCCCCCTCCACTCTGGTGCTGCGTCAGTTTCCTTCTTTTCACAATGTGCAGTTTCCACCCCCTCTGATGCCGCTTCCAGTTTCAGAGGGGGATGGAAACGGCAGTTGGCAATAGTGATCATAACATGATTACATTTGATATAATGAATAGAGGGAAGACAGCAAGGAAATGCACAGTGCTAGCATTTTACTTTCACAAAAGAGACTAAGATAAAATGAGAAATATGGTTAAGAAAAAACTAAAAGGAGCAACTGTAAAGGTTAAGAGTTTACATCAGGCCTGCGCATTATTTAAAAATACTATCTTGGAAGTCCAGACCAGATGTGCTCCACGCTTTAAGAAGGTAGAAGGAAGGCAAAACGACTGCTGGCATGGTTTAAAGGTGAGGTCAAAGAGGCTGTCATAGCCAAAAATGTATCCTTCATAAAATGGGAAAAGGAGCCAAATGATGAAAGCAGGAAACAACATGAGCACTGGCAAATATAAGGCATTGATAAGGCAGGAAAAGAGAGAATTTGAAAAGAAGCCTGTTGTGGAAGCAAAAACGCATAATACCTTTTTCAGGTATATTTGGAGCAACAGGGCTGGCAAAAGGAGATGAGGTGCCCTAGGCAAATCTCATCCTTGTGCCCCTACCCCCACTGCAGCATCCATTGCTGCTGCTGCTGCCGCCATCCCATTCCAGGACCCGTTGTGGCAGCCATGGCCACAAACAGCCCCATGGCACTTACCTTGCAACTTCAGTGCTGCAGGGCTGTTTGTTTCCACCCCCTCTGATCCTCAACACCCACTTCCTGTTTGCAAACCCTTCCTGTCAGCCACTGAAGATGCAGTAACTGCACTGGCGCTAACGACAGCATGATGTGCCATTCATGCCCATACTTTACCCCTAACAGGGATGGCCCATCCATTGTGTGGGAATGTTGTTCGCATAGGGCCTCATGCTTCAGAGGGCCCCGTGCCAACAACATCCCGCACATGCTGTTTGGCTCCTGGCCGGCCCTGGCGCAGCTCCCTACAGCGGCTCCCGGCAGGCACCGGCTCACCTCTCTACAGCCACTGAAGTGAAGAGCGCCATTTTTCTTCACTTCGGCAACAATGTTCTAATGTAGGCCACTGGCACGCCGAGTGCTGGGAAAGAGGAAAAGTCCTTTGACCTCTGGCACGTCAGCGGCCTACATTAGAACACAGCTGCTGAAGTGAAGAGAAACGGTGTTCTTCACTTTGGCAGCTGTAGAGAGGTGAGCCAGGAGCTCTCTAAAGCCAAGTAGACAGGTGCAGGGCTCTTCGGGGAAGGGGGGGGGGCTAGGACTGGAAATGGCTGATGAAGGGGCTAGGATAGGACTGGAAAGGGCTGATTGGGGCTAGGACTGGAAATGGGCTGATTGGGGGGGAGGCTAAGACTGCAAATGGGCTGATGGAGGGGCTAGAATAGGACTGGAAATGGGTGATGGGGATGCTAGGACTGGAAATGGGCTGATGGGGGCTAGGACTGGAAATGGGCTGATGGGGTGGGGCTTGGACTGGAAATGGGCTGATGGGGTGGGGCTAGGACTGGAAATGGGCTGATGGGGTGGGGCTTGGACTGGAAATGGGCTGATGGGGTGGGGCTTGGACTGGAAATGGACTGATGGGGAGATAAGATTGGAAATAGGCTGATGGGAGGGGCTAGGATAGGACTGGAAATGTCTGATGGGGGCTAGGATTGGAAATGGGCTAATGGAGTGTGGCTTGGACTGGAAATGGGCTGATAGGGGGCTAGAATAGGACTAGAAATGACTGATGGGGGAGCTAAGATTAGAAATGAGCTGATGGGGGCTAGGATAAGGACTGGAAAAGGCTGATGGGGAGGCTAGGATTGGAAATGGGCTGGGGGAGGGCTAGGACTGGAAATGGGCTGATGCAGGGGGATTGCAGAATGGGACTAGAAGGAAGCGGATGCTGGGTAGGGCTGGACTAGAAGGGAGCTGATGTTGGGGGAGGACTAGAAGGAAATGGGGCTGGAGGAGTGAGGATGGAGAGGGGGAAAAGATATTTTGTGTGGGAGGGAAAAAATCTAAGATTGGCCGGGTATTGGGAGAGTAAGTGAGGACTGAAGATGGAAGTCTGAAATTTGAGTAGATGAAAAAGGAATAAAAAAAAGAAATGGAGGAAAGACCAAAGGGGAAAGATCAGTATGTTAAAGCAGATGTTGAGAGAGAATGGAAAAAAACTAGATGAGAGAAGAAAGGACAAATGGACAGCAGACAATGGAGAGTTAGCAGAAGACACGAAGAAACCAGAAGAAAGTGACTGGAGCAATTGCAACTGAAAAATAAAATATCCAAACAATTAAAGGTAAAAAAATACTTTTTTATTTTGAATTTATTAATTGGAATATGTCAGCTCTGGGAAATGTGTATCATTAACGTCTTGATTAGTACAAAAGGAAATTAATTTATAGTGTTATTTCTCCAGTGGTATTGTACATTCCAAGTTTGGCTTTTGGGGTTCCCAGTTTAATTATTGTCTTCCTATTTCTAAATTGTGATCCCTTGTTCTTTTTGTTTGGTGACGGTCTATGTTTTGCATGTGTAAGCAAACTGAGGTATTCTGTTCCTGTAGTTTCTATGACAGTGCCAGTTTTTCTCTTTCCCCAGTAGGGGTTGTATTGGCATTCTCTGAGATGTATTGGTTTAATATTTGCAGTGTTGCCTTTTGACAGGTAGGGTTTGGTGTTTTGTGAGTCCTGGTAGTGCTGTTATGATACGGCGGGTTTGCTATGGGTTCTAAATGGGCAGTGTTTATAGTACTTCATACAGGCAGTGGAGTATAGAATGTAGAAATCTGATAACCTTTCTTTATCCAGATGTTCTTTAAGAAGTATGTTTACTAAAAGTTAGCGCATGTTAACATTATGTAAATATTTATGGAAATGAGGCCCTGCAATGAGTCTCCACACATGACCCCGCAACCCCTTTGGGCCACCCCTGACCCCTAACCTGCCCAGTCACCACTCCTTTCGTGCTAACATTGAGTACGGGACTTTCACTGCATACACTTAGTGCCCGGTAAACCCTGCACATTTTGCATGGTTTCGCAGACATACCCCTAAATCAACTTTCTGCACATAAAACCTTTGAATGAATGCACATAATGTTGATTTATACATGCTTTAATCAAACGTTGCATGCATTCATTTCAGAAAGGAACCAACATGTTTTAATATGCACATCCCTAATGCAGACTGTGATATCTTTCAAGGCATCTGGGAATTCCTTGCGTTGGCTTTGCCTTTGAAAATCAAAATATGAAATCTGGTGTCAAATTACTGCTCCCAGAAAGTGAGCAAACAGACCCTGAGTGGGCACAGGCAGTGAACCTCAGCTTCCCGCACACCCACACAGAATTAGCATTTGTCATTTCTCAATCAAAGCCCTGTTCAGAGGTGTATTTGTCCATGTGCAAGGTCTTTTCCTTCCTTCACTTAAACAGCTAGGAGCACTGTAAGGCTTTCTGATTACCACTCAACACCTAAACAAAGGCTATGACTTTCTTTGTTCCCTTGTGGATAGGATTTTTTTCTGTGCAATGACAGGAAGGTTTTGTAATAATAAGGATAATTTTTAAGTGTTCCGATTTTTGACATAGCTGATCAGATTGGCTTTATGAAGCATTTTATTGTAGTTGCAAGAAAAATAGACAATCTGGAACTGCTATTTAATATTGACAACTAAGAACCAAAGTAAAATATGATCTGCACACCTCCGCACATAAAAGAAAGTCCCTCACCAGGAAATAAGCAGTTGCAGTTGGCAAAATGACATTACTATTTGTTAATACAATTTTCGTCTCTTATAGAAATTTCTAGGGAATTCACTGGTACAAATATAAAACCTTACCTTTGATCTCAGGCCTTCTTTTCAGTCTCAGCGGACATCTTACTCTGGGTATAATACTGATCTGAATGTCATTAGATGGGAGGGGGATGTGCATTGCCATTTGCATCTAGCCAGGAATTTCTTCCCGTTATTCATATCCACCCCCAGCTCTGTCACTGTGCCAAAGCCCTCTACTGAGACTTGGAGCAACCAAAGGTGCAGTTTTCCTTAGAATGGCAAGAAGTAGGGAGGTCAGATGGCGGCTAGGACTCGGAAGGGTGGTAAACTCTCTCCCCACCCTTCCAGATTGGTCTTGATTGGGGAGGGGAGAGAGAGAGTACACATTCTCTCTTCCCTTTTTCTCTCATTCACACTTTCTCCCTAAAGACAACCCCAACACTCCCACCTATTCAGCTGAAGTTGCCGCAGAGGAATTTGATAAAATATTTTAAAATTCATGTTTCCATATCATCTAGAGGGTGCTTCTCCGGTACCTGGAGGTTACAAATTTTTTTCGTACGTCTGACCATCTTTTGTGCTGTTTGATGGCCTGCGGTGATGCAGCAGCTAAGTCTACATTGGGGTGCTGGATTAAGGAGGCCATTGCCTCAGCATATCTCTTACAGAATTGGCTAGTTCCAGAGGGTTTCCACACCCATTCTACCCGAGCACAAGCGTTCTCAAACACAAGCATCTGGTAGCCCCTATAGACATTAGTCAGGCAGTGCCATGGACATCGCTTTCCACTTTTGTCAAGCATTACCATTCGGATGTCTACATGTGGGCAGACACAGCCTTTGGCTCAAGGGCTTTGAGAGCTGCTGTGTCTTCTTCCTGCCTAGTGGAGCCATAGCTTTGGTACATCATACTTGTCTGGATGGGTCTAGCAGGACGATATGGAAGGTGACATTTTACTTACCAGATAATGTCCTTTCCTTGAGTCCTGCTAGACCAATCCTGGGCCCACCCCTGGAACTGTATTTGCTCTGTTTTCTCTGTTGCAGTACCCCTTGGGTCTGCTATGATTTTTATACTTGGCTCTGCAGGTTCATCTTTTACTGACAGCATTCTGTTTTTTATTTATTTATAGAATTTACAAATTATCAAGCAAAGCTTGTGAGAAAAGGTAGTACTTCCAAACAGATACAATCAAAGGGCAAATCAGAAATAATTAATAACAGTAATACCTATAGCTCATAATATGAGAGTGTGGAATTAAGAAAAAAACCAGTTAGGTTGAGGATCCCCAACTGAATTACCAAGAAACAATAATACAATATATATCAATGGCTGAAGTGGCTCGAAACTAATACCCACACTGCTCATTCTGCTGGTGGTAACAAATCCTGGGGAACAGATAATATATCTTTGAGATATGTTTTAAAGAGTTCCGTTGGTGCAACGACCGGTAAAATAGGAAAATTCAACAAACATAAGATTAACGCCTGAACAGAGCTCTCCAGAATTTCTACTATCGTACACAGAGCAATGTTATCTTTAACAAGGGCCACAGTAGTGTCAGAAACAACATTCACTTTTTGCACATATTCACTCACAGACATTTTTATGCTCTCAGTTACTGCATCAAACAATTTCACCTGTTCTTCTAATTGGGCCACTTTAGCAGTAATTCCAGCCATCTGACCTGTAACAGCTCCAGCCAAAGAAGTTATGGCTTCCCAAATATTTTCCAAAGTTATGACCTTCGGACGCAGAAGAAGCAAGGAAACCGCAGAGGGTATCACAAATCGATCCTCCAACTCCTTCCCCTGTATTCCTTCAAATGGAAAGGCTCCCACCAACACCTTCTCTCCAAGACTATCTCCAATTGCGCTCACCAGCAACTCCCCTCGTCGCACCTCCGAAGTCCCCAACCACAGAGCCATAAGTACACTTCCTTCTGACGAACCAACAGCTCCGAATGGAGAAGAAATGGAGGCACCTGGAGGCATAGGTTAGCATTCTGTTTCTGCTTTCCTGTATATAGTTCTCTATGGTAGATTTCTCACTGTTGCCCATGATTGAGATTGTGTGAGGCTTGCCATGTTCTCCCATATGCTTTGGGACAGACAGTGAAGAGACCTCTGGAGGCTGAGGCGAATAGAGGCATAGGAATGATGTCATTGAAACCTGGGCTTTTCATTGGTTCTTTATCTTCACCAGTCGGCTGATAGGGGAACACAACCCACTTGTCTGGATAAGTCTAACAGGACTCAAGGAAAGGACATTATCTGGTAAGTAAAATGCCACCTTCTTGATTTTCTGTTCTTCTTATCTTCTTCCTTTCTGTTCCTTCCTTGATCCTTCTTCAGTTTCTTTCCTGGGGCTTCATTGAATATATATACTGGCTAGACCCCATACCAGCACTATCCATTTAAGTTAGGCCTGCTATTCAGTAGGTCAAAACTAGATGGAGAAATTAAGAGCCTGATATTCAAAGCGATTAATGCGGTTAGTTTAGGCTGTATAAAACATCTGCTGAATATCGCCACTAAAGATACTATTTTAGCCTGCTTTTGCTCCCGCCCAAATCCAGCCCCTTCTTATACAGTACAGATAATATCAGGTGGTTTAGCAATTTAAATAGCCTGATACTATCCATATCAGTTTGAAAATATCTGGATAGGAAAGTTATTCGTTCAATGACCTCAGCTTCCTTTATTGGGTTATTCACTGATTTTCTCAGGGATCTGCTGACCACGAAGAGCATGCTTTGCCCCTCAGCCAGTCTGAATAAGAGCTGCGTGATTTCTGCTCTTTAGCAGAGTCAGTGGGGGAGAGGGCAAGGAGGAAAGGAGGAATCTGGATACCATGAACTGTTAAAGCAAATATGTCAGTGGGCCCTCTTCCATGCGTTCTCCCTTTCCTGGGCAAGTTGTGATACCTTCCTTCAAAAATTACATCAAGATGAGGCTGTACATGAGTTTCTGAGATCACACCAGTCCTGTCTTCAGATGTGACATGTGAGTATAGTTCACATTGCTGGCCAAATCCTGCATTTTGCTGCTGCTCCTGGTAAACGGACTTAGCTTGCCAGAGCTTCCAGTGCTCTAAGGACTGTCTGTCTTTTCTCTAGGCTTGCTTCCTGCACTAGAAAAAAGGAATACAGATGTACACAGTTGTGCTCTTATTGAAAAAGAAGCATCAAAGCATTCAGAGGGATGCATGTGTCGCCACTCTCCAACTAAGGTAATCCCGATGAGTCACAAATTCATACACAGTAACAGGAGTTGGACTCTCTCAGATGATAATCTTGCATCCCTCCAGCCCTCATTAACAGGAGTAAAATCTGTGGTATCTCTCTTGTGCAGTGGGAGAGGGACGGAGCATTATTTTGTGTTAATAGCTGAGAGAGAAATTAAGCCTCTATTACCCTATGGTTCAGAAGGATACTAGTAAAAGAGGGAAGTTGGGGCATCCCGATAGAGAGATTCCAATAAAGATAAAAGTAACCCAAATACTCTTAAGCACAGAGCAGAAAGATTCCAAATGATCCCTATCAACTCATAACCAGATTAATATGAATAAAATACAACCTCCAAAATGCCTGCATGCAAATGTTACAAGTCTAAAAAAATAAGATAGGAGAGTTAGCACTAATAAATAGCACTAAATGAAAGGTTAGATATTGGCATCTCAGAGACCTGGTGGAAGGAGGACAACCAATGGGACACCGTGATACCTGGGTACAAAATATATTGCAATGACAGGGTAGATCAAATTGGTGGAGGGGTTGTGCTCTTTATTAGAGAGGGCATTGAGTCACACAGGATTAACGTTTTTCAGGAAAGAAAATGCACCGTAGAAGCTCTATGGATAGAAATCCCATGTAAAAAGGGGAAGGCAATAGCAGTGGGGTTGTACTATCGACCGCCTGACCAGAATGAACAGATGGATGATGAAATACTAAAAGAAATCAAGGAAGCTAACAAAAGTTACAACACAGTAATAATAGCTGATATCAATTACCCTGATATGTACTGGGTCAGTGTCACAACAGTACATGCTAGGGAAATAAAGTTTCTAGATGAAACAAATGACTGTTTCTTGGAGCAACTGGTTCATGAACAGACAAAAGGGGAAGCCATTTTGGACCTAGTCCTTAGTGGAACACAGGATTTGGTGCAAGAGATAAGAGTGTTGGAGCAACTTGACCATAGTAATCATAGCATGATCGCATTTCATTTAATAAATGGAGGGAGGATGGCAAGGAAATATATAGTACTATCATTTAACTTTCAAAAGGGAGACTATGATAAAATGAGGGAAATAGTTAAGAAAAAACTAAACGGAGCAGCTGCAAAGGATAAAGATTTACATCAAGCATGGGCGTTGTTTAAAAATACTATCTTGGAAGCCCAGACCCGATGTATTCCACACTATAAGAAAAGTGGAAGGAAGGCAAAAAAATTGCCAGTATGGTTTAAAGGTGAGGTCAGAGAGGCCATTGTAGCCAAAAACACATCTGTTGGGAAATGGAGGTGGAGGAGTGGCCTAGTGGTTGGGGCAAGGTACTTCAGGCCGGAAGGTCAGGGGTTCAAATCCCACTAGGGGACAGCAACCTTGGGCCGGAAGGACTGGGGTTTCTAGTCCCACAGGCGCTCCTTGTGGTCTTGGGCAAGCCACTTAACCCTCCATAGCCCATGTTCCCTGTAAAATAGTTATCTCCAAGTTATAATGCCCTGTTCAATGTAATTTCAGTTTGTTCAATGTAAACCGCACTGATGCAGAATAGTGCGGTATATAAGAGAATGAAAATAAATGGAAAAAGGAGCCAAATGATGAAATAACATACAGTAAGAACTGGTAAGTTAGATGCAAGGCATTGGTAAGGCAGGCAAAGAGAATCTGAAAAAAAGTTTTCCATGGAAGCAAAAACGCATAATAAAATTTTTTTCAAGTAATATGCGGAAATATTTCTTTACAGAAAGAGTAGTAGATGCATGCAATAGTCTCCCAATGGAGGTGGTAGAGATGAGGACAGTATCTGAATTTAAAAAAGCATGAAACAAACACAGAGGATCTCTAAAGGAAAAATGGGGACTGTAGTAGTGGTTGATATGGAAGGGCAGACTAGATAGGCTATGTGCCACCATGTTTCTATGTTCCTATGTTTCTACATTCATAGCAAAAAAAACCTGTGAGAAAGTCAGTTGGACCATTAGATGATAGAGGGGTGCTAAGGGCGGACAAGGCCATACTGAATGAATTCTGTGCTTCAGTCTTTACTGAAGATGATGTAGGGAAGTTACCAATGTCTGAAATGGTATTTAAAGCAGATGTACTGGAAGAATTGAAAGAAATATCGATAAACCTGAAATGCGTTACAATTATTTGATAGACTGGAAAGTAGCAAATAATCAGGACTGGATGAGATTGCAGACCTACTATTAGTAATCTCTGAACTATCATTAAAATCATTTCTAATACCTGAAGAATGAAGAATGGCCAATGTAACACCAATTTTTAAAAAGAGTTCCAGGGGTGATCAGGGAAGCTACAGACAGGTGAGCCTAACATCAGTACCAGTCATAATGGTAGAAACCATTATAAGGAATAAAATTACTGAACCTGTAGATAATCATGGTTTAATGGGAGAAAGCCTAAATGGCTTTGGCCAAGCAAAGTCTTGTCTTACTAATCTGTGAGATTTATTTGAAGGTGTGAATAAACAGGTAGACAAAGTCGAGCCAGTTGATATATTGTAGTGTATCTGGATTTTCAGAAAGCCTTTGATAAGGTCCCTCATGACAGACTCTTGGCAGAATTATAATGTCATGGGATAGGTGGTCGTGTACTACTGTGGATCAGGAACTGGTTAAAAGATAGAAAGCAGAGAGTAGGGCTAAATGGCGAAGTTTCTCAATAGAGAAAGGTGAATAGTGGAGTACCCCAGGGATCTGTGCTGGGCATGCTGCATAAGTGACCTGGAAATGGGAACAACAAGTGAGGTGATTAAATCTGCAGATGACATAAAATTATTAAAAGTTGTTAAAACGTAAGAGGATTGAGAAAAATTGCAAGAGGATCTTGAAAAACTGGAAGACAGGACATTCAAATAGCAGATGAATTTTTTTTTTTTTTTTTTAAGGTTTAACAATCTTTATTTTAAACAAAGAAAAGGCATTACAATCAAGTCCACATCAAGGGAGCGAAAGGACCAATAGCAAGATATAACACACAACCATATTAACAGAACCGGGCCTGGAATAAAAAAAAAAAAATACTAACCCTAAGACTAAGAAAGGAAGTAAAGAAAAAAAGTATCTATCCAGATTCTTTGTTAGCTAGAAACACATTCAATTGATCAGATTCCATAAACACATATTTTGTCTGTTCATAAATCAAAATACACTTACAAGGATATTTAAGGAAAAAAGAGGCCCCTATTGCCAAGTCACAGGATTTCAATGCCAAAAAAGCCTTCCTGCGTTTCTGAGTGAGTCGACACACATCCGGGAAAACCTGTATCATGCCACCACAAAACAATTGATTCTTTTTAGAAAAATACAACCGCAATATTAAATTTTTATCTGACAAGGAAATAAAAGAAACAATCAATGTGGCACGTCTGGTGATCTCATCAGTTGAAGACTCCAGAAACGCAGAGACATCCAATGAAGAAGAGACTAAACCCTTTCCTGCGTCATTGGCAAGAGGCCTCCGTAGAAGCCACCGAGGGAATATAATAAATCGAAGAAAACTTTATCGAATTAACATCATCAATCATTAAGACCTCCTTGAAATATTTATATAACAAAATAGAAGGAGAAAGGTACTGAGTCTGGGGAAAATTTAAGAATCTTAAATTTTTTAAACGTGCAACATTCTCAAGAGACTCAATCTGGTGATGTATATTAATGTTATCCCGGATAGAAGAAGAGGCAATTGCCTGCATAGCAGAAACCTGACCCCCTAATTTATTTAGAGCAGCATCATATTTCACCAAAGACTCATCATGAGCATCTAACTTCCGTACCACATCCTTAGAAAATTGAGAGACCTGAGAAAGGGAGGCACATAGAGACATCTCCATACGCGTCACCACCTCAAACACGTCTCTCAGGGAAACATCAGTTGGAGAGACCACAGATGGGACAGTAGTAGGAAACTCTAATGGAGATGGAAGAACAGACAATAGGCATTTATCATCCTCAACTACAGAAATAGTAACAACGTCTCCATTATCCAACGAGGGTTTTAGCCCCAGACTGACATCCCTGGGGGAGAGTCCCTTAGTAGTCTCAACTTCCTGACTGGGTAGGGAAGAACCCTGCGCAATAAGAGAAGAGTCAGAGACAGTACTTATGGACCCAAGGGTCATGTCTGATAATTCACACTCTCCCTGAACTTTTTGAAGATGCACATCCATCGGGCCCACAATCTTGGGAGCCTTTCGGGTGTTCACCACAGGAAACACCTTTTTACGTCGCTTGCCCATGGACCCGCAGAACTCCTCTATAATTCCTCGTTGCTCCGAAGGGGCTCCAAAGGGGCGTGTCCTGCCCCTTTGGTCACGCCCCTTCAGTCACGTGACCAGGGGTGCGCGCCCGCGGGTCGCGTACCGCGGGGGACCGCAAGATTTTAAAGGCTTGGGGGGCGGGGCTACACCGCTCCTCCTGCCGCAATCACCAACACTGGCTCCAGCTGACCCCGCTCGCTCCGGTTCTCCAGCGGGGGACCGCAAGATTTTAAAGGTCCTGGGGGGCGGGGCTACACCGCTCCTCCTGCCGCAATCACCAACACCGGCTCCAGCTGACCCCACTCGCTCCGGTTCTCCAGCGGGGGACCGCAAGATTTTAAAGGTCCTGGGGGGCGGGGCTACACCGCTCCTCCTGCCACAATCACCAACACCGGCTCCAGCTGACCCCGCTCGCTCCGGTTCTCCAGCGGGCGACCGCAAGATTTTAAAGGCCCTGGGGGGAGGGGTTACACCGTTCCTCCTGCCGCAATCACCAACACCGGCTCCAGCTGACCCCGCTCGCTCCGGCAGCAGATGAAATTTAATGTGGACAAGTGCACAACTATGCACCTAGGAAAAAACAACCGAAACTATGGTTACACAATGCAAGGTACTACCTTAGAAACCACTACCCAGGAAAAAGATTTAGGCGTCATCGTGGATAATACGTTGAAACCCTCCGCCCAGTGTGCAGCGACAGCTAAGGAAGCAAACAGAATGCTAGGAATCATAAGGAAAGGAGTGGAGAACAAACCCACCATATGATAATTCCTCTGTATCTTTGCATGGTGCAACTGCACCTTGAATATTGTGTGCAATTCTGGTGGCCATTTCTTTAAAAGGATATAGCAGAATTAGAAAAGGTGTAGAGAAGAGCAACCAAAATGGTAAAGGGGACTGAAGGATACCCCTGTGAGGAGAGGCTTAAAAGGTTAGGGCTCTTCAACTTGGGAAAGAGACAGCTGAGGGGAGATATGACAGAGGTCTATAAAATAATGGCGTGAGATGGGTAAACATAGATTAGTTGTTTATTCCTTCAAAAAGTAGAAAGAGGGGAGGACTCAATGAAGCTACAATGTAGCCCATTTAGGACTAAAAAGAGAAAATATTTTTTACTCAAGTAATCAAACTCTGGAATTCGTTACCAGAGATGTAGTAAAAGCTGTTAGTGTAGCTCGGTTTAAAAAAACATGTGGAAGACCGAGATAAGCATTGTGGAATCTGTGTACCTTTTTGGGAACCTGACGGGTACTTGTGACCTGGACTGGCCAATGTTGGAAACAGGATACTGGGCTTGATGGACCTTGGTCTGACCCAGTATGATATTCCTTATGTTACATGTTCACCCATTGATTCAGATTAATGGTAAAAGAAATATTCTACATGTTTTCCTACCTTCTTCTAAGTCTATTCTGCAGCTGAAAAGTTGAATTACCTATAGTGTTTTTCAAGCTGGTGCTGGTATAACTCCAGCCAATCTGGTTTTCAGGAAATACAAATGAATATGCATGAAACAGATTTGCATTCAGTAAAGGCAATGTATGCAAATCTATCTCATGCATTGGCATTGTGGACAGCCTGAAAACCAGACTGGCTAGGGGGTAAACCAAAGTCAGCTTGAGAAACACTGAGTTACCATATAGCTCCATGTCAGCAGAGAGAGACTAAGCCAACCTGGATTTTACTCACTGTATGAACAAACTTGAATTTCTAATTACTTAACAGAAAATGTAAATCCATGTAAGCAATGGGTAAAAAAACAAGATGGGATCAGCTTCTCCTTATAGGCATGGTAAATATGTGCTAAAGGTAATGGAAGCTTCTTTTGTTAAGACTGAGTTTTAAGAAAAATATAATTTTAATACTGAAGAGGTCTGTGCATTTGGGTAGGAGATAGGCTTCTTCTACTCAAGTAGCACTCACAAGCCTTTGGGAGAGATTGGAGAAATCTGTAGCCAAGAAATGCAGAGGATCTTGCATCTATCTAAAAGCAGCCATGAGGGAAGCTCTTCAGCAAGTCATATATTACATTAAAGCTGTACAGGAAACTTATTCTCTGATACACTAGAACTGAAGGCAGTGATCACTTAAATAACTGCATCCCAGCCTTCAAGAAACAAATATGTTCAGTTTGTTGTTTCCTACTTGAAGTTTTCACTTCTAAAGTTTATTTGTCGGGTTTCATGTACGGTCTGTTCTAAAGAGCGTTAGCTGTGCTAACATGGAACAGTCACACCATGTGGGAAAAATACAGACACCATGGAGCTTTTCCGCAATGTCTTCATTTTGCACGGTAGGTGCAGGCTTGGGTGAGATTAGGGCGGAGAGTGGGCATGCCTGTAACGGGCAATTACCATGGACATTACCATAATCCCCAAGGTTTGCAGGCTTCGCAGATGCAGCTATTGCTTCCTCAAAGGGTGGTGACAGCTGCATCCAGGAAGCTTACCCCCATGATCCCAGCAGTTTCTCCGCAGTATCTGCAAGAGAAATGCTGGGAACACCCCCTGCACCTACCATGGGACTTTTGCAGCTAATACCGGCTTTTTACAGCTATCGCCTGGTGTTAGTTGCAAAAGCCTACCACAGTTTAGTAAACATACCTATGACTTACACATTTCCCCAATTTTCTTCTCTCATTGTTAATGCTCTGTTACAATAGCTTGTACCATTCAGGCTATAGTAAGCCTACTCTTGACACCGGACAGTCACCAGTTCATTGGCCAACGTAATTATAAGCCAAGTCGAGCAACCCAGTGGCAATGTCCACAGACCAAGAATTGAGAAAATGAAGCAGATATGACCTTACAGTCAAAGAGCTGAAACACACCTGGGCCCCATGTCAAAGTAAAGCCTAGCAGACTGGAGACACTGGAGAAGATGTCTGTCAAGCAAGAGAAAGAGCTCTACTCACCATCCAGCAGGAATGAGAAGGCGTTTGCTTGTGCTGGGGAGCCCTAGAAGTTGCGCAAGTTCTTCTGTTGACACAGGAACATTTGCAGATGTGATTTTTATGTCCTTTCCAACTTGCCCTGCAGAGTTCTGGAATCATATGGGTAACCCTTTAGTTCACATCCGTTTTATAGTTTGAGGGTTAATATCAGCATATAAAGATATTAGAAAGCAGCCTGGTCAGCTTTAATTTTATACAAACTGAAAAAAAAATGAAATTTCTAATATGCTAACAGTTTTATTACTGTCAAACAGAAAAACGTACCAAAGAGGAGAGGTATCAGTAAGTCCCCAGATATGGAACAATATTAAAACAAGAGTGGCCTGTGCACAAGAAACTATTTTCTGACAAAGAGCATGCAAAAATGTGCAATTTGCAATTCATGCAATAAGAAGTCTCATGCTTACAAACACAAAATCATTGAATCTTTTCCCCAAATATTTTTTAAACAAAGAGTAAAAAGGATTTGCTTATTACTAATATCTGTATAACGCATTAACCTTGACACGAATGCTGCTTTGCAAAATAGACAATTTTCCCTTTGAAATGGTTATGTGGAGTGATTTTCTGTTGCACAAAGAAAATCAATTCAACTACATGATAAAAGAGCCATGTCAATTCATTCCATGGTTCCCACAGGACACTGAAATCTCACTATACTTTTCTAAAGGGTGAAACATTAAGGAGTTACTAAACTGTCTGCCAAAAGATCACATGATTCACAGGAGCCAATCAAAGGACATGAACTAAGATGTTCAAGAGTCACTAGTCACATAGAAACAGAGAAAAATGTTTTATTCAAGAAGACGTAGACATTTTTATGTATTCAAGTTAGAGATTAAGGGGGCTAATTTATAAGCTGCAGTCAAATTTCATCTTTTAGCACAGCTTAATTTACTATGGGAGTCACTAACTGTGATAGCTTAGTGACTCCTGCAGTAAATGAACAACACAGCTTGTAATCAACCTTGTACGCTGCATTAAAAATCAGCATTATTTTTCCTAGTTGGGAGCATCAGACCATTAATGCATGGCCTGATGTTCCCAGCCAAACAAACAAGTCCAAAGTGAGTAGTACAACGGAGCTTTATTATAACCACAAAAGGTGAAAGACACTCAAGGGTAGTCAACCCGACACAGCCGTGTTTCAGCGTGGCCTTTGTCAGGGGCTAAGACTACAACAAAACAGAACATTATTAAAATCAAACATAATACCTTAAACTATATAACCACTAGTAATACAAGCTCGTATTAAAAACTTGTATACTCTCCGGACTCGGAGTCCCCCCTATTTTTATTCCTATTGGAGTTTCTTTTGATCACCAAGATGATGACTATATCTAACCCCATAAGAAAGTTTCAATTTTTCCTTCTTTTTAGACCATTCCGGGTTTTAATAGTTAGGTGGTGCTTTACTGTGGCTTGTTGATTGGAGCTATTTAATAACATGTAATAAATATATGATTTCAATATTTAGGCAAGACAAGGCCCACGAAGCTCTACTATTTGCCCAGTTTCACAGGTTTTTGAATATGTGAGTCCAAGCAATTACCTTGTTACTCCATGGGTAATATAAATGATATACATCTATGCCTCTATCATTCTCCTCAGAGCAATTTGTATACATTCCTTGACTGGAAATATGTGTTGAATGTTTGTTGTTAATATATTTTTTATGTACATGTCTATTTATAAACTGAAATTATATTTTTGTTGCTTTTATTTTCTATATATCAACCTTTTTGTAGGATATTTGCAGTTATGTATATAGCCTCTAATTGTTATTAATTTTCTAGTTAATTCTAGTTTGCCCTTCCCTACAAGGCCTCCTTTAAAATTATAAATATTAAGGCTGAACTCTTAACTTAATCACACCTCCCTGTTTTTTAAATAACTTATGAATGAAGTCTCTGTCCTTTGTTGTTTTAACACTTTTAAATAGATAACAACCAAAATCTACTAAAGGAGAGGGTCTTAGTATATCAGGAAAAAATAAAAGCTAAATCAGGCTATCAAGTCAAAAAGCTCATAGATTGAGGCAGGTAAACTTAAATAATAATACCTGAATCGGTAAAAATGTGAGCTATATTAAAAGTGCACGATTGTAAAAAAACATAAGGAATCTGGATTCCTGGCCCCTGTGCTATTGTAAGAACTTGGGTGGGGCAAAAATATAGGAAACTGTGGTAAAGCACATTATTAAAACCAAGAATAATAAGTTGATTATATTCAATAGTCATAGAAGTAGAAGTATTAAACTAATAAAATTATATAGTTATAAAAATGAGATATTGAAGGCAAAGAGCTTAAAAAATAATAAATAAATGCTGATTAAAGCACTTTAAAAGTGCTAATGTGCTTGCTATCGTAGTATCCAAAAAAGGATAAGACAATCCATAAGCTAATCTTTAAAAATGTCCTAATAAGAACATTCCTTAAATAAAAGTGATGAACTATCTTGCAGAACCATGAGATTCAGTGTCGGGAATAACAGGGGAAGCCAGCATTTAAAAGCCGGTTTGGCACCAAAATCAGGTAGCCATGGTGACAATAAACAATTGCACTCAAAGGAGAATACAGTAAGATCAAAAGAAGGAATTATAAATAATAAAAGAAAACAATGATTAAAACAAAAACGGAGAAACATTGATGAGAAAAAATGTACATTATGCAGTTCAGAAGGACTAATTCTGTGCGTATAATTGCCTGATCACCGGTGAACCCAATATGGGGGATGATGAATTAAAAGGAGGAATCTAAACATTGAAAGTGAATTCTTAGAAGCAGGGTGGGGAGGAAGAAGGGGTAAGGAGGAAAGGGGAAGGATGGAGAAGATATCAGCACTTAGATGGAATACAGTATGTACATGTAAGGGATAAATACATATTGCATAAGCATCATACAAGTGCAAATGTCAGGATGTCTAGAGATTTTTATAAGAGCACACAATCACAAAGCTGAAGATAGTGCTTAACAATAGTTAAGAGTCAATAAAAAGGAATAAATATATGTACATTAAAACAGCAGCATAAAACGGCAAAATGAAAAATAAAACACCACCAAAAGCCAGTTAAAAAAGCACTAGCCTGAGGAGCGCTAAAATATATTGAATAATAAATAGAATGATGGAAACATGTTTAAAAAATTGTGAATGAAGTAAGTAAATTGAATAAATAGTATAAAAAGTATAAAAAGGGGGCGAAGGGCAAGGGAGGGGAAGAGGGAAAGGGGAAGGGAGGAAGGAGGGGCAAGAGGGGGGGGAGGAGAAGATAGAGAAGATGTCAGCACGTATATGGAACATGGTATATAGATGTAAAAGGATAAATACATATTGCACAAGCGTCATACAAGTGCATAGTTAAGAGTCAATGAAAAGTAATAAAGAAATGTACATTAAAACAGCAGCATAAAAATTACAGAATAAAAAATAGAACACCAAAAGCCAGTTAAAAAGGCACTTTTTATTGACTCTTAAGTAAAAGAAAATGAATAAGAAATATAGTTATGGAAACATATTAAAAACATAGCAAATGAAATAATAAATAAATTGAATAAATAGTATAAAAAGAAGCGTAAAAAGTATAAATCGCATAAATAGTATTAAACCTTTTTTAAACCGAGCTACACTAACAGCTTTTACTACATCCTCCCTTTTAACTTTGCCTACATAAAGGAGAGAACATGGGCAAACAATCACGTAAATCACATTTTTTGTAGAGCAAGTGAAAAATCTGAGAAATAATAATATTTCCTCTGGGACACAGGATATACAGTATATAGAAAGTTTTTGACTGATATGGCATGAATACACACTGAGCATCTCCCACACTGGAAACGTCCCTTGAGACAAGGAGGTGGGTATCTCTTAGGTAGAGTGGAAGGTACCAAATGGTTTGCCAAATTCTGGTTCCTCTTATAGGCAATGGTCATGTGCTGATTCTCAAAAACAAGAAAGGTTTGTAAGATATGCCACTCATCTCTAATAATGTTGCCTATGTCGCGTGAGAAGTTGGAGAAGACAAGAGGGCCGTAAATCTTATTCAAGGGTTTGCATATAGATTTCCGGAGAAGGGTAGTATGCTCAGATGCTTTAGCATGAGAATATGCTTGTTGAATGCTCTTTCTCACATATCCTCTAGCAATAAGCCTATTTCTCATATCATATACATGTTTTTCAAAGTCAGATTGTAAAGAGCAAATCCTTTGGGCTTGTAAGAACTGGCTAACCAGTAGGTTACATTTAAGTGACCGGTTATGGAAACTGATGTACTGTAATAATTGATTGCTATCAATAGGTTTGCGATAAAGGTCCATCAAAAAGCCTTGATGTCCTTTCTTGATAACAATGTCCAAATATGAGACTGCAGTTTTGCTGGATGTGCGCTTGAATTGAAGATTTGGATCTAGAGTATTGATCCATACAAGGAATTCCACCAAGTGATTGTGTTCACCATTCAAAATCATAAAAACATCATCAATGTATCTCTGCCACATGTTTACATTGTTTATAAATGGGTGGTGTGTTAAAAAACCTCTGTTCAAAATCAGCTACATATAAATTAGCCATTGATGACCCCATCGTCACCCCTTTGATCTGTTTATATTTTTTTAAAGCAAAAATAATTTTTGGTTGGAGCCAATATAGCCAATTGGATAAGAAATGCAGTAGGACGTCTCTGGGAATCTGTTCTCTCTAAGAGAATATTTTCCAAAATGCGGAGAGCCTCCCTTTGGGGCACGATCATGTACGAGTTAAATAGCCAATCTCATAAACTGTTTTAATGAGAAAATCAATACTCCTTTTAAGGGGGACAGTGGGGTCCCAATCCAATCATTTGTAAAAACTCCTATCAATGTAGTTGTCCCTATTCATAATGACCACAGCACCCCCCTTATCCGCAGGACTGATTCCCATCCTAAATTAGTCTAAAACCCTAATATTTTCCAGAAAACTCCTCATAGAGTCAAAGTCCTGATCCCTTTCCACAACCCCCTCCCAGAAAAGACCCCTGACCCCCCATGTAGGCTCCCATTCCCCCAAAGGCCTCCCTTTTCTCCACAATACCCCCTGGACCTACCTGAAGAAATCCCTGGTGGTCTATAGTATTTGGGCAGGAGCAATCCCCAGTCACTTCTGCCTTTCCAAAATGGCACCAGTTGACCCGCTAGCAGTGGTCTTGTGGTACTATTGTTAGGTATCAGACTGGTATATAAGGGCAAAAAATCCTAAGGGGGGGAGAGTTACTAACATGTGTTAAGGGAATTACACAAGGAGGCATATACAAGACTGTTTAAGTGATCAGCAGACCTGCTAATCGGTTAAACTGCAGTCAGTGGGATATTAAGCAGCACTAACCGTTTAGCTAATTGGCTATCTGGGTAAACTGGATATTCAATGCCAATGGATGAATAAGACCCCAAGCATTGACTATCCAGGTTTAAATCAAAGTAACACCGGCCGGCTGCCTTAAGTATGCTCCCCACATTATATTTGCCACTTAACATGAATCAAGTAGTAAAATCATGTGTTATCTGCTAGAAGGCATGTTCGTATAAGTCAATGTGCATTACACAATGATGAGATGCAAAATAAATGCATGCAAAGCAGCTCATTATTATGCAAATTGAATAATGCAGCGTACACTAAAAACTTTGCAAGCTGTGTTATTCATGGAAAATAATGCTAGCAATCTGGCATTACTTTTCTTGCCTGAGATCATTGAGCCACTACTATGCAGCCTTATGCTTCCAAGTACCATCTTAAAGGAGCCACTGGTTAAAATCTGCTGCATGGATCCCCCACTTCCACTGAAGACACGTCCCATATCTTCTCCCCCATCAGAAAAAAATCCTTTCCAATCCCCCCTAAAGAAGACCCCTCCACACCCTCTTGAAGACTTCCTTCATAGGTCCCCGATGGGCTCCCCTTGCAATCCCTGGTATCTAGCAGAACAGGATAGGAAGGATCTCAAGTTGCTCTTTATCTATCTGGCTCTGGACTCAAATGGCACCTGTTGACTCCTAGTGGTAGTCTTTCGGTACTACCACTAGGGATCAAGTTGCTAATAATGGCAAAATGGCCCGAAATGCTAGACATCAGAGATTTTGGAGGTAGGTCCCAAGAAGCCTAGTGGGGGCGTGAGGAGTCTTCTTTGGTGAGGGGCCAAGGTGTTTTACATGACTATGGTCATCAATGCCAAAAAAGCTTATTTCAACAACCTCATCGCAAACCGCTAACCGCTTCTAAGGAACTCTACTCATTCGTTTCCCACTTGCTACATCCTCCTGGTCCCCTCCCATGCCGTGGCAATCTTCCTACTGCCGACCGTCTTGCCCACTATTTCTTCAAGAAAATTTCTGACCTACAGAATGATTTTCCCTCAGTCTCCCCTGAAGACAACACCCACAAAACCCTGGCCATTACCCCCTCCTCTTGCCATTCACTTACCCACTCATGGGCTGAATTCAACCCCATTTCACTTTGGGCTCTTATCAAATCCCTTATCTTGGCCAAAAAAAAAACCCATGTGCTTCTGATCCCATTCCCTCGTCCTGAATTCCTATTAACTCCCTGACTCGACCTCTATATGCCCTTTCTATCATTAACAGCCTAGCCTCCGGGATTGTCCCCCTTCCCTGGAAGACTGCCATAGTGAAACCTATCTTGAAGAACCCCTCCTTAGACACAGCCTTCTCTGCTCACTACTGTCTGGTTTCCAATTTTCCCTTTCTTTCCAAAATCCTTAAAAGACTGGCCTTCACACAACTTTCTGATCACCTCAAGAAATCCAACATTCTACACCCATGCCAATCAGGATTTCACCACAGTCATAGCACAGAAACCATCTTGCTCTCCCTCCTCAGTGAAACCCATGAATCCCTCAATAGAGGCAACATCTCACTGGCTGCCTCACTTGATCTCTCTTCTGCTTTTGACTTAGTGAATCACACTATCTTTCTCTCTTGTCTGCAAGACATTGGGCTCTGTGGCACTGTTCTTCAATGGTTTCAGTCTTTTCTCTCTGACCGCACATATTCTGTTAGCTTTGCCTCTTCTGTATCCACTACTTTCCCCCTTACTTGTGGTGTGCCTCAGGGTTCAGTTCTTGTCTCTCTTCTCTTCAATATGCTCTCCAACACCAAGGCCAGTCAGGCTGAAGATTAACACCGGCAGCCTCCTTTAAATTCTCCAGGGCTCCAGGCGTACCTGCGTCTGGTGGGCCTGCACCTGAGGGCCTCGCCAGAGGACCCTTTGGCATGGCCCTTAGGCGCGGCTGACAAACAGCAGAGAAAGAAACGCCAGAGGACCTAACAACCTCCACACCAACACACAAATTTCCGAGGAAACTACATAACTTAAACAAAGCACTGAAAGAACTTCCTCCAAGCAAGCTTTCACCAGCAAACTGTAAGCTACCAATCAAAAATACATGCTACTACATCTTGTTGTATACTATACAATGATGCTGCTAGCCACACTGTTTGTATTATCATCTACCCAGCTAAACCACCAATGGAACAACATACCTATCCTGTACAGAACCAACTACCTGCATCTTATCACACACCAAAAAATAATACCAACTAATTCAGCTCGCAGACTTATCTATAATCAAACCAACACCTATACAACACATAAATAAGGTCTACAAACCCCTAGATCTACCAATTAAATGCTCACTTATCAATGCCCACTCGGTACGTAATAAAATTCAGACTATTGTAGACCACATTCAATCCACAAACACAGACATAGTGTGCAACATTGAAAGCCGGATAACCGATCATAACAATGTCCTTCTCAACCAACTAACTACCTCTCAATTTATGTTCTTCAATTGTCCCAGATTGGAACAGAGAGGAGGTAGAGTACTAATCCTTGCTAAGAAACACCTGAACCTCTCAATGACCAGCACGCAGTCACTGCACATGCTAGATTTTCTAATCATCTCCAACTCAAAGTACTCCATATGCATAACATACAGAAAAACCAACTCAAACACTGAAGATTTATCTGCAATCCTAGATGAAGCATGCACCCAAACTGCCACTACAAATTTATTTATTTATTTATTTTATTTATTTTATAACTTTTATATACCGCGCTATTTGTTATCCCTTTATCCTAATGGGTGACCTCAACCTCCCATCTACCTCTGAAAAAAATGCCAACACATTTCTAAGTGCCATGGAATCCCTACAACTAACCCAAATAATTGACTCATCAACACACTGCAAAGGATCAATATTGGACCTACTATTCATTCCTAATATGCTTCACAAATCAAACTTAAACATACAAATCGAGCCGGTATCATGGTCAGACCATTCCATGATATCCTTCAATATTCCAGCTATCACCATACAACCAATCACCCCCCCTCAACACAACTACAAACGCAGATTCAAAGCCTTCAATTTGCAGCACTTCCTAGATCAGACCTCCACACTACAAGACACAGAAATAGATGACCTGGACACATTCATAATCACATGGAATCAGACAATAAATGACACAGCTGTATTCAACAAGAAACTCTCTACAAAATAACAAAAATCAACACCCCCCCCCCTGGTTCTTCAAGAAACTAGGACATAATAGAAGAGATCTTAGATGGCTAGAAAGAAAATGGAAAAGGTCACATGATGATGCCGTAAAGACAAAACTTCTCAATTACCAAAAAGAATACAACATGCTATGTAATAAGGCCCAAAAAGAATACATAGCAAACAACCTTAAGAAATCACTCAACAGGCCTAGAGAACTCTTCTCGATGTATCACAGCTGACCAGTGATCCCAACTCAACAGACCCAACAAATACAGAACCAAAAATCGACCCACAAGTCATGGCGGACTTCCTCCAAGACAAACAAAATAAGACAACACAACAGCACTATGACCCAACACAACAAACTAACGGAACATATCTACAGCATATATGGTGCAACTTCAACTCAATAAATAAAAGGGAGTTACTTGACATCATTAAAAACATTAATATCACAACTTCACCCCTCGACCCCTGTCCAGTAACATGGTTAAAAAGCCTATGAAATCAATTTGTTCAGACCATTCCTCAGATAGTACAAATATCCCTCAAGCAAGGATACCTACCCCCCAGACTCAAATAAGCCTCCATATGCCCCATCTTAAAAAAAACCTCATTAGACAAAACTCATCCAAGTGCCTACAGTCCAATTGCAAGCATCCCTTTTCTTGCCAAAATAATCAAAAAAACCATACACCACCAACTACAAGACCATGTGGATACACATGCCCCTTTAGACCCACACCAACACGGCTTCTGACAACAACACGGAGTAGAAACCCTACTAACAGACCTTTTCAACAGACTCATCATTGGTCTTGATAAACCCTACCAAGGATTTATGCTCATATTCCTGGACATAAGCGCAGCCTTTGTCTCGGTCTCACATAATATCATGTTAAATCGACTCAGAAACATAGGTTTAACAGATGACACCCTAAAATGGTTCACTTCCTACTTGTCAGACAGAACCATACAAGTAAAGGTTGACACCATCAACTCAAAACCCTTTAAGTTAACACAAGGCATCCCTTAAGGTTCAACCCTCTCAGGATTACTATTCAGTCTATACATATAACCAATCTGCGATCGCCTAAGAAAACTGACCGTGTTCTATCATCTTTACGCAGATGACCTCATGTTCTACATGCCATTCAACACTACCATCCCAGAATTCTCAAATATAGCTGACATATTCAACGCAGTGACAAAATCCCTTGCTGAAACAAACCTCACAGTAAATAAAAGCAAAACAGAAGCACTACTCATATTCAGAGACATGGAATTCAAACCTCCTGAGAAGATAATAACAAGAGACATGGAAATAACAATAAAAAAGGAGATTAAATATCTAGGAATAACTATAGACGCCAGCCTTAACTTGTCTGCACACATAAAAATGCTGCCAAACTAGCATACTGGAAACTAAAACTCATCAAACCCCTTTGACACCTACTACAGGAGACTGATTTCAGAACCATTCTACAAGCAATCATCACACCACACCTTGACTATGGAAATATCATTTACCATGGTCTGCCAAAGAACGCTGTTTACACACTTCAATTAGTCCAAAATACTGCTGCCAGAGTCCTTACTTCCAGTGCAACACTGATCCTAAAAAGTCTACATTGGCTTCCAATAACAGAGCAGACAAAATACAAATCCATAACCACCACATTTAAGATCATGCACAATTCCTCGGTGCCCTGCCTCTCAGAACTAATCACCTCAACACACACAACAAGACCAAGAAGATCTAACAATCAGAACCTACTGAATATTCACCCACTCAAGTTCAAAACAACACAGCAAACCAGTAACAGAACATTCTCCCTCTACGCCCCATCATTATGGAACTCGTTACTAGAAAACATAAGAACAGCAACATCCATTACTGACCTAAAAAAGTCACTCAAAACTCACCTTTTCACTGAATACTATGGACCCAATGGCATTACGTAACCTCTATTAGAGCTTCCTACCCTCATGACTGCTCATACCACCCCCTCCCTTTCCCTCCCTATATAGGATATTTGTTGCTATTGTATAGTATATCTATCCATCAAACAACCCCCTATTTATCTCCAAAATGAATTCCCACGTTCAATGTAAAAGCAATTCCTTTATAATTGTTATGTTGTTCCTTGTAAACCGACTTGGACAAAGGTGGTATAGAAAAATTGTTAAATAAAATAAGTAAATAAATAAAATAAATTCCAGCCCCATTGACTGTTATCCAGCAATCTGGTGTCTCTTTATACTACTATGTGGATGACATCCTATTGCTTTTCCATGCACATCCACCCGCTCCTGATCCATCTATCCTCAACAATTGTCTGTCCCAAGTTGCCCTCTGGCTGAAATTTAACCACCTTAAGCTTAACACTTCTAAAACCTTGGCTATTGGGAACACTGGCTCATCCCTCTGCTCTTTCCATTGCTCCTCTCCTTGGTGACACTCCTTTCTCTCTATGGCCTTCCTTTAAGCACCGTGGGGTCACCCTGGACAGTGTTCTTACCTTTCACGACCATATCACTTCTGTTGTGAAATGCTCCTTTTCTACTCTATGTCAATCCAGAGCCATCCATCCTTTCCTTTTCATCTCCTCTTTCACCACCCTGCTTGTTTCTTTGATTCTATCCCACCTGGACTACTGCAATATTGTTTATGCCGGTCTCCCCAACTTTCATCTTCACCACCTTCAAACTGTTCAGAATACTGCTATACGGTTATTAGCCCTCACTCTACTGTTTCTGCACTTGTCCTTACCTGTTCGATACTGCATTCAGTTTAAGAGCCTCACATTGGTTCATAAAACTCTGCATTCCGGACTACCCCCTATCTTTCCTCTTCTATTATCCACCATGCCCCTCCATGATTTCTGGATTTTATTCACGGCAACCATCTCTATTTCCCCCCTGCCTCTCATGCACAGTATAAACCTGCTCATCAGTCCACTTTTTATTTCCTTGGCCCCAGTCTATGGAACTCACTTCCATCCAAGCTTCACCTTGAAATGTCCTACCTACCCTAGATTTAAATCTCTTCTCAAAACCCACTTATTCTATCTTGCTTTTGACTTGGGTCCTCAGTGATACAGGGTCCTGCATCCCTCAACTTCCTTAGCCTCCTCAGATACCTTTCTATGACCTACCCCTCTCTTCCTTTTGTTTCTACATTGTATGTCTGTGTTCTCTCTCTTTCTCCTCTTTCCTGTCTCAGTTTTGAAGTTCTTTCATTTTCTGATTTTAATTTTGGAGTTTTATCCTCCAGTATGTTTTATTGTACACCGCTCTGCTGACCTGAAAGGCGGTGTAATAAATTAATACACCATAAATGCCTGGGGTCAAAAAAGGGTCTTTGGGGGGTTAAGGGTATTGACTGAGGGGCTAGGGGTGTTTGTGGGTTTTAAAATTTGTTCTGGGGGGCTAGGAAGTGTCTTTGGGGGATCCAGGGACCTTTGCTGGGGCAAAGTGGGGTTTGTGCTTCAATTTCCAAAGCATTGGCCCCCTTTAAGGCTCCCCGGGAACATTGGACCACAGGTTAGTGAACCTATGGCTTGTGCAGTTGATCGCAAGTTTCGTTATTCATTTAGCACTGGAGTTATTCATGTGTGGTACTTATTTAACCAATCAAATTCATGTTTTTCAATCCAAAAAAAGGGAGACAATCAAGCCACCACTATTGTTTTCAAAGTTGCAAATCTTCAAAAGAACTTTATACCTGCACTAAAAACAATTCATATTATCCATATCTTTAAAAAGCATGCCTCATTTTAACCAAATGCACACAGTTTCTCCTACAGAATTAGTGTTGTGCCTTTTTAGTTGAATTGTTTAATAAGACAAAATTATCCAACATGAAGCATGGAATGGATTTATATGGTGCTTTCATCATGATTTTCTTCATACAACATGAAATAGTATGTGTTGAGAATTTTCTCCTTGAAACAGCAAATTTTACAAAGAAAACTATGTTGGGGCAATGTGATTTCTGGATACATTGGGAAAAGTGATATGAAAATTTTTTACATTGTTTGGAAAGACTCAGTAATTATGTGCTTGTAAGCATGGCTCTTTTCAGCAAATAGTTTATATGACAAACTCCCATGTGCTACATAATGTGATAGACCCTAATTTAGGCCCTCACTTTTCTAAAGCTAGAAACTGGTATAGCCTGGACAGCCTGTTCTTTTGATGATATATACCACTAACCAGAGGAGTCAGAGTCCCAGGGGTTGGTCTTCGGATTTCTGTAAAATACAAGCGAGTTTCCATTGCAGGGAGCTCTACATGGTGCATGGAAGGGGACAGCCAAGCTTGGAGAGAGTCCTTAGCCTAACATTTTGAGTCCTTGTTGGAGATCTACTATAGAGGGAATTGTGGAGCGGTCCCAGATTGTTGCTGGAACTAGTTAGCTGGCAGAATCAACCTTTTGCTAAGAACCTTCTGGGAAGAGTCAAGCCTGTGGGCTCAAAAAAAAACTGTCCTTCTTTGTTACTGCTAGCTTGTGCCCTATTACTTATGGACTAGTAAATAGCATGCACTTTTGGGATGGGACTAAGTTCAATAAAATCATACTTATCTGGGCTAAAAGCGAGAACCTTATAGTGAGGACTCATTAGCTTTAATTGGGTGGATAAGAGTGCTGCAGAATGCTTACTCAGTACTGTGGACAGGACCGTACCAAGGGTTGTGCGCGTGGCGCAGCCGCACAGGGTGCAAGTACCGAAGGGGGTGCTGATATCATCAACTGGCTTCCAGGAAGCTGAAAAAAGAGCGAGTTACTGAACGGGGCTGGGTGGAGGGGGACACCAGATTTGGTAGTCGCACAGGGCGCATTTCTAGTTTGGTACGGTCCTGGATGTGGAGAGAGAGGTAACAATATTGACATCGGTATCTATTTACTCTTGAATGAAATTAGACTTAGCTATTTGCACTTTCATTTGCGCTACCTGGACTCCACAACTGCAAGCTTGATTATGGTAACCACATTAATGGAGTAGGAGAGCTGCTTAGGGCTTACAGCAGTAGGCTAATATTGCCCTCTAATGGTATAAATGCAGATTGCAAGCCCTATAGGGCAAGGGCCAACCTATTGTGCATGAAGTGGAACTCACCTTGAGCACAGGTTTGGAACGGTGAGAAATTCAGATCTAATGCAGAGGCGGGAATGGATTTAATTTCTTTCAGTTCTACCTTGACTATCTCAAAATAAAGCAAGCGTTTTAGAAGACAGCGGCTATTATATGGGAACCTAAATTGATCTTATACATTGATTTTACTACTACTACTTTGTATGGTGCTATAAGGCATAGGCAGCGCTGTGAAAGTCCCTGCTCATTAGAGCTTACAGTCTATTCAAGACAGAAAAACACAAACAGGGTGAAACTAAGGGGAAATGATTATAACACACATGGGTGGTAAACAGGAGCATAAGGGGAAGGATTCAAAAACAGCCTCGAAGAAGCTGCATCTTTCAACTTAGAGTAAAACCTAAGGAGGGCATATTCTAAGGGATTAACACAGTTAGCAGCGATATTGAGCCGCTGGACAGTTGACCCTAACTGGCTAAAGTTAGACCATAAAAGGTTGCTTTCACTTTAGCTGGTTTAGCTATCAGGCCAGCAGCTGAGTTTCACCGCTGAGCAGGTAGTTAAATCGCTATCAGGACAACCAGATATTCAATGTGGTGGCTGGATATGGCCCTGACATTGAATACCCAGTTTTAAGCTGCTTTACTTGCCCTGGCCATTGCCACGGAATATACCCGCCTAAGCGTTGAAGGAAAAATTGTATAAATGCCCTTAGGCTTTGAATCTAGCCTAGGAAATACAGCACTACAGAAGTTGTTTTTGGATGCATTTTTTTTCAGAAAATGATTTATCATGGGAAGGCCATTCTTGTTTTGATATTGATAAAAAAAATAGTTACAACTGAATAGCATAGAAAAATAAATGAGCATTCTGGACACAGAATTATGATGATTACTGAAGACAAGGATGGTATGTGAATTCAAGAAAGCATGGAACAAGCATAGAGGATCTTTGAAGGAGAGGAAAGGATTGTAGGGACAGGGCAGATGGTCTGAATGGGCAGACTGGAGAAGCCGTATGGTCCTTTGCTGTCATCGTGTTCTGTTAGACAGCTCTAATAATAACGCCTCTGCTATTACTTTGCACAGTCCTGCACAAATAAAGCCCACAATCAAAGCAACATGCTTCCAACTGGCCACCAACTAAAATCTGAAATGAGCAGGTAACTTAAGGAGAATAACAAAAGAAAGTACCTATCTTTCAAAACTAAAATCTCCAGCACAGCTGGAGATGCTCTTGTCAGTAGGGTTGCCGCCCAAGTGAGCCCTTCGGGGACAAGGGAATACAAAGTACCTGTTAGTATATACATGTAAACCGCTCTGATGCATAAGTAAAGGGCGGTATATCAAATGCCTAAACCATAAACCATAACCCCCCAAAAATGACGTAATCTTGGTTTCTTTTGCCCACTGTATGCAAGGAGATGTAGTTCTGATTTCCCTACAGTAAGCAGGACATTTCCGTTCTCCCAGTAGAGTAAAATCAAGACTAGATCAACCTGTTCAAGTTGACCTGGGTGAAAAGTCAATTCTGCTTGGTAAAGGTGCGCTACTGCTGAATAAGGGAAAGTGTTCACTGTTTTGTAGTGTAAGTTCACATAAGGATGTCAAACTCCAATCCTCAAGGGCTGGAAAACAGACCTGGTTTTCAGAAGAACCAAAATAGATGTACATTTCCCATAAACCAGAACCATTGCATGGAAATAAACCTCATCAATATTCACTGTGGATATCCTGAAAACCAGACCTACTTGCTGCCTCCAAGGATTGGAGTCTGACTCTTCTGGTTCAATAGGTAGGCTCTAAAAAATTATGAATTGTAGCATCTATGATAATGCGCAGGTTGTTAGCGTCAAAGTCCAATGGACTTCATTGGCCTACTATAGACATGCATAAATATGTAGGTTGAAAGGGAAGAGTTGCTTCATGGCTTAGGCATTCCCAGGATAACTTGGCACTATCGTGTACATTCAGATGGAAGATGGTGCACCCTATAGACCAATGGCAGATGAGGGTATCTCTGGGGGACCCTACAGGTACCTGTTTATTCATGGCACATAGGACAAGCCAGATAAATTAATTATTAAGTTTAGAGAAAGTGTTTGCTAATATAAAAGTTGTTAAATTTTTCAAGTTAAAGCACATTAGGATTGTGAAAATAGATGCATGATGATAATCTTTTTCTGTCATTTCACTTCGCCTTCAGTAACCTTCTAACAGTGCCAAGATACTCTGTGCATAACTCCATGTGGGCATGGATATCTCTGGAAGACTACTGCATGGCATATTCTTTGTACATCATATAAAACGAATCTTGCAGGTCAATCAACTGATGAGCATGGCTTGTGGACATTGATGGCCAAGACTATTCTGATTTTAAGTTGATGAGTTTCTCTGTAAACTTCTGAAAGGCTCTTTCTTTTGGTGCCCTGGCATCACTACATCATGTGCCATTGGATACGATAGATGTTAGTTTAGTTTATGGATTTAGTGAAAAATATAATTTCAGTATATATTTAGCACTCCCCACCCCTGCACACATGATGAACCTTTCATAAATAGGCTGAAATGCTGCTGGTATACAAACTATTTGTATTTAGTTCATGCCTTTCCAGTTGACGGTCAAGCTGTGTTACCTGCAGATATAGCAGTTATTTCCCTGACCCCAGTGGGCTTATACAAGTTTGTACCCAAGGCAATAGAGCGTTAAGTGCCTTGCCCACTGCCACGTGGAGTATCACTGGGATTCAAACCCTGGTCTTTCGTGTGGTAAAAGAGAAGAATACCACAACGGCATTGATAATAGAAGTGTTGGTACCGAGTTATTATTCTGTGAATCAAGTGGAGAGGCAGAAGATCCTGAAGTACCAAGAAATGCAGTCAGAGATCAAGAAAATGTTGGTCAGCAAGATACAGAAATAGTTTCCATTGTACTGGGAGCCACAGGCTTGATAAAGAAGAACTTCCAAGCACATCATGACAAACTACCCATACATGTTATAGCTTACGAACTCCAGCAGGCTCTGTTTGGCACATGCAAGTATTACATCAAGCATTAGCAGTAAATTTGAGATACTAAGATTGTCACATACCCAGGGGCTTAGAAATGAGGTTCACGACTGCCATAGAATGCGCAACACTAACCCATTTGGAGAAACTACTCCTCTACTCCGTTCCAGGCTACTCTTCCACTCCAGTACTTTTTTAAATCAAAAAGGTACTGGCTTAATTTTCTATACTTATTTTTCATATTGCTTAAAAGACAGTAGTTTCAATTGACTGCCTAAATCAGGGCTATGAACATTTCTAAGTGTTCTTTCTTGAAATAGTTTTATGATACAGTCCTTTTCATTCTAATTTTCAAATATAGATTGACACTAAGGACACTGGGATGCTATCTCATACCACAAATCCCTTCTGCTTGGGTATTTTCATGGTGGTTACACAGATTTTATATTTTGTAGGAGATGATAATTAATTTGAACTTTGACTGAGCCAACTGTAGTTTACAATTTATGTAACCCATGAATACAACGCTGATTCTCATGTACAATGCTCTGAATGCGGCCAACCCATGAGCCCTCTGCACCTTTAAGGGGGCAGGATGGACAGGGGCTGCTGCTCAGACTCGGCAATTCTTGTGAGAAAGGGCCACTGGGACAGAGGACGAGGGGCCCCTAGACCTAGCGGGAGAACAGTGGTATGCCATCCACTTTATCATTATCCCTCTTTAGATAGCTGAGGACAGCCAATGAACCTTTAGAGAGATCCTCTGTGTTTGTCCCATGCTTTTTTGAATTCAGATATGGTTTTGAATTCAAAAAAGCATGGGACAAACACAGAGGATTTCTCTAAAGCTTCATTGGCTGTCCTCAGATGTCTGGTTTACTTGTGCTTAGAGAAGGAGTAGAGGAGTAGCGTAGTGGTTGGCGCACTGGCTTGGTAACCAAGAAACCAGGGTTTGATTCCCACTTGCACTCCTTGTGGCCTTGGGCAAGTCGCTTAACGCTCCCTTGCTTCGGAAGAAAGGCCTGGCAATCTACTTCTGGTCACACTGCCTGGAAATCCCACAGGACTTCTGGGTTGCCAGGAGTCAGCATTGACTCGAAGGAACACATTGCATTTTTGTGCTTAGAGAAATGGGACATCCCAATTGGACAATCCAAAAAATATGCCATACTGTTAACTATGAGGGAAATGTTCAGCAGCATAATAAACGCATGAAGATATCTCTCTAAATTTAGGCCCTGCCCCTGAAAAGCCCCTGGCCCCTCCTGCCTCCTCATTATAACCCAATCTGGGGAACAAGAAAGTTAAATGTCTCAAATCCATACTATTTTAAGCACAAAACACCTGATGTATGCTTACGCTGAAACATGGCCATGTTGGGTTTCCATGTTTAGCACTATTGTTTGATTTTTATGTACAGTTGTGGTCAACATTACTGGCACACTTGCAGTTCAACTTCTTAATGTACAATATCTCCTAAAGTAAAGTGCGATATATGCACACTGTCATGCAGCAGGGGCTGATGAAAGCAAAAATGCAGGAGAAGAAGCTGTTTTTCATGAAGGAAAAGATGTGCACAAGATGCAATATCCGCACAGAACAGCTAGAGGGAGCAGGCGTGCACTCACAGAGCCTGAGTGGACACACTTAGCTAATCGAGAGCACCTGACAGTCAGCCCGGGAAGCTCAAACACAGGAGAGCTTTATAAACGGAAGACTGGAGACTGGAGAAGGCAGAGCAGTGCTTGCAGGTGTGGAGCTGGAGGTAAAGCTGAAGGTTTACGAGAGAGAAGCACCACAAGCAAGAACCAAGCAGAAAGAAGCGCTTGGGAAACTAGTGCTGGGCAAAGGAACAATCACCTTTGGAGGCAAAGCAGAGTGAAAGAAAGAAGCCTGCTTGTACCAGAGGAACCTGGGGCTAAACCGAAAGGTAACAGAAGCTTTCAGAGAGGAGACTGGCACAGGGATTGTGTTCCTGAAGAACTGCAGGAAGGAGGAAATCCCAGTTCTATATGCTGCTGGAAGCCAAGGTATGCTGACTCTGTTTCTATGAAGAAAACCTTACCTTATAAAAAGCCTTTTGAAAGTAATGCTAAAAAGGTGAGAAAGGAAAGCCAAGCTACCTCTTATAAGCCAAGTAGCCAACGCCCGAGGGTAGGCCATGCTCATTGGCAAACACTAGAGGAACTCTTTAAACATCCAGAGAACAGGACTAGGGCCTGGCCAGAAATTATAGCCAGTGAAACCACTGATACAGACAGAGATAATTCTGAGCCGATGCAAGTGGAACTTGTAGAGCCAAGCCTTTTATCTCAGGAAGAGATGGACTGTTCTTTGTGTATTTCTGGCAGTGCAGAGTCACTGTTAAACCGGTGAATGATATATGTTATCTTCAGAATGTTATTCATTTGCTAAATGGAAGAAGAGTGCTGAAACATTTGCTTTACTCTGGAAAGCTTAACTAAGCATTGTTACAACTGTGAAGCATAACAGTTTTCCGTTAACCCGAGTTGATTTCATTCCTGAAGTTAAGGACTTTTTCTTTAGGTTGTAACCCAGCTGAATCTTATGCGTAAAGGGAAATAAATGCCTTGTTAACCCTCTACTCTGCATTCACAATTTTTCTTAGTTAGGAGCTGAACTGCTAAGACCAGGTTACACCTGGCTCTTAAAAGACCCTCCTCTCATAATAAAATAATTTTTGTGTCCCACCTACCCTTACGACCACTGGCCACTAGGGCGGTGCACGACTACACATATTTGACACATACAAGAATTAAATAAAACAAGACCAATTAAATAAGGAAATAGTAGGAAATAGTATAAAAACAGGGACATTGCCAGGACATGATTATTCACTCGTGAATGACTCCTATGCCCATTTTATTTATTTAAAGGTTCTAAAAAAAATTAAACTTATCTGGCAGAAACCCCACGAAGTTAGCACATGGCGTCAAAACCTTTAAGTCCTTCGGGAACACCCCACACACGACATGCACGTTTCGAGCCCCCCACGGTCCTGCTTCAGGTGCAGTGGCATCTGATGCAGTCATTTATGGGGAACTATTGACATTATCCCACTGCACCTGAAGCAGAGCTGTGGGAAGCTTGAAATGTGTATGTCATGTGTGGAGTGTTCCCAAAGGACTTCAAGGTTTTGACGGCATGTACTAACTTTGTGAGGTTTCTGCCAGATAAGTTTAAGTTTTTAGAACCTTTAAATTAATAAAATGGGCATAGTAGTCATTCAAGAGTGAATGGTTCCTCTCCTGACTTTTGGCCTGACAAAAATATTTGGGTGGGTTTCTGCACTGTGGGGCAATCTTTTGATATAGACATTTTTGTGATTTGCCTTTTTTTGGGATTTTCTTTGGAAGACATGATTATTGGCATCCTTATCAACAAGTCAAATCTGTTTGAAGAGAAGAACCACATTCCCATTACAGTAAAATTAGGCGCACTTGTGATCAATTGTCAGTACTCACATGACTTGAATCAACCAATGAATGATGGCTCTAATGTTTAAAATGGCCATCTCACTCCCTGTTCCATTTTCACAATGGTGAAGACATAAGAGCCGACCGAGACCATCAGAAAAGCCATTATCACCAGACATCAAACTTCAAAGAGGTACAAGGCCATCTCCAAAACACCTAGGGATTCCTGTGTCTACAGTTCACAATGTTATTAATACATTTTCTGCTCATGGAATTTTTAAGAACCTCTCAGGATGTGATGGGAAGAGGAAAATTAATTCAAGAAGTCTTCAAATGTTAGTGCGAACTTTTGGGAAAACACCACATACAACCTTCAAAGAGCTTAAGGCTGACCTGCAGCAATCTGGAGTGGTGGTTTCAACCCACACCGTATGCCATGCACTAAATAAAGAAGGACTTCATGGGTGAAGACCAAGGAGGACTCCAGTGCAAAAACAGACATAAAAGGCACGCCTGATCTTTGTCCAAAACCACAATCCTTCTGGGAAAATGTTCTGTGGACAGATGAAACCAAACTTCAACTCTTTGGAAATGTAGACCAGCAATACATTTACAGGCAAAGTAATGAAGCTTATAAGGAAAAAAAACACCCTTCTTATGGTGGAGGTTCCATAATGTTGTGGTACTGTTTTGCTGCCTCAGGAACTGGAGGCCTGGAACGTATTAAAGGAATCATGAAGTCAGAGGACTACCGAGGTATTTTGGAGCAAAATGTGCTCCCTAGTGTCAGAAAGCAAGGTCTGGGTCGAAGGTCATGGATCCTCCAAGCAGGACCATGACCCAAAACATACATCCCAAAGTACAGAAGAATGATTAAAAAGGAAAAAAATGGACTGTTTTAAACTTGCCAGCGATGAATCCTGATCTCAATCCTATTGAGAACCTTTGGTAAGAGATGAAATCTGCAATTGGTAAAAGGAATCCTGGAAACATTCATGAACTGGAACAATTTGCAGTTGAAGAGAGAGATTTAGCGGATGATGTACGAAACTTATAGATGGCTACAAGAAACATTTGGAGGCTGTCATCACTGCCAAGGATTGCACAACCAAATATCAGTGAAGGGTATCAATAGTCCTGTCCAGGTCATATTGGTTTTTTTCTCAGAAATTACTACATCTAAGTTGCAAAGACATCTTTCTTTTGTTGTATAATTTTGGACCTACTATTAAAATATTATGATGACATACAGTTGGAATATTTCCAATTATATTTCAAGATATTGTACACAACATACCTAAAATGCAAGGGTGCCAATAATGTTGACAACAACCGTAATAAATGTGGTTTAATTATTGATTTTTTTTTTCATTTCATTTCTTAAATTTATATAGTACCTGGTTGTGCCTCTGGGATTCTGGATAGCATTATGTTTCTGAAAGATTCACAAAACACATACATATCTACAGTAAATAAGGCAAACAGATACAATAAAACATACAATTAAGATTAACTTGCCATAAAGGCAGAAACAAATGTGCTTTCAGCTTTTTCCTAAATCCTAAAGCAATCTTGTTCTGTAGCCACTTCAAGCAGTAAACTATTCCAAAAACTGTGGACCAAATACTGAGAAAACATGCTTGTGAGTAGATTCCTTTCAAATGAGCGTTGCATTAGCTATCTTCAACAAGTCTTGCTGAGAAGAACGCAATGCTCTTGCAGGCTTCTATTATACCAAAGGAGAATTTATATTAATAATCTTAAAATTTGTATTAATAATCTTCAAAATCAAACACGCACATTGAAAAATGCCCAATATTTAATTGGAAGCCATTGAAGCTCCTTTAAAATGAGGACAAGAAATGCCTGGCAATCTGCTTCTGGTCATCCTCGCCAAGAAAACCCAAGGGCGGCACATACACACAATATCATCAGTGTGTCTAAAGTCGCTGATCATCTACACAGTGGCTTTTCATGCAAGCTCTAAAGCCTCAATACAAACATTGGATAAACCCATATAGATGGTGTTACTATAATCAACGCATGGCACGATCAATAGCTGGACCACTAGATGGAAATCCTCCCATCCTAATAAAGGATGTAGCTGACATATAAGTGCAACTGGTAAAATATACTGTTTATCACTTGATTAATTTGTGGCTGAAATGATACAGTAAATGTGAATCTAACACCACACCTAAGTAAGGAACCTTATCCTGGACAGGTATCAGATCTAAGGTTGAGTCAAAAAATAATGAGTGAGGGGGGAAAACCCCTGGTCAGCTTTCATACACTTTGGGGGGGGGGGGTTAAGTGAATGGTAAGACCATTTTCAGAACACCAATTTGAAATCAGAGAGAAGCATTTTACAATATTAGATTCATGAGGTCCATGAGTCTGTTGGAATGTAGAAATAAGAAATCATTGGTATGAAGCCAGTAAGAAGTTTGTAATGAATGAAGTAATTGACAAAGAGGTCTTATATATACACTCACACACACATATAAATAAATATGTATACTATATATATATATATTTTATTATATATATATATAATTAAAAAGTTCTGTCTCAACACTGAACCAGCTAGATGCACCATCACAAAAATGTACTTGCTATGATCTACTCTCAAAAAACGAGGAAAACCAATTTAATATCTGAGTTCCTATTCTGCATTCATTTACCGTCTCAACAAGATGTTATGGATTACAGAATCAAATGCTGGAGAGACATTAATGAAAAGAAATAGACAGGACTTGAAGAGCCACAAATGGCCTATTGAAATGTCATGTAACAGACATAATTAAAATTTCAGAACCGTGGACAAGCCAAAAATCATGCTGCCACTGATCTACTAAGTCCTTTTATTGTACTTAATTATTACATTTTGTATTACATTATCATCTGTTTGTGGTCTTGGAAATATTAAGTACTGCTTTGAGATACCTTCCCCTTTGGGTTTGTATGGTATGAGGTGATTTGCCTCCATTGTTTTGTATTCCCTCCTCATCATACACAGATAAGTTAGGGCCATATAATGGTGTAAATGGCAAAATTCATCCTTTGTGTGTGCCAGGAAATTTAAATAAAGCACTTATATGCCCATCATCCATTGCTGGCCACGTACTGTAAGTACTTTGGAATATCTTCAACTATGCTTTTATCTCATGCTTAAGCCATTAGTTTGACTCGGTGTCTTCCCTGAGGAGTAGAAGACTTTGGGGCATGTTTACTAAAGTACGTTAAGCACTTAGTGTGACATTTACTGCATGGTAACCATTAGCATGGGCCTGTGCTAATAGGTACCATAAAGTAAAAACATCACTGTGATTAGTGCAGGTTTCGATGGGATCATGGAGGGATTGGGGAGGAGAGAGGACATGGCATGTTACCACAAGCTAGCTGTCACGACTTTTGATAGTGCAGTTGTACTTAATTCCACCTCAAAAGACTACCACTAGGGGTCACTGTTGCTATTTTGAACCCTGGTGGCTCTGGAGTGGAGGGAGACTGCTTCTGCCCTGCTCCACTAGACATCGGGGAATTCTCTGGGTGAGTCATGGGAGGGAGACTGGAAGGGTTGGGGAGGATCTGGATAGGTTTCAGGGGAAGGAGATGCTGTAGGAGGCCTTCGAGTTAGAGGGGGCTTCTGGTGTGGGCATTTGCATTTGGGAGGAGGGCTCTCTGGAAAAACTTGAGAAGCTAGCAAAATAGTCAGGAAGGCAAAGGTTCAAAAGGAGGAGGAAATAGCCAATGCAATAAAATGGGGGGATAACACGTTTTTCAGATATGTTAGTGAGAAGAGGAAGGGCAAAAGTGGTATTGTCAGACTCAAGGGTGCAGGGAAGGAATATGTAGAAGCTGATAAGGATAAAGCAGAATTGCTTAACAAATATTTCTGTTCTGTGTTCACAGATGAAGAACCAGGAGCAGGACCTCATAAAACACCCACAAACAGGAACAAAAGCGAGGGACATCTTGAGCAACTATCAGAAGACTGTGTTCGTGAGAAACTGCTCAACTTAAAGTAGACAAAGTGATGGGACCGGATGGGATACACCCTAGAATACTGAGGGAACTTGGGGACGTTCTAGCAGCTCCACTGATTGACCTTTTCAATGCCTTGCTGAAGTTGGGAGTGGTGCCAAAGGACTGGAGAGAGGCTCATGTGGTGCCTTTACACAAAAGCGGCAGTAAGGATGTGGTTGAAAACTACAGGCCGGTTAGTTTAACTTTGGTGGTGAGTAAATTATTGGAAACACTGCTGAAAGAGAAACTAGTGAGGTTTCTGGAGTCCGGCGGATTACAGGATCCGAGGCAGCATGGATTCACCAGAGGCAGGTCTTGTCAGACAAATCTGATTGATTTCTTTGACTGGGTGACCAGGGAGTTGGACCGAGGGAGAGCCCTAGATGTGGTGTATTTAGATTTCAGTAAAGCCTTTGACACTGTTACTCACAGGCGACTTATAAACAAACTGAGCACCCTAGGGATAGACCCTAAAGTTACTGCTTGGGTTAGAAATTGGTTGGGTGGGAGGCGACAAAGAATACAGGTAAATGGAGCTCTCTCTGAGGAAAAGGATGTTACCAGCGGTGTGCCCCAGGGATCTGTCCTTGGTCCGATTCTTTGTAACATCTTTGTTAGTGATATAGCGGAAGGGCTGTCGGGTAAGGTTTGCCTCTTTGTGGATGATACCAAAATCTGCAATAGAGTAGACACCCAGGAAGGTGTAGATAACATGAGGAGGGATCTAGCTAAGCTTGAAGAATGGTCTAGAATTTGGCAGCTGGGATTTAATGTTAAACAATGTAAGGTCATGCATTTGGGCTGCAGCAATCCAAGGGAGCAATATAGTATAGGGGGTGAAGTACTTTTGTCCACTAAAGAAGAGCGGGACCTAGGCTTGGTTGTGTCTGATGATTTTAAAGTAGCTAAACAGGTAGAAAAGGCGACGGCAAAAGCTGGAAGGATGCTTGGGTGCATACAGAGAGGAATGGCTAGCAGAAAAAAGAAGGTGATAATGCCTTTGTATAAGTCTTTGGTGCAACCTCATTTGGAATATAGTGTGCAATTCTGGAGACCGCACCTTCAAAAGGATGTGAACAGGATGGAGTCGGTGCAGAGGGTGGCTACTAAAATGATTAGTGGGCTTCATTATAAAGCATATGAGGACAGACTTAAGGATCTTAATATGTACACCTTAGAGGAAAGGCGGGATAGAGGTGATATGATTGAGATGTTTAAATACCTCCGTGGCATAAATGTTCAGGGAGAGAGCCTCTTTCAATTGAAAGCAAGTTCTGCTACGAGGGGACGTGGGATGAGGGTGAAGGGAGATAGATTCAGGAGTGATATGCGGAAATATTTCTTTACGGAATGAGTGGTGGATTCATGGAATAGTCTCCCAGTGGAGGTGGTAGAGATGAGGACAGTAACTGAATTCAAAAAAGCATGGGACCAACACAGAGGATCTCTAAATGTAAAAAGGGGACTGTTGTAGTTGTTGTTATGGAAGGACAGACTAGATAGGCCATGTGGTCTTTTTCTGTCATCATGTTTCTATGTTTCTATAGCATTCTGGGCTCGATAATGATTTGCAATGGCTAGCCTCTAAGGCGCATAGCTGTTGCCATTGAACTTTAACTCTGGATATTCAATCTGGGGCCACCTCTGGCCACCAGCATTGAATATGCAGGTTTGACGCACAGCAGCACATGACACAGAAGCTAACGGTGAAGCGGCGATATTCAGCCACTGCCCAATTAGCTTCGATGGCAGAAGTTAGGACAGCTTTTGCCGCACCTAACTTTCAGCACTGAGGGAAACTGATGCATGGTTAGCCCCGCGTACCGCATCCAGAATGTCCCCGACACACCCCAATGCTATAGTGACATTAATCTGGGATATTCAGCGGCGTAACCATGTTAGTGCTGCTGAATATCCCGCTTAGGGGCATTTATATGGTTTACAGCCCTGTGGCATCCTCCTCAGAGTGAGTGCCTCCCACTCAACCAATTTCTAACCCAGTCAGTCACTTTATGGTTCTTCCCTAGGGTGCTCAATTTATTTATAAGTCGCCTGTGCAGAAGGGTGTCAAAGGCTTTATGGAAATCTAAGTACACCACATCTAGGGCTCTCCCTCGGCCCAACTCTCTGGTCACCCAGACAAAATCAATCAGATTTGTCTGATAAGACCTGCCACTGGTAAACCCATGTTTCCTTGGATCCTGCAATCCATTGGACTCCAGAAACCTCGCTATCCTCTGTTTTAGCCAAATTTCCATTAATTTACTCACCACAGAAGTTGAGAACTACAGGTTAGACTAACTGGCCTGTAGTTCTCATCCTCATTCTTAGTTCCGCATGTGCTTTTCTCCAGTCCTCTGGGAACACTCCTGACTCTAAAGAAGCATTGAAAAGGTCAGTCAGTGGAGCCGCTAGAACATTCCCAAGTTCCTTCAACATTCTCGGATGTATCCCATCTGGTCCCACTGTTTTGTCTACTTTTAGCTTAGCTAGTTCCTTATGAACAAAAGCATTTAGATCTCGTTCACTTCTATTCCTATTTGTGGGTGTTTTCTGAGGTCCTGCTCCTGGCCCTTCAACTGTGAACATAGAACAAAAATATTTGTTAAGCCATTCTGCTTTATCCTCATCAGTGTATGCCTTGTAGAGCTATACAAATGCTCAGTAGTAGTAGTAGTAGTAGTAGTAGTAGTAGTATTACTACTACATATTCCTCCCCTTCACCCTTGAGTCTGACAATACTATTTTTGCACCTCCTCCTCTTGCTAACATATCTGAAAAATGTTGTCCTCCCATTTTATTACATTGGCTATTTCTTCTTATTTTTGTATCTTTGCTTTCCAGATTACTTTGCTAGCTTCTCTTAGTTTTTCCAGATATTGATGCTTGTCTTCCTCTCTCTGTGATCTCTTGTATTTTATGAAGACCACCCTCTTTTTCTTCATCTTTTCAGCTACTTCTTTTGAGAACTACAGTGGCCTCCTTTTCCTTTTACATTTATTTACCTTTCTAACAAAAAGGTTTGCTACCCTTAAAAAAATCCCCTTTCAGTTTTATCCATTGCTTTTCTACATCCCCCAGCTGTTTCCATCCCGCTAACAACTCCTTCAGGTATTGTTCCATCTTGGCAAAGTTAGTTTTCCTAAAGTCTAAGACCCTCGCTTTTGAGTGGATTTTATCAGACCTAGTCTTAATACTTAACCACACCATTTGGTGATCACTGGATCCGAGATGATCTCCTACTATAACATCAGATACACTTTCCCCATTGGTAAGCATCAAGTCCAGTATGGCCCCTTCACATATGGGTTCTGTTACCAGTTGCCTGAATAGTTCTCCTGCAGAGGAGAATCTAGGATATCCTTACTTCTAGATGACACCACAACAGGGATGTGCCAATCAACGTCCGACATATTGAAATCGCCTATCAGCAGCACTTCTCCTTTCATGGCAATATTGCATACGTCTTCTATTAAATCTCTATCCAATTTTTCTCTACGTAAAGGCGATCTGTATATCACACTAGTGCAAATGGATTTCCCACTCCCTATTTCTAGTTTAACCCACAATGTCTCCTCGCTCCCTTTTAGGCCCTGTAATTCTATAGTTTTAATATTATTTTTTTACATATAGTGCCACTCCTCCTCCCCTTCTTCCTACCCTGTCCTTCCTGAATAAAGTATAACCCAGTATAATTATATCCCAGTCTTGGTTGTCAGTGAACCATGTCTCTGTAACCGTCACTATATCTAAGTCAGCCTCTTCCATTAAAGCCTCAACATCTGGGATCCTATTTCCCATACTACAGGCATTTATGCACACTGCTTTCCAGATGTTGCCCCTTTTGCCCATTTCTACACAGGTATTTAATGTTTTACTTACCTGAGGGCTTTCACTTACCTAAGGGCTTTCTTCACTCATCCCCAATGAATCTAGTTTAAAGCCCTTTTCAGTAGGTTAGCTAGTCTTCTGGGGAAGACACTTTGACCCTTCTTGGATACGTGGATTCCATCTCTGCTCTGCAGCCCTTGGAAAATCATCCCATGATCCAGGAAACCAAAACGCTTTCGATGACACCATCCACACATTCATTTCCAGGATGTGAGCTTCTCTGCCTCAGCCTTTACCCTCAACAGGGAGGACTGAAGAGAACACTATCTGCATACCTATCTGCTTCACCCACTGTCCCAGAGCAATGAAGTCACTCTTGATACGCTCTGAGGAATACCTAGCAGTATCATTTGTGCCAACATGGACGAACAACATCAGATAATAGTCTGTAGGCTTGATGAGTCTTGGCAAACTCTCTGTAACATCTCAGATTCTGGCACCTGACAGACAACACACCTCTCTGGACTTCAAGTCTGGTCGGCAGATGGATGCCTCTGTACCCCTCAGAAGAGAGTCACCATCCAGCACTACCCTTCGCTTCCTTGTCACCGATTCTGCAACTTTGGGGTGCTTGAGCTCCGATTCTTCCCTTTCCTGGGATGCTTTCATCTCCTCCACTCCCAAGGATGCATGCGGTTCTTCATTTCAAGGGCTGGAAGAGTTGGATTTTTGATTCTGCAGGCTCTGGTGATTTATGTCCAACTCTCTTCATTCAGTAGCATTCCTTCATTTCTGTTAGAGAGCTTGGATGCTTCGAGAAGCATCTCATCAATGTACTTCTCGCTCTCTTGAATGCTTCTCAGCCTCATCACCTCTTCTTTGAGCTCCTCCACTTGTTTCATGAGGACTTCAGCTTGCAGGCATCTTGCACATGGAACTAGTCCCTCAACTGGCATTGGACTGTCTGTTTGGACAGAAACGGAAACTGAAACGGGGCAATAGCTTTGGCAATATGATTTTTCCCAGCCATCGTTCAGTTGGTGGAGCTTTGGTACCTGTTGAAATAAACAAGAGAGAGCGCTAATTTTTCTTTTGCTGTCCTTTAAAAGAAAAGCCAGCTAACCTCTTTTGTGTGTGTTCTTTTATTACTTTACACTAGTAAATTTTGATATTATATGCCTGAAGTATATTGATTAATGTGTTCCTTTTGTAAAATTACCTAATCAAAGCTCCTTGAAGAATGACAAATTGTTTACTTTTTTATTTTATTTATTTATTTAACATTTCTTATATACCGCGCTATTTGTCATCAGCGCGGTTTACATCAAAACAATAGAACACTTGACCAGATACATTGGCCGTCGTTTACATAAAACGGGGAGTTAACATGGAGGAGAACTTGGGGAACTATTTACATTCAAGTTTATAGCAAACTTAGGAAACTATGTACAAATCGGTTGTATTACATATTAGGTATGATTACAGTGTTTTAGTAGACATCCAGATGTGGAACTATTTGCTTCCTAGATTTTCCCTACCAACCAATAAAAATCTGTTATCTAAGTCAACAAGCTAATTGGGGAGTTGCCCTATATAGCTGGGGTGGGAAGGGAGGGATCTAACCCTGAGGAGGTCAGTGACTTCAAAGAGCTTGCCTACCCTTTTGAACTTGAAGTCTAGAGGAGAGGGAAAAACTCTAGCTGCAGAAAAAAAGTTTTGCCCAACAACAAAAAATGTCCCTTTTCCAATACAGCAGAAAAACATGTAGCTATTGAGAATGACAAAAATGCCACCTTTAATAGATCTCAGGCAGAGAGTTTGTATTCAAGAGCCCCGCAGTTTTACTTTGCTTGCAAAGCAGACTGTCTAGGAATGGCCCAGGTAAATATCTTTTTAAAATTGCCCTGGACATATCATCGTGGGCACAAATGATGTCATCTCAAGCATAAGAGTTCAAGTGATGATGGAAGGTATAAGATCATGGTTGAAGACTTGTCCAAAAAGGAAAATGAGATTGTCTGGCAAATTAGCTAATCTAGTACTGGAGGGCACGAGAGAGGACTAAACAGAGAGGGGAAAGCACAGGTCATTTTCGGGTGATGATATTAAATGGTGAAGATCTGGAAATGTGAGTGAAACAATGAGGAAAGTTGAGCACAGAGGGAAATGGCCAACAGCACCTGATGGTGGTGATGACTGCGATATCAATGCAGTCCTTACAGGACTTCCCACAATGACACCACAGGCATGGTTCCCATTCCTAGAAAATAATTAAAATGTATCATTCTCAAAGAATGAAGAGAGAGGACTGTTTTTTTTAAACAATGTTAGTTACTTAAGGTCACTGATAAAAGATCAGTTCTTCCTAGAGGTTTTGCAGAAATATCATGCATTGCTATCGCTCCTAGACCTTCACTTTGGATATTTCTGTGTGGCATCTCTTTTCATACAAATGGTATGCTGTATCAGTGGAAACCTGAGATCCACAAGTTGCCATGGATGCAAGGATCTGATTGTCTGACAAAGGGTCCAGAGAAAGTGTCCTGCAGTTGTTTATAGCAGAACAGAAGCTGCAGAGATTGGAACGTTCACATAGAGGAGGACAATGGTCAATACACAATAAGTCATTCACCAGCATTCTCGCAACAGGTGAAGCTAAAGGGTTTTATTCCTCAGGAAAAAAAGGGAGAGGCTTCATTCTGCATCGTTTTCTCCCAATATCTTAAACTTGTGGTATATTGGTATATTGTCCCTATTAAAGTTCAAGCCTACAGTGCACATGTTACATGTATTTAAAAAAGGTGGCATGCATGCTAGAAGCTAGGATTTCTGTAAGAGGGTATTTCATTTACTAGACAACATGAGAAGGCTTCTGCTTTGAATTCTAGGCTTATTCTGTATGGAAAAATAAAATAAATAAAGATCTGGCACACACATTTTGTGATAAGCTTAGAATATTTATGGCCTACACTTTGTGTGTGAAGATCTGGTTAATCATCTAATATGCATGTTTGATTGACATGGTGCCTTTGTTTTTTCGCTTCTAGAGAAAAGACAATCACGGATTTTTTACATGTATGGCCTTTAACCATCAGTCAGAATTACTGGACTCCTGGGGGCTCATGCTGCTCTCTTCCCGCACCCTGTTTGAAGTCTTCTGCTCACAATTTGGCAGTGTTAAGCCTCTTGATTGCAGGATAGGGCTCTCAAAAGCTTTGAAAAGCTGCAGATCCAAATTCCCAGTTTGATTCCATCACTGGAATTCAGGACACAACCTCACACAAGTTCGTTCTCATCCTCCTTTTGCTTATCCGCTCTTTAATAAGAGGTGGACAAAAAGCAAAGTGATGCCGAGCTAGGCCATCCCTTCAATAATCATCATCACATGATACTGATTTGGTACCCTAAATAACATCACAGCTGGCCCTACCTTTGGCCTGGTAGGCAGAAAGGCCATGGCATACAAAGAACTTCCCCCTCACTAGAGGCCTGATTTACTAAGGTTTTTCTCCATTCTCTGTCTATGGGATAAAAGTACACAAGTCAATATTTAAACACTGAGATCAGCATTTACAGAAAATCTCGACATTCAAATTGTGAGTGTGTTAAATATAGGTATCTGGCTAAAAGACTGACTATCTCCACAATCAGGATCATTTAAAGGAACGCCCACACTTCGCCCTCACTCCACCCTGGCAGTATCCAGATAGCACCAGGGCACTATCTAGATAATCAACACACAAATACGAATAAAGACAATCCTCTGCAAAATAATACAATACCAGCAAAGAGCAGGGAAAGCACATGGCAGAAAATTAAAACAATAATAAACTTACAATAGGGGGCGCTCGTGAGCCCACTGCAAGATGGCCGCAATTTATTAGAGCTCCGTCCCCTCAACCCCTAATTTTTGCATTCATATGATAACAGCAGCATTTTACCCCCCCCCCCCCCCCGTACCTGCCATGGATCAGCGTGAACCAGCGATCTCCATCGGAGCTTGACCCAGTGATTCTGTGGGACCTCTGGAGGCTGGGGGGCTGAGGAGTTTATTGTTGCAGCGTGGCCTGCCCGAAGCTGCTTCCTGCCGCCGGACTCTCCCCCGACTGACTCTGCCGCTAGCCGCGGTACCCGGCACTGAGGAAAGTCGCCTGATAGGCTCCTGCGGGGCCTACGGGCTGAGCCCTTACTGCTGCCTGCGGCTTGAGCAGCGGTCTGAGCAACGGGAGGAGGAACGCACTCTCAAGCATCTGGCGCTTGGCTGTAGCGCTGAAGAACTGAAGGGGAGACTGACCGGGACCAAGTGAAATCCACGCGGCAGCCACCGGCGCTTGTCACCATTCCTCACCAGCGCGACCTATTTTGAGGAGGGTAAGTCTGCCTGCTGCCTCTTCCCCTGCACACCCCTTGAACTGAGATTGGAGCGGGTGACCGGGTCCGATTCTCCTTGGCAGCCCAGTGTCCCGCCGAGGCCCCCGCCCTCCCAATTGGATTCTGTGTGCCCTGCAGGCCTGCACACGCGACCTCTTTGATTCCAGGCCGCTCCTTAAAACTTTGCAGTCTGCAGCTACGGGCTCTTGCTGGCACAGCCCCACGCTGTTCTCTGACTCTCACCTGTGCCAGGCTACTACCCTAGGGGGGCCGGAGGTAGCCTAAGACTCTCTGTTCCATTGTTTCTCCAGTGCCTGTTGCTTGGCTGACATTGCCTTTCCGCATCTCCTGACACTGTGTAGTGGTGGCTACCCTATAGGCTGGTGTGACTTCGCGCACCGTCCTCTTTCCGGTGCCCTCACTCTTGCTGGCATTGGCACTATCTCTCCTGACACTGTGTGAACTTGGTGACTCGGTGTGATGGCTGCTAAAACCAAAAATTCTGAAACTCGGGAGGGGATGCGCTCCTCCCAGCGGCTGCAGAGTAAGTCCGGAGCCTCAAGCAGCCCACGAGGCCAATCTCCTCCAACGGGTTCCGACGCTGAGACTCTAAGTGAAGAGGAACTGGACCCTCATAAGCAACTTTCCTCGGCTCAAATCAAACAAGAACTCCGTAAGGGCTTTGCAGAATTAGCCAAAGAGTTCCGCACACTGCGGGAAGATCTGATGACAGAGGTCGCAGAACTCCGGACCGACGTTAAGGAACTGGGAGCCCGAGTAGAGGACGTGGAGACCAAGGTGGTTGATCATGATGGGACTCTGATGGATTTACAATGTGCTCTCGACAGGCAGCGTGCGCAGGCCATGGAGCCGACATATAAACTTGATGACATTGAAAATCGCTCCCGCCGCAACAATGTGCGTTTTCGTGGAATTCCAGAGGCGGGGGGGGGGGGCGGAGAAGACTTGCCGACTGTGCTTAAGCTGCTGATAGCAGAGTTGCTTCCGGCGGAGGAGCTGGCTGCGCACGCCTCTGGAATGGAAATTGAATGGGTTCATTGCGCTTTGGGAAAACCCCCTAACAACCAACCACGAGATGTCATTGCGAGATTTCTACGCTATTCTGATGCTGAGCTTCTCATACGTCGAGGCCGGGAGAAGAAGACGGTCCGCTTCCAGGACGCGACAGTGTCTATTTACCAGGACCTCTCGACGTTCACTTTGGCTCGCCGGAGAGAGATGAAGCCAGTCTCGGCGGTCCTGAACAGCAAGGGGATTCGCTATTCTTGGTCCTTCCCATTTAGAATGAACTTCCTTTTGGGCAACAAAAAGATTTCTGCAAAAGACTACACTGAAGCTTGGCGAGCTCTTCGCCAAGCGGGACTAGTTGATGATAATGCCCAGCCTCATCCGCCGCCCCCTAAGCCCCAGCACTCTGAGTGGACCCGGGTGGTGGGCAAGTCCTCTTGACACTCTTGTGGATGTGAAGAGCTCCTTTTACTTTTTCTTTTTTAGGGAGCCTTAACCAATGGGTCCCACGATTTTTGGATGACTGGTGGCAAGGATTAGCCTGGGGTCTCCACTCCATTTTTCATGGGGGGCGGCGGTTGACCTGCAAACGTTTTACTGATGTTATTGTTCTGGTGGGGGGGATACGGCGGGATTGATGATCCGGGATGGGTGGGGGGATAGTGGGGGGAATGTTTTTCTATGTTTAGGTTGAGTTTTCACTTTGAGGGGTTCTGGGGGGTACGGGGCTTGTGGTCAATTTACCGTGTCCTGTATTAACCTAGACAGGCAGGTGGTATTGACGGGAAGGGGGGTCTCCCAACACGGCCCAGGGGGGTCTGTTTGGGCTGGGGAGGAGGGTCTATGGCTTCTGTTCTTGGAGGGTGGACTAGGCGGGCCCGACTAACTAATTTTCTGGGTTTGCTGGGGGGTGCCCCCATTGGGACTTTCTGGGAGGCTAGCGGATGTGTGGGATTAGGTTGTATCTCTTAATGGTGCACTTTATCTCTTTGAATGTTAAGGGTCTTAACTCCCCGCGGAAGCGGTCCCTGCTGTTTTCAGAATTGCGCACTTTGCAAGGGGACATTGTTTATCTGCAGGAGACCCACCTTCAAAACTCCAAACAGGGCTGGCTAAAGTGATCCCCATACACTGAGGTGCGGGTGGCCTCCGACACGCAGGGCCGGAAGAAACGGGGAGTGGCCCTACTATTTCATCAGAGCCTCTCCTTGCAGATTGAAGAGATAAAACGAGATACCCTGGGGAGGTGGCTTTTCCTGAATGTCCGCCTAGACGGACACTTGCTAACTTTAGCTAATGTTTATGCACCAAACACGGGTCAGGGGACCTTTTTTACACGATTGAAAGCCCTACTGGTGGATTTTGCAAAAGGCCCCATTGTTTTGGGTGGGGATTGCAACACGCATCTAGTGCCCCATTTGGATTCCACGGGTCGTGCTGGGGGGGGAATGGGGGGGGAATGGGGGGATCAGCAAGAGCCCTTCAACGTTTGATGGTCGACTTGGGTCTACGAGATATATGGAGAGACACCCATGCAGGAGAGAGGGGTTATACTTACTATTCCCCGGTCCATCAGGTCCATACCCGCATTGACTATTTTCTGTTAGATCAGCGCCTGGTGGACGGGAGAGTGCAGGCCGGACTTGGAGCGTTGACCTGGTTGGACCATGCTCCGTGCTGGCTTGCCCTCCCGGACGGCGTATATAGTGAGGGTCGCCGTCTTTGGTGTTTAGATGCAAGATTCCTGCGGCGGCAGGGTGCAGTGCAAGATCATGCCCACTTTATTAAGGAATTATTTGAGTTAAATGATACTGGGGATGTCCCACTTCCCACGGTGTGGGACGCTTATAAGGCCACAGCCCGCGGTCAACTTATGGCTGAGGCAACCCGCACGCGCAGAAAGTGGACACGTGATCATGATCATTTGGTGAGGGAATCTGCTCGCCTGGGCTTGGAGCACGCCCGAACCGGGTCGAGGCAGGTCCTACGTCAGTGGCGGACGGTTCGAGCGAATTTAGATGCGTGTATGCAGAGAGAATTAGATAACAAGCGCCGGAAATTAAGGCAAACTTTTTATGAACATGGGAACAAAACTGGCCGCCTTTTGGCTTTGCGCCTGCGTCAACAGCAGTCCTCGAGAGTGGTTCGTGAATTATGCGACGCTGGGGGACAGACAAGGGTCATCTCCCGGGAGATCCGTGATCTTTTTGCCGATTACTTGGAGCGGCTTTACAAGGCAGAGCCCTCTGGTAGGGATCAAGTGCAGGATTACCTCCAGAGGACCGCTCTACCGCGTCTTTCTGACTCTGACCGGGCTCAGTTGGACTTGGAATTTACGATTGACGAAGTGGAAAACGCAATCCGGCATCTGAAAACTGGCAGCGCGCCGGGTAGTGATGGTTTTCCGGCAGAATACTATAAGAAGTTCCGAGCACAACTGGCGCTATCCCTGACCTGTTTGTTTAATGAGGTCTTGGGGGCGACTTCCCTTCCCCCGTCCCAACATGAGGCATTGATTGTGATGATACCCAAACCTGGTAAACCCTTGCACGATACGGCATCGTACCGCCCTATCTCCTTGTTAAATGTTGACATTAAAATCTTTGCTTCTGTGCTGGCCGCGCGTCTGAATCGGGCTCTTCCAGGCTTAGTTCACCCAGACCAGGTTGGCTTTGTGCCGGGTCACCAGGCCGCCGACAACATTCGGTGTATGTTGCAGATTATTCATGTGGCTCAACGGGATCCACAACCAGCGTTGCTAGTGGGAATTGACGCCGAAAAAGCTTTCGACCGGGTGGATTGGGGATATCTATGGCGTGTTCTGGAGATAATGGGTTTTGGCCCTAATTATATTGGTTGGGTTCGCAGCCTTTACCAGCAGCCTCAGGCGTGCGTTCGGATTAATGGGGGACACTCGAGACACTTCATTTTGGAGAGAGGCACACAACAGGGCTGCCCTCTATCGCCGCTGCTCTTTGCGTTAGCGATGGAACCTCTGGCTCAGAGCTTTCGAGATCATCCAGGTTTGCGAGGGGTCCGCATTGGTCCTGCGGAATATTGGATCGTGCTCTTTGCGGATGATATCATCCTATCCTTGGTGAATCCGTCTGCTTCTCTCCCAATCGCGATGCAGCTGTTCGCAAATTTTTCTCGTGTCTCCGGCTTTAAAATCAATTATACTAAGTCAGAGATCTTGAATGTTGGGGTCCCCAGGGCGGTCTGTGCGGAACTTCAGGAGGCTTACCCTCTTCGCTGGGTGTCAGGAGCCCTGCGATACTTAGGGGTGAACCTAACCGTGGAGCGGACGGATCTTTTCAAAGCTAACTATGATCCCTTGCTTCGTCAGGTCCAGCGGGACTTAGAGGTCTGGAACGGCCTGCTCCTCTCCTGGTTCGGGCGTATAGCTGTAGTCAAGATGGTGATCATCCCCCGCTTTCTTTATCTCTTTCAGGTTCTTCCGCTCCCCATCCCGCGAGCTACATTGGCGACCTGGCAACAGCTGCTTATGAAGTTTGTGTGGCATTATCGTCGCCCGCGCCTAGCGCAGCAAGTTCTTTTTGCCCGCACGCGTTCCGGCGGTATGGGAATGCCCAATTTACACTGGTATTATGCGGCGGCGCAGTGTCGGGCGGGGTTGGAATGGATGATTGCTGATAGCACTAAGCAATGGGTGCAGATGGAAATGAGTTTGGCGGGGGGAGCGGGGTTAGGGGACCGGCTGTGGCTAGGACCACAACTCCACCGCGGCAAGTGCACCAGTAATCCTTACATTCTTCATACCCTCCGTTGTTGGGACCAGCACTTTCGACCCCGTGACGTGGATCTATCTCCTCTAGCCCCTATAGTTGATAATGCCTCTTTCCCACCGGGTTTGAGTGATGTAGTTTTTCGGCAATGGGGGCACCTTGGCCTCAGCCGGGTCGGCCAATTTTTTGCTGATGGCCGGCTACAACCTTTTCGTGTAATGCAGGATGAATTTGACCTTCCGGCTGGGCATATCTATCGTTATATGCAAGTGACACACTGGGTCAATTCTAGGTCCGTTCGGCCCCAGGTTGCTTGGGACTTGACGGAATTGGAGCGCTACTGTGAGGGGTGCACTACTACAAGGGGTCTTGTGGCGACTTTATATGCCCATTTGCAGGGGGCCCAGGCGTGCCCCACCCGTCATAGGGTGCTTTGGAACTCTTACTTGAGTCTTTCTTATACTGATCAGCAGTGGGAGACTGTGGAAGTGCGCCTGTGGAAGAGTTCAATAGCGACTAATGCCCGAGAAACGAATTACAAATTGCTGTACCGTTGGTACATGACTCCGGCGCGGATTGCTCGTATGTATCCTGGGGCTGGGGGCCTATGCTGGCGTAACTGTGGGCAACGGGGTACCCTGGGACATATTTGGTGGGCGTGCCCCCGCATTCGTTCTTTCTGGAGAGGTCTACAATTTCGGATGCAGATGCTTCTAGGACTGAGTATCCCTTGGGATCCGGGGATTTTTCTTTTTGGGGCATCCGTGCCGGGGGCTCGGGCTTTGCAACTTGCCTTACTCCGGCACGGCTTGAATGCGGCCCGACTATCCCTGGCGGCGGCCTGGAAGCAAGCTTTGGCCCCCTCATTCCAGGTCTGGCTGGACCGCATGTGGGATACATATTCCATGGAACGGGGAGTAGCGGTTAGCAGGATGCGTTTAGCTCGCTTTGAATCGGTGTGGGCGCCCTTTGTTTCTCGCTATGGTGCGTGATTGTTTTGGATAGTTGGGGGTGACATGCCGGTCCCTCTGGAGATTTGCTCCCTATGTGTGTCTCTTAGCTCGCCTCTGTCCCGAGCCCTAGCATTAGCAAGCCATAGTTGAGGGGGTTGGGAGGTGGGGGTGGGGGGAGGGAGACTGGGGGGGGGGGTCCCGGTTTCTTTATTATAAACGTGTAAAAATGAAGACATATTGTAGGTTACTAATGTGACCTGATGTTGTGTTGATACTGTTGCATTCTTTTTGAAGATCTTTGTGCTTCTTGTATCTTTGTATTCTTTGGAAGTCTTTTAATAAAAAAAAAAAAAATAAACTTACAATAATGCAAGGTTTTATTCACAAATATGATAAATACATAAAACACATTAAACAATCATTAGAACATATAAAACTATTTTCTTTACAAGTTAAAAAAAATTAGAACACATAAAACTCAACATTGCTATGTTTCAATATAATGTCTGCATCGGGGCAGTATGTGCTTATAGCATCCCTCAAAAACCTCTCACAGCCCTGGGAGACTTCACCCTTTGATCCTCCCCTAACAAGGAGGCCAAGTCCTTCATCAGTGCAATGGAAGCATTACAGTACCAGCAAATACCGAAAACTCCCACACACCAATCTGGAACAACTCCCCCAGATAATGATAGACCACAACCGCACAGTTACCCCAATACCATGGTCGGACCGCCACCTAATAAATTTCACCCTGCATATCACAAGACCACCAGTACAGGAGCCACTGCAACAGTATTACAGAAAATTCAAAAGCTTCAATAAAGACAAATTCTTAAATGAAATTATCCCCATGATACATCAAGACCCAGACAACCTGGAAGACTCCATTAACCACTGGAACAATGCCCTATTTACAGCAGCAAAGACACCTACCAGAAAGCCTCCTCCATACACAGATTTAAAAAAGCCCCCTGGTACTCCAATGAAATCAGGTTGGCTAAACAACTTTTAAGAAGACTGGAAAGAAAATGGAGACAAACAAATGACCCAATCCTCCTACACTAGTACAGAGCACAACAAATCCAATACACCAACACAATCAATTGATGCAGACAAGAACACCATACAAATCTCATTATGAGATCAGTTAACAAACCTAAGGAGCTTTTCAACATTATGAGAACGCTCACTGGAGACCGACAAAAAAGCAACACCCCTGAAATACACTCCCAAACAATGGCTGATTACCTAACAAATACAATAAACAGAATCAAACAACCTCAACAATAACTAACCAATCCCACAACCTTGTCCACAGAGAACTATGGGGAACATTCAATATCCCATCCACCCAGCAAATCGAAGATATCTCCTCCTCAATTAACACCGCTACTTCACCCTCAGACCTTTGTCCCGTGGCTTAGATACAAGCAGAGCTTAAATGCTCGATTCACAAAATAGCTACTATGTCACTCACCCAAGGATTCATGCCAACTTTTCTCAAACAAGTGATTATTCGACCCCTACTCAAAGACAAATCCCTCAATAAAAATGACCCAGCTGCATACAGACCAATCTCCGGCTTACCTTTCATCACTAAAATCATAGAAAAAAATAGTTCAAAGACAACTTCAGGATCACATAGACCAACATGTTCAATTGGACCAGCATCAAACACGGGTTTAGACTCAACCATGGCACAGAGACACTGCTATTACTTATTTATTTAACAGTTTTTATATACCGTCCTTCTTCGATTCAGGACAGTTTACAGAGAACATAGGACAGCAGTGTGTTTCAACTGTTTACATAGAACTGAACTTTTTAACATGAGTACATATAGTTAAGACAAGTAACTTCTGAACATGAGTATAATTGTCTCGAGCAAGAACTATTTACATATTTATAGGGTGATAGGTAGGGGTCGTTGGGATAATAAGGTAGGTAAGGTATTATAGGGTGGTGGGTCAGTGGGGGGGGGTGGAGAATGGAATTTGGGGAGAAATGGAGAAGGATACTGAGGGGAGAGTTAAGGTGGCAGGGAAAAGTGTTCTTGGAAGAGGTGGGTTTTAAGTCTCTTCCGGAATTTGGCATGATCAGAGCAGTTCCATAGTTCTCCTGGTAGTGCATTCCATAATGAGGGAGCATAAAGGGAGAAGGTAGTTGCAGGTAGTTTGCTTGCAGGTTTTCTTGTTTGTTGGTATGTTTAGAAGGTTCTCTCTATTCGACAGCATTATAAGAGGAATAGACAATGCAAGAACAGGATTTATCCTCATTTTCATGGACATATCCTCCACCTTTGACACTGTCTCCCACAGCATCCTACTCTGAAGTCTGCAAGAAACTGGATTGCATAACACTCAAACATGGTTTAAATCCTATCTTCAAAACCGACAGCAACAAGTCAAACGTGGAACGACTAAATCAAAATGCTTCCCCATAAACCAAGGAGTCCTGCAAAGTTCATCCCTCTCTGCAATGTTATTTAACATCTTTATACAGCCCATATGCGAAATTATCAAAAAACACAAAATCCAGTATAGATTATACACTGATGATATCATGGTATACGCTTTTGTCAAAATACACAACCCTGACCTATAACAGAGTGTGTGGATGACATGATCATCTGGCTCAATAACAACCTCCTCTCCATAAATTATAAAAAAGACAGAGGCACTCTTTATTACCAGGAACACCTCAATTACCCCACCACCAACAATCAGCATACAGCAAAAGCAAATAACAGTAAAGACAGAAATTAAATACCTAGGAATTATCATAGACCAAAACCTCACCATGCAACCCCACATAACAAGAACTACCGCAAACACCTACCATAAAATGAAGATATTAAAGAGACTTAAACTGATTCTAGACCATGATCACTTCCGCACCATTGCCAAGCAATCATCAACCCAGCACTGGACTATTGCAATGCACTTTATCAGGGGCTCCCAAAGCAAAGCATTTTACCACTTCAAATAGCACAAAATACAGCAGCCCGACTCATTACAGGAACAACCAAACATGAACATATCACCCCCTTGCACAATCAATTACACTGGCTCCCAATCCAATCCTGCATCAGATACAAATCAATCTTAATCATTTTCAAAATCATTCACCAATTGTCAGCTTATATCCTACAAGACACTATAATAAGAGACACAAGCACCCGGCCCAAGAGGAACAACAACAGGCATATGATTATCACACCCCATGGATACCATAAGACCATACATGCCACATCTGGAAGGGCACTATCACTTTATGCTCCATCACTGTGGAACTCACTCCCAGACGACATGCATGCAACTACAGACATTAAGGACTTTAGAAAGAAGCTGAAAATGCTCCTCTACACAAATCACCTGGGACATATTACCTAACCTCATGAATGAAGACATGACCCAAGCCACCAATTGTGGACCCATAGCATGGACAACCCACCCAATAGACATGACGCACCAAAACTGTATGTAGTTATGTCATGCACTCATGACTCTTTACATAGTTAATCCTGTTACCTCCTTTTCTCCCCCTCCCCTGTTCAAGTATTCATGAATACTGTTCAAATTGTTTTATGTATAACGTCGAATTACAATGTAAACCACTCTGAGTGAAAGACAGAGTGGTATAGAAAAATGGTTAAATAAATAAAATAAATATAAAAGAATTTTCACAAAAGTACAGCAATGATTCAATGGATTAACACGTGAAAGTAACCCTAAGGAGGTGTGTCAAAGGAAGAAAAAGAGAAAGGAAACTGAAATCTTAAAAACAGTCTGAGGGGTAACAAGACTATTAAAATCTATTAAAATAACAACTAAAATCAACCTAATTAACAAATCTGATAAAAGCCATCTCAAGGCTGTCAAAAAACACAAAATATTTGAAAGAAAAAAAAGAAATCATCTACATTAAAACCTTGCCTGACAGAAATAGGTGCCTATCCATTTAAATTAAAACATCTAAACAGGACTGCAGATAAAGACCGTATGGCCTATCCAGTCTGCCCTTCTATACCAACCACTAAGCTCTCAGTCCCTTTTTTCCTTTAGAGAGCTTCTGTGTTTTTCCCAAGCTTTTTTGAATTCAGATAAAGCGTTTGTCTCTACTACCTCCACTGGGAGACTATTCCATGCATCTACCACTCCTTCCATAAAAAAATATTTCCATAAATTACTCCTGAGTCTATCTCCTGTCACCTTAATCTTCTGCCCCCTCATTGCAGAGCTTTCTTACAATTGTAAGAGCCTCAACTCTTGTGCATTTATGCCACGGAGGTATTTCAATATCTCTATCATATCTTTCCTCTCCCATCTTTCTTCCAAAGTATACATATTGAGATCTTTACGTCTGTACCCATATGCCTTATGGCGAAGCCCACTGATCATTTTGGTAGCCACCCTCTGAACAGACTCCATTCTGTTTATATCCTTTTGAAGGTGTGGTCTCCAGAAATGCACACAATACTCTAAATTAGGTCTCACCAAAGACTTATACAGAGGCACTATCACCTCCTTCTTCCTGTTGGCCATTCCTCTCCCTATGCATCCTTCTGGCTTTTGCTGTCTCCTTTTCTACCTGTTTAGCAATCTTAAGATCATCAGAAATAATCATCCCTAGGTCCAACTCTTCTTTCGAGGATAGAAGCACTTCACCTCCTATACTGTACAGCTCCTTTAGATTTTTGCAGCCCAAAAGCATGGCCCTGCATTTTTAACGTTAAATCTCAGCTGACAAATTCTTGACCATTCTTCAAGCTTAGCTAGATCCCTCCTCATATTATCTACACCTTCCTGGGTATCTACTCTATTGCAAATTTTTTACCCAATAGCCCTTCTGTAATATCAATTACAAAAATGTTCAAAAGAATCAAACCAAGGACAGATCTCTGTGGCACACCTCAGAGTGAGGTCCATTTGCTTATACCCTTTGTCGCCTTCCATTCAACCAATTTTTAACCCAATCACTTTAGGGTCCATCCCTAGGCCATTCAATTTATTTATGTCACCTATGCAGAACAGTGTCAAAGACTTTACTGAAATCTAAGTACACCACATCTAGGGCTCTCCCTCGGTCCAACTCTCTGGTCACCTGGTCAAAGAAATTAATGTGATTTGTCTGACGAGACCTGCCTCTCATAAAAACCATGCTACCTTGAATCGTGCAATCCATTGGATTCCAGAAACCTCCCTATTCTTTGTTTTAGCAGCCTTTTCATTAGTTTACTCACCCCCGATAAAGGATGGACTGTCAGTAAAGCCGGGCTGAAATCAAACATATGTTCTAATGACTGTTTAATGTGTCTTATGTATTTATCATATTTGTGAATAAAACCTTGTGCTTATGTAATTTTATTAGTTTTAATTTTCTTCCACATGTTTTCCCTGCTCTTTGTTGGTATACTAGGGGGGAGGAAAGAAGAGTATCTTCCGCAGACGGACAACCAAGGGAAAACAGCGGAAGTATGACCACAGCCTACCAGATGATAATAAATAATCTTTATTAAGGACCCAACTTAACAAGTTTCGGCCGCAGCCTTCGTCAGGGGTCTAAAAAACAAAAGTACATTAAATCAACCACAAAATTAAAATTAAAAACAAGGAAATATGAACGTAATACTGGGCAAATATAGCTATATTGTAATTGACAAATTACCAGGGAACCACACAGATGAACACGTCTATGTGGTACAGTACTCAATCTTCCCAATCTGTAAAAGTGTAAAAATGACAAACATAAATAAGAACAATATAGGGTAAAAACCAAAATCATGAAAATTATATAAAATATGACATTGAAGAATATAAAATATGACATTGAAGAATATACACCAAATGCTGGATGCGTGCAGACAACAAAAACCAATTAGAAGCCCAATACATGCAAACAGCAGTGAGCGGCTCATTGTCTATAATAAAATGTAAACTAAATGAAATAATATGATAATATAATAAAATAATACATAAAAATGCAAGGATAACATTAAAATGCAATGTAACAAACAAATGAGTAGCATAATAAAAAGAAACCAAATATAAAACATGACATTAAAGAATATACACCAAATGTTGGGTGCGTGCAGACAACAAAAACCAATTAGAAGCCCAATATATGCAAACAGCAGTGAGCAGCTCATTGTCTATAATAAAATGTAAACTAAATGAAATAATATGATAATGTAATAGAATAATACATAACAAATGCAAGGATAACATTAAAATGCAATGTAACAAACAAATGAGTAGCATAATAAAAAGAAACCAATTGTTACGTGTAGTATAATATAAAAAGGCAAAGGCAAATACAATATAATAAACTATAAATACAATGAGAATTTGCTTGAATAGAAAAACATAAGTGAAAGACACATGTGTTTATCTATAAGAATGCAAAAGATAACGTTGAAAAGCAATGTAGCAATGTAGCAAAGAGCTGGACAACATAACAAAAAAGAAACAAACCATAAACAGTGCATGACACAAACGGACAGCTAAAAACAGCTGATAATATCATACAGACCATAGGTTGAATCAGAACGATGAGTAATGAACAGGAACATAGATAAAATAATGGATAGACAAACGTATATCTATGTATATACAAGACACTTTGAAAGCAAGTTCAAAAAATTAATTCAAGAGGACATGTAAACTATAAAGGAAGATATGTGACCTTTTTAAAAAACGCTACTAGAGCGCACGCGAGGGACCTTCACTCCAGAAACATTGGCTATGAGGAACTTAACCATGACAGTGTGTGTGTGGGGGGGTGGGGAAGGGGGGGGGAAGAGGGGGGAGGGGAGGAGAAGGAGAGGAGGGAAGAGGGGAGAGAGGGGGGGAGGGGGAGAAGAGAAAAGTGTTTATCATCCGTCACATAGAATACCGCAAGTGCTATGGATGTGCGCATCACAGATATGGCAGTTTTATACAGAGGTAAATTGGACAAACTGTAGGTAGCATACTTAGGATACAATAAACATTGGAGCTAGATAGCTGTGCGTGCGATGAGCTACATCGGTATGAAGAAGACCAATACATGATCCAAAGGGAGCGCTATTGACAAGAGAGGAACTCTCTCTTAAAGAAATAAAGGGGCCAGGAAAAAATTATAACGAGTGTATAGTGAAGATCAATCATACAGAAAGGAGGATAAAAATACATATGATAGTGTACATTAACAAAATAACCATAAGAACCTTTAAATTAGCCATATAACTATAGAAGAAATAAAGACCATGAAAAGCTTTTAAACTCGCCGATTAGCTGTAGAAAAAGGGGGGGGGGAAACGGAGCTAGCAGATAGGGACGTATGTACATAACAAATACAAAAATCTAGCCAATACAAAAATCTAGCCCATACGGGAGGTACAGCACAAGTCGTAAAATAGGAGGTGCATTCAAAATTGTAAGCATCACAAATTATAGGCAAGAAGGGGTAAAAACAATTGGTTGAGTGACCGATATATCTGTGGCGATCGCAAAACCGCCGTGAATACACATACAAAAAAGGCGGGAAAAAAACTTTACATTGAAAAATGAAAAAGCGCCAGCATTAAAAACAGCAGGGTAAAAAATGGAAGAGAGAATGTGCAACAAATAAATAGACTATGTACAAACGTTACATACAAACGTTACATAAAATAGACTGAGCAATGAGAGCAACGTCGCGAAGGTATTACCGGCTGATTGCCCGATGTGCATTGTACAAAGGGGTTTAAAGAAAGATTGGTTAGCACTACAACCTAAGTAAAAGCAAAAATGCACGGTAACTTAAAAAACAAAGGATTGACCATGTTAGCATCCGAGGTGCCGAGGGAGCAACAGTGTTGAAAAAACAGTAAGAAAACTCAAGAGACTCAAGAAAGAACCTTGCTTAAAATTGCGAGAGATATAAAAATATGCTACAAGAACCAGAACAGAAAATATTGTATAGGGGTGCCATTACAATGAATAAAAGAGAAGGGGTCTAAAACTATAACACGCAGATTGTGTCATATGGCGAAAAGACAAAAAAGGAGGGATGCATACCTGCACACGGAGTCAGAGGCGGGAAACCACCGCGCAGAGGCACATGAGTGCTATTTAAAGGGGTGGTGGGCTCCCCCTACTGGCATTAGGTGCAAAAAACCTTGCAAGAGAGAGGGCATTTGATTCTATTTAAAAAGAATGACAGGGGGTAAAGGGGTCCCCCTACTGGCTAACTATTCTATAGTTTAAAAATTAAAAATTAAACAATTAAAAAAAATATGCACTGTTTATGGTTTGTTTCTTTTTTGTTATGTTGTCCAGCTCTTTGCTACATTGCTACATTGCTTTTCAACGTTATCTTTTGCATTCTTATAGATAAACACGTGTCTTTCACTTATGTTTTTCTATTCAAGCAAATTCTCATTGTATTTATAGTTTATTATATTGTATTTGCCTTTGCCTTTTTATATTATACTACACGTAACAATTGGTTTCTTTTTATTATGCTACTCATTTGTTTTTTACATTGCATTTTAATGTTATCCTTGCATTTTTTATGTATTATTCTATTACATTATCATATTATTTCATTTAGTTTACATTTTATTATAGACAATGAGCCACTCACTGCTGTTTGCATGTATTGGGCTTCTAATTGGTTTTTGTTGTCTGCACGCATCCAGCATTTGGTGTATATTCTTCAGTCATTTTTTATATTCTTCAATGTCATATTTTATATAATTTTCATGATTTTGGTTTTTACCCTATATTGTTCTTATTTATGTTTGTCATTTTTACACTTTTACAGATTGGGAAGATTGACTACTGTACCAGATAGACGTGTTCATCTGTGTGGTTCCCTAGTAATTTGTCAATTACAATATAGCTATATTTGCCCAGTATTACGTTCATATTTCCTTGTTTTTAATTTTAATTTTGTGGTTGATTTAATGTACTTTTGTTTTTTAGACGCCTGACGAAGGCTGCAGCCGAAACTTGTTAAGTTGGGTCCTTAATAAAGATTATTTATTATCATCTGGTAGGCTGTGGTCATACTTCCGCTGTTTTCCCTTTGTTGGTATACTATCCAAATAGTGTCACTGAAAATCAAGGGATAGACCCGGCCAGTGGCTCTTATCTGTAGAGCAGCTGAATATTAGGGCCTTAGTTAATAAGGCCTTCAGTAAGCTGACCCATCTAGAGAATCCTAAGAGACACATTGGAGGGGCAGGCAGAGGACATTCCTAACATACTCCTATTCTGTAGATAAATAGAACATTTTAATTTCCAGACATGTCAATTTGACACTTTGCTTGAGTACAGAATGTTCACTGTTAAAAATCAATTTTGGAACATAAAGCATTTTCTCAGTTTTATTCAGAGAGAAAGAATAAGTCTCACTATCTGCTGTGAAGTATCAGCAACTGCGTAGAACAGCTAAATGTTTCTTTTCTAAAGTCCAGTCATCAAAAAACACAGACGGTCCTTGAAAAGTTCAGATAGAAAGAAGTCCCTTTGTACACTGAAAATTTGTTAGCTTTTAAACATTTTTTATGCAGCTTTCATCATCATCTCATAAAATAGTCAGCACTTCCCTTGTCTTCTCTGCCCTTCATTTTAAAAAGTACTTAAGGTCCGAGACTTGTCTTGGACTTTTGAGGCATAGCTCTCAGACCTTGGCGGACAGAAAGAGGACTGGCACTGCTTGGGGGACTCCTGCTGATACATAAGTACCGTAAGAGGACCAGCCTGGGAAAAGGTCTTCGGCCCCTAGTCAACAAAGGGGACAAGGGTTCTTTGGGCAATCATGCTAGGGAGGAGAAAGATGAAAATCAACAAATTAAAAAAAAAGTGCAAGCCTATAGAAAGTAAAACACAGTAGAGGATCTGAGGGGGATCATTAAAATATAAAATTTTATAAAAATATTTAAGTGTCTTCAGATTTATGGGTGTCTGTTTCATATCTCAATGTGCCCACAGCTATAGACATTAGAGTTTTTGCTGACTCTGAGTGATGCGGTCAGAGAGACTGGGAGGTTACTGGTTCATGGACACGTCCCACTGGAAGGTGTCTTCAGAGAAATGGTGCTGAACAAACTCATGAGTCCACATTAACTCGTGCTCTCTCCCTTTTATCTGTCCTGAGAAGGTGGTTGGGATCTGCCCGGGCCTTCAAAATTAGGGAGAATTCTTGGGTCTCTTTGAGACTTCTGAGATTTGAGAAACACCAGAGAGTGATTTCATGGAAAGACAGAAGCTAGTTCAATTCTTATTTATTTTGAGCGATTGCCTCAATTTATTGGAAGAATTGGAGAGTAGTAAGGTGGCTGAATGGCCAGGATTCTGTGGTGAGGCTTTCAAATGCAAATAAGGCAAGCTAAGTCCAGGTTTAGAACAAACAGAAAAGGTATTTATTTAAATAATCAAAAAACATGCCTAGCTTACCTTGCACATTCAAAATAGGGTTACAACGGAGTTCCTCATACATACACAAACCAAGCTTATTCTTAGGGCCTTCCTTTTTCCAGTCTGGGTCTCTTTCCCTCACTCTGGGTCTGGCTATTTATTTATTTTATTTATGCTTTTCTTCTATACCGCTTTTTCCCAAGATCAAAGGCGGTTTACAATTAACATAATGAACGGTTTACAATTAACATAATGAACATGATTTTACATGGAACATCGTATTTTCTTCAAACTATGTACAATTAACTTTTCATGAACAATAACATGGAACATGTAATTATACAACTGCTTTAACTATTTACATCAGTCAAATATTTACATTATTTAAGTTATTAACCTAGGTCCTGCCTGTCTCCCCAGGTTCCTCAACTCTACTTCCCTTAAAATGGGTCAGACTCCTACCATAAAGGTCACATAAAAGGACCTAGGGCCTCTTCTTTGATAGGAAGGCTAGAATGTAGCCTAAACATTCATATGGATTGTTTCCTAATTATTCACAAAGGAGCTAGAATTGACCAATCCAAAACATAGCTTCTGAGACAACAGGATTGTAACATCTGAAATCAATAAATACAGCTATATAATATGACTTGGTATGAACTACTTCCTAGTTTTACTTGGAAAGGCAATGTATAAAATTGTTAAATAAAAATTAAATAAAGTGTGTGTGCGTGCGCCATTGAGTCAATTCTGACTCCTGGAAACCCATCCCTTGGGTCTTCTTGGCACCCAGAAGTAGATTGGAGGAAAAAAGGATAGGATTGACTCCACAGTCACACAGTCAAGTCCACAAGGAGCGGAGGAAGACATGGCCACACCAACAAATGCAAAAGACACAAACGTTTATTCAAATATTTTAGGATAAAAGACCCGACTTGGCCAAGTTTCAGCTATAAGCCTGCATCAGGGGTCTAAAATACACAAAAATAAATAAATCATAAAACATAAAAGTTATAGTAATACATAGTTTAAAAGGAAAATATGAAAGAAATACCAGCATTGGATATGCTAAAAGTATCTTCCATTGATCTATCCGGAACCAAAATAGGAAAGTATATTCCTACAAGTAGATACATAGATGACAACAAAAGAGAAAAATGTGGTAACCAAATTGAAAACAAGGACCACATGTAAAAAATTAGGAAAACATATGGCGACTATATTAGCAGTTCTAACAGAATCGTAAGAGCCACTAATATATCTGTATGTCAAAAGATAGCAGGTGTCACAAAGATCTTACATTGACTACTTGAAAAAAAGGGAAACATTATAACCTGCCTAGAACATTGAAGGCTTGTATTACCTATGCATATACACAGGCTATAAAACAAACTAGCAAATTACAAGGTTGTAACTTAAGTAGATATATCCTAACTAATTAAACGTATACCATTCCCCTAAGTGCAGTCAAAGGAAAAAAATAACTTAAGTGATAATGTACTAACTAACCATTTAGAAAGTATACCATACCCTTAGGTATGATTGAAGAAAAAATATATCTATGCCTTTTTAATGTCAATAACTCTTTTAAAACAAAGATGGGACAACTCGCCACATGAAAGAAAAAGAAAGGTACTGATATTGGTAAAACCGTTCCAATAGAGCTGAGTTGAGTGGAAAAAGAAATGTGTACATTTTTCTATGTTGCAGTTTCTAAAAGGTTAAACAAAAGAACCGCAATGTCATGTAGGCAACAGAATGAAGCATCAGTCCTACCAGTAGTGAAAACAATTTGGGATCCATGGTTTCGCCTATATCAAAATATACATTAAAAAAAAATAAAGTATAGAACATCGGCAATTAGAAACTTATCGATTTTCAGAACACAGGAATGTTATTAAGATAAAGCACTGTGCTGAATCTTAGAATACTAATGGGAGGCAGTCTAATACAAGAGAGCAATGGTGAGATAGAAACAAACCGTGGGAAATAAAGTACCAGCTTCTGGGACACAGAAGAACGAACTTTAGCCATCTCTGTAACAAACTGAGATGCTGCATATCAGAATACATAAATCATGAATGAACTGTAAAAAATCAGTGTACAGTTAGAATTTGGCAGATTGTGAATTAATGAAAACTTATGAATAAAATCACTGAAGAAAACAGGAACGTACCTTAAGCGTCTAACCAGCGCGGTGCAAAAGAAAATACTGTAAATGTGTGCCCTTTAAATACTACCATGATGGTTTTTGATCTTGTAGGTAAAGGTGGAATATAGAAACAAACAAAAGAAGAAAAACTAACTATGCACATTAAGAAAATCAAGAAATTAAATTGAAACCGGCAGAAACTGGTGGAAAAATATGGTCTGAAACTTAAAAAAGAAGCCTGATAAAAATACCTTTATTCATCAGTGAAAGGGAACAAAAAACATTATGTTGGCCAAAATGAAGAAAAATGAATCTACTATCATGAAATTCAAAGGAACATATCTTGGGTATATAAATAGTGCAGAACTGAAAAGGACAAAGACCTGCGCATGTGCGTCCTTGAGATACTGTGTCAAATAGCTTTGTAACTGGCACTAGAGGAAAAGCATATGGCAGAAAACCATTTTTCAAACTAAGAGGTTGCTTTTCCTGCACTTACAACACCCAGTTCTATGTCAGGTGTTCTTAACTTTTCCTATAAAAGTGAAACGGGTAAAACTCACTGTATAGTCTAAAACCAACCCAATCAAAGTAAAGGAAAACAAGAATAAATATAAAAAACGGAACATCAGAGATAAATCCTATGACAAAATGTATATATTTTCTTGTAAAAATAAAGGGTGGAAGGGGGGAAGGTGAAAGGGGGAAGGATATTGTGTGGATCAATGACAGCAGGGGGAGGGGGAAGAGGAGAGAGGAAGGGGGAAGAAAAGGGAAGGAAGGGAAAGGAATAAAATTATAAAAAATATATAAATAGAAAGGGACTAACTTGCTAAAAACCTTAGAAAGTCAAATGGAAAAATAACTTAATGGACAAACTTAAGAAGGGCATTATATAAAAATAGAAAATAAACATTTAGGGTATGGTTACAAAGCCGCGGTAACGACCTCCATGCGATATCGGAGCCATGGCCCCATTGAATTCAATGGCTGCTTTGCAAACATACCCCTTAGAAAGAATAAATGGTAAACATGATTAAAAATAATAAGAACTATGATCCATTTTAAAACCAAAGAGAAGGGGAAAAGGGGGGCAATGGAACAGTTGATTGAGAAGATGGAATCAAATGAAAACGTGGTATTCAATTTCTTTAATCAAGCCATTGTGGCTAATTGTTCCCATTTCAAATATGTATCGTTGCTCTTCACGTAGCAGTATGCTATCCCCCCACGCAGGGAGGGTCTGATCACTTTGAACACAAAATATGTCAAATCCTTAGGTGAATGGGTATATTTCATCCAGTGGTCCACGAGTGGAGCCGATAGGACTTTATGCTTTAGACAACTCGTATGTTCTTGTATGTGCACCTTTACTGCTCGCTTTGTTTTGCCAACATACATCAAACTGCATGGGCATATGATTAAATAAATAGCGTAATAGGAATTACAGTCAGAAGTATGATGTAACAAGTAACATTTTCCTGTTTTTGGATATGAGAACTCATTAAAAATCATTGTATTACAGCAGATAGAACATTTACCACATTTCATATGGCCTAAAGACGGACCTTTGCCCTCTGTGCCACTAGGCAGATAAGAAGACACTAGAAAATCACCAAGATTTTTTCCCTATTATAGGCGATGGTCAGTCTTTGATCCCGGAAGCATGGAAGTGTCTGTAAAATATGCCAATGTTGTCTCTTAATTTTCTTTATGTGGGAGGATAAATGTGAGAAATGCATTGTATTGTCAGTTCATCTTTCCTTAACTGGAGTGGAGGAGTAGCCTAGTGATTAGAGCACTGGCTTGGGAACCAAGAGACCAGGGTTCGATTCCCACTAGCACTCCTTGTGGCCTTGAGCAAGTCATTGCTCAGAAAAATCCAAGTTATCAATGCTCAAGTTATCCAAGCTCAAAAAGCGCTTCTCAGGTATGCCTTTGGCATCTATATAGGCATCACTAGAACAGCGCAGGAAGGACACGGCCACACCTCTTTAAAATAAAGAAACCTTTTATTTTGTAAAACCTTCAGAGGTACAGACCCGAGTTGGCCAAGTTTCGGCAGTCAGTCAATTAAGATGCAATTGCATATATATTCCAATGGAAGTCAGGACATTGTAACAAGAGCCAGTACTTGAAAGCTCAAAAAGCGCTACTCAGGTATGCCTTTGGCATCTACTGAGAAAGTGAAAGGCATATCTGAGTAGCGCTTTTTGAGCTTTCAAGTACTGGCTCTTGTTACAATGTCCTGACTTCCACTGGAATATATATGCAATTGCATCTTAATTGACTGACTGCCGAAACTTGGCCAACTCGGGTCTGTACCTCTGAAGGTTTTACAAAATAAAAGATTTCTTTATTTTAAAGAGGTGTGGCCGTGTCCTTCCTGCGCTGTTCTAGTGATGCCTATATAGAGATTCTATGTCAAGAGTAACAAGCCACAGGTCAGACACGTCACCGTCAAACAAATCCAAGAAATTGATGATATCTGCTGAATCTCGTACATAAGACAGTATTTGTGGAACAAAGGGATGCAAGAAGAAATGAATACATTTAGAAAGGGGATCCAAAACAGAACCAATCCCCGAGACAAAGGATCTACCAGGGAGTGCAGTTGAGTGCACAAGTACACTTAGGTATATAATGTGACTTGGTGTGAACTACTTCATAGTCTTACTGGGAAAAAGGCAATATATAAAATTGTTAAATAAAAATTAAATAAAATGTGTGTGTGTGTGTGTGTGTGTGTGTGTGTGTGTGTGTGTGTGTGTGTGTGTGTGTGTGTGCAGCAGGTGTTAAAGTGGTTGGTGATTGACAGTATTAGAGTCATTCATAAAGGCAATGTAAAGAACCAATTGGAGCAAAGATGGATTTTTACAGTGAATACTCTTCAACCCTTGGATTTAAATAAAGTGCTTCAATGGATGATAATAGTGTAATCCTATTGGTGGTGTATTTGCTTGAATGCTTTCCGATTCCCGTTTAAATTTGGCGCCATGAGCAGCATTTTTTATTCCTGAGTTGGAGTTGTAATGCTGTCGGACAAGTCCTGACGCAGCCTGTTAAAATACAAGGCAAAACTTGAGTTGACCGACATCTCACAGCTATTGTACCTTTGGAGACTTAAGGAGTTTCATCTAAGTAGCTTTTCTGGGTTTTAAATGCACTTAAAAATTGAAAACACTACAGGGCCAATGAATGATATAGAGGGGCTAAGTCACAAGTGGATCAGAGCCGAATGATTTGGCTGCAAGACCACTTGCCCCGGTGCTGAGGCTCTTTAATCCTGAGGTCTCCTTTGTAGCTATGCTTTGTAAGCAGTATAGTTGGTGACATAGATGGAAATTCTTCCATTGTAACCTTTTTCTCAGGAGTGTATACTTTGTATCTACAGCCTCTTGTTCTTTTGTATCAATTGGTATGTGGCTGTGTGGAATGTATCTATATTGGTGGTGACTTCATCCAGTACGCATGATTTTCAGTCAGCCCTTCTCTGGGCTATTTAGACTGCATGGAAAGCAGGCCTAAGCTGCAACCCATTTAAGTGCCAGCTGAAAATCGTGCTTGATGGGCAAGTACCGGTACTTACTTACTTTATTTATTTAATTTATGTATTTATTTATTTATTTTATTTTATATGCCACTCTATTTTGCAGTCAGAGGGGTTTACATACATAGAACATTTATAAGAATGTTACAAAGAACAGGAATTGACATCTTGGATAACTCGACAGTGAAAACTAATTGTTAATCATTCTGTACAGGGAGAAACAAAAAAGGGGGGATCCAAATGGAAGGGTTCTGCAGCAGTTCAATCGTGTTAGGATATCTTTATGGGATGTTGTCATAATACTGACGGAATAAATGTGTCTTTAGGGACCTGCAAAAACTTAAGAGATCAGAATTGGATTGGAGTGCCTCAGGAAGCGTGTTCCAAAAGGTGGGTGCATATAACAAGAATGCTCTAGCGCGGGTTGCTGATTGCTCTTGACACTTGATGCAGGGGTCAAGAGGGTATTCCGCATGCCACTTTGCCTTAATCTATTATCAGGTGTCCAATGGATGATGCTTGTGAGTGAATCTGCAGACGGCTTATTTAATATTTTGAAGTTTATGAGCAAGACCTTGTATTTTATTTGTTTAGCTATTAGTAGCCAATGTAGGTGGTTTAGTATTGGTGTAATATGGTCTTATCTATAAGCCCCATGAAGGGTTCATGCTGTGGTATTTAGAGCCATTTAGAGCAGATGTAGGATGCATTTCAGTAGGCCTTGATATACAATATTGCAGAAGTCAAAATGTGGAAAGATGAGAGCTTGAAGGGCTGTTCGATAATCGCTTGATTTGAGTAGAGGGCGTAAATGGTGGAGGGCTTGTATCTAATGGTAAATGGATATGGTGATGTTGATGTGAAAATGCATAGAAAGTTGCTGATCAATGGTGATTCCAAGATAGCAAACCTCTTGTTTTACCTGTAGCTCTGAGTTCTTTCCCTTCACCATTGGTGGAGGGATGAATGATTGGGTCTCTCATTATAAATAATACCTCTGTCTTTTTGCAATTGACCAAATGGCTGTGCCTGGCAAACTACTGGGAGACTGTATCAAAACAAATTAATAGTTTGGTGTAGTTGGGCTTTTCCGTGGAGAATGTCATCTGCATATATATGATAAAGAATGCCAAACGACTGGATAAGGGAGCATATTGGTTGATTATAGATTGAATAGCAAAGAAGAGAGTGACGACCCTTGTGGGACTCTTTGTGCCTGAATGTATGGATAGTTCCATTTATATGGATAGTGCCACTCAGTGATATTCAGCAGCAGCTCCTGTCCAGTACAAAATACCAGGTTCTGAGTTTGGGCTCGAACTCAAGAAAAAGATCTTGGAGTCATTGTGGATAATACACTGAAATTTCCCAGTGTATTGCAGCTGCCAAACAAGCAAAGAAAATGTTAGGGATTATTAAAAAAGAAATGAAGAACAAATCTGGTAATATCATCATGTCTCTGTGTAAGCCAAACCACCTCAGAAAAGAATAGAGTGGAACGGGATATGGTTCAGAGAAGGGTGACAAAAGTCATAAAGGAGATGAAACACCTTCCGTATAAAGAACAGCTAAGCACGTTATAGCTCTTCAGCTTGCAAAAGAGATGAATGAGAGGGAATATTTTAGACGTTTATAGACTCATGAGTGGCATGCAACTGTTAAATTGGGAACGATTGTTTAACCTTTCAAATAATACAAAAACGAGATGATACTCTATGAAACTAGTGACCAACAAATTGAAAACAAATCATAGAATGCTTTTTATAGACAGCACATAATTAAATTGTGGAATCTTTTGCCAGAAGATCTGGCCAAAGTGACTAATATACAGTTGTGGTCAACATTATTAGCACCCTTGCAGTACAACCCCTTAATGTCCAATATCTTCTTTAAAAAAAAAGTGACCAGTGAAATGGCTTTGGAACATATATATGCACACATATTTGACACATACAGGAATAAAATAAAACAAGAGCAATCAAACGAGGAAAAGTATAAAAACTGGGACATTGCCACGACATGATTATTCAACCATCAAATCGATTTCCTTAAAATACTTAACCTATTATGAGAACGGTTAAACTCACAAGTTATAAATATATATATGTGTAGTGGTTTTTTGTCGGATCGCTCACCATGAGGGGGAACTTCCTCTCCTGCAGTGAGTCCTCCATTTTATTCAAATTTAACATTGGAAGATTGGTGAATTGGGAAGCTAGAAATTTTGAAGTAGATAGTTCTTACATTCCATATTGGAACGGAAGCTAATTGTGTGGCCGACTCCGGCATTTAGGCTTTTAAAGGTCTTTTAAATTTGAATAAAATGGAGGACTCACTGCAGGAGAGGAAGTTCCCCTCATGGTGAGTGAACTGACAAAAACCCCCCACTACACATATATATTTATAACTTGTGAATATAACCAATTCTCATAATAGATTAAGTATTTTATGGAAATTGATTTGGTGGTTGGATATTTATAGGTTGATTTCACGGGGGGGGGGGGGAGGGGGTTGTAGTATATAATTAAGGACAATGTTATTGGCACCCTTATAAACAATTCAAATCAGTTTGAATAGAACCACCATATTCCCACTGCAGTAAAATTAGACACACCTGTGATCAATTGTCAGTACTCACATGACTTGAACCAACCAATGAATGATGCTATAATGTTTAAAATGGCCACATTCACTCCCTGTTCCATTTCCACAATGGTGAAGACAAGAGAGTTGCCTGAAACCATCAGAAAAGCCATTATCACCCAACTTCAGAGGTACAAGGCCATCTCCAAAGACAATGGGATTCCTGTGTCTACAGTTCGCAATGTTATTAAGATGTTTTCTGTCCATGGAACTGTCAAGAATCTCCCAGGATGTGGTGGGAAGAGGCAAATTAATCCAGGAATTCTTCAAAAGTTAGTGCGAACTGTTGGAAAAACACCATCTACAACATACAAAAAGCTTAAGGCTGACCTGGAGCAATCTGAAGTAGTGGTTTCAGCCCACACCATATGCCACACACTCAACAAAGAAGGACTTCATGGGCAAAGGCCAAGGAGGACCCCACTGCTCAAAAACAGACGTAAAAAGACACCTGATCTTTGCCCAAATCCACCTTGAGAAACCACAATTCTTCTGGGAAAATGTTCTGTGGACAGATGAAACCAAACTTGAGCTCTTTGGCAATGCAGACCAGCGATACATTTACAAGTGAAAAAATGAAGCTTATAAGGAAAAAAGATACCCTTCCTACAGTTAAATATGGTGGAGGTTCCATAATGATGTGGGGCTGTTTTGCTGCCTCAGGAACTGGAGGCCTAAAATATATTAAAGGAATCATGAAGTCAGAGGACTACCAAGGTATTTTGGAGTAAAATGTGCTACCTAGTGTCAGAAAGTTAGATCTGGGTCGAAGGTCATGGGTCCTTCATCCAAAAGTACAAAAGATTGGTTAAAAAGGAACAAATGATCTGTTTTAAACTGGCCAGCAATGAGTCCTAATCTCAATCCAATCAAGAACTTTTGGAAAGAGCTGAAATCTGCCATTGGTAAAAGGAATCCTGGAAGCATTCATGAACTGGATCAAATCAAAAGTTGAAGAGTGGGAGAAACTACCAGCAGACAGATGTATGAAACTTATAGATGGCTACAAGAAACATTTGGAGGCTGTCATCACTGCCAAGAGTTGTGCAACCAAACATTAGTGAAGGGTGCCATTAATACTATCATATTTTGGTTTTGTCTCAGAAATCGCTACATCTAAGTTGAACAGACATCTCTTTTTTTTGTTGTTGTTGTATACCTTTGAATATATTACTACAATATTATGACGACATGCAATTGGAATTTTCCATTTTTTTCTGAAGATATTGTACACAACATACCTAAAATGTGAGGGTGCCAATAATGTTGCCCACAACTGTTATGACAACAGTTTGGACAAAGTCTTGGAAGAAAAGTCCTTAAAAATTATTAGCCAGGCAGACATGCAGCATTCACTTATGCCTTGAAATGAAATATGAGAAGCTGGATTTACTTTTCAGGACCTTCCAGATACTTGTGACCCAGATTGGTCACTGTTGGAGACTGAATGCAGGGATCGAGGAACCTTGGCCTAACTCAGCATGGCTTTTCTCATGTTGGTATGTACTTTCTTTTGTACATCATATATAGAGAAAAAAGTTCACTTTGGCTAATGTTTTGGTGAAAAGCAAAGCAATCTAAATCATCTGTGAGAGCACCTCAGTCAACCCTGTATAAAGTGCTGCTACTCTTCCTGCATGCTGGTGAACTAAGGCACTCTTCAAAGTAATAAACTACTCCCATGCAGAAGGAAAAAATTGTAAAACCTACATAAAGTTCTTCTCAACTATAACTACTATGTACACTAGCATTGTAGCTGAGAAGTTTATGTAGGTGAACTAAGGCATGCATATTCGACCTGCTGCGGGTCATTGTCATTATAAATGTGCAGTTTCCTTCAGGTGCATAGTTCTCATGAGAAGACCACCAAGAGCCACAACAGTAAGTCTGTGTTTCCCTTTTATATTATTATAGTGCTTGATTATGGGATTGCATTCAGTGCTGAAGAAGCAATACTTTTGTATGCATCTTTAATAATAAGTTTGCAACTGCCCCACTGTTGGCTAGGAGGATTTGAGTACATGGAGCCCTATTCCAATCTGTATGTCCCGGCTCGCTGTGCGTCCGATCGGAACCAGACGCACAGAGGTATATAGGATTTTGATGAAGTGGGGCACATCTAGCTCCTGTAGGATCAGAATCCCGTCTAGGCCTGTATGTGCAGGCCGGGACCCAATTCCCAACGGCCTGCATGTACAGGTCTCTGCCTGGCTAACGCAGTCAGGCTCCTGAATAGAACCATGGCAGCATGGCGTCCAGTTGCCATGGAGCCGCGATCTCCAGCTGCTGACCATTTTTTTCATTCCCTGAGAGCCCAATCCCCGATCCAGCCACCCATGGACAGGGTCGAGTTGCGGGGAATCTCTTGCACCCCCTCCACCCTTTGTTGCTGTCCAGGCCTGCTGTCTCCCAATGTCTAGGGGAACTTATTCCACCTCAGAGGTGGAATAAGTTCCCTATCTAGTCTGCTGGCCCCGGACCTACAGGGCTGATATCAGAATCGGCCCTGTACATCCGGGGCTTCAGACCATCCACTACCTGCCCTAATTCTGCCTCCACACCGCCCCCTTCCCGCCCCTGGAACAATCTCCTTGTTCATACAGGGAGCCTTTGGATGTGGACAGCAGGGGAGAATAGCGGGGATGGACATCCCAACAGGACGTCCATGCCCACTATTCGTGCTTCACATAGACCCCTATCCAAGTAAATGTAATACCTGATCCATACAGTAAATTATAAGTAAGATGTTACCACATGAGTTACTCTTTCAAAAATGGTTGCACAGAGGGGTTGTGGGAAGAATGTGAACAGTGTAAATGATTATTCCTAATAAAGTAATTTCTAACAAAATTTAATTGACTAGAGCTGTAGGAACACAAATTCTTGTCCCAACGCGTTTCGGCCACCGGCCTTCTTCAGGGGGTCTTAGAGAACACACCTCAAAAATAAACATAAACATATAAGTTAAACACATAATATAAAAAAAAAATTGTATTACATCAATAAATAAATTAATAAAATATTGATGAAATAATAAATAAAACAATAAATAAAACCATAAATTTCACTTAAAACATCTAAAGGACAAACTATTAATTCATAATAGTCAATTAGAAAAACACACTAATAGATAAAAATATATTGTAAAATATATAAACATTAAGAAATAATAAATATATATTAAAATACCAAGAAAAGGAAGAGAGACGAGGAGAAGCAAACAGTAAATAAATACCTTAGTATGATCAAATTGAATGTTATCCCGGACTGAACCTATGGGATACTGACGGCTGACAATGAACAAATAAATAATGAATAAATAAATATATACTCATAAACCAAGTATATACAATTCTAAAACATCAACAATGCATATTAACAAATATATAATCAATTAATAATAAATAATTAATTACATAAATAAATATACATATATATAAAAACTCACATATATAGTATAAAAAACATTTATAAAAATACCACTTATAAAAGTAAAACTGTATACATGTGTAATATAAAAAAGTTACATATATGAATAATCAAGGTACTTCAAGAGACACAAAAAAGGCATGTAAAAAATATATAAAAAGGAAAAAATCAGGAAACCATCATAAAACGCATATAAAAAAGGGGCTTATAGAAATATGTAAAAATTGTATAAAAAACCTAATATAAAAAGGTGGAGACACTCTTAAATTTGAAATCATCATATACTTAAAAATTACATCAGAAAATTATATTCTTAAAAATGCAGCTTATATAATGTGCTTATTGTATTGACAACTGATATCTAAAAACAATGGCCAGTAATCGCAAAGTAATAAAAAACTCAAGCAAAAACCGTGCATGAGCGACCGGTATAAACTGTTATGAATAATAGTTTGTCCTTTAGATGTTTTAAGTGAAATTTATGGTTTTATTTATTGTTTTATTTATTATTTCATCAATATTTTATTAATTTATTTATTGATGTAATACAATTTTTTTTATATTATGTGTTTAACTTATATGTTTATGTTTATTTTTGAGGTGTGTTCTCTAAGACCCCCTGAAGAAGGCCGGTGGCCGAAACGCGTTGGGGCGTAATAAACAAGGTTTACTATATCAGTCCAGGCTCCGCTACTTTGTTTTCTCCTATATTGTGCGGATCCTTAGCTCCTTTTTGGTACTGGAACACAAATTCTTCCATTTGGATACTCAAAGAATTCATCAGTTTAATTAGATAAGATTATTTTGTCTGGGTAGAATAGGTGAAATATTTGAACATGCAATTCACGTGCCAACTGGGTAATCACAACTCACTAAACAGAGAGTATAGGACTGATGTACACCCAGCGGTTTTGGGCTCCCGTGGAGGCAAATAGCAGGTGACTACCAGATTTTTCTAAATAGCTAATGCTGTGAAGGAGGATACCTGGCTGCAATTAATGTGCTTTCAAACTCTCAATGACATATTCACAAGAGTCAAATAAATGTATATTTAGGCTCTCGGTAGATGGAAGTTGTCCATGCTTTCCTTATTGGGTTCCATCCTGCCTTTGTTGAACTCTAACGCTTATTCGCCTAGATGTGGCTCCCGAAGACCTCTACACAGATTTACTCCAACTTAGAGTAGGTAGGTTCAGACAGTCTTTCATTTTCTCTGTAGTTCCCACAATGTCCTGAAGGACAAAAAATGTAATATTTTTTGTTCCATTCCTTCCGTGGAAATTCACGGGAGCCTATCCATGCCGCTTTATTTCCTTTTACGCTATCTTATTCCATTGGAATTAAGTCTGAAACAAGTCTTTGGAAAACATTGTGAAAAAATGTTCCTTTTGGAGCTGTTCTACTGCTATTTTTCCCTTCCTGTTTGTGTTTCGCATATATATTGGAACTAAAAGCATAGGCTAAACAAAATGGAGGGGTTTGTTTACAACCAATAATAAATTCAGTCTTCCAAAGAAAAAATGCAGAAAGGGATCTGTGTTGGATTTATGTTGTCAAAAAAAAAAAAAAAATAAGAAAAAGGTAAAGGGAGTAGGTAAAGGAAAAGGAAGAAGCATTTCCTTTTCACATTTTCTCCTAATAGTATGGGAGCAAACCGTGAAATGCTTGTCTTTGCTAATTATTTTTTTTAGCCGTCCGCGGAATTATACTGTAAACAGTTAATCCTGATTTATTTATTTCTATTAGATTTTTCCACTTTTTGCAGACAGGTTTCACAAAAAGGAGTAGAGTTTTGCAAATCTGTTTGCAAAAGTAGAAATATCCCTTTTGCATATTTTTATTTGAATAAACTGGAGTGTTATCTCTGTTAAGATATATGACAGCCATAAAATAAAACCTATTGTACACCGCAATTTATTGCAAGGCCACCAGATGGTTCTTGTTCTGTCCTCGGGGATCAAGTATTGAGTGTTAGTTACTTTCTGTTCAGTTCCTGTTCTCACTGATCTTTCACTCTCTCAAGCAACAAAAAGATGAAGAATCCTGCATGCTGAAGTCCTGCTACATCTTATTTTAGAATACACTGAAACAAGCTCACTCTTCAACAATCTCTGTTCCAGCCGTTAAGTAAGTGGAAGACCCAAACAGTTCTAATAGCCCCGTTGGCTATTACTCATATTGACTCTGGATAAAAGTATTCACGTCAGTTGCCTTGCCTTTTATTGCACCAGCAAGGAAAACAGAGTAGCACTTAAGCTTGTGAGACCAACACAGGTCCAATAGTCACATTTGACTGAAGGGAACAAACTCCGCCAGTTCAAGCAGAAAAGAAATGTCTACACTACAATAAAAGGTGCTACAACCTTGCCTCACTAAAAGCTAGTTTCCTAAGCATCATTGAAATGCTGTGATAAACCCAACGTTAGAAATTCATAGCAAAAGGTATCCAAGCTTGCAGTGAAACCTTCATTATTCAAACTGAAGAAATATGCCACTCTCAAGTAAATGCAATTTGCACTGAATTCCCGTGCAAATTTATTTGTACTTCATTAGGGTTTAATGAGGTGTTAATTTGTACGCTGTGAATCATTACACTAGCAAGCAGTTTGAGAAAACACACACTAGCTTCGTACAGTGCAAATACCATTTCATGGCCTTCACTGGATTCCAAACGGTATTTTAGTTTCCTATATTAACGCTACTCTGCAGAACTAAAGCTTCTTTTGAATCTGTTCACTGCAATTTTAGAAGATCTGATGGACTCCAAGATGAAACAAATAGTTTCCCCATCTTTGGAGGTACTACAACAAGTAGAGCTCCACGTAATTATTAAAGGCAGACTATATTATTTAGACTAAAGCTGTGCATTTTCAGAAGTTACTGGCTTTGTTATTTAAGTGCTTAATTTTCTAAAAGGTTTATCTATGCACTAAAGTATAAACTGATTTATGGATATCCTGAAGAATTTTTAATGAATGACACTCTCTCTCCTGTTTAATGATGAAGGTTAAAAAGCACGTTTTAGATAGGACGTGGGTGTCAGTTTGCAATCAATTCAGATGGTATTTTAGAGGGACGTGGTACTGTGGCGTGTGGTGGGAATTTTTTTTTTTTTTTTTTTTAAACACAGGCCAGACAATAGTTCAGGGAAAACAAAAGCAGTTTTTATTCTGTCCCAGCTTGTTAAACCTCCACAAAGCAAAACCCAGAATAGACAGCAGTTGAGGGAAAACAAAATCAGCTTTGCTTCTGTTCCAGTTTGTTAAACCTCCACAAGCCGGTTCTCTCGGCCCTTCCTCCAGCACCAGTTAAAGTTCCTACCTCAGAACCTCTTTTGTATAGCTTGCCTTGGAAGGACTTCTGGCTCCACAGGCCTCTCTCCCTCCTGCAGCCTGCTGGGTTCTTAACCTCTTCCTGTGAGCCACGCCCTCCCAGTCATGAACTCTGGGCTATAGACTCTCTTAAAGGGACTGTTGATACTGCCTTTGGAAGGGATGGGTAACATTCTATAAATGCAATTAAGGGCAGTTCTGCTAATCGAGGAGCCATTTCCAAAATGCACATCCACGTGCAGTGGAAGGAGCCATTTCACAAATATTCACATGAGGAAAATCAACAGAAGAAACTGCTACTACTACTACTGAACATTTGTATAGCGCTACAAGACGTACACAGCGCTGCACAGACACATGTAACAGACAGTTCCTGCTCATCAGAGCTAAAAATCTAGCCAAGACAGACAACACAGTAGCTATAGACATGGGATACATCTAGGAGGAATGGTAAGGAAACACAAAGAAGATCAGGTGAGTCAAGGTCCGAAAGCTGTAGGGAAGAGGGTCAGAGAAGGCACCCGACATAACCTAACATAGTAACATAGTATTTGATGGCAGATAAAGACCATCATGGTCCATCTAGTCTGTCCAGCAAGGTGGCAAGAGTAGGTGCACCTGCTGCTCTGTGCAGGGCACCCCTCCCCATGCCTTTGTTTAGGGGTGTACCCACTGCTCAGTGTAGGTCACCCCTATTTGTTGAGATAGTAGAGACAGTTAAGGTTATTTTGATTTTATCCTGTTGCTATAAAGGGATCCACTGTGTCTGTCTCATGCCATTTTGAATTCTGTTACTGTATTTGTCCCCACCACTTCCATCAGAAGGGAATGTCAAGAATCCACCACCCTTTCAGTGAAAAAGTATTTCCTGATGTCGCCTTTCGGTTTACCCCCTTGCAGCTTCATGTTATGTCCTCTAGTTTTGCAGCTTTCCAGTCTTTGAAAAGGGTTTGTTTGTTCATTAATACTCTAAGTATTTAAAGGTCTGTATCATATCTCCCCTGTCCTTCCTCTCCTCCAGAGTGTACATATTTAGGTCTTCAAGTCTCTTCTCATATGTTTTCTGGTGTAGGCACCAAATCATTTTGTTTGCCTCCCTCTGAACTGTTTCCAATCTTTTTATAACCTTTGTGAGATATGGTCTCCAAAACTAAACACAATATTCCAATTGAGGCCTCAGCAATGACTTGTACAGTAACATTAGTACCTCTTCCTTTCTGCTGGTAATTCCTTCCTGTATGCAACCCAGCATCCTTCTGGCTTTGGCCACCACCTCATTATACTGTTTCGCCACCTTGAGATCCTCAAGAGACAATCACTCGGAGATCCTTCTCCTAGTCCATGCACACCAATCTCTTGCCCCCTATCACATACAATTTCCTTGGATTTCTGCATCCCAAGTGCATGACACTGCACTTCTTCACATTAAATCTTAACTGCCAAGCATTTGAACATTCTTCCAGCTTTTATAGATCTTTCCTCATGTTATCCACTCCCTCAGGAGAGTCCACACTGTTGCAAATTTTCATGTCATCTGCAAAAAGACAGACTTTCCATTCAGTCCTTCAGCAATATCACAAATACAATGAACAGTACCGGTCCCAGGACCGATCCCTGGGACAGGCCACTAATCACCTTCCTTTCATCCGAGCGAGTTCCATTTACTGTCACTTTCTGTCGTCTGTCAGTCAACCAATTTCTGATCCAGTTCACCACCTTGGGACCTATCTACAGACTGGTCAATTTATTGATAAGCCTCCTATGAGGAACAGTATCAAAGGCTTTGCTTAAATCAAGGTCGATCACATTCATCGCATGCCCTTGATCTAGTTCTCTAGTCACTCAGTTAAAGAACTCAATCAGATTTGTTTGGCAAGATCGTCCTTTGGTAAAACCATGTTGCCTCAGATCATGCAACCTATTGGTTTCAAGAAAGTCCACTATTCTCTTTCAGGAATGACTCCATTACTTTTCCCGCCACCGAGGTAAGGCTTACTGGCCTGTAGTTTGTCACTTCTTCCCTACTGCCACTTTTGTGAAGAGGTACCACATCTGCCCTTCTCCAGTCCTGTGGAACTTCTCCTGTCTCCAATGATCTATTAAAAACATCCTTTTAAGGCTCTTCCAGAACCTCTCTGAGCTCTTTCAGTATCCCATCCGGTCCCATGGCCTTATTCACTTTCAGTTTTGCAAGCTGTTCAAACACATCATCTTTTTTGAATGGTGCAGTATCTACACCATTCCCATTTGTATATTTGTCAATCATAGGTGGTTCTTCTCCAGGATTTTCTTAAGTAAAAATAGAGCAGAAGTATTTGTTTAGCATTTTCACTTTTTCAATGTCACTTTCTACGAATCTGTTCTCAGCACTTTTGAGTCTTGCAATTCCACCTCTGATCTTCCTCTTCTGAATATACCTGAAAAAGGTTTTGTCATCATGCTTTAGATCTTTAGCCATCTTTTCTTCTACTTTTTTTCTTTTTGTCTCTTATTTCTCTCTTTGTCTCTTTTAGCTTTATCCTGAATTTTTTTCTGTGTTCCTCTGTTTGCAAACTTCTGAATTTTGTGAAAGCTGTGGTTTTTGCCTTTATTTGTGAAGCCACTTCTTTGGAGAACCAAATAGGTTTCCTTTTCCTCTTGTTTTTATTTACTTTCCTTACATATGTATCTTTTGCCCCCTTTATTGCCTCCTTTAATTTAGCCCACTGCAGTTCCACTTCCCTTACCTCTTCCCACCCTGCCAACTCCTCCTTCAGGAACTTGGCCATTTTACTGGACGTTAGCATTTTTGAAGTGTAGAATTTTCAGCTTGCTGTGATTGGACTCAACCTTGGCTTTTATCTCAAGCCATGCCATGTGATATCAGTGCTGCTCACATGGGCACCCACCTGGACATTCAACATGCTATCTCCATAGGTGGGTACTAAATCCAGCATGGAACTCACCAAGGAAAGTTTGATGCTGGATTTAGTACTCACCAGCAGAGATAGCAATGCATCTTGGAAGGCATCCATAATTTTTTTAACTCCTTTCCAGATATGCAGAAGAAATACTCCAATCCACATTGGGTAAATTAAAGTCACCCAATTTGATCATTTCTCCCTTCAGGGCTATTTTTGTAATATCAATGATCAACTCTCTATCTATTTCTTCGGTTTGAATTGGAGGCCTGTAGACTATACCAGTATGGATGATAGTGCCATCTCCTCTTTCCAACACAATTCACAGTGCTTCTTCCTTTCCCCCATGTCCCCTGCATTTCAGCAGCTTTAATACTGCTTTTGACAAACAGGGCTACTCTTCCTTCTTTCATGCCTTCTCTGTCTCTCCTAAATAAATTATAGACAGTCTCAGGCAGTTTGTTCCAGGCATAAGCAGCAGCAAGGTGAAAGGAATGAAGTCTGGAGTTAGCAATAGAAGAAAAGGGCACAGATAGAAGTGATTTGTTAGAAGAGCGGAGTTCCCAAGGAGGGATGTAGGGAGAAATAAGAGGAAATGTAGAAACATAGAAACAGAGAAAAATGACGAAAGAAAAAGACCACATGGTCTATCTAGACTATCCTTCCATATCAACAACTAAAATGGTCCCCTTTTTTCCTTTAGAGATCCTCTATGTTTGTCCCATGCTTTTTTGAATTCAGATACTGTCCTCATCTCTACCACCTCCACTGGGAGACTATTCCACGGATCCACCACTCTTTCTGTAAAGAAATATTTCTGCATATCACTCCTGAATCTATCACCTTTCACCCTCATCCCATGTCCCCTCGTAGCAGAATTTGCTTTCAATTGAAAGAGGCTCTCCTCCTGTGCATTTATGCCACGAAGGTATTTAAACATCTCAATCATATCACCTCTATCCCGCCTTTCCTCTAAGGTGTACATATTAAGATCCTTAAGTCTGTCCTCATATGCTTTATAATGAAGCCCACTAATCATTTTAGTACCCACCCTCTGTACTGACTCCAGCCTGTTTATATCCTTTTGAAGGTGTGGTCTCCAGAATTGCACACTATACTCCAAATGAGGTCGCACCAAAAACTTATACAGAAGTACTATCACCTCCTTTTTTCTGCTAGCCATTCCTCTCCGTATGCACCCAAGCATCCTTCTAGCTTTTGCTGTTGCCTTTTCTACCTGTTTAGCTACTTTAAGATCATCAGACACAACCACGCCTAGGTCCCGCTCTTCTTTAGTGGACAAAAGTACTTCACTCCCTATACTATCTTGCTCCCTTGGATTGCTGCAGCCCAAATACCTGACCTTACATTTTTTAACATTAAATTCCAGCTGCCAAATTCTAGACCATTCTTCAAGCTTAGCTAGATCCCTCCTCATGTTATCTACACCTTCCTGGGTGTCTACTCTATTGCAGATTTTGGTATCATCCGCAAAGAGGAAAACCTTACCAGACAGCCCTTCCGCTATATCACTAACAAAGATGTTAAAAAGAATCGGACCAAGGACAGATCCCTGGGGCACACTACTGGTAACTTCCTTCTTCTTAGAGTGAGCTCCATTTATCTGTACTCTTTGTCGCCTCCCACCCAACCAATTTCTAACCCAAGCAGTAACTTTAGGGTCTAACCCTAGGGTGCTCAGTTTGTTTATAAGTCGCCTGTGAGAAACAGTGTCAAAGGCTTTACTGAAATCTAAATACACCACATCTAGGGCTCTCTCTCGGTCCAACTCCCTGGTCACCCAGTCAAAGAAAACAATCAGATTTGTCTGACAAGACCTGCCTCTGGTGAATCCATGCTGCCTTGGATCCTGTAATCCGCTGGACTCCAGAAACCTCACTATTTTCTCTTTCAGCAGTATTTCCAATAATTTACTCACCACCAAAGTTAAAACTAACCAGCCTGTAGTTTTCAACCACATCCTTACTTTGCTTTTGTGTAAAGGCACTACATGAGCGGAAAGGTAGAAACCCGGCTCTTTACCTGTGCAGGTGCTGGTATTTCACAGTGAGCACCTTTTTCCAAAGGACAGAATCTATAAAACGAGAAGACATGAAATGAAGCTACAAGAGAAACTTAAAAGAAACATCAAAAAGTACTTTTTCGTGGAAAAGGTGGTGGGTGCCTGGAATACCCTCCTGGTAGAGGTGATGGGGACAAAAGCAGTGACTGAATTCAGAAAGACATGGGATAAACAGAGGATCCATATATAGCAGGAAGAGCATTTCTGCTCAAAGCAAATGTCTTTTACAATTCAAAAAAGGTAAAGAGTGGGGCTCACCTGCGTGGAGCGACCGCTACAGTACAACCAGAGGTAAAGCACAGCTTTTGAGAACCCCAAGTCAAAACAGTTGACCTAGTTAAGCCTGATCCCTTGGGATGCACTCCAAATGTGCAAACTGGTGCAGAGATCACCAAAGTTGGTCCCAGATTTTCTAAATATGATTACATAGTATTTAATAAATGTAAAAATTAATCTTTTGAGTGCTATGACGATAACTCTGAATTTACCTAACCAGAAACTGAAATCCCTGTAACATGAAATCAGCGTTAAATGAAACACATTGAAAAAATATATTCCCACCATGTAAAATAAAATAGCAAAACCTGAGTAAATTGTCACACAACTGATGCACCATTATTGATCAATTCAGAAAATAAAGGGGAGACCGATTATGCAACGGCTGGATGAGAGGGTCATAATACAGCAATCTCTAAGAGAACAAACTGTAGCTTCTTATACAATATATCATCTCTGTTTGCAATATATCTTAGAACCCTTACATTTCACTATTAAAAATCTGCATTATAACTGATTTGTTAGTTTCTAGCCCATTGTGCATTTCATCAAGAAAATCAATTAAAATCGTGCAGTGAACAGATGAGAGAAAATCGTACCTGGATGTGCAAGTGAGTTAACTGTGAACGCACTAAGAGGCTGCCAAAAGAGAAAGCAGAAAACCCACATGGAGACAACTAACGCTTTGAGTAAAAGAACTCTGTACGAGGATTGCCAAGCAGCTCCATGTCATAAGAGACAGACTGACAGGCCTGGTCTTACTTCAGCGAATGGCCTTTCCAGTCCTGATGACACATGAATATACCTGCGAAAATATGCATACATTGAAAAATGCATCTCATGCCTAACAATGATGGATATCCTGAAACGTCATTTGGCTGTGGGCAGGGCTGGAACTACCATTAGACAAATTAGGAGATTACTCAGGGCATCAAACTTTAAAAGGCAGTGGAAAGTGCCCTTAGATGGCCTTCGATCTCCTACCCATGCCATTATTACTTCTGCAATATAGCATAAAAATGTAGCCCCCCCCCCCAACCTTCAATGTAGGTCATAAAAAAAATTGTATTAACATTTTAAAATATTCATTTATTTAAAAAAAAATTGTTATAATTACCGAAAAACAAGGTATCCTCATAAATTTACATGTTAAGAAAAGAGTACCCACAATACCTCCATATAGAATAATTAAAAAACTTGCCCACAAAAGACAATTCAAATAATATCCCCTTACAGAAAAGGAAAAATACACATACAAAAACATACCTATCACACACATCCACCCATCCCACATTAAAACATATGGTACACATCCAAAGATCAGCCAGTACTTAGGGTTGCATATATCAAAGAATTGCACAGAGTATATAGAAGGACCTTTCAAAAGACACTATACAAAAATTGTACCAAAAAATGAATGATACCAAACACACTTAGTTGGATATAACAGAAAAACGAGATGTGAATGTCAATCAAGAATATCGTAAAACGAAGCAGCACTTTTCAGATCTCCCACGGTGTTAAAAAATGTATGGAACCACTTAATTTAGCAAATGAAGAGGCATGCTTCGCAGCAGAGTAAAACGGAACCGTTGCAGTGATTTTCCAAAGAGTCCGTCAATAGTAGTGATGGAACCATGGCTCAAACAAAAGGCAGCTCAAATCAAAAACTCTTCGATATATTGCTGGAGAATCTAAATGAATGCAACGGTGTCACCAACAGATAATGCTATACATCCAGAGCTTCAGCATAACTGCCACAGACAGTGCAACCCCTAGAGACAACTGGATCCATAGCAGGTAGCAAATGAGCCACCTGGAAACAACTACTTAATAGGCTGAAACAATTCAATGCGTGTAGACCAGTGTTCAATACTCAAGCCAGTGCAATGCATGTAGTCTGCAGCAGGCAAAAATTCAGTCTCCCCAAAAGAGGCTTGTCACATTTCAAGTCAATAACTGTAGACAATCAAAGGCATTCACTTCAAAGGCAATCAAGAGTATTGAAAGAAATATGAGATTGCAGACCTACTGTTAGTAATCTGTGAACTGTCATTAAAATCATCTGTAGTACCTGAAGACTGGCAAATGGCCAATGTAATGCCAATTTTTAAAAAGGGTTCTAGGGGTGATCCGGGAAACTACAGACCGGTGAGCCTGACATCAATACTGGGCAAAATGGTAGAAACCATTATAAAGAATAAAATTACTGAACATGTAGATAGTCATGATTTAATGGGAGACAGCCAACATGGCTTTAGCCAAGGAAGATCTTGTCTTACTAATCTGTTCTATTTGTTGGAAGGTGTGAATAAACAGGTAGACAAAGGTGAGCCAGTCGATATAGTGTATCTGGATTTTCAGAAAGCCTTTGACAAGGTCCCTCATGAGACACTCTTGGCGAAGTTAAAAAGTCATAGGATAGGAGGCAATGTACTATTGTGGATCACGAACTAGTTAAAAGATAGAAAGCAGAGTGTAGGGCTGAATGGCCAATTTTCCCAATACAGAAAGGTGAATAGTGGAGTACCCCAGGGTTCTGTGCTGGGTCCACTGCTTTTTAACATATTTGTAAATGACCTGAAAATGGGAATAACGAGTGAGGTAGTCAAATTTACAGATAGGAAACACAAACAGGAGCACTGCTCGCAAATCAAACTGGGAAACCACAAAAGCGAGCAGTATTGGAAGTCACAGGCACTTTATTAATTAACCAAACCCCAACGCATTTCGGCTGTTGCCTTCATCAGGGGGTACTAGAGGACAGCAAAACACAACATAAAAATAAATAAGCATACATAAAAACATAGAAAATATTTTCTATGTTTTTATGTATGCTTATTTATTTTTATGTTGTGTTTTGCTGTCCTCTAGTACCCCCTGATGAAGGGAACAGCCGAAATGCGTTGGGGTTTATCCAGGAGAGGCCAACCCCTCCCCCTTTTCTGCTGCGCCAAGGGGGGGGGCGGCCCGGAAGTGTGGACTGTGATCTACCCCTTTTTGGGGATACTTGCCATGGCAAGACGGACTATTAAGAATTTGGGGGGGGGGGGGAGGGTGCCGGGTGGGGGAGTTGGGTGGGGGTTCTGGCTGGGAGGTTTGTGTTGGTGTTGAGTTGTGTGGTTTGCTGTGGGCTTGGGGGAGGACGGGGGGATGGGGGTGGGGTGGGGTGGGTGGGAAGGGAGTAGAAGAGGGAGAGAGAGGGAGTAGTTTGGAAAAAGGGAGGTGGCAGTTTTGGAGGAAGTACTTTGTCCTTGGGATTTTTGAACACTGCTCTGGGGCCAAGGCTGGGCGGCTCCTAGAGATTGGTGAGAAGACTAATAAGCATAATGTAGACCCCCTGGTAAGGTGTGATGCCTAATGTAAAGATAGTTTCTTTGAAGGTGGGGGGGATTGGATCACCAGTTAAATGCACCAAAATACTCCAAGCTCTTAAAAGGAAAGGAGCACAGGTAGCGTTGTTGCAGGAGACCCACTTGAGTGCTGTAGAGCATGAGAAGCTTGCGAGAGACTGGGTAGCGAAACATATGGGGCATCATCAGGGACCAGGAAGGCGGGGGTGGCGATGCTTGTAAAGAAAGGCCTACCATTGGAGGTGAGTAAGTGTGATGTTGACCCGAACGGGAGATTAATTTTTTTGCAAGCAAAATTGTATACGGAGGAACTCTGGATAGGTAACATCTATGCCCCAAATGTGTATGATCATGGCTTCTTTAAATCCCTACTGAGGTTTATCATGAGAGCAGGGGGTAAAATATTGATCATGGCAGGGAATGTGAAAAAGGGGCCTGGTCCAAAAAAGGTATTGGTTACCTATGCAGGATGGGTGATATGGTGAATGTATGGCGTGCCTACACCCTGGGTCACGGGAATACACCCATCAGTCTAGAGCTCATTTGACTTGGTCTCACATTGATTATATCCTGGTGAGTGAAGGAGGATTTGCACAGATTTCCCAGGCAGGGATTGAACCAGTGGTGGTATCGGACCGTGGGATGGTCTGGGTGGTTTGGGATGCCTGAGGCCCGTCAAAGACTGGGTGGCGGTTCCTACATATTTATGGGAAGAAAGATTTCAGAGTGTATTTTGAGAAGCAGTGGGATGAATACACATTGTTTAATGATACTCCCCAATGCCCGCCTCTCTTGTTCTGGGAGGCCAGTAAAGCAGTAATGAGGGGTGCTATTATTACTTACACTATCCAAAGGAGTAAGCATCTAGACCACAGCCTCTTAGTACTTGAATGCACCTTGCAGGCATTACAGAGAAGACACAGCAGGACATGAGATAGGATCATACAGCAGGAGTATACTAGAGTTCAAGCGGCTCTCAATGAATTACTTCAGAGGCGAGCTACTATGTCCCTGCAATATTATAAACATCAGTTGTATAAATACGGTAACAGGTCAGGGAGGCTGTTGACCAGAGTGGTCAGAGACCTAGGGGGCACATGTTTTCTGGTTCTCAGGGGTGAGGGAAGTGTACTACAGCATCAACCACACCAGATAGCGGACATCTTTAGGAACTTCTATGCAAAGCTATATACAGAAGAGGAGAGAGATTTTGGGAAAGGTCGGGAGTTTTTGGATAAACTGGGTCTCCCTAAATTAAGAGAGGAGGACCTACAGGTATTAAATGCTCCTATCTCGGGTGGGGAGATTCAGAAAGTGATTTGGTCTGGCAAGCTTCATAAGACCCCAGGCCCTGATGGATTTGGGTCAGAGTATTACAAGATACTTGAACCTAAACTTACCCCTACGCTATTGGCAATGTATGAAACAGTACTTCAGGATAGGTGCTTCCCCAGGGATATGAGATGTGCGTATATCTCCGTAATACCGAAGGAGGGGAAGAATCTCCAGGACCCAGCCTCTTATAGGCCCATATCACTGATAAACGTTGATATAAAAATTCTGGCTTCAATCCTGGCGGGTTGATTGACTCACGGCAGGTGGGGTTTTTTCAGGAGCAAGATGCTACCAAGAATATTATGAAATTGATTTTGGGGATGGAGTACTGTATAAGGAAGGAAACCCCACTACTCTTGGTAAGTTTAGATGCTGAAAAAGCGTTTGATAGAGTGGTTGGCTGTACCTATGGAATGCACTGCATGGTTTTGGCTTTATGGGCACCTTTTTACAATGGGTCCAGATTTTATATGTGGCCCCGCAGGCAAAAGTGGGTGTGAATGGAGTCTTTTCTGATCCTTTTACATTGGAAAGAGGTACGAGGCAGGGTTGCCCCCTGTTGCCTCTTTTGTTTGTACTCTCCTTGGAACCCCTTCTGTGGGCGATTCAGAATGAAGCCCAGGTAGTGGGTGTGCAAATGGGGAAGGAGGAGATGAAGCTAAGTGCATTTGCTGATGATATGCTTGAGAGAGCCGCAGATGTCTTTGACACGGGCACTCCAATTGATCAACCAGTTTGGTAGCTTCTCTGGGCTCAAAATCAATGCTGGCAAGTCAATGGCTTTATATGTGGGTGGAAGAGTAAGAAAGGGGTGGAAGGGTGTCTTTCCTTTGACTTGGGCGACAAATTCAATCCACTTCCTGGGCATTCAATTACCAGATGTTCCTGAGAGATTATATAAATGTAACATACCTGGAATGCTGGAGAGAGCCCGGACGACTTTTCACAGATGGGCTGTTCTACCATTATCTTTGAAGGGGCGGATAGCACTGTTCACAATGGTGGAGTTTCCAAGATGGCTGTATGTGCTCCGCCTGCTACCTATATGGGTGCTAGTCAAAGATTGGAAGTGTCTTGACGGGAACCTTAGCCGCTTCTTGTGGAGGGGTAGGCGAGCTCGTATCCCCCTGAGGGCCTTGATGAGGCATCGGGAGGAAGGGGGATTGGAACTTCCTTCAGTGCGTAACTATAATCTCCGATATATGGTACAGCATATTTCGGGGCTCTTGATGGAAGATTGGGTATGCACCCCATATCATTGTCTATACATTCTACACTCTGATAGTTGAGATCGCCCAGCAAACTTGCGTGGAGAGCTATACATGGGGGCCCTGAGAGCAGCATGGCGTGCCCTATGTGCGTGGTATAGGTGGGGTAGGAAATACTCTCAATTACTTCCTTTAGTGGGAAATCCTGAGTTCTCACTGGGCCTATCATCCACGGCCTTCCAGGGGTGGGCCCAAAAGGGTATAATCTGCATTGGAGATATATGCAGAGAGGGAGGAGAGGGCATTGATAGCTTTCAGAACCTAAGTGCGCAATATCATTAAACAAGCATGAGTTTTACTGTTATTTAAAGGTACAACACTATATCAGTGAAATACTGAGATGGGCTCCTGCTCTAGTTGGAACTCGTGGCCCGAGACCTCTTTTTGTGGAAATGGTGGGGAAAGCAGAAACCTGGTACATCCAATAGGAGACCAGAAATATCTGTCCCTGTTGGCGGAAAGGTGATCTATGGATGGTATGGAGGGGGTTACTCTGGGACTATTGCAAAGTGCATTTGTAAAAATTATCCGTGTAGCTAAGTGATTTCATTTAGAGCAGCACAGAAGCTGTCCTAAATAAAACCTTAGCTAAAATGGATAGTGGCTGAATACCACTGACCGTCTGTAAAGCAGCAGTGGTCACGGTTCTCATGTTTACTCAGTGCCTCCTGCTGAAAAATGCTGACCATGGCATCTGAATGTTGGTCCGCAAGTTTTTCCTAAGCCTGCATTCACTACTGTTGCAACTTTGGAAAAACTCCACAGGCAGATAAACATCTTTTGGTGGGAGGAACCAAATAAACCAACCTCTGTACCCATGCCCTTCCCCCTCCCCAGGTTCCCCAGTTGCTATTGCTTTGTGGGGTAAAAGGATGGCAAGGCCATGGTCCTGGTGACTCACCTCATTCCACCACCCACATACACACGTTTTTCTGCCCCACCCCTTGAAAAATGTGCATGCAGCAAATCTACACATGTGAATAGCAGCTTTCTAAAATACCTAATTGCATATGTTGGTTGTTAACACTGGCAAACATTGATATGGTTATGTGCATATTTATTTTGAGAGGGTATGTGTAATGTATTATGTATTAACAATTTTTTGTCTTTGCAATGATTTTTATGTAGGTTTTTTGCAATCTGCCTAGGATGGTAGATAGCGTGGAATATAAATATTTTAAAGAAACATAAAAGCCATGTGAGTCTTCTAAAATGATCTCCTATGCATCCTTAGAAGCTGAAATGATCTTTCCATTACGTTAGCTAGCTGTTGTAGAGGTGGCATGTAACAGGCTGTTTTAAGCAGAGATGGGCTTCAATAGCAAAGTCAATGTTACCGAAAGGGCTTCTTGAAGTGATCCTCCCAAGGGTTATATAATAGTTATGAACATGGAAGAAATGTGAAAATCCAAAATGTAACTCTAATCTCTTAATGATGTGGAATATTATCAGTTATGCAGCCCTAAAGGGAAGCAGTTCCAATACACCCAACAACACTTTGGAATGCCCCCCCAAGTCTGCCCTAGAATCCTTTTTAGTGGTTTACAACCAGAACTGAAAGCGCTATAGAACAACGTTCTCACGAAACCGAGCAGGAATCCTCTGTCTGCGCTGCTCCCGAGAATGTTGCTATAGAAGCTATTCAATCTGCCTGCCCATCTGTCTAGGATCACCATAATGTCTGTGAAACGCACAAATTGGGTCCTACTTGGAAACAGAGGAGGTGGAACATTGGCTTTGCCCTTACCCTGTTCAAAATGACCTGGTTTTCAATCCAGTCACTGGGATACACCTAGCCAGTCAGGTTTCCAAGATGTTGTTAAGTGCCATCAATCCAGTGCCGACTCATGGTGACTCTCTGGCACATACCTGCAGTGTTTCAGTTGGTAATGCAGGAAGACTCTTTTGGCCTTTGTGTTAAACTATGTCTGCTCTTTTCATGGCCATATGAAGAGGCCAATTCAATAATGTCAGCGTACGCTTAGCACATAGTTGGCATGACATCTGTGCATAGTTGTCCTAAACTGTGTTTGGTCTTCAGTCAGGTGGCTAATTGTTGATAGACTCGCACCTATAGCTGCTGTTATTGTATTGATCCATCTCATTGCTGGCCTTCAGCTTTTGCATTGACCTTCCACCTTGCCAAGCATGATGTCTCTCTCGAATGATCTCTCTCTTCGCATGAAGTATGAAAGTGGAAGTCTTGCCATCTGATCTCCTCTAGTACCAACTGATTTGTTCTTCGGGCAGTCCGTGGCATACACAGTATTCATTGTCAGCACCATAATTCAAAGGCATCAATTTTCTTCCTGTCTTTCTTCTTCAAATGATATGCTCAGCTGGCCAACTTTTGCATCCAAATGACATCACTGAAAATACCATGGCTTGGACAAGTCGAATCTGCACTTGAAAATCTTATCCAAGTCCATTCTGCATTTTCAAGATAACCACAATATGCATGAGAGAAATTTGCAGCCAATGGAGGCAGTGCATGCAAACTGCTCCCATGCATAGTCATTGCAATTACTGTGAAATCCGGAATGGCTAGGTGTGTCCCGAGGACTGGGGGTTGAGAACCCCTGCTCTAAATGAGAGCAGTAAATTTGAAAAGCACTAGAAAACCTAGGCATAAGCTTAGTTTTCACATCCTCTCTTCCTCCCATTGGAGAGCATTTAGACCAGTAAGTTGATACCATCTCTTTTTATCTAACTTAGCTCATTCATACCCTGAGCCCGCAGAGAAAGGACCACTGGAGTAGGATTTCAAGCTCCCCTCTTGCTTCACAGCATGTGCAGTAGAATCAGTCAGTAATACTTGCATATAAAGTAAATTTGAATTATATTTGTATTCCTTTATATGTTTATTACACAACAGGACCTGTCCAGTGCATCAAGAGTATAAAACACGGCATTGTGAAATTAATCAATCAGCAACTCCCATCTCGTAGCGGGTACACTGCTAATCTGAAATGATGCATCATAACAACGCCCCAGGGTCAAACAAAAGGCCATTCACATTTTGATTTAAAAATTACTTAGAAAGGATTTCTTAACATATCAACAGCAAGGAAACCCTGGATATCCATCACTGGGCAGTAGCAAGTTGTAGTATGTAAAGCACATGGAAACACATTGCACTTTTGCCTTACACGAGCAAACCTCCGATATAAAATTCTGTCACCCTTACATTCACTAATGTTAATAATACATGGGGCTTATTCAGTGCTCCTATGCTGGGTGCCTCCTCAATCAATCATACAGATATCTGCAGCACCCTTTTCAGCGTTCCTTAGTGGCCGACTGCGAAATCGTACGCCAGAGCCTGGTGCCAAAGCTAGAGCGCAGGAATGTCAAACACAGGTTTAGTGCCAACGTTTTGCACGGGCATGCAGTATGCAAATGGACTGTGCGCAAAAGGTCTGTGCTAAACCTGGAGAGCAAGCCAGGCACATGCGCACAGCTGTCTGCGTGAGCAGCACCTATATCCTGCACATGGGCTGAAATGCTGTGCATAATCATTCCGCACAGACGCTCTGCTCCAAAAACATCCTGGAACACCGATAACTCGCAGCAGAATGATTGCTCCGTGCGCCTCCTAACATTCTAGCATATGCGCATCCAGGTTGCAGCGTGCTTCCCCTACCGTTTCTTTCAGGCATCACTCACTTCTGTAAAGCCCCAAAAACACTGCGGGTGTTGTCCACTCACAAGAGAGGCATAAATGCCTCCTCGGCACTAAACGCAGACTCCTCTGAGCTGGTGTTAAAGTCCCGGCGTAGAGCTCAGCTCTTCCACACACACACGTCTCTGCATCCGGGCGGCATAGCTAGTTGCTTGTCATACAACTGAACACATTTACATGGGTTGTGCGCCGACAGCCGTGTTGAGATTCGCACAGTGACTGTGCTCAGGCTGGTCCTCTTTCTGCATGGTGGTGCAACAGTAGTGCATAAATAATATGCGCAGATGTCATGCCAACTATGTGCTAAGCGTACGCTGACATTACTGAATCGGTCTCTTCATTTGGCCATGAAAAGAGCAGACATATTTTAAACACAGAGACTCTTCCTGCATTACCAAATGAGGCACTGCAAATATGTGCTAAAGTATTTGCAAGTTCTTCAAAACATGTGCTAAACCTGACAGACTGTGGAGCACAGAGGATCTTGAAGACTAAGAGCGATGTACTAGAGGCTAATGAGAGTTTAGCACATGTGTAGTGATTGTGAACATAGATAAACAGTTGTTCAAAGGGCGGCAGTGAATGCTTTTCAAATACTGAATTGTAAAGTGCTTTGGGATCCCAGCAGCTGGCTGGCACTACAAAAATACACATAGGGTAGGTAGGTGTTAGCACCCATAGAGTGCTGCTATGAAATGTATTTGAATGAAAAAAATTTACACTCAAATAATATTAAGAATGATTATTCTTATTTTTCTGGGAGGGAGCCTGGCAGTTTCCTTCAGTTCCTTTGGGCTTCCTGGTCAGTTAGAAACAAACTAGGATTTGGTGCCATAAATCTGCCTTTATCCCTTCTTCTTAGGCCCACTCCTTGCAGCTGCGGTCTTTGGCCAGATCCCTATAATCATGAGCTCTAAATCCAGCCACTAGATGTCGCTCTGGCATGATGACTGCAGCATTCTCAGCCCCAGCGGTCCTATGCAATACAGAACTTAAACCGGGTCCTCTACATGGTAGTGTGCAGCACTATCATTAAGCCACTGGGCTGGCCACTTTATTACAATCATTAATAAGCAATGCTCATAAATGCACTAGACTAGACAGCCATAATGGGCCAGTTGAACAGTTCAACTCCGCTATAAAAAGTATTTAGTTTAAAGATGTTAACTGGTCACCTTAGGATACTGTTGGCTTTTATAGTCAACGCTTTTTCCTATGGGTGCAGAATGGAAGATGTCTTTTTTGAATTAGGTCAGTTACAGGGGCTCTGCATTGCCTGTTACATCTAAGCAGGGAACCACTTGACTCAAAAGGAGGAATTAAACAGCTGCCACCAGGTTTTTTTTGTATTTCTCTGAAAAGAAAACAAACAATCAGAGGGATCAATAGTTCTTTGAACTTGACCGGTTGCCAGAACTATCATTCAGAATTCCCTGAGCCACGGTGTTTCCAGCATGAGCCCATATAGGGTGTCAGAGATTGTGAAGAAATGTTGCCCTGATAGCCGAGGATCAGAAACATTACACAGACAGTAGGGTAAAACGATACTGAAAGGAGGCAAGATTGCGAGCTGCCATTCCACTTGCAGACCCCACCTGCAGCAGGAGAATACAAACCATACTAGTCATCCAATTATACAACCCAGAGGCCAATATGCCAAAGTCCTTGTCTGGGCAGCACGGTATAGTGCCACTAACTATCATCAAAGACTACCTCGGCAAAGTGGAAGGGTTCAATGCCACTATCCAGATAACAGTCTGGATAACTAAGGATAACAAAACAGCTGTTCTAAGTGCTTGAATTTGAGGAGGGGGTTTGTCACTCTGATCACTCACCACCATCAATCTATATCAACGGTTCTCAACCCAGTCCTCGGGACACACCCAGCCAGTCAGGTTTTCAAGATAACCACAATGAATATGTACGGGAGAGAATTGCATGCAATAGAGACAATGTATGCAAATCTCTCTCATGCATATTCATTGTGGTTAGTTTGAAAACCTGACTGGCTGGATGTATCCCGAGGACTGGGTTGAGACTCCCTGATCCATATGAAAGTGGCTTAGCTTAAAAAGCCATTGAAAGTCCTTTTAGAAACTCTAATGCTGCCTACTTGCTCGGCCTTGGTCAAATCCGAGTGAGATGCACACTAATGGCTTTCCATCCCAAAATTAAACAATCCAGCCCATTCTTTCACTCCCACCTGTCTCAGAAGTAATGGACCAATTCTTCAGACCCATTTGAGGATCTAGAATGCCTCCAATTTGGAAAACATATTTCTCCTGCACTGTGGAATGTACATGACTGCCCATTGGCTAACCACAGGTAGACAACCTCCAGTCCTCATCCAGCAATTCACTTAGGTTTTTCAGGACACCCATGATGAATATACATAAGATAGATTTGAATACATACTGCTTCAACTGTATGCAGATCTGTTCCATGAATATCCATGATGGGTATCCTGAAAACGCAAGTGGATTGGTGTCTAGGGGGTCTGGAAGTTGCCTACCCCCAAAACAGTGAAGACAAGGTGAGAATTCTACAGACCCTATGGCTGTAGGGAGTGGGACAGAAAACGTTGCAGCATAACCTCAAACCTTAAGAGCTCTCCAGGAAATGTGCTTCACAGTTATAGATCAATACGATATGAACTGGAAAAGATACACAGAAAACTTCTTTAAGACAAAATTGTTTGTGGAGATGAAAAGTCAGAAGCCATTTCTTTGATATTGTGTGGTGTGGATAAAAAGAGTCTGTGCTTCTATTGCCGTTGTGAAGCTGGATTTTTGCTCATTAGCGGCAACGCGGAGCATTTTCCTTTAGGCACAGTCTGAGGTGTTTGCAAACACAACGATAAGATCTTTAGAGCAATCTGCATATGATCATTTCTTTTTATTCAAGGCCTCCATTAGTTCCTCTTTTCCTAACCTCCTTGCATGTAAAACAAAACTGTAGCAATCATAACATTTTTCATGAACAGTTACAGGAACAAAGACACAATCTATAGTATCTTATTATAACCAAAAAAGTCATTAAAGTAAGATGAAATATGCTAGATGGCTCGCCAAGCATAAAAACATACAAATAAACTTTAAAGGTTCATTCTCAGCCCAACTAACTCATTCCAGATTGATTCACACTATCTTCTTTACAAATTATATACTTTAAGGAATATTTTAGAGAAAATAAAGCCCCTCACTGAGGCCCAGCATAGAATTTTTTAGACAGTGCAGTCAGAGATGTAAATCATTTTGGTTTAGGCCATGCCTGTCTGTCTATTAGTAAATTAATCTTCAATGGGTGTTCTAATATATCATCAATATACAGTTCAATAATAATAATAATAAATTTGGCAACATAACAAACAACGTCTTAACTATTAGCGCATGTTAACTACCTTTCTTTAACAGAGAAGGGGCTGTGGAATGGATGGAAAATGGATGGGGACTGTGCCGAGGCAGTTACCACAGGTAAACTGTTAACGCAATAAATAAAGCACCCGAAAAGGTGTAGCTAACTGCATCACGTTATCTGCAAAACGCAAAGTCATTGTTTTGCTGTTAACTAAATGAGAAACTCCTGGGGACACTGCAATGGTCGTTTTTCGATGACTGCACGTTAATTTTGGCAATTGACGTGCAGTAACTAGAAACTTACCAACTTTAGGAAATAGGCACTTAAGAGCAGGGCCGGCCCAACCATTAGGCAAACTAAGGAATCGCCTAGGGTGGCAACCTCTGGGAGGTGGGAAAGAGCAGGGCATTCAATGCTAAACAATAGATTTTGACAACCAGCGAGGATTATAAAGCTTAAGGTCTGCCTAGGGTGCCAACACCTTGAACCAACTCTGGGGCCTTAGCTCACATTTTTCTGGGAAGTTCAAGGCATGTTACATTTAGGTACAGTAGATATATTCCTGTCCCCAGTAAGCTTACAATCTAACATTGTACTAGAGGCAATGGAGGGTTAAGTGACTTTGTCCAAGGTCATTAGGAGGAGCAGTGGGATTCAAGCCTGGCTCTCCTAGTTATTAATACATTGCACTAATCTTTAGGGTACGAGGTGAGAAAGTAGCTCAGTCAGGAGCCGATGCAGAAACCCTGCATTAGAGCCCTGTGCTAAAGCTCAGCGAAGGGTTTCCTAACACAAATCTAATGCGGAAATTTTGCCCTCCAATGCTGTATGCAAACAGCATGCAAAATACACTATGCACAAAAAGTCTGCAGTAAACAAGGGAAGTAAATCAGATGCACACATAAAAGGGTCCGCGTTAGCAGCACCTATATCTTGCTAACAAAAAAACCCTGTTTGCACTAATGTACATGTGCAGGACCGCTATCCGGAGCATAAACCGCAGTATTATTCTGCACAGAAATTCTGCGTAGAATAAAGTTGATGTTTATGCACCAGATAGCAGTCCCACACATGCACATAACCCTGCTGGGATTTTCTCACCACTCTCTTCAGCACAGCCAGAAAAAATTGTGGGTGTGGTACACTAGAGAAGAAAGAGACATAAATTCTTCATTAATGCCGACTGCAGACCTATGAGCTAACCTTTTACACCTCCTCAGACTTTGCGTTAAAAACCCAGTATTGAGCTCGGGCTTCTGGTGTTCTGTGCAATTCTTTGCATTTAAATCTGCTGCACGCTGCTGTCTGCTCAAGGCTTTGTGTACAGTGAGCTTGTATGCAAAACTCCTTTCTGGATTGGTAGTGCACAAAATTGTACGCAAAACTGAATTAAGCTGTGAGCAAAGCCCAGCACAATTTACTGTATCAGCTCATCAGTGTCTATGCTCCTCTGACAAGGACTGACAGTTAATGATAATTACTGTGAGCTGTCATGGTGGCTCTAGTGACATATCTGTCCATTATAGATAGCATGGACAGGACACTATCAACTCTTTTCATACAAGCTACCAAATATTTCCTAGATAGCAACTCTTAGCGAAACCTAGCTACGTCAGGTGTGTGTTCTACTGTGACATTAATTGCTAAATCTGTTGCCCGCATAGATGGAGATATTGAACTCAAGATCCATTGCCAGCGTTGCCAAGTAACTCTCAATATGTCCTCAGGAAATCGATTTATGTGATGGTGGATCAAGGACAAGATAAAGATAGGTTCATTGGGAGTTCTTTATCAAGATAAATGAGAAATGAAATGCAGTTGTTTTAAAATAAGTTTTAAAATATGCTAAAAAAATTTAAAATTTCTAGGTAATATGAAATAATAAAAAAGTGTCTTGGGGAGGGGAAGGGGTTCTGACCAATAAGGATGTGAGCCTTTATTCTATTAAGATATGTACCAAAGGGCCAACTGAGGTCTTTTCCCCCTATTTTTGTATTTTTGATAGAGTATTCAAGTTAGCAATATGAACACATATTGAACATAAAGTCATCATTATCAGCACGATTGGTTGTTCAAGTTATAATTATTGGTAGAAGATTATTAACGGGTGATTCTTGTTGTCTGGATATTAGTAAGTACCTGTTTTTGGCTATTGCTACCAGATAACTCTTGGTTATGACCATTCCAAATTATGCAAGATGTGAGTTAATCTGAAATAAAATAAAGAGACTTGAAGCGGCATTTTAGAAAGAATGTCCAGATGCGATCTTTGACGTCCAAGGCAACACATCCCAAAAAATGGCTGCTGCCTGCAAGTTCGGGACCGATTTTACAAACGTCTACGTACTCAATATGGATGTCCACAGGGAGAGCTACATAGACGTATTCTAAACAGGGGCCACGTCCTTGCTCGCCACACTTAAACGTTCTGCAGCACTACAACCACACAACATGTGCCCCCATTTCTTATCCAAAGTCTTTACTATTGTGGACAGTACTGGGGATAGTAGGGGGCCAACTTCTCTATGCCCAATGTATGTTTTCCTGGCATAAAGAACAGTTTTCTGATGCCTGTTCATGCCCTGGAGCAGGTTTACATTTAGACAAGGGCTGGGACATGCAAGACATTTCTAAGAGCGCTGGCAGATGTCCAAATGCTTGGGAACACCCCAGACATACCTTCACCACACTTCCATACCAACATCAATATCCTTGTGCTGAAGACAACTCTAAAACTGGTTTCTAAAATGGCGCTAGGGATGTCTTCCAGATTTGGACATGTGTGCCCATTTTTGAATATCCATAGCATGAATAGAGCTTCTAGAATAGCCACCATGGTGATTAATGCTGCATATCATAAAGAACTAGGTGCCTATTTTTAATTAATCTTTTCCTGAAACAAAATAGATACTGGTATACAGTACAGTTCATCAACAAAGAATTATCCATCCACTGTATGGAGTTCAGGGGGAGGGGGGCCAAAGTCATATGTAAAGACTCTCCATCAGATTTATTCTCTAAAGTGTACGAAGATGGTGTTCTCTTCCTTTTGCTCACCCTTTGCGGTGTTGGGTGCATTTCACTTAACTAGGAATTTGAGATTATCCTCACGAGAGTCCATTGCGAATATATGACTGGTCTCGCTCTACGATCATTCTGTCTTCCTGTCTCAGCAACGGTTGGAATCAGTGCTACAGTCCCCTATCTCCTTATTTCAATACTGTCAGTTTCGCCATTGCTTCTCATCTAGATCTCTCATTGAAGCAGCGACATGAGTACCCCGAGTATGGGAACGTATTATATTTGATACCTCAAACAGTAAGGCTCTTCTAGCACAATTGTACCATTCACTATCCCGAGATTTGTCCATTATTTTACCCACGTCGCCCTTCCCAGCCAGTTGGGAGGTAGACCTTCCAATTAAATCTGAAGATTTCTGGAGGGACACTTTCCACTACTCCCACAGCTGCTCATTCTCCTTGTCTTTAATTCTCAGTTGCGTATTGTCTTACACATGTCCGTAGTTCCGATTTCTCTATACCGTTGGGGTCATGCCGATGACCCTCTTTGCTGGAGACTGTGTGGAAGACATGGGACCTTTCTTCATATGTGGTGGGCATGTCCGAAGCTTCCACCTTTTTGGTCAATGGTCCACACCAGTATTACCCAGAAATTAAATGCCATCTTTCCCTTTGATGTTGAACATTGTGTGCTAGGACATTTTGATTTGGATTTACTCCCTCGTGATATTACCCAACTTGTTCAGTGTCTTCTCCTGGTGGCTCGCTCGGTGGTTCATCGATACTGGAAACGGTGCTATGCACCTTCTCATGCGGAATGGATGGTGAAGGTCTGGGATTTATATTGAATGGAAAAATTGACTGCAGAACTGAGGGGGGCTCCCAATACTTTACAGCGACTTTGGAGCCGCTTCTTACCAATTTGAGGCAGAATGCCACATACTATAACTGCTATCTCTCCGGTCCTTGTTACTTTTATATCTCGAATCTTCTTTACTCTGCCATAGCTCTGAAGTGTGACTGAACTCCGGCATTTTGTCTTTTTCCACAACACTCCTACTTTCGCATCTTAATTAGATTAGGTTAGGTAAGGGGGGAGGGAGGGAGGGGTGGGGGGGGAGGGCGGAGGTAAAAAAAAAAAAAAGGAGAGTCTTAAGGACGCTCAGACTGGTACTAGCTTTTACTTTATGAGTATACTGTTCTTATTGGTCTTTAGGTTCTTCTTTCAACAATAGGTTGTTCTCTCCTATCTCAGAATACTGTTTGCTGCCTCAGGGGCAGGTCAATCATTTTACAGCTGTTAAACAATCTGCTTATCGCATTATGAGATGTGTTCTTTCAATTTAATTTTTATACCACTTGAGCTTCTGTATTTAATGTTTTACTATTGGCCTTGTCTGATGTTTAGACTGAGGGCAAGGAAGGGAGGATGGGTAAATGGGAACATTATACCTGAGTTACTCATGTCTGTTTTCAGTCATGTTATGTTACTGACTTTCAATAAAATTCTTTACACAAAAAGATTTATTCTCTAAATGCATTCACAATAATAACATACTAAAGAGTGCGCAGGGTCTGCTGCTTTTTAACATATTCGTAAATAACCTGGAAATGGGAACAACAAGTGAGGTAGTCAAGTCTGCAGATAACACAAAATTATTCAGTTATTAAAACCCATGAGGATTGTGAAAAATTGCAAGAGGACCTTGATAAATTGGAAGACTGGACATTCAAATGGCAGATGAAATTTAATGTGGACAAGTGCAAAGTTATACACCTAGGAAAGAAAAACCCAAACTATGGTTTCACGATGCAAGGTTCCACATTAGGAACTACCACCCAGGAAAAAGATGTAGGTGTTGTCAGGATAACATGTTGAAACCCTCTGCCCAGTGTGCAGCGACAGCCAACAGAGCAAATAGAATGCTAGGTATGATAAGGAAAGAAACGGAGAATATAATGCCTCTGTATCATAACATGGTGCAACCGCATCTTGAATATTGTGTGCAATCCTGGTTGCCGTATCTTAAAAAGGATATAGCATTATTAGAAAAGGTTCAGAGAAGAGCTACCAAAATGGTAAGGGGGATGGAAGGATACCCCTATGAAGAAAGGCTAAAAAGGTTAGGGCTCTTCAACCTGGAAAAGAGACAGCTGAGGGGAGATATGATAGAGGTCTATAAATTAATGAATAGAGTGGAACGGGTAAACATAGATCAATTCATTACACTATCATAATATAGAAAGACTAGGGGACATGCAATGAAGCTACAGTGTAACTTGTTTAAGACTAATAAGAGAAAATATTTTTTCACTCAACGTGTAATCAAACTCTGGAATTCGTTACTGGAGGATGTAGTAAAAGTTGTTAGTGTAACTGGGTTTAAAAAAAGATTTGGACAAGTACTGGGAGGAAAGGTTCATAATCCAATATTAAAGAGGACCCAGGTAATCCACTTCTTGCCCCAATAGAAGCATTATGGAACCTGTGTGTCTTTTGGGAAACTGCTAGGTACTTGTGATCTGGATTGGCCACTGTTGAAAACAAGATAGGCTTGACAGACATCAGTCTGAGCCCCTATTTCTTATGTTCTTAAATGTGCATCTCATTCACAATATCATACTAAAGAGTACACCATCCTGGTCCTTGAGAAAGAAGCCTGGATTTCAAAATATGTAGAATGCATATTCATTAGGCATATTTGTATACATTTGATCTGAAAAGCAAGATAATAGTTATAAATTGGTTACCTGGAAAGCCAGACCTGTTTGTGGCTCACATGAACAGGGCACTGCTATGCAGACATGTTGACATAAGATGGTAGTAAAGAGGATTTCCTGCAAATGCACAGGTTCAAGATCACCCAGGGGAATTGTTCAAAAGCAAAAAAAACACCTGCAGGGGAATCAAACGTACAAAAAATAATCGACTTAAAACTAAGCACCAAGGGATGGACCCAAAAGTTACTGACTGGGTTAGAAATTGGTTGAGTGGGAGGCGACAAAGGGTACAGGTAAATGGAGCTCACGCAGCGATTTGTCCTTGGTCTGATTCTTTTTAACTTTTCCCCAATACAAGCATTGTGGAACCTTTGTCTTCTGGGGAAACTGCTAGGTACTTGTGACGTAGATTGCCCACTGTTGGAAACAGGATTCTGGGCTTGATGGACCTTGGTCTGACCGATTATGGCATATCTTATGTTCTTATTGCGGAAGCACTGTTGGGTAATGTTTGCCTGTTTGCGGATGATAGCAAAATCTGCAACAGAAAAGACACCCAGGAAGAAGTAGATAACATGAGGAGGGATCTAGCTCAGCTTGAAGAAAGGTCTAGAATTTGGCAGCTGAGATTTAGTGCTAAAAAATGCATGGTCATGCATTTGGGCTGCAAAAATCCAAGGGAGCAGTACAGTGAAGGGGTGAAGTACTTCTGTCCACAAAAGAAGAGTGGGACCAGGGCGTGATTGTGTCTGACAATCTTAAAATAACTAAACAGGTAGAAAAGGCAACGGTGAAAGCCACAAGAATGCTTGGGTACATAAGGAGAGGAATAGCCAGAGGAAAAAAAAGGAGGCGATAGTACCTCTGTATAAGTCTTTGGTGCAACCTCATTTGGAGTATTGTGTGCAATCCTGGAGACCACACCTTCAAAAGGATATAAACAGCTTGGAGTCAGTACAGAGGGTGGCTAGTAAAATGGTTAGTGGTCTTTGTTATAAAGCATATGAGGACAGACTTAAGGATCTTAATATGTACACCTTAGAGGAAAGGCGGGATAGAGGTGATATGATTGAGATGTTTAAATACCTCCGTGGCATAAATGCACAGGGGCAGAACCTCTTTCGATTGAAAGCAAGTTCTGCTATGAGGGGACATAGGATGAGGGAGAAATGGGATAGACTCAGTAGTAATATGCATAAATATTTCTTTACGGAAAGAGTGGTCGATCCTGGAATAGTCTCCCAGTGGAGGTGGTAGAGACGAGGACAATATCTGAATTCAAAGAAGCATGGGACAAACACAGAGGATCTCTAAAGGAAAAAAGGAGACTGTTGTAGCAGTTGATATGGAAGGGCAGACTAGATAGACCATGTGGTCTCTGTCGTCATTTTTCTGTTTCTATGTAAATGCAAGGATTCGCATATGGCGGGCTTGTTGCGGCTTTCTTTTCTCAGCATGCTCACGAGCAATGCAGAAAAGCTTAGCATGCCATTTTCTGGCACTTATCCCACACTAGGCTTGCTCTCCAATGCAGAAAGCAAGCTAGCCCCGGAAAACGCCAAAAAACCAAAACAAAACAAACACAACCAAGCTAAACTGCAGCATATTTGGCATGGAAATCACATGCAAATCGATGCATAAATAACTGCATCCAACGTTAAGAACTGGGCTGAAAGTGCAGGTTATTATACTTTTTTTTAATGCTAGATCTTCACACCAGCTTTGGATAGGCGTAAAGACCTAGCCTGGAGTTTGACACATCACCTCAGATGATCTAGACATCGGGGAAAGCCTCCGATACCATCTGAATATTGTTTCTGGGCATCAATCGCCGCCTGCCTGATCAAAAAATCCCTGGTAGACCAGCGGCTCCGATCCCCCCACTCAGGGCCGTACCAAGGTTGAATCGTGCCCTATGCGACTTGCACAATGGGCGGGCGGGCGCCCCCCTCCACCACAGTGGGAGAGAAGAGGCGCGTCCACTGTGTAAGTTGCCGGCCCAGGAAGCAGATCTGTCCCTCCCTTCTCTGACGTCGCATCAGAACAGGGAGGAACAGATGTGCTTAGCATGCTGCAAGAAGGCTTAAAGGCGCATTTCAGATGTCTGCCATTGCCTGTCGCCACTGGTTGAAGAAAAAGTGGCGGCGATGGCAGGCAACAGCAGACAGCCGAAATGCGCCCTTAAGCCTTTGCGCCCTGTGCGGCCACACTGCTCACACAAGGCTAGGTACGGTCCTGCCCCCACCCAACAACAAAAATGCCTGGTGGCCCCCAAGCCCCCCTCCCAGTATCTTTAATCTGGAGCGGGAGTATTGTCCATGCGCTCTCGCCCCGCACCATAATCTTGAAAAATGGTGGCTCCTGGGATGCACTGGGCAGAGTCAGACTGTTATTGCCCTATATGGCAGTCTAACGCAGCCCAGTGAATCCCAGGATGCACCGTGAGGGCCAGGCACCACCATTTTTCTAGATATAGTGCAGGAGTGGGAGCACATGGGCAATGCTCCTGCTCCAGATTAAAGTACCGGGAGGGGGGTAGGAGCAGTTCGGGAGCCACCGGGCCTTTTGGTTATTGGGTGGGTGGGATCAAGACCACTGGGCCACCAGAGATTTTTTTTGAGTGAGTGGGGTGGGAGGGAGGGGAATCGGGGTTGCTGGGCCAAGAGGGATTTTTTTTTAATCGGGTGGGTGGGAATCAGAGCTGCTGGGGATTTGGTTTCCATTGGGGGATCAGTGTTGGAGGCACCGCCCCCCCCCCCCCCCGAAGGTATTCTAATGGCACTGAGGGCTTTCCCTGATACCTAGGTCATCTCAGGCGAAGTGTCAAACTTTCCTTCAGATGACCCTGCTTCTTTCTCCGGGACAGCATGCCAAACTTGTGCCGACGTCTGTGTCCATGTGTTCGGCTTGCTCTCCCAGTTTAACGCTGACTTTTTGCGCATTGGGTAATTTGATTATTGCATTCCAGCGCAAAGAGGCAACATTAAAGTCACACTATGAAACCCTGCGCTAGAGCTTTAAGCACTGGGCTCTAATGCAGGGTTTCTGCATTGGCCTGTCAGTGATTTTATGCACTTTGCTTGCTTTTAAGCCTACAAACCCTATCGCATTTCCTTTTCTGACTGCCCAAATTCACACGTGAAAGCACATTTTAGAAAAGGCGTGTAGGTGCAAACTAGAACATTCAAGTCAAAACGTTCAAAATTCTGTGGGAGGGGCAGCAGAGAAGGTGGATATGTGTAAATACCCACTAAAATTGACCGAGCTCCTCCCCAAAAGATAAAAATATCTGTGAAATAAGAAACAAACAGGGATGTGCAGATTAAAGCCCCAGGCATTGCAGGAGACTGTCTGATTTTAGAAATGCGGACGTGCCAAACCTAGGATGTGAGTGGTCCCGGCAACATAAACATGTCTGCATCGGTATTTCCAAATGCGGACGTGCACATGAGACCACTTATACATCTCAGCCTGCCATTTTGCAAACGCAGACATGCAGCACCACAGCAGTATTCAAGCATGCCCTAATTGTCACTGGCTTTACTTCTTTGAGGGAGAGGAAGATATCGTAGCAGTGCCCCTGTCATCACTATTGTTGAAAGTTGACTGAAACAAGCATTTGCCAAATTCCTGTTCATGCCAAGGAACAGTCTAGACATGAACATGTCTGCTACCAGTTTTCCACATGTGATGTCATTCTGACATCAGGCGCGCGCAAGCGTATCTTTTCCAGAACACCCTGGACACGTCTTCAGCAAGCCTCCATGTGACAGACGCAGCCACACCCAACGTGCATATTTAGAAATGACTCTTGGGATGTGCGTGTGATTTGCACTTCTGAGTGGCGATTTTCAAATGAGCAAATCACAAATAAGGCTTCTAAAAATGACTCCTTAGCTATGTTGTTGCCGCTTTCCTTTCAAAATCTTCTCTACCTTGCTCTCTCTTTGCCTGCCGATGCTCTGCCTCTTCTAATAATGACATAAAATCTGCCCATGCAGCACGGGGTCCAAAAAGAAGGTTTTCTGAGGTGGACCTCCACTGCTCTGGAGACTTCTGAAATTGTCATTGGAATTCATTAATTTAAATTTCATTGGATCCTTCCAGTCCTGCTATCATCCCCTCTTACTTGTCCCTTCCAAAGCCAAATAGTTTGAGCACAAAATGCAAGATTGCTGCCTTCACTTTCTTTCTGTTTAGATTGTTCTAGATCCATTGCAGTCCGGCTCACACCCTCCACAGAAACTGCTCTAGCCAAAGCCTGCAGGGACTTCCTTATAGCCCTTACTCTGTCATCATCTTTCTTGGCCCCTATTCACTGCTTTTGACCGTGTTGATCACCATTTACTCCTTTGCACGCTGCACTCAGATGGATTTTGAGACTCCGCTATCTTGGTTTTCTTCTTACCTCTTCCATCATACTTTAAGTCTATCCTCTGATGATTCTCGCTCCACTGCTGCTGTCATTTGCTGTACCATAGTCTTTCTTTTCTCTCTAAAACTGTTCCTTCAGTAAGGATGTGCATTCATTTGAAACAACATAGGAAATATCAACAAAATTTCCTATTTCATTTCATATCATTTTTAATACTAAAACACTGAAACATCTGGAACTTGTTTTCTCCACCAGTGTCCAGTAATACTGGAGTTGGAAAGCAGGCATCTTGCAGAAGAACATCACATTTCAATGGGGGCTGATTCTAGCCAGCCTGCTCATAACATTTCTGTTGATCTTCCTTCCTATTTCCCCGTTTGGCCCAAAGTTTGTCTGCACTGGAGCTCTATGGAAAAGCTAACTGGATTTATTTTTGCCTTGTGCATATCTTGACTCCTGTTGAACAGATTTACTCCAAAGATGGGTTTTTTTGCCATGTTCTTGTGCCAGAAATTCCGTGAAACCACATCGAAGTAGTCTATCAGAGACATATGCCAAGCCTAATTCAGATCCTGGTTGTCCAGTTAGTGATGATCATTGAGGATATGGCACATATACAGTATCCCAGAAAGTGGGTTCCATTAATTCTAAGTGGAGCTTATTGTTTTCTATTACATCAACCTTAACGATGTTTTGTACAAAGATAGAAATCCTTCAACAAATTACCGCAATCAGCAGAAACCAGATTAGCACAAGAGTACTGATGCTGGTACAAAAATATAGTACCACAGTTTAGATTTTGAGGATTCTTTACATTGGCATACAGTAAGGGAAAGTTCATTGTCATCCTATCCTCATTTTGTTTAGGTATTTTCATTTTATGCTTTGTTATATTATTTTTTGATTTGATGTGTTTATGATATTATTGTGATTTGATATTGTTAATATATATATATATATATATATATATATATATATATATATATATAATTTACTTTGTTGTTCCTTGTCCAGAGGGCTTTTGGTTTATGGGAGAGTAAAGTAATTAATAAAACAAATAAATATTATTGCTTTAAAATGTGACACACAGTTCCGAAGCCTCTGTTTTACATGTTTGTACATTGTTAACCTGCTGCCACACTGCCCACTTAAAACTCAGCTGTCACAATAATTATCAATTTCTTGATCATCATAATCCTTTCAACACATTCTGCTCCATTTTTGTTAATATCCAACAGCAACAATCCTTGGAGGATCTATTAGAAACACTGTAATTGTTACAGAGAAATCTTCTTTTGGCCATGTTTTGTAGCTGGGCCCCTCAACAAGAATCAACATTGTTAGGAACACTTCAGATCTTATTTGAACTGAAGCTTATGTATCAGAGGTGTTGGGAAAGCTTGCACCATTCCAAAAGGAAGCCCCATCACCAGCACACAGCCTGAGATAGTAACACTGTGGAGTCTATACAAAAAGGATAAAAATACACGTTAATATAACAGGGCACCTTAGGGGCCCGTTTATTAAAATGTGTGCTGTACAGTTAGCGTGTGTTTTAGCATGTGGTAACCATCAGCGTGGGCCCGCGGTAACTATTACTGCATGGGCATGACAGCTACCATGCTCTAAAACATGCATTAATTGACCATTGCGCAATGGGGCAGGGAATGAGCGGGTTATGGGCGGAGTGTGGGCATGAAGAGCACAACGCAGTTAGCATGGGGATACATCTCACACATTCACAGTCACTGACAATTAACGGAGCTGTACAGAACGGTTCCTCTATGGATGGTGTTAGGTGCACCTTACTGCATGCGTTAATTGTGAATGCGGCTGCCATGTGTTAGGGTACAGTTCTGTGCATTAAGAGCCGGAGACGCGCTGCGAATGCCCCTGACAGTTAGTGCATGACTCTTGCACCTACTATATATTATTTTTTTGCTCTCAATGCATGGCAAGGCCGGTCCGTCCACTACCCGCTGCCTCTTTCAAAATGGACTTGAGTCACCGCTACCCCCTCCAAATCCATCTCTCCCATCTTCCAGCAGCAGCCCAACTCCGTTTTGAAAGCGGTGGCAGCTCAACAAGGAGTTGGGCTGCCGCCGCCGCCGCAAAATGAGACAATGAATTTGGGGGTATGGTGGCAGAAGCAGTGGGGGAGGGGGCAGTATGGCAGGAGCTTCTGCCTGGGCTGCCCTTGATGCATGGTAAGTACGAGCCCCCTTGCTAGCACTTTAGTAAAAGGCCCCCACAGTAAATCTAGCACAAATAGGTTCTTTTACTACATCTCATTAAGGTTGTGCACGTGACATGCGTTTCTAATGTATGGTAAGTGCAAAGCCTCTGCTATAACTGTTCAGGGTCAGACCAGCATGCTCCCAGCAGTTAATGTGTGAATGCATATGCTAACATGGGTATTGTTAGGGTGCACCTGACGATACCCATACAGTAATTGTTAGGTGCACCTGCACTAAATGCCCACACTCTGCCCCTAATCCACCCACTCACCACCCTAGTGCATGATGGCTGATTCACCTGCTTCTTAGTGATCGCTTGCTGTCATGTCCGCACATTAAGTGTCACAGCTTTCACCATCCAGCAAGCTTTACTAAAAGGGCCCACAGCATGCTAGCAGTTAATGTACACGAGCACGCATTATTGCACATTATTTACAGCACCTTCCATTTTATGCAATGGTGCCGATTTACCAATAAGGTGCGATAAGGCAATAATGCACGTCAGTAAATCGAGCTGAAAAATGTCTCATTAAAAACTGCTTTTGGAAGTTATCGTACACTTCCTATGCCTAGCCTTACTATTAGCGAGATCTCCACAACTTTTCATCAGGCTCTCAAGAAAGCCGGACATTTGCAACAGACATGCTGACACCACAACCGGCCAGACTTTCCAGGATAAATGGTGCTCTCGGTGCTGCCACCTAGCCGGCACAACCCGTAACGCCAGTGTATTACATCTGCGATAAATGCATTATAACAGGACAGCATCAGATCGCTAATATTTTACTGCAGTGGGTTATCAGGTTAACCACTGAGAGTAGGTGATATGCAACCGATTTCCCGAAACACATAGATCAGGGGTGCATTTATTAAACAGATACAAAAGTGATCACCAAGCAGTACAATTTGGAAAAAATAACAGCAAACGTTAGGTGGCCAGCCTAAATATTAGGAAGACCCACAGCAAAAGCATGGAACACTAATTCGGCAGAATAAACGTGAGAGAGTGTAGTGCGCGCACGGCACAGACCTGAGGTATTTGAGCTTCTCGAATGTAAACAGCTGAAATGCCATTGATCCCCAAATCGATTCCTTACCTTTTCTCGTCCTACTCATTCCCCAGCAAATGCACCAGCTACCGCATGAATAATAAAAGCCAACAGCCTTTGAAACGACTCGCCTCCCACCAGAATGCATCATTACTTTTCAAACAAAAAATGTATATCATTTCTGAAAGCCGAAGTGCTTTGCAGTCGTAGGTGCATAATTCAATTGGGCTGAATCAAGCCGTCTCCTCGGCTCCAGCCTCCAAGTACTGTGCTATTTCCGCGCTGCGACGGACGGATTAGCTCATTCATTACCTGTGCGAATGCAAAGCTCGGGTCACGCATGCAGGAGAGGAGCAATCTCGGACGCCTAAACTGCGCGCCTACCCGTCCGTCCGCACGCGCATCTGCAGAACTACTACAGGGTCTGACACTTGTCTCCGAGATCCGCAGCTCTTCTAGTAAACGCTGCATCCCCCGCCCCCGCCAGCCGATCGCCCCTCAGATCCCAAGAGCAACAGCAGAAAGGTATTACCGAGCGAGCCCCCGGCCCCAGAGGGAAGTTTGGATCCTCCTCGGCGAGTCCGTGCCGGTTTGGGGGGCTGCTTCCGCTCTCCCCAGTGCCGGCTCCCGTCTCCCAAGCCCCTCGCAAGGGCTCTGCCAGCCCAGCCAGCTGCCCACCTCCCACATCAAGGCGTGTGGGCTGCCGCTACCTTCCCCCCTCCCCTCGAGTGCTTCTCGTCTCTCTCCTTCCCCGCTTCCCTTTCAGACGGCCGTCTTGATTGACAGGGAGCCTTTCAAAGCCCGCCCACACATGCGGCTTCTGCTTGCTGCCTTTCTTTTTCCTGAATAGAGCCCAGAGAGGGAGAAGGGGAAAAGCATGAATGAAACGCTCGAGCAACAGAGGCCGAGCTCGAGGGGCAGAAGAAAGCCGCCGGCCTCGGGATCCCCAGAGCAGGCAGGGCCCGGGCGATCCTGGCTGCTTTTCCTGCCGGCACCACCTCCCTCCTAGCACAAAGCGAGAACAATGCCTCAGGAAAATGGGGAGGGGAGCGGGGGCTCTCCCTTAGCATACATTCCCCCTGTGCTGCTCTCTACCCTATGGAACAAGAAATACTACCGAAATCCGACTTCTTTATAGCATACATTACTCACCTAGCAGGTAGTCACAGCGTGATACATCAGATCATAGAAAATAACGCTAGAAATCTGTGCAACATATAGCTTCATCAAACAATAACAAAGAGCAGTAAATGGTTATAATATTGCATAATTAAAATATCGTCTACATAGCTCAACACCACATATGAGCATATACTGTAAGTAGTCAATGAAATATAACATTGTCTATTATTTAACAGCAGGACAAAGTCTACAGTACCAAACCCAACCATAACAAATACCAATCAGCCCCTTTCCTTCAGGTCAAAGGCCTGGCTGGAGTCCTCTCCAGATTATCCACTCTGCATAAATCCTGCAGGATTCCTTTTTGATTTTGGGAAGGGGGCTCCATTCATAACGAAAATCTAAACATGAAATCTTAGCGCTGGATGAATTCAACAGGTGTTAACCAGTGGCAGAAGCAAAATACATTTCATTTTTTCTCTTTTATTCTTTTGGTGGTTTTGCCATATAATTTACTCCTGCTGGAATTCTACCCACAATAATTCAAAGTTTTACGCTTTTTTGTGATGTTTTTCTGTATTATATTTTAAATTCAGTATCACTCAAAAACAATATGCTTTGTTATTCTGACAAAGCATGCAGAATTTTGCATAATTCAGACCTTTTAACACAGAAGTATGGGTATACCAGAACACCTGATCGTTTTCTTGCACATTCTGTACATTGATCAAGAACCAACAGTTGGAACAGAACAAGGAGAAACAGAATGGTTTAAAATAAGCAAAGGTGTAAGACAAGGCTGCATACTTTCCCCCTACCTGTTTCATTTATATGCAGAACAAATTATCAGAGAAGCAGGATTGTATGAAGACAACAGAGCTGTGAAGATTGGTGGAAGACTCATCAACAACCTTCGCTATGCTGATGATACCACATTACTGGCTGAAAGTATGATCTGAAACATTTGCTTCTCACAATCAAAGAACATAGTCTCAAAATGGGCCTGCACCTTAATGTAAAGAAGACAAAGATCATGCCAACTGGCAAAATCAACAGGTTCATCGTTGAAGGAGAAGAAATTGAAATTGTGACCAACTTTAACCTACTTGGATCAACTATCAATAAAGAAGCAACAAGCAGTCAAGAAATCCGATGATGCATTGCTCTTGGCAGAATGGCTATGGAAGACCTATACAAGATTCTCAAGAGCAGAGATGTCTCTTTCCATACAAAGATTTGACTTGTTCAAGCCATGGTATTTTCAATAACATCATATGGATGTGAAAGCTGGACAGTGAAAAAGATAGGAAGAAAATTGATGCCTTTGAATTATGATGCTGGCAGCGAGAATACTGTGTATACCATTGACTACCCAAAGAACAAACCAGTCAGTAGTAGAGGAGATCAAACCTAAGCTTTCTTCAGAAGCTCAGATGACAAGACTTTGACTTTCATACTTTGGACACATCATGCGAGGAGAGAGACCATTAGAGAAAGACATCATGCTTGGCAAGATAGAAGGTCAACGCAAAAGAGGAAGGCCAGCAATGAGATGGATCAATACAATAACAGCAGCTACAGGTACCAGTCTGTCAACAATGAGCTGCCTGACTGAAAACCGAACACAATTTAGGACAACTATCCAGAGGGTACCCATGAGTTGACACCGACTCAACGGCACTTAACAACAACACAGAAGTTTGAATTTTGTTTGCAGAATTCCAGCAGGAGTATATTCTTCTTGCCGTGGTATGGGATGACCTGGCCTTTTGTAGGTGTCTTGAATACCAGACTGGCTAGAGGGTGCACCAGGACTGACCTGAGAAACACTGATCTAGAACATCCCAAGAAAGTAGCATCCACTCTGTTTCATAAACAGAGACTGAGCCAGCTTAACCATTAGGCGAACTAGGTGGTGACCTTGGGGAGCAGTTTCTGGAGTGCATCAAAGGGCAGCTGCAATCAAAGCAAAACAATAGAGCCCAATTGCCACCCAAGCTCAAAGAGCCATCAGCACCTACTTTTACCATTTTAACCACAGGGAGGGTGGGCAATTCTCAAATAATCCATTTACCTAAGCAAACAGCTTTTGGAAATAGCCTTCAATTGGTATATGTAAGCATGCCATCCAATTATGCATTTTTAAAATGTTGCACTCGGAGGGGTGGTATTAAAATCAAGAATCATGACTATCCTAGCTATCATGATCATGATCTCAGACAGTAAAAGGCTGAAAGTTAATTGAGCTTGAAGGCTCACCTAAGGCTTCTAACACGTTTAGAAACACGATGGCAAAAAAAGCCCATATGGCCTATCTAGTCTGCCCTTCCATATGAAGTAGAAGGATAAACAGATCTTTTCGGCTGCATGGACCAATACCTACTGTAAGTCAACAATACAACTGGAGATGATTCAAACTAGATGGGAGAAGGACTCATGTCAGGCATTCTCAGTGGATCAGTCTGACATCCTGAAGACAGTGAAAACTTGTACAATTTCAGCAAAACTCCAAATGACCAGATTGGGGGGCTATTCAGTAAAGATTTTCTCCCATTTGGTGTCTACGAAATGTGCTTTGTAAATAGGGTCCTTAATGTGCTGCATTAAGTCTACCTGACATCTATCATACTTGCCAAAATGACCCAATAATCCCACCAAGTCATCTTACGTGGTTCCAGTCATACCTAGACAACAGATTTCATCTCATCCAAACCAGCTCCGCTACCTCTTCCCCCTTTAAACAAATTCAAGGAATACCCCAAGGTTCCTCGCTCTCAGCAACTCTCTTTAACATTTATCTCCAACCCCTCTGTGAAATAATACAATCCCACAATAACAATCTTCCTCCCTCCATAAGAGCAATCAATGACCTCAAGCAATTTAGAAAAGCTATAAAACACCACCTATTCCTCTTACACTTCTCTCAATACCAGTTACCATCACCTACCCCCTCAACTTTTCCTAACCCCCATAAACCATAATTGATCCGATCTATCTCTTCTTGTATAATAAGAAAGTTATCATTGTAGATAGTTGAATTATTAAGATGTACAAGGTTTTCCTAAGTTAAATCCTGTTAGATCTCCTGTTACATGTAAACTCACGACAGCCTGTTGCTATCTCTGAGCACTTTATGTTTACTGTAAACCACGCTGATGAGAAAGAGTGCGGTATATAAGAACGTTTAATAAATAAATAAATAAAATAAATAAATCAACTACCACCTGTATGCAGATGACATCATGCTGTATAGACCAATTACAACTGATCCAAATAACCCGAAACTAATTGATTGCTTTAATGAGGTCTCCAGATGGCTACAAGAAAACAATCTTACCATAAACTTTAAAAAAACAGAAGCACTGTTTGTGACAAAGGACCAATCCTTCGCTCCCCCCTCCCCCCATCCCTCAACCTAGGCACAGCTAAAATAGCAGTACGGCTGCACGTAAAATATCTGGGAATCATCCTCGATAAGACACTATCATTTAAACAGCAGGTTGCAAAAACCACAAGAGCTGTCTACTTCTAAGCAAAGATGAGACTCAGAACATTCATTGACCCACAAGATTTTCGTACAGTTATGCAGGAAATGACACTACCTCACTTAGACTACTGCAATACAACATACCAAGGACTCACCACTGCCCTTAACACCACAACACGGATCATACAAAGGACAAAGAAACACGAGCACATAACCCCTGTCCTAAGAGATCTGCACATCCTTCCACTAGAAGCACGCATAAAAGATAAAGCACTGACCCTCATACATAAAGCAATCCATCAACAGCCATCATCTCACCTGCAAACCCTGCTATCCCGGATGAACTCTGGAAGGCCTACTCGGCAGACCTCAAACAATACTCTCGTTTCTCATAATAGAACAAAATTTAATACTCAAACCTGTAACCGTGCATTCGACCTTTATGCACCCCCACTATGGAACGCCCTCCCAAACCTAATCCGCAACAACGAGGATCTTCCTGCATTAGAAAACAGATAAAAACTCTCCTCTTCAGGGAGCATCTTGGGATAAAACAGAACAAAACTACACAAAACAGGCTGAGATAACGGAGAGAACCTGAAATGTAAATAGTACTGAAATGCAAATTTGACTGAAGAGAAGGACAGTAATGTCAAAGAATGTAAATAATATAATTGTAAATATGCTATACCCGCCCCCCCCCCCATCACTTGTATCTGTTCAATGTACTCTCCCCATGTTTGTTGTAACCACTTTGACCCGGCGAAAAGCGGTATGTAAATATGGCTAAATAATAAATAAATAAATAAATGATTTGATGTATGTAGTTTGGCTGTGTGATTCCAGCATATTGGCAAGTGATTCATGCTGATTGAAATCACATCTATAGTGGTTAATATGGTGTTACGGGAGGTGATGAAACAGTGCAGACATAGCCACCCCTCTTTTTGTACTAAAAAAAAAAAATTCCCAAAGGAAATGACTTGTGAGCAAACTAAAATAATGGTAAAGGGGATGGAATGATATCCCTATGAGGAAAGGCTTAAAGGATTAGGGCTGTTCAATTTGGAAGAGATGCCTAAAGGGAGATAAAGGTTTATAAAATAATGCTAGAGGTCTATAAAATAATGAATGGAGTGAACAGGTAAACATAGATCGGTTGTTTACCCCTTCAAAAAGTAGAAAGACTAGGGGACATGCAATAAAGCTACAATGTGGCACATTTAAGACTAATCGGAGAAAATATTTTTCCACTCAACATGTAATCAAACTCTGGAATTTGTCACCAGAGGGTGTAGTAAAAACTGTTAGTATAGCTGGGTTCAAAACAGGTTTGGATTTGTTCCTGGAAGAAAAGTCCATAATCATTATTAAACTGGGGAAATCCACTGCTTACCCCTGTGACAAGCAGTATGGAATGTGTATACCTTTGGGAACCCAACAGGTACTTGAGACCTGGAATGTCCACTGTTAGAAACAGGATACTGGACTTGATGGACTCTTGGTCTGATCCAGTATGGAGTTTCTTATGTTCTAAGACTTTTCCTTGCCGAGCCTTCTTGACTTACTTCATCCAATGTCAACAAAACTGATAGGAAATGAGAAAGAAAAATCAATGAAGGAAGTCAAAATGGCGCATGAGAAGCATAAATCCTTAGTTGTGGAGGTCCCTAAACAGTTGTTGAAGGAACTAAATTAGTTGTGACTACTACCAAACTGGAACGTAAACAAGAGTATGAAATATATAGGCAAGCACATGAAAGCTGAGGAGCAACAGGTGTCCAACATCAAAGAAAACAGATGCTCTTGGAAAGGAACTTGCTATGCACACAGCTTCAATAAAAACATTCAGAAGACATCGACGGGCATTTTAGAAAAGATGTTCAAGTGCATTCTGGACTGTTTAAGACAGAATGTCTGAAAAAAAGCAGACGCATCCAGGTGCAGACATGATTCTATAAACATGGACATACCTGATATGGATGTCTGCAGGGGTGTCTACATAGACATCCCCAGAATAGTAGTTCAGGCTCTGGATGTTTAATAGCAGCCTAATTGTTTGAGTAGTGGGCTAGGAACAGAGAAGCCAGGGTTCAAAGCCCACTGTTGCAATAATTGTGATTGTGCCGAGTACTGGGGATGACGGTGTGCTTTCTTCTCCACACCTTCTGGATGTTTTTCAGCCAAAACTAGCTCTTTCCCAATACATATTCGTGCCTGGAGCAGATATAACCTTAGACACAACTCTGGACATTTAGGATGTTTCTGAGATCAGGCAGTGAAGTCAGGTTCCTGGGAACATCCCAGTCACACCTCCAACCCCCCTCTCCCCCCCCCCCCCCACCCTCTGTTCAGACTTGCACATCCACAGACCCGGCTTCTAAAATGGTTCTAGAGAAAGATCTCTATGCCCGTTTTCAGACATCCAAAGCACCAATACAGCTTCGAAAATGAACAATCTTGAGAAGAAATTGCAATTGAACAACTTATAGTTTGTTGGTATCCTGGAATAATTCCCCTATCCCCTCTAAACACACCAGCACTAGTCAGAGAGTGTCAAGGCAGAGTGTGTGGTGGAGCAAACATGTTCTGCCTAACTATATGTATATCAGCAATTTTCAGCCACTATTTGTGTAGCTAAGTGGATTTAATTTAGGCCAGCAAAAAGGCTGTCCTAAGTTAAACAGCTGAGCTCTGACTACAGCAGCTGAACATCACTGCTAAACACGTATGGTGATAAACACTCTCCATGAATAGTCAGTGCCGCTGCCTATCTGTATAGCAGCGCTGAATATACGTATTTTTGTTCAATACCACAGCCAGCATTTAAATAACACATTTGTCGCCGGGTTTGAATATCGACCTCAAAAATTGTTATATTTGTAAGGTGTTTTGATGGATTAGATACTGAAAATATTGTAATAGCCCATTGTTTAAGTGACAATTCTGGTGCTGAGAATAAACCACATTGTGTTACAGCAAACTTAAACAGACTAAGTGAATAATTTAAATTTCCTAATTTATTTATTTTATTTATTGTGAAATTTTTATACCGCCATTTCGGTTAATCTAGCAGTTTACAATAGAACAACTGGTACAATAAACAAGTTAACATTAGAATGTTAGTTCTGTCAACCCAGCCCACCTTAAAGATTCACACACCTTACGCAGGTGGATTAGGTGTTCCTCCCAGGTCTTGGAAAAAATAACATTATCCAGGTAGGCGCACGTGTACCCTAGATGCTTTTTGAGTACCTTATTAATGATGCGCTGTAATGTAGCTGGCACCCCATGCAAGCCAAAAGGTTTAGCCTCTTGGGGTCTGAAAAGCCATTTTCTCTCCCTTAGAGGTCAGGTCCAAGGGAGTCTGCCAGTATTCTTTTGCTAAGTCAAGGGCTGAAATGTATTTAGCCCCTCCCAATTGTTTTACCAGCTCCTCTATCCTAGGCATGAGATAAGCATCAAAATTCAAGACAGCATTCACTTGCCGAAAATCATTACAGAAACTAGTGGTTCCATTGGGTTTGAGCACTAGGACTATCGGGCTGGATCATTCATTGTTGGACGCTTTGATGACCCCTAAGTGCAGCATATCCTCTAGTTCTTTCTCAATCTCCCATTTGGCATGCTTTAACTTTCTGTGAGGGAACTGCCCACAGATATTGGGTGGTATAGTCCAGGAGTACCAGGAGGTACTGGTACATTGCCAGGCTCTTGCCTAGCAGTCCCACCATGTCCATAGCCATCCAGGGGTTCAACCACTGGGATCAGAATCATGGAAGCTCTCTTGGGTTGGGCCTTATTTTTTCTTTGGCACACCGGGCACGCCTGGCAGAACTTATTCACATCCTGATATAGATTAGGCCAAAAAACCTGTTGTGAGAGATGTGCATTCACCCCCTGCTCCCCTAGGTGTCCTGCCAAAGGGTGACTGTGGCCCATGATCAATAGGGCCTACCAGAATATATCTGGGGTATCAAAAGCTGGGCTTGCTCTCCTTTCTCTTCCGAATGCAATCCAATATAATATGTTATCCTTCTTTCTAAAAAGGGAGTAATTCTCCTTCCACTTCTTTGAGCCTGCTCCCTCTGCCTTACCCCAGGCTTCCTGCAAACTAGGGTATTTGGCTTGCTGGAATGGAGTCTGCTCTGCAAGCCAACAAAAAGCCATGGCTCTGGAACAAAAACAAATAGAAAGCAACCCAAGTGCAAGTCTTCAGGAGGATCAGCAGTTCCACTCTAGCATGCTTCTCACCTGACCCCATTTGTTGCTCCTTCTTGGATTAAGTCCAGTATCATCCATCAACAGGTCAAAGATACAGGTCTCATCTGTGACCTGACTCAATCTGCTCACAAGAAAAGTCCAAATACCACCCTTTATAGCTGCCCCTTGCAGGGAGGTCTATCTCCAGAGCTCCTCTGTATGTTTGGGCAAGGACCTTGACAGTCCCATTGTCCACATTTGGTAGGGTCCTTCGCACATCTGGGGTCTGCCCCCCCCCCTTATGTAGGGTAACTGTCTCCTCCCATGGCCACAGGTAGCCCTCACAAAGGTCCTTTGTAGCAATGAAATTGCAGACTATATGTAAAACAAGTTAGCAGTATGCAAATTAAGTTTTCCCAGCATCCTTCAATTCAACAGCAAACATACATCAAATCTCACAGCAAACTCCTTCCTTAAGCTCCCTGGTTCAACTCGGATACGTCCCAGGTGTTTAACTATCTGGGCACCTGACCACCTCCCACGTAGCTTCCTATTGCTATATCCACCCCAAGTTTGGTGGGTTTTCCACCAGTTGAGCCTCCATGGGTGTTTCATCAGGGTTTGGCTGTTCCTCAACCCCCAATTCTATCTCCTCCTCCTGGGGTCCACCTCCATGGGTGTCTGGGGCAAGTCCTCAATCTCCCTCCCAAGCCTGAAGTGGTTGGGGAATAGGGTCTTGATCGTTCTTACTGGGCAGGGGACAGGAGTTCAGACCTTACCCTGGATCTGGCCCCTGGTCTTCCCAACCTGCTGTTCCAAGGGGATCCTCCCCAATGGGCCTGCATGGCTAGAACAGAGACCGGCCTAAGTCCTGTGATACGCCAATATGTTCCAAACATCTTATATTGTACTTTTTAGGGACAAGGACCCCCTCCCCAAGAACCTTTCCCAGGTTAATAATTGTCTTGAAGCAGAAGATATGGACTGTATTACTGACACTACTATGACAGCTAGACCTTTGTGGAGTGTTACACAATGTCCGAAGCACAGTACAGACACATGGAAGAGACAGGGCTTGCTGGGCAGAGCTTATAATCTAGTTAATAGATGGGCATTGAGGTTGTTTCAGGCAGCACCAGTGAAAGAGCATTAGGCATCCTGGGCAAACCTTCAGCCTAGTGCCCCACTCTCTGATTAATTTTCAGGCCCCCAGCAATCATAATTACCCCAATGTCATCCCTCTCAGAATGACATAAACAAATGGGATACCCACAATTAGGAAATCCATGTGGAACACAAAATCAAAAAATCACAATAGAGCACTGGGGGTATCCTTACAACTATATTTCAGCCAATTCTTACACTGGAGTAAAAGTGAAAGCCAATTATAATCATCATCACCCAGTATAGAGTGTTTGTACAAAACCAGCTACCAAATGTGTCTTATTAAAGTCACATAAACCATTAATATTGTTTGTAAAGTTCTCATTCTATACTTATATGTTTGTGTTTGATCTCATATTTTTTGTATTCAGTCACGGTATATCTCAACACTGTTCAAAGAATAAGAAGAGGTCAGACATTTCTCTTCAAGGACAATCAAAGTCTGATAATCCACAGCATTCATCCACACCAGGGCTGGCCCCAGAGTTGGTTCAAAGTGTTGGCACCCAAGCAAACCTTAAGCCTTTAGCCTCCTACCCACTCTCCCCCCACCCCCTGCTGTCAGAATGTATGAAGTGTGATCAACAAGACTTGTTGTCCACACAAATGATACTGACAGGTATCCCTCTGAGCATATCAAAAGTGACTTCATGGCTCTGAGACAGAAGGTGAAGCAGATAGGTGTGCAGGTGGTGTTCTCCTCAATCCTCCCTATTAAGGGTAAAGGCCAAGGCAGAGAACCTCGCATTCTGGAAAAAAATGATGGATATGTGGATGGTGTCATCGAGAGCGTTTTGGTTTCCTGGACCATGGGATGATGTTCCAAGGGCTGCAGAGCAGAGATGGTGTCCATCTGTCCAAGAAGGGTCGATGTGTCTTCAGCAGCAGATTGGCTAACCTACTGAAGAGGGCTTTAAACTAAATTCATTGGGGATGGGTGAAGAGAGCCCCACAGGTAAGTGAAACATTAATACCTCTGTAGAAATGTGTAATTTATTTATTTATTTATTTACATTCTCTTATATACCACGCTATTCTGCATCAGTGTGGTTTACATTGAACAAACTGAAATTACATTGAACAGGGCATTATAACTTGGAGATAACTATTTTACAGGGAACATGGGCTATGGAGGGTTAAGTGGCTTGCCCAAGACCACAAGGAGCACCTGTGGGACTAGAAACCCCAGTCCTTCTGGCCCAAGGTTGCTGTCCTCTAGTGGGATTTGAACCTCCGACCTTCCGGCCTGAAGTACCTTGCCCCAACCACTAGGCCACTCCTCCACTCCCATGGGGCAACATCTAGAAAGCGGTGTGTATAAATGCCCTTCTCTCACTTGGTTTGCAGCTTGTCGTGCTGTGAGGGCTTGTGTGCATCAGTGATGCTGAGAGCTAAACTATCGGTAGTTTAACTACTGGCAGGGTCTCCCAAGATGGACAGGTCTCAGCTGAGGTGCCAGACGAAGACAAACCACCCATCTGGGCAGCAGCAGAATGGGATAGTGTTGACGGCGGAGGATCACATTTCTGTGACAACGGCAACAACACCAAACTTAAACTGCGCGGAAGGAAGGCCCGGCAATCTACTTCTGTATCTTGCCATGAAAACCCAATGGATAGTTACAACAAAACAAATTGTGCTATGGTGCTGGAAGATGAGACTCCCAGGTCGGAAGGCACTCAACTAGCTACTGGGGAAGAGCTGAAGACTTTTCAGAGTAAAGCCAGCATTTATGATGTGGTTGGATCAAAGCCTTCGGGAAGTCTGACTGCTGATGTAGCTGCGCATGAAATGAGAGTCAGAAGCTGTAAAGATGTCTTACACATTGGAACATGGAACGTACGAAGCATGAACCAAGGGAAGTTGGAAGTGGTCAAGAATGAAATGGAACGTGTACAACTTGATCTGTTGGGTGTCAGCGAACTGAAATGGACTGGCATCGGGCACTTTGCATCAGATGATCACATGGTCTACTATGCTGGAAATGAAAGACAAAGAAGAAATGGTGTTGCATTTATAATAAGGAAGAAACTTGCAAGAACTGTAATGAAATACAATGCAGTCAGCGAACGCTTAATCTCTATTCGTCTACGAGGATTGCCTATCAACACAACTATAATTCAAGTATATGCCCCAACAACAGCTGCAGAAGAGAATGAAATTGAAGAGTTCTATGAACAAGTACAAGCTGAAATTGACAGAACATGCAAACAGGATATCCTGATAGTCATGGGTGACTGGAACGCAAAAGTTGGCAACAAAGAAGAAGGCAAAGTAGTTGGAAAATATGGACTTGGCAACAGAAATGAAGCTGGAGAAAGATTGATAGAATTCTGCAAGACCAATGATCTATTCATCTCAAACACCTTCTTTCAGCAACACAAGCGACGACTGTACACATGGACTTCACCCAATGGATTGTATAAAAATCAAATTGACTACATCTGTGGAAGTCAACGATGGAAAAGCTCTATAACATCAACAAAGACAAAACCTGGAGCCGACTGTGGTACAGATCATCAACTACTAGTATGCAAACTCAAGCTAAAGTTGAAAAAGAGCAAACCACTCATGAATGCACCAAAATATGACCTTGAGAATATACCACTGGAATTTAAAGACTGCCTGCAAAATCGATTTGCTGCCTTAGATACAAATGACAGAGCTCCGGAAGAGTTATGGAATGACATCAAGAAGGTTGTGCTGGAAGAAAGCGAGAAGTCTCTACAAAAGGTGAAAAAGCAAAAACGGCCAAAATGGATGACGGAAGAAACTCTGAAGATTGCCCAGAAACGCAGAGAAGCTAAAGCCAAAGGAGAAAGAAAGACAATCGCAGAACTCAACAGAGATTTCCAACGTGCAGCAAGACAGGACAAGGAAAAGTACTACAATGACACTTGCAAGGAAATAGAAGCAGAAACTATTAGAGGAAGAACAAGATCGGCTTTCCTAAAGCTGCGAGAGTTAAAGAAAAAGTTCCAGCCTCGAATTGGAATGTTACAAGATGCTCAAGGTTCTATGTTGAATGATGCTGAGAAGATCAAGAAAAGGTGGAAGGAATATACAGAGTTTTTATATGATAAAGATCAAGTGGACCAACAGCCGTTTCAACCTATACCTTATGATCAGGAACCATTGGTGATGAAAGAAGAAGTTGAAGCAGCATTGAAAGCCTTATCAAAGAACAAAGCACCAGGCATTGATAGCATTCCCATAGAAGTATTGCAGCAATCTGATGCAGCTGTTACCGTACTTACAAGGCTCTGCCAAGAAATATGGAAGACAACATCATGGCCAACTGACTGGAAAAGATCTGTGTTTATACCAATACTAAAGAAAGGTGATCCAACTGACTGTGGAAATTATCGCACAATCGCTCTGATCCCACATGCCAGCAAGATTCTACTGAAGATTATTCAAAAGAGACTACAGCCATACCTAGAACAAGAACTACCTGAAGTGCAAGCAGGTTTCAGGAAAGGGCGAGGAACGAGAGACATCATTGCGGATGTGAGATGGATCCTTGAAAAGACTAAAGAATACCAAAAGGATATCTATTTGTGCTTTATCGACTATAGCAAGGCTTTTGACTGTGTAAACCATGAGAAACTCTGGGCCACATTAAGAAGCATGGGTATACCAGAACACCTGATCGTTCTCTTGCGTAATCTGTACATTGATCAAGAAGCAACAGTTCGAACGGAACAAGGAGAAACAGAATGGTTTAAAATAAGCAAAGGTGTAAGACAAGGCTGCATACTTTCCCCCTACCTGTTTAATTTATATGCAGAACAAATCATCAGAGAAGCAGGACTGTATGAAGACAACAGAGGTGTGAAGATTGGTGGAAGACTCATCAACAACCTTCGCTATGCTGATGATACCACATTACTGGCTGAAAGTGAAGATGATCTGAAACATTTGCTTCTCACAATCAAAGAACATAGTCTCAAAATGGGCCTGCACCTTAATGTAAAGAAGACAAAGATCATGACAACTGGCATAATCAACAGGTTCATCGTTGAAGGAGAAGAAATTGAAATCGTGAACAACTTTAACCTACTTGGATCAACTATCAATAAAGAAGCAACAAGCAGTCAAGAAATCAGACGACGCATTGCTCTTGGCAGAATGGCTATGAAAGACCTAGATAAGATTCTCAAGAGCAGAGATGTTTCTCTCCATACAAAGATTCGACTTGTTCAAGCCATGGTATTTTCAATAACATCATATGGATGTGAAAGCTGGACAGTGAAAAAGACAGACAGGAAGAAAATTGATGCCTTTGAATTATGGTGCTGGCGGCGAATACTGTGTATACCATGGACTGCCCGAAGAACAAACCAGTCGGTACTAGAAGAGATCAAACCTAAGCTTTCTTTAGAAGCTCAGATGACAAGACTTCGACTTTCATACTTCGGACACATCATGCGAAGAGAGAGATCATTAGAGAAAGACATCATGCTTGGCAAGATAGAAGGTCAACGCAAAAGAGGAAGGCCAGCAATGAGATGGATTGCTACAATAACAGCAGCTACGGGTACCAGTCTGTCAACAATGAGCCGCCTGACTGAAGACCGAACACAATTTAGGATAGCTATCCAGAGGGTCGCCATGAGTCGACTCCGACTCGACGGCACTTAACAACAACAACAACAACAACATAAATGCCCTTAGCATGGGAAATAAGATCTCAGATGTTGAGGTTTTAATGGAAGAGGCTGACTTGAATTTAGTGGTGGTTATGGAGACATGGTTCACGGAAAACCATTACTGGAATGCAGTTATACCAGGCTATACTTTATTCAGGAAGGACAGGGTAGGAAGAAGGGAAGGTGTAATGGCACTATATGTAAAATAATATTAAAGCTATAGAATTGCAGGGCTTAAAAGGAAGAGAGACACTGTGGGTTAAACTAGAAAGGGGGAAAGGGAAATCCATTTGCAGTGGAGTTACATACACATCCCCCTTGCAGGGCGTAGAAGTGGATGAAGATTTAATAGCATTGCCATGAGAGGAGAAGTGCTATTGATAGGTGATTTCAATATGCCGGATGTGCAATGGCACATCCCCTGCTGCTGTGTCTATAGGATCCTGGATTCTCTACAGGGAGAACTATTCAGGCAACTGGTAACAGAACCCACACTTAATGGGGCCATACTGGATTTAGTGCTTACCAATGGGGAAAGTGATTCTGATGTTATAGGGGAGATCATCTCGCATCTAGCGATCACCAGATGGTATGGTTCAGTACAAAATCCATTCAAAAGCGAGGGTCTTAGACTTGAGGAAAACTAACTTTGTCAAGATAGAACAATACCTCAAAGAGTCATTACTTGGATGAGAACAGCTGGGGGATGTAGAAAAGCAGTGAGCAAAACTGAAAGGGGATGTTTTAAGGGCAACAAACCTTTTTGTTGGAAAGGTAAATAAATGTAAAAGGAAAAAGGAGGCCGCTATCATTCTCAAAAGAAGTAGCTGAAAAGGTGAAGAGAAAGAGGGAGGCTTTCATGAAATACAAGAGATCACAGAGAGAGGAAGACAGGCATCTATATTTAGAAAAACTTAGAGAAGTTAGCAAAGTAGTCAGGAAGACAAAGGTACAAAAAGAAGAAGAAAAAGCCAATGCAATAAAATGTGAGGATAAGACATTTTCCAGATATGTTAGTGAGAGGAGGAAGGGCAAAAGTGGTGTTGTCAGACTCAAGGGTACAGGGGGAGGAATATGCAAAAACTGATGTGGATAAAGCAGAATTGCTTAACAAATATTTCTGTTCTGTGTTCACAGATGAAGGGTCAGGAGCAGGACCTCAGAAAACACCCACAAATAGGAACAGAAGCAATGGAGATCTCAAATGATTTCAGAAGAGTGTTTGTGATGAACTAGTTAAACTAAAAGTAGGCAAAGTCATGGATCCGGATGGGATACATCCAAGAATATTGAGGAAACTTGGGGACATTCTAGCGGCTCCCTCTTTGGAGTCAGGACTGGTGCCAGAAGACTGGAGAAAGACACATGTGGTCCCTTTACACAAAAGCAGATATAAGGATGACATAGAGAACTCCAGGCCGGTTAATCTAACCTCTGTGAATAGTAAATCATTGGAAATGCTACTAAAAGAGAGAATAGTGAGGTTTCTAGAGTCCAGCAGATTACAGGATCCGAGGCAGCATGGATTCACTAGAGGCAGGTCTTGTCAGACAAATCTGAATGATTTCTTTGACTGGGTGACCAGGGAGTTGGACCAAGGGACAGCTCTATATGTGTATTTAGATTTCAGTAAAACCTTTGATACTGTTCCACACGGGCAACTTATAAACAAACTGAGCACCCTAGGGATGGACCCTAAAGTTACTGACTGGGTTAGAAATTGGTTGAGTGGGAGGCAACAAAGGGTACAGGTAAATGGAGCTCACTCTGAGGAGGAGGTTACAGTGGTGTGCCCCAGGGATCTGTCCTTGGTCCGATTCTTTTTAACATCTTTGTTAGTGATACCATGCAAGAGCTGTCGAGTAAGGTTTGCTTGTTTGCGGATGATACCAAAATCTGGAATAGAGTAGACACCCAGAAAGAAGTAGATTACATGAGGAGGGATCTAGCTAAGCTTGAAGAATGGTCTAGAATTTGGCAGCTGAAATTAAATGCTAAAAAAAATGCAGGGTCATGTATTTGGGCTGCAAAAATCCAAAGGAGTGGTACAGTGTAGGGGGTGAGGTACTTCTGTCCATCAAAGAAGAGCAGGTCCTGGGTGTAATTGTGTCTGATGATCTTAAAGTAGCTAAACAGCTAGAATGTTCTAGTAGCTAGAAAAGGTGTCTGTGAAAGCCAGAAAGATGCTTGGGTGTATAGGAAGAGAAATGGCCAGGAGAAAAAAGGAGGTGATAATGCCTCTATATAAGTCTCTGGTGCAACCTCATTTGGAGTATTGTGTGGAATTCTGGAGACCACACCTTTAAAAGGATATAAGCAGGTTGGAGTCAGTGCAGAGGGTGGCTACTAAAATGGTTAATGGTCTTCGTTATGTAGCATAAGAGGACAGACTTAAAGATCTTGATATGTATACTTTAGAGGAAAGGTGGGATATGGGTGATATGACAGACATTTAAATGCCTCCATGACATAAATGCATAGAAGGGTCTCTTTCAATTGAAGGCAAGCTCTGCTACGAAGGGATATAGGATGAGAGTGAAAGGGGATAGACTCAAGAGTAATATACAGAAATATTTCTTTACGGAAAGAGTGGTAGATGTGTGGAATAATCTCCCAGTGGAGGAGGTGGACATGAGGACAATATCCAATTTCAAAAAGGCATGGGACAAACACAGAGGATCTCTAAAGAGGACTATTGTAGTTGATATGGAAGGGCAGACTGGATGGGCCACGTGGTCTTTTTCTGCCGTCATGTTTCTAGCTATAAAACAATACGTCGCACCACATTGCTATTAAGCATGCAGTGACCTAGTTATGTGCTCTGCATGTGCAGAGTGTAGCGTGGCTGGAACACACCTCTACTTTTTTAAAACACCTGATGTTTGATATCGTATAAAAGCAGTTCATCAGGTTTACGATGAGTGAAAAAACTGAAATGCAATTTGCATTAAATTCTGCCAGAAACTTGGAGATTCGTGCAGAGACTTATGACAAGTTACAGGAAGTGTATGGCGATGAATGCATGAGTTGTGCTCAAATTTTGACTGATACAAATCTTTCCAAGAGGGCTGCCAAAGTGTTGACAGTGACAAACGTTCTGGAAGGTGATCCATGAGCAGGAATGAAGACAAAGTTGAAGCAGTGCGTGCCGCAATACGCTCAAATCAACAATTGACTATTAGGGAGCTTGTCAAGGACATGGACATCAGTTTCAGGTCAGTACAGTCCATTCTTACTATTTGGGGGTGAGACGTGTCTGCAAAATTTGTGCCGAAACTCCTATCCCCTGACCAAAAAGAAGATCAACTGTCTGCAGCCAGGGAGTTGTTGGAATGCATTGAAAATGACTCAGATTTCATCAAAAAGATTATTACTGGTGATGAATCATGGGTTTATGGTTATGACTCAGAAACTAAGGATCTGTCCTCACAATGGAAGACTCCAAACTCTCCCAAACCCGAGAAAGCCTATCAGATGAGAAGCAAAGTCAAGGTCATGCTCACAGTTTTCTTTGATTACCAGAGTATTGTTCATCATGACTATGCTCCAAAAGGCCAAATCATCAATAAGGAGTACCACGTCCAAGTTCTGACTCATTTGAGAGATGCAGTTTGTCATAAGAGGCCAGAGTTGCACAGGAATGGTGAACGGTTGCCTCATCACGGAAACGCCTCAACTCATGCATCACATCTTGTCCAGCAGTTCTTGACCAAACACCATATCGAGCTAATCTGTCAGCCTCCTTACTCATCTGACCTCACATCCTGTGGCTTTTTCTGGTTTCCAAGACTGAAATTACCACTGAAAGGAAGGAGATTCAATGACTTGGAGACCATTAAGCAAAATTTGACACAGCAGCTTCAAAGCATAACGAAAGAGACATTTCACAATTGCTTCCAGCAGTGGCAGGAACGCTGGAGGAAGTGTGTTTTATCGGAAGGGGACTACGTTGAAGGAGAATGAGTGCAATAACTGCCAATGTTATACTTCTTGCGTTATTGTACAAGTCTCGATACTTTTTGATCGCACCCCATATTGCTTAACCTTAATGCCCTGTCCTTTGCTGCTCCCTAGAAGCTGCTGCCCTAGACGACCACCTCATTTGCCTTATGGGTGGGCCAGACTTGATCCATACTAATTATTCATACAGGAGGTCATTCTGTGCCACAAATAGCAGGGGATGTACATCCTGCCTGGACGTACATCCCCGTTATTCATCCTCCTGCCATTCCCGGTGCAAAAGCTCCCCGTACAAACAGCGCTGTTGTACAGGGAGCCTTAGACAGGGGGCAATCTGGAGGCAGAGTGAGGGCAGGGCATGGGCAGGCTGTGACCCCGGATGTACAGAGCCGAGTCTGATGTCAGCCCTGTACGTTTGGGGTTGGTCACGTAAAGGGAGGACCGCAGTGCCGGGTCAGTAAAAAACAGTGAGGGGGGCAGGGGGTATCCTGCAGCCTGACCCTGGCCATGGGAGGCCAGATCAGGGGTTGGGCTGTGGGGAAAGAGCAATTTTGGTCAGTGGCTGGGGATCATGGCTCTGTAATGGAGCTGCAGGGCCATGGCACTATGGCTCCATTACGGAGCCTGGCTGAGTCAGCCGGGGATCTGCTGGGCATGCAGCCCATCAGAATCGGGGCCCAGCCTGCACGTCCAAGCTCATAGACCCAATTCTGATCCCGCAAGTATGTCTAGTCCCCGTGGGATCCGAATCTGATGCTATCACTGTACACCCAGATTCTGAGGGGCTGGACGGCCAGAATAAAATTGGCCTCACAATGTATAAAATCATCTGATGATGGGGCTGCGTTTCAGTAAACAAAATTCTTTCTTCAATCAGGGGAATGTGAGCTTATCACCAGGCCTCAGTACAAAAGGAGCTGAAGTCAGGCGTGGCAATATGCTGGGGTCAACTTCCTGTTTAAAACTTGAAAAACATAGAATACTTTCCAGAGCATAGGGACATCTTTTGAAAAATTTTGAGTCTGATTATTTTCTTTTTATAAAATGGAATAGGTTTGTATTAATTTGATGCAAACTGCTTTGAGATGTTATTTCAAACCTTCCAGCAACGTTTTACACATTTTGCATGGAACAGATTTCTGCAGAGAAGAGCTTCAGATTGGATTTACATACTGGGGATTTATTCTCATCTCTCTCCTGCATGTTAGGTTTTCAGTTAAAACATTTACAAACTGGCTCTAGAACAAGGGGAAGCATTGTTTGCTGTGAATTTCCTGGGAATTTGTGGGTGGAAATTCAATTTTTTTGTTCATCTGCATTAATTAGATATATTTCGCATATAAAGGCATATTTATTAAAGTACCAGTGATATAAATTATGCCTAAGCAGCCCCTGCAGTGCAGGGGGGGAGGCAAGGAGGAAGGGGGCTCACTTGCATCCTCTCCATGAGCTTTTTAAATGGACCCTTTCCTGCTTTGTGGACCCTGTTAGAATCTTTTGCTTGGAGGTCTTCAATTTGAAGTTCTGCCACAGTAAACGTTTGCACTTACCATACACAAAGAGGTCTGTCTACTAAACTGTGATAGCCTTTTACAGCTAATGCAGGGCGATAGCTGCTCAAGCCCCGTGGTAGCTGCACAAGGCCCAAGGTATCTGCAGGAGACATTCCCAGATTTTTCCCTGCAGATACCGTGGCAGTTTTGCACTTACTGCAGAGACTTGCAACCCCTGTATCAGCAGACAGTGCAGGAATTCCCATGCTGCTTGCTGATGCAGGGATCATGGGATCCATGACAAGTGCAAGGGGATTAGCAATGATCCCCCTCCGAGATCCCCCTCAGTCCCCCATCCACCTACATGCTGCTATAGCCACGAATCAAGTGATCCATGGCACAAACGATAGTAAAAGCTTGCCCAATTCCCCGTTCCAGCACCACAACCGCAGACAGCTTCCAAACCCATTGGGAACTGTGCCGGGGGGGGGGGGGGGACTGGACCCCCCCCCCTTGAGAAAGAAATGCCCAGATAGCCAGTTGGCTAAACCTCCCAAACCCTCATTTCCACAAATACATCTGGTTAATTAGTTGGCCCCCTTTCTTTCTCCCACCCTCCATATAACAAAACCCAGGCCTCTCCTGGCTCCCCACCCCTTACCTCTCAAATCCATGGTGGTCCAGTGAGGCCGTGGACAGGAGCAGTCCTTCCTGCTCCTGCCCCTGCCCCATCCTCTCTGTTCCTGCATTCTTCACCTGTACTAACATAAATGGTGCCAGCTCATGGTGCTGCCCTGTAACATCAGGATGTTAGGGGGCAGCCCGCAAGACCGGTGCCATTTTACAGACCACTGAGGATGGGGTAGGAGCAGGGAGGACTGCTCCTGCCCCCGGCCTCCCTGCTCCTGCCCCCGGCCTCCCTGCTCCTGGCCCCGGTCCATTGCTGCACCATAGATTAAATAAAGGCCAGGGAGGGCCACATAGGTCTGACTGGCTAACCAGAATTTGTTATCGTATGGGGGGGGGGAGGAGGGGGGCCGACTAGCTAGCCAGGAGGATTTACAGAAATGGGGGTAGGAGGGGGACAACTAGCTAGCCAGAGACTATTTTCTGTAGGGGCATTGGCCCCCCCACCCCACCCCACCCCAGCACAGTTCCCAATGTGTTTGGGAGCTATCCAGGATTGGGGTGCTGGAATGGGGAATCAGAAAGTTTTTACTATCATCAGTGTTGTGGATTGCTTGATCTGCAGCACCAGCAGCTTATAAATGGAGGGGGGGTGGGAACTGAGGGGGGCCTTGAGGATATATGACAGGTGCTGCTTCACTGTCATGGCTAATCGGCAGCGACCACGAAGTGGCATTTCAGGCCTGGCTGCAGGTAACATCACCTCATGAGGTGACAGTATCTGCAGCCTTGATCAGTCCAATTGTGGCAGCCATCACATGACAAGTTTTCACAAAATGGCTGCCTACTCTCTGCCCTAATCCCGCCATCCCCCAACTATACTATGCGAAATGCAGATATCGCTGGAAATTGCCTGCAATGCCTGTATTTCGTCCATAGTAGCTGCTATTGCCGGATGGTATTTCAGCGTTAGCCCTGTGCTAGCAGCTACTGTGGTGTAGTAGACAGACCGCTCAGAGCAAAAATTAGTGCACAGTAAGTGCAAAGGCTGTGTGCTGGTGGGGAGGGGGGGGGGTGGAGGGCATAGCCAGTATGTCCCCTGCAGTTAACACACAGAAAACAGAGATCTGGAACTGCAGGAGAGTGAGATAAACAAAGGACAGGTCTAGAAATCAACTGAAGAGGAAAAAGAAAGGAAGGGAAAAGACGCAGAAGTGGAGGAATTCAAGACTGACCTCCTAGTCCATGTGGGAAAAGATAAATATGCTGGGTTCCAGGCAAAGGACGATTATCAAAGTTAAATGTAGCACCTAAGGTTAAAAGTATGATCAATAAGATGCACAAGGCCATATCTTATATAAAAAGGACCATTTAATGACAACACATAAATAAATCGAATACCAACTAAAATGCAGGGCCAGAAGTAAAAGAAAACATTTCTTCCCTGGAAAAAGCACATCGATAGAAAACTAAAATCATTGCGTGCAGACGTATTCCTGATAGGCATATATCAAAAGGATTAAGATCATCAAAGATATTGCAAAAATGCAATGTGTGCCTTTGAGTTAACTCAGGAGCTGCTGGGTTGTCAGGAGTCTTCTTGGCAGAGTGACCAGAAGTAGATTGCCAGGCCTTTCTTCCAAGGCATAGAGGGTTAAGTGACTTGCCCAAGGCCACAAGGAGTGCTTGTGGGAATCGAACCCTGGCCTCTTGGTTACCAAGCCAGTGCTCTAACCATTAGGCTTCACTCCTCTACTCAATAAAATTAACACACCTGGACATATCGTTCTTGATCCATAGGCTGGTATTGAACTCGTGACTATTCTCTCTCATACACAGTGGCCATGTGTTTAGAGCCACAGAACGGATATTGAGGAAGAACTAAAACTTCAAGTTCAAACATTCTGCATTAACAGAAGATGATTTTAAATTTATATGCTCCAACAATAAATTGGAAGTAGCAAAAACTGCAAAGATATGAGAAAAACAGCAAAGATATTTAAAAAAACTATTTAGAGAGAACCCAAAGCAGTTCTATGGGAATTGGAAAAGAGCATTACTATAACAAAAACACCACCAATCAAAGCTGAAGCAGAAACCTTCTGGAGAAAACTATACAAGGACCCCATAGAGCACAGTTAAGAAGCAGAATGGTTACTCTGCATACAGGAGCATTTAGAAAAAGCATACATCAAACCTGTGGAGTAACAACAAAAGAGCTGGAAAGCAGGATGAAGTGAGCCCCTGGCCCAGATGGAGTGACCAACATTTGGCTCAAAAAGTTAAAATGACTCCACCAAGACCTGACAAACTGCAAAAACCAATTGATCAAGTAGCCAGACTTAACACCACAATGGCTTATAACAGGAAGAACATTTCTCCTTCCAAATTAGGACTCAAGGAACATTCCCAAAAATTACAGACCAATAACTTGTCTACCTACAATCTATAAGTTGTTCACTGCAATAAATGCAGACAGAATATATGATCATATCGAATCCAATAATATCATGGTAACAAAAGGGCAATAAGAGGTAAGCATATGGAACCATTTAATATTGAATAAGTCCATCATGGCTAGCACTAAGAAAAGCAAAAATCTTAATATAACATGGATTGAATATAAGAAAGCTTTTGACAGTGACCTACACTCTGGGATAATAAATTGCCTTGAAATATATAAAATAAATCATGGTTTGATAGAATACATTAAGTTCACCAGGACAATGTGGCAAACCACACTCTTTTCCAAGTATGAAGATGGTCAGTACATCATTCCTAACATCAAGATCCAGTGCGGAATATTTCAGGGTGATTCCCTGTCACCACTTCTGTTTTGTATGGTGCTTAATCCAATGAATACTCTCATCAAATCTTTAGGATATGGAATTAACTTGAATCCTAAAGAAGGGAACAACCCAGAGGCAACATTCCATAACTATTTGTAGACAACCTGAAGTTCTAAAGTTCCAGTTTACCAACAATTAGCAGAGCAACTCCATGTAATGAAAAGCTTTTCTGATGACATCAGGATGACTATTGGCCTTGACAAATGTGCTATGGCTACTTTCTTTAGAGGAAAATTGAGCAAAACAGCAAACATCTCCTTGGCTGAGGGCATCAAAGAACTTGAACAGGAAGGAATATATAAATATCAGAGTAGAGAAAGGAACAATACTCAAGCAGAAATTATTGAGAGAAAAGATCTGTAAATATTACTACAGGAGATAAAAGTACTATTCAATAATGATTTCAAACATCATGGAATAAGATAGAAGCTATCAATCAGCTGACCATTCCTATACTCTCATAGAGCTTAGGGTTATAGACTGGCCTCAAAGATCTTGAAAAATTGGATGTGCAAACAAGAAAACTTCTCCATGCCCATGAGGTAATTTACAAGAATCAGTGTATGACTAGAATGTACATCCCTAGAGCGGAAGGAGATTGATTACACATACAAAGCTACTATCATAGGTTTTCAGGCCTATCTAAAAGCATCATCAGATCCAAAAACATAAAAAGTGCTGATATATTCAAGGAAACATCCAGAATCTGTCTCCATCATCAAACTTGGACAAGCATTCCGACAACTAGAAGGAATGAATGAGAATTCACAAGCACACACAGGGAAGGAAACAACAGAATTTGCAAAACAAGAGAAAACACTTTAAAGAATTAGATCAGCAAATGAATAAAAACAAGTGGTAATACAGAGTGTTACTTCAGAAACGCTTTGTCAATCAATAATGGACACATGAACAGTTAAGGAGAGGTGAACTGAAACTGAAGGATGAGACTGACAGTTGCAGCCCAGGAGAGTGCATTATGGATGAGATGGTTTACAGCGAGCACTGAAAAAACTGACAATACAGACATATGTTGATTCTGTAAGAAAGAACTGGAAACAGTGACTTGCCTCATAGCTGGCTGTGAAGTTCTGATAGTGGGAAATTTCTATACAGAAAAGCAGAACAAAGTAAACACGCCTCATCCATTGGAAACTCTGTAAACACTACAACATCACTGTGCCTGAAAAGCACTGGGATCATGACCCTAAGAAAACTATAGAGAATGAAGAGCTTACGATCACCTGGGACATTCCCATTCTGACGGATAAGTAACTGGATGCAAGGAAGCCGGATATAATGGTAAAGGAGAAGAACACCTGAAAGCAGTGACATGCCAAGCCTATTTGTCACCTGAAGTAGATGCTCCCCCCCCCCAAGAAGGGGGTGCCGAAATTCCGGGCCCATGCACACAGCATGCTTACTAAACACTGGCTTGCCATGCTGCTTCTGTGCCAGTCTCAGCTGCTGTTCCCTCCCGAGCCAAAGTCTCACGTACAGTGAATAGTGGGATGACAACATGAACATATGAGACGAATAACCATAAGCTAAGTCTTACGTTTTTATGGTTATTCACTAGTGCATTGATTTTAACACATTGCTTTCATCTATATAAAAATGTAATAAAATAATTAAAAAGAGGGGAGGAAGGGAAGTTTTTTACGACCACTTATGTAATATATCGAGCACTTATAACAGGCATATATAGAGCCATCAATGATAAGCTTATGAATAGACTAAGGTCTTTTTCCTCCCCCGTTATATTTCTGTCCATAAATTTAAATTTGTCTTAAGAATTGTGGATTTAAGTCCCTTGGACGTGCAGTTCTAGGCTGTTATTTGTTTTGACTATTGATTATAGAGGTGTCAGTCCCAAGCAAAAGAGGGAGAAGATCTTCAAGTACCAAGAGTACGTGGCAGAAAGATACAGAGTTATTTCCCATTGTGTTGGGGTCTATTAACATTTCTCAAGTATACATCCTCTAAACTGAAAATATCCCTCATTTATATACCTTCCAAAATAATAAAAACACTTTTATACATCATTACACCTCTTTCTGTATATGAGTATACATCCATATATTTATTCTTTATCTATTTTATTTATTTATTTATTTGTAGTCTCTTTTATACCGCGCTATTCGACATCAGTGCGGTTTATAATGAACATAAGAGTTGCACATCTCAATTTTGTGATTTGTGCTTACAGTGAAACAGGTATAATAACTTGGGTATACATTAAACAGGAAAATTAAACTTGGGTATGCATTAAGCAGGTATAACAGGTAAAATAGGGTATAAATAACCAGTCCCTTAACAAGGAGACACGATGAATAAATACAGTCTACTTTATGCAACAATATAATGAGTTATGCGGCACTGCATATGTTTCTCATGGTGGTTGGAGGGGAAGGTGTGATTGCGAGTGATCAGTCTGGGAATGTGACGTGCATGAGTTTGAGGTGCTGCATTGAGATGTGAGAGTGGGTGAGTGTGGGGAGAAGACTGCATCATCGTAGTGATGAAGAAAGAGGTGCCGTTTCAGTGCCTTCCTAAATTGGGAGAGTTCACTGATGGTTCTGATAGTTGCTGGTAGTGCATTCCAGCAGGATGGAGCAAAGAAGGAGAAGGCTCTGGATCTAGTGAATTGAGAACACTTCGTGCTTGCCTTAGGTAATATGAGAGTATTTACAGCATTCGATCTCCTTGCTCGATTGGGAGGTGTGATTGAAATTAGATCAGTAATGGCAGTAGCAGGGTATTTATTGATGGCTTTATGGGTCATAATTAGGATCTTGAATGAGATCCTGGCTTGTATGGGTAGCCAGTGCAATTGTTTTAGTATTGGGGTAATATGAGAACTTCTTGAGGCTCCATGAAGGATTCTTGCAGCTGAATTCATTGCAAGTTGTAAGGGGTTAGTCGTGCACTTAGGTAGACCATACAAGATCGCATTGGCATAGTCAAAGTGAGGCATTATTAGGGCCTGAAAGACAGTTCGGAAGTCATCAGGTTCTAACAGTTGACGCAGATTGCGGAGGGTCCAGATTTTATGGTACACCGACTTTGTTATGTTTTTGATATGAGCCTTCATATTAAGTTGCTGATCAAGCGTTACACCTAGGTATCTTACTGTAGTCTTGCATATGATCTCTGCGTCGCGAACCTTGATAAACAGGGGTGGAGTAAAAGCCGGATTCCTGGTTACGAAGAGGGCTTCTGTCTTTTTGAAATTTAACTTAAGCATTTGTGCATTTAGCCAGTCTGTGACAGCGTCAAAGCACCTGATAAGTGGGGATAGTTCAAGATGTTCTGTCGAAATTGGCATGTACATCAAGACGTCGTCAGCATAGACCAGGCAGTTGATATTAAATGATTGGATGAGATCACAAATGGGTTGCATATAGACATTGAATAGCAAGGCGGATAGAGATGAGCCCTGTGGAACACCTTTAGTTTGGGGGAAGGAATCGGAGTTGGAGGGGCCAGAACGGACATGTTGCCAGCGATCAGTGAGGTATGAAGCACACCATGACAAAGCTGAAGCTTGAACTCCCTTCTCTCTGAGGCGTAGCAGGAGAACTTCATGGTCTACGGTGTCGAATGCGGCAGCAATGTCCATGAAGATCAGTGCAAAGCCTTGTCTGATGTTATCGAGACCTAAGGTTATGGTGTTGAATAAGGTTGTGAGTAATGTTTCAACACCATGTGCTTCGCGAAATTCATGTTGGCAGGGATGCAGGGGTGCATTAGTATCTATGTGATCTTGTAATTGGCATAGGGTAATCTTTTCAATGATTTTCGATAGGAGAGGTATGCTGGAGATAGGCCTGTAGGATTCCATCATCGAAGGGTCCAACTTACTGTTTTTTAGGAGTGGTCTGATAGCCGTCTGTTTCAGGCTTCGAGGAAATGTTCCAGTAGAGAACGATACATCAATCAATTTGGATAGGAATGGGCTGAGCTCGGCACGCAGGGCCTTTATCCAGGGAGCTGGACACGGATCGGAGGGTGCTGTTGTAGTGTTTATGTTTAGGATAGTGTCTTGAATGACTCTGTCAGATGGAGTAGAAAATGATGTGAAAGTGTGTTGGGACCCACTCAAGAAATGACCAAGAGGAGGTTGTGGGATGGAGAAAGGTAGGCTGGCTGGTATGGGGGCTTAGCAGTGTGGGCAAGCTGATTACTTTTCTTACGCAAGTAATAAGCATATTCTTGTGAGTCTGGGTAGGGTAAGTTCTCTTGAGATGGCTCCTTTGCTAGAGATTTCACAATTTGGAAAAGCTCGTGGGGTTAGTTCAAGGAGCGTTGTAGTCTTTTTGCATGATATTGTTTCATACTTGATGCTACAGATAACCGATGTTTTCCTAATTGTGCTGTGAATGCCTCATGGCTCTCAGCTGTTCTTGATCGTCGCCAGCGTCTCTCAAGTCGTCTGAGTTGAAGGAGCGAATTACATAGTTCTTGGGAGTACCATGGGGCATTCTTTTCTTATGTGGTGCTTTGTTCGTGGTAGGTGAGTGGATCACGGCATCTAGGCTTGAGTTCCAAGCGGCGACCATGTCATCGAGGCTTTGAAGAGGAGGGTCAAATAGATTCTGTGTCCTCTTTAGAATATATTCTCTGTTAAAAGGGTGGAAGCGCTTTAAATGTTCCGATATGGGTTTATCTTCAGGTATGGATTTGGAGGAGTTGGTGCAAATTGGAATCTGGAATCTTATCAGGAAGTGATCCGACCAGGGAACCGCACTTACGTTTAGGTGAGACTAGTGCAAATGTGTGAGGGCTGTTTGTGGTGCAAAGATAAGATCAAGTGAGTTGCCTTTTATATGGGTAGGGGTATCAACAAGTTGAACATAGCCTAGATCACTGAGAGCATCAATAAAGGCATTGGTGTGGCTGTCCTGAATGACTGGGAGGTTGAGGTCACCTAATATCCAGTTTAGAGTATGCGAATTCGTGGTGTTGCAAGCAAGATCAATTGTTGCTAAGTCATCTGGAGATGAAGATGGAGTTCTATAGAGCAAGTTAATAGTGATTTGCTTATTTGTAATGGTAACAGAGTCAAGGGTAGAGGTGCTGCTTGAGGCGGCAAGCCGAAATTTGAGGTCGGCTTTCGTTAGGATAAGTACTCCTCTGCCACGACGGTCAGCTCTGTGACAAGAGTGGACTGAGAAATTAGGCGGGACACACTGGTGAAGGATCACGGCGTCAGCGGCTGAAAGCCATGTCTCGGTGACACATAGGATATCAAGGTTATGAGCTGAGAGCATATCAGTTAGTGCTGGCCATTTTTTCCTTATTGATCGTGCATTTATTAGTGCACATTTAAGGTCAGGGGGATGGTGGGACTGTAATCGTCGAGATAGATTTTGCTGCTGAAGGTCCACATAGATAACATGTGGGCCTGGTGTGCGCCGAAGTGTTTCGTATTGATGGTTGGGGGAGTCAGGAAATCTCCAACAAGATCTATGGAGGACTGGTATAGTGTTCTGAGGTGAAGTAAGGGCTAGGGTGTAAAAGGTCAGGGCTATTAAAATGTAGCACATAGCAAGGGTAAGGGGGTATGGGAATACCCAGTGAGATAACATGATGACTAATGTATATAGTAGATCCAGGAATGTTGTTAGCTAGTGAAATGTGCACAGTGTGGTAGTACTGGAAATCTGTTAAGCATCTGTGTAATGAGGCAATATGTACTCAGAGTAATTCACAATAAGGTAGTGGTATCTGCACAGAGTGGAGGTAAAGGATATCTGTTAAGAACTGTGTGGTTAGGCAATATTCACATCAGAGTAATTCACAATAAGGTAATGAAATATGCACAGTGTGGTATGTACGGATATCTGCTAGGCAACTGTGTGGTAGGTAATATGAACATCAGAGTAATTCAATAAGATAGGCCCAAAGGCCAGATGGCAAGTACTTTGCAAGCAATTGGTTGAAGAAGAGCATAGATTAATATATACGTTGTATAACTAAATCGTTGGGGTGAGAGTCATGTGGAAGGGTAGCAAGACGCTGTGGAGTTATGTTACCAACTTGATTGATGGAGATGTGTAGACTGATGGTGGTTCATTCCTTCTCATGGTATTTAGGGAACTGGAGCTCTTCTCTTTTCGCTGAAGACAAAGTGACGAATGTGGAACCACAGTGGCCACGGACCACAGCCTAAGGGCCACGCCAAAGGGCCCTCTGGCGAGGCCCTCAGGCGCGGGCCCGTCTGAAGGCAGCTGCTTTTGAAATGGAGCTGACTCCTCCCCCTCTCAGACAGCCCCAATTAGGCTGGAGTTCAATAAGCAGGACAGATGGATTTCTGCTGGGCTGTGTAACCCCAATCAGGGAGCAGAAGCTGATGACAGTTAGCTCTTTACTTGCCTGAAGGCAGCTGCTTTTCAAATGGAGCTGACTCCTCCCCCTCTCAGACAGCCCCAATTAGGCTGGAGTTCAATAAGCAGGACAGATGGATTTCTGCTGGGCTGTGTAACCCCAATCAGGGAGCAGAAGCTGATGACAGTTAGCTCTTTACTTGCCTGAAGGCAGCTGCTTTTCAAATGCACTTTATCTATTGCACTTTATACATGGTCAGCACATTTAATATTTTCATTATTGTACTATTGTTGTCATCAAGTGGTGCCGCTATAAGGGAGGTCATCAAGTGGTGCCGCTGGTGCCGAATGAAGAGAGGAATTATTTCAGTTAAACTAAATAATTCACAGTTTTTACTAGTGAATATAAATTTCTTTGAGTAGCAGTAGTTAGGCACTGAGTTATTATTATTGTCATTACTGTTGAAATGATTATTGTATGTTAAGTGTAAAATACATGTGTGTAAGACAAATGTGTAAATTTTAATTTGTGTCGGATGTGGTGTGTAATATATAAATGAAAATATTAAATGTGCTGACAATGTATAAAGTGCAATAGATAAAGAATAAATATATGGATGTATACTCATATGCTGAAAGAGGTGAAATGATATATAAAAGAGTTATGATTATTTTGGAAGATAAATATATATAAATGAGGGATATTTTCATTTTAGAGGATGCATACATGAGAAATGATAATAGAGTCCTATCTGTGGCTGCAGTTTTGTTGTGGCGCTCTCTTTGGATGTATAGATAAGTTGCCATCGTGTCGGGTGCCACAGGCTTGATTTTGAAGCACATTTTGATAAATTGCCCAGACATGTTACATCTTATGAACTCCCAAAGGGAGGCTCTCTTAGGCGTGATGCAAGTACTACGCCAAGCATTAGCAGTACATTTGAGAGACTGAGATCATACTACACATACCCTGGCTTAGAAGTGAGGTTCATGATTGTCATGGTATGTGCAAAAGTAACCTATATAGAGAAATTGCCCCCCAAAAAAAGGTCCTTACTGTGTGGTAACATCATTCGCAATTAACACAGGTGCACTTAATACCACACATTAAAATGATGTTAAGTTTACAACGCTAACTGCAACATTGACAATTAGTGTACAGTAGTTCCCCTTCCAATGTGCAGTCCACATTCACTCTTCATCCAAAACCCCCTCAGTCCCCACCGTCAAGCACTAAGTAGTCCGTGCATGATTTTTACTGTGTTGACATACACTAAAATGCACATTAACAATTAGCGCAGTTCAATAAACATGCCCCATAGCTCCAAATGTATACTTTTTTCTATTCAAACCTCAGCCTTCTCCAGCATGGATAATGTCTTGGTCATTGCCAGATGTGGTACCTTTTTAAGTTTTCTTAGCTCAATGTATGCCAAAATTGGTTGTGCAAGCTGGACATATTAGATACAGGAGTCAGACTTCTGCCTTGGAAATGCACACTGCAGAAGGGAACCTTGAATTCATGTCCAATTAGGAGGAGGCCATCTGTGTAAGAGCCTTATAGAAGTGAAATTACAAAGCTGTTCTCACTTTCTAGACTATCTCTTTGGCACTTTTACTAAGGTGTGGTAAGCAGTTACCATATAATGTGAAAGCAGAATGCAACCATAGTAAGCATTACTCTGCTGGACTGAGCGCACCCCATAGGCAGTCAGTGACTCAGCTATTTGCGAGGCCAAAGTAGGATGGGGCTAGGATGGGGCATAGCAGAGCAAGGTAAATCCTTGGGGTGGGGGCACCACCTAGGTTAGCAGCAAAGAGACAAGAGGGGCCCTTAATTGTGTGGTTCTAATGCAACTGCACCAGCTGCCTCCCTCCTAGTGCCTCCGTTACTGATGATAATCTGCCCACTGAATACACTCCAGGGAATTATGTGCCCAATAAATCAAAGTAACGCACCAAAATAACACAACATATTAAAATGAATAGCATTTGTGGTATTTTGGAAACATGCACTTGGCTACCAGTCAGTCCTAGGCCCTCAGTCCAGCATCTTCCTGTTGGCCACGTGAACAGTGGTGCTCAGCAGCATTGTAACAGAAGTCCCGTGGCTACTGGCAACAATTAAATCATTTACCTATTGATTTTTTGGTAGGCTCGCAAATGGTCTCTAGGCTTCAGATCTGCTGGCCTTTGACAATTCAACAAAAACTAAACATGCCTGGAATATGTATGAGCTGGAAGAGAGGAGATACGATAGAGACATTCAAATACCTCTACTGCATAAATGCACAGGAGGAGAGTCTCTTCCATTTGAAAGCAAGCTCTGCTATGAGGGGACATAGGATGAGGGTGAAAGGGGATAGACTCAGAAGTAATATGCGAAAATATTTCTTTATGGAAACAGTGGTAGACATGTGGAATAGTCTCCCAGAGGATGTAGTAGAGATGAGGACAGTATCTGAAAACAAGAAAGCATGGGGCAAACACAGAGGATCTCTAAAAGGGTTGGGGGGGGGGGGTAAAGGACTGTAGTAATTAGTGTGGAATGGTAGAGTGGATGGGCTCTATGCAGGGCTAGTGCAAGGAGATGAGGAACCCTAGGCAAACCTCATAGCTTATGCCCCTCCCTCGCGGCTCCTGCTCCCTCTCCCTGGCCCCCATTGCCAATGGTACCACCATTCTGCAGGACCACCTGCATCAGCAATGGTCACAAAGAGCCCTACAGTGCTTACTTTTAAACCCTGGGGCTGCGAGGCTGTTTCCGTTCCAACCCCGAAGAGGGGTGGCAGCAGCGCAAATGGAGCACCCCAGACCACTGGCTTTAAAGGAGGACCCCTAGAGTGCCTGATGGTCTCGCCAGCCCTGGCTGCATGGTCTTTATCTGCTGTCATGTTTCTATGTTGCACAAATGGTTAACCTTTCGTAAACATGCCCCTTGGATTTTAAGCCTTCTAGACAGTGGCATAAACTCTGCCCAAGCAACCCCTGCCAATGCAGGGGGGCTCAGGGAATGAGTGGTACCCCTTATAGCCACTTTTGTATCTTCTAATATGAATCTTCCATGTTTTGGGGACCCTTAATTTGAACTTCTGTCACTGCCTCAGAGGACAGGAAAATACCGACTTGACCAGATTGCAACTCGCCTTGAACTACCACTGAGAAAGGTGTGAGAAAGCCAGATCCCAAATCCAGTACCAGGCATACCATAAAGTAATACCAAACCCTACAAAAGTCATTCAGGAACAATTGAGCAATTTCTCCATACCATAAGAGCACTAACTCGCAGGAATCACACAATGAAGCCCTAGGTAGGAAGGCAGCACCGTAAATACTGCAGTGGCTATTAGGACATCAATACACCTATTGAGAAAACTAAACAAGTCAGATTGTTGCAGATCGTTCCTATACAGACACTCATTGTTAACAGAATATCTGGCCTCATTCACAAACACAGAACACAGATAGACCCTTACCCAAATAAAGAATAAGTAACCACAAACCACTACAACTGTGGAGGAGTAGCCTAGTGGTTAGAGCAACTGCCTAATACCCAGAAGATCAAGGGTTTGATTCCCACTGGCATTCCTTGTGACCTTGGGCAAGTCACTTTACCCTCCATTGCCTCAGAAGAAGAGGCTGGCAATCTACTTCCGGTGATACATTGCCAAGAAAACCCAGAGGTAGCTGGGTCACTATGAGTCAACACTGACTTGATGGCACTAAAAAAAAACAAAACACTAACGAAACATGTAGACGAAAATTAAACTGAAATCCCAAGAAGCCAGACTCCTGTACTGTGCAAAATAACACAACAGCAGATGCAAATTCAAAAAACCGACATATTCCAATCACCATATTAAAAATAATATTCTTTTTCCTGCCTTTGCTGTCTGGCCATTTAATTTTTCTACTTGGTCTCTGTCTTTTTCTGTTGTCTCTGAAATCTCTTTCCAGGGGCTTCTGTCACTTTCCTCTCTCCTCCTTCACTATTATCCTTCTCTGACACTGAACTTTACTTTCTGCTTTTTCCATTTATTTTTCTACTCTCCATCCCCTCATTTATTCATTCTTTCCATTCAATTCTCAATTTTGCTCGTTTTACTGTATCTCCCTCCCTCACCCTGGCCATCCTATTCCCCTTCTTCTTATTCCTCAGTCTTCCCTCCACTATCTGCCTCCCATCCATCACCTCTCTCCTGCCTTCCTCCATCCAGCGACTTATCTTCTCCTCACTCTCCACCCCTTCCATCCAGTATCTATTCGCTTTCTCCAACCCCCTCCCCCCTTTCCATCCAGAATTTACTCTGTCCGCATTTTCATCCAGCATTGCTCATTTGTCTCTGTTCTTCCACCCACCCCTATGTCCAGCATCTCCCCGTCCCTCAGTTTTTGCCCATGTTTATAGATGTTTTTTCCACTTCCCTTCATCCCAAGGCCCCGGTATCGCCCCCTCCCATCTTGTCTGGCTTTCTGTGTTGTTTCCCTGCTTTGCATTGATTAATCGGTACAGGGTAGACTACAGCCCTTTTTCTATATCTTTCTTCTCCATTTATTCTTCAAAGGGTGTCGGCTGGGTCTACAAATCCCTTATTTCTTTTTGTCATACGAAATACCACAGTTGTATATAACCATACTAGTCTGTTCCTTTTAAACTATATTTTTTTCTCTTTTCAGACATCTTAATTGCCCCCCTCTCCTTAATCCAATACTTGACCTACTCTTACCAATCCTTTTGTGGCCCAGTCTTTAAAGACCCTTCCTCCCTGCCGTGGGTGGAAACCTCCTAGTCCTTGGATATATGCCCAACTGGATATTCGCTTTCCTTCTAATAGGTAGGTCCTCCACTTCTTCCAAACCCCAAGAGACAATTTCTTCTGGGGATTGCCTACTCCTGCTCCCTGTCACCCCCAGCTAGTGTCCCATATTAACGCATCCAGGCTATCCTGCTCTCTCTTCTCTATATACACCCATTGCGGTGGGTCTCTCACCTCTCTGCAGACAAGCAAAGCTCGCAGTTGAGCTGCTGCATAATAATTGACTATACATGGTACTCCTAGCCTCCCTTCTTCTTTTGTCCTATACAATGTTTGGCACACCACCCTAGGTATTTTCCCCTCCCATATAAACGGCATGATCATATCCTGAAGTTTTTTTAGCAATCCTCTTGGTTCCATACACAGTATTGCTGCAAACAGAAAAATAGAAACATGACGACAGAAAAAGAGTACATGGCCTATCTAGTCTGCCCTTCCATATCAACCACTACAACAGTCCCCTTTTTTCCTTTAGAGATCCTCTGTGTTGGTCCCATGCCTCTTTGAATTCAGAAACTGTCCTCATCTCTACCACCTCCACTGGAAGACTATTCCATGGATCCACACTTTTTCTGTAAAGAAATATTTCCACATATTACTCCAGAATCTATCCTCTCTCACCCTCATCCCATGTCCCCTCATAGCAGAGCTTGCTTTCAATTGAAAGAGGCTCTCCTCCTGTGAATTTATGCCATGGATGTATTTAAACATCTCAATCATATCACCTCTATCCCACCTTTCCTCTAAGGTGTACATATTAAGATCCTTAAGTCTGTCCTCATATGCTTTATAATGAAGACCACTAACCATTTTAGTAGCCACCTTCTGTACTGACTCCAGCCTGTTTATATCCCTTTGAAGGTGCGCTGTCCAGAATTGCATACAATACTCCAAATGAGGTCGCACCAAAGACTTATAAAGAGGAACTATCACCTCCTTTCTTCTGCTGGCCATTCCTCTCCATATGCACCCAAGCATCCTTCTAGCTTTTGCCGTCGCCTTTTCTACCTCTTTAACTACTTTAAGATAATCAGACACAATCATGCCTAGATCCCGCTCTTCTTTAGTGGACAAAAGTACTTCACCCCCTATACTATATTGCTCCCTTGGATTGCTGTAACCTAAATGCATGACCTTGCATATTTTAACATTAAATCCCAGCTGCCAAATTCTAGACCATTCTTCAAGCTTAGCTAGATCCCTCCTCATGTTATCTACACCTTCCTGGGTGTCTACTCTATTGGAGATTTTCGTATCATCCACAAAGAGGAAAACCTTACCCGACAGCCCTTCCGGTATATCACTAACAAAGATGATAAAGTGAATCAGACCAAGGACAGATCCCTGGGGCACACCACTGGTAACCTCCTTCTCCTCAGAGTGAGCTCCATTTACCTGTACCCTTTGTCGCCTCCCACTCAACCAATTTCTAATCCAAGCAGTAACTTTAGGGTCCATCTCTAGGGTGCTCAGTTTGTTTATAAGTCGCTTGTGAAGAATGGTGTCAAAGGCTTTACTGAAATCTAAATATACCACATCTAGGGCTCTCCCTTTGTCCAACTCCTTGTTCACCCAGTCAAAGAAATCAATCAGATTTGTCTGACAAGACTTGCCTCAGTCAGGGCCAAGTAACAGCAGTTTAAGTTTAAATTTAACACACAGAAGCAGGGCCAGATTTAGCTAGAGTGAGGCCCTACGCCAAGAAAAATTGTGGGCCCCCCCGTGCAGTCCTGGGCCCCCCCGTGCAGTCCTGGGCCCCCCCGTGCAGTCCTGGGCCCCCCCTGTGTCCCCCCATGCCCCCGTGCAGTCCTGGGCCCCCCCATGCCCCCGTGCAGTCCTGAGCCTGCCCCCGTGCAGTCCTGGGCCCCCCCCCGTGCCCCCGTGCAGTCCTGGGCCCCCCCCATGCCCCCATGCAGTCCTGGGCCCCCCCGTGCCCCCGTGCAATCCTGGGCCCCCCCGTGCCATCCTGGCCCCCCCCCCGGACAGCATCGCGGCTGTCTGAGGGGCTTCAGAGGGAGCGGGGAAGCCCGCGCGAGGCCCCGGCTCCCTCTGTACAGCTGCCAGCGTGAAGAGCCTTTTCCTTTCCCAGCATTCGCGGCTTCACAGAAACAGCCGCCAGCGTGAAGGAAAAGGCTCTTCACGCTGGCGGTTGTACAGAGGGAGCCGGGGCCTCGTGTGGGCTTCCCCGGCTCCCTCTAAAGCCCTCCGGTGGGCCCTTGCCAGCTGTGGGCCCTACGCCATGGCGTACCTGGCATATAGGCAAATCCGGCCCTGCACAGAAGATAACTTTCTGGTTACATTTCATACCCAGCATTGAGCTTGTAGTTTAAATTTAATAGTCACTCAGAGCCTAGTATCAGCAAAGTACTTTTAGTTTAAATTTAAAACACAGAAGAGAGCTTTCTGGTTAAATTTGGAACCCAGCAGAGAGCTTGTAGTTTAAATTTCATAATAAGTCAAAGTCTAGCAGCAGCAAAGAGCTGTAATTTTAATCAAATCAGAATATAACTTAGCATAAAAGGCAAAAAAGGGTCAGTACTCTTTCAGCATCAAATAAAGTCTTCTAGAGACCTTTACAAAGAGGCCTTCTACCTAGTGGGCAAGAGACCTGTGAAACATTTTCAATAGGTATTAACACCAGGTGGCAGGTCAAAAGGCCTTTTTGAAAGACTCCTTCTATCCAAGCAAGGACTGTTATTCACCCAGGAAGTTGGTCACAGCATTACCTCAGCAGCACAGGACAGGGTACTGTGTAGAAGCCCTCTTTTAATAAGTTTTATAGGTACTTACACATCTTAAAGGAAAGGAGGTGCTCTCAGGTGAAGCTCGTTATCCAAATCAGTCATACACTAAGGACCCAAGATTAATTAGGCTTCAGGTGAACAAGGTATATTAAACGTATTAGGTACAGTTTTATTAGTATAAATATCCATAGCAACCCTTAGTAAGTAAAGAACTTAAAGATCTAAACACAAGCTTAAAACTAAGACGCAGACAGCAGTCCAGCAGCGAGATGGGGGCTTTCCAATCTTATGCATTGAGTGTCACATGTATGATTTTCTCCCAGTTGGTGAGAGGTCTTACGTGTGCACTAGGTGCAAGGAGCTCTTTGCTCTCAGGGAACGAGTCCGTTCTCTAGAGGCTAGAGTAGCAGACTTGGAAAACATAAGAAAGACAGAGAGGTACATAGATGAGACCTACAGAGATATAGTCCTGAAGTCCCACCTCCAGTCTGGCAGCATCCCTGTTGCCATGGAGGAGAGAGGTCACGTGACAAGAGAGCATCACCCTGGTGTGGCAGGAAGTGATCCTGTAACTAGGACCTGTCCTCCAGGTGACATAAAACCCTCTCGCACCGAGGAAGTTTCTCCAGGGCCATGTGCCCATGAGGGAAGGGTTAGGACAGCCGTTATAGTTGGTGATTCGATCATTAGGCATGTAGATAGCTGGGTGGCTGGTGGACGTGAGGATTGCCTGGTAACATGCCTGCCTGGTGCGAAGGTAGCGGACCTCACACACCACCTAGATATGGTCTTAGATAGTGCTGGGGAGGAGTTTGCTGTCTTGGTACATGTCGGTACCAATGACATAGGAAAATGTGGCAGGGAGGTTCTGGAGGCTAAATTTAGGCTTTTAGGTAGGAAGTTGAAATCCAGAACTTCCAGGGTAGCATTCTACGAAATGCTTCCCGTTCCATGCGCAGGACCCAAAAGGCAGACAGAGCTCCGGAGTCTCAATGCGTGGATGAGACAATGGTGCAGAGATGAGGGGTTTGGATTTGTTAGGAACTGGGGAACATTCTGGGGAAAGAGGGGCTCTTCCGAATAGATGGGCTTCACCTTAACCGGGATGGAACCAGGCTGCTGGCATTAACCTTTAAAAAGGAGATAGAGCAGCTTTTAAACTAGATAATAGGGGAAAGCCGACAGTCGCCCAAGAGCGCATGGTTCAGAAGAATGTATCCTTGAAGGATACTACCAAAAGCAGAGAGGTTCCAAAAAAGAGTAAAGCAGCCCAAATGCCCTCGAGTATGGAGCAGACAGAGCTTAAAGATCCCAAATTACCCATGTCTACCAATAGCCAGATTAATATGAATAAAATACAGTCTCTAAAATGCTTGTATGCAAATGCTAGAAGTCTAAAAAATAAGATGGGAGAGTTAGAATATATAGCACTAAATGAGAGGTTAGATATGATTGGAATATCAGAGACATAGTGGAAGGAGGACAACCAGTGGGACACTGTGATACCTGGGTACAAACTATAACGTAATGATAGAGCTGATCAAATTGGTGGAGGGGTTGCACTCTATGTTAGAGAGGGCATTGAGTCAGAAAGGATTAAAGTTTTGCAGGAAACAAAATTTGCTGTAGAATCTCTATGGATTGAAATTCCATGTAAAAAGGGGAAGGCGATGGCAGTGGGGGTGTACTATCGACCGCCTGGCCAGAATGAACAAATGGATGATGAAATGCTCAAAGAAATCAAGGAAGCTAACAAAAGTTACAGCGCAGTAATAATAATGGGTGATTTCAATTACCCCAGTATCGACTGGGTCAGTGTCACTGCAGGACATGCTAGGGAGATAAAGTTCCTAGATGAAATAAATGACTGCTTCTTGGAGCAGCTGGTTCAGAGGGGAAGCCATATTAGACCTAGTCCTTAGTGGAACACCAGATCTAGTGCAAGAGATAAGGGTGTTGGGGCCACTTGGCAATAGTGATCATAGCATGATTGCATTTGATTTAATTAGTGGAGGAGGGATGGTAAGAAAATCCACAGTACTACCTTTTAACTTTCGATAGGGAGACTATGATAAAATGAGGAAAATAATTAAGAAAAATCTAAAAGGAGCAGTTGCAAAGGTTAAAGACTTACAACAAGCTTGGGTGCTGTTGAAAAATACTATCTTGGAAGCCCAGACCAGCTGTATTCCACGCTTTAAGAAAAGTGGAAGGAAGTCCAAAAAACTGCCAGCATGGTCTAAAGGTGAGGTCAGAGAGGCTGTTGTTGCCAAAAAATCATCTTTCAGGAAATGGAAAAAAGAGCCAAACGACGAAACCTGGAAACAGCACAAGCACTGGCAAGTCAAATGCAAGGCATTGATAAGGCAGGCAAAGGGAGAATTTGAGAAAAAGTTTGTTGCAGAGGCAAAAACGAGAAATAAAAGCTTTTTCAAGTACATTCATAGCAAAAAACCTGTGAGAGAGTTAGTTGGTCCATTAGAAGACAGAGGGGTTAAAGGGGCACTAAGAGGCGACAAGGCGATAGCGGAGAGACTCAATGAATTCTTTGCTTCGGTCTTTGCTGAGGCAGATGTAGGGATGCTACCCATGACTGAAGTGGTATGTAAAGGTGCGGAAGAATTGAAGGAAATAACGATAAATCTGGAAGATGTATTACAACTATTAGGTAAACTGAAGAGTAGCAAATCACCTGGGCCGGATGGTATACATCCGAGAGTGTTGAAAGAACTGAAATATGAGATTGCAGACCTGCTATTAGTAATCTGTGAATTTTCATTAAAATCATCTGTAATACCTGAAGATTGGAGGATCACCAATGTAATGCCAATTTTTCAAAAGGGTTCCAGGGGTGATCCGGGAAACTACAGACCGGTAAGACTGACGTCAGTACTGGGAAAAATGGTAGAAACCATCATAAAGAACAAAATTACTCAGCATGTAGATAGTCATGATGGGAGACAGCCAACATGGCTTTAGACAAGGAAGATCTTGTCTTACTAATCTGTTATGTTTTTTTGAAGGTGTGAACAAATAGGTGGACAAAGGTGAGTCAGTTGATATAGTGTATCTGGACTTTCAGAAAGCCTTTGACAAGGTCCCTCATCAGAGCCTTTTGGCAAAACTAAAGAGTCATGGGATAGGAGGCAGTGTACTACTGTGGATCAGGAACTGGTTAAAAGATAGAAAGCAGAGGGTAGGGCTAAATGCCCAATTTTCCCAATGGAGAAAGGTGAATAGTGGAGTACCCCAGGGATCTGTGCTGGGTCCGCTGCTTTTTGACATATTCATAAATGACCTGGATAAGGGAATAACGAGTGAGGTTATCAAATTTGCAGATGACACAAAACTATTTAAAGTTGTTAAAACCCAAGAGGATTGTGGAAATTGGAAGAGGATCTTGATAAATTGGAAGACTGGGCATCAAAATGGCAGAAGAAATTTAATGTGGACAAGTGCAAAGCTATGCCCCTAGGGAAGAACAACCCAAACCATGGTTACACGATGCAAGGTTCCACATTAGGAACTACCACCCAGGAAAAAGATGTAGGCGTCATTGTGGATAACATGTTGAAACCCTCAGCCCAGTGTGCAGCAGTGGCCAAGAGAGCTAATAGAATGCTAGGTATCATAAGGAAAGGAATGGAAAATAAAACAAAAGATATTATAATGCCTCTTTATCATTCCATGGTGAGACCGCACCTTGAATATTGTGTGCAATTCTGGTCGCTGTATCTTAAAAAGGATATAGCATTATTAGAAAAGGTTCAGAGAAGAGCTACCAAAATGGTAAAGGGGATGGAAGGATACTCCTATGAAGAAAGGCTAAACAGGTTAGGGCTCTTTAACCTGGAAAAGAGACGGCTGAGGGGAGATATGATAGACATCTATAAATTAATGAACGGAGTGGAACGGGTAAACGTAAATCGATTGTTTACGTTATCAGAATATAGAAAGACTAGGGAACATGCAATGAAGCTACAGGGTAAACTATTTAAGACTAATAAAAAGAAAATATTTTTTCACTCAACGTGTAATCAAACTCTGGAATTTGTTACCCGAGGATGTAGTAAAGGCTGTTAGTGTAGCTGGGTTTAAAAAAGGTTTGGACAAGTTCCTGGAGGAAAGGTCCATAAACCATTATTAAGAAGGGACCCAGTACAAGCATTGTGGAACCTGTGTCTTTTGGGGAAACTGCTAGGTACGTATGACCTAGATTGGCCATTGTTGGAAACAGGATACTGGGCTTGATGGACCTTGGTCTGACCCAGTATGGCATATCTTATGTTCTTATGCCTCTGGTGAATCCATGCTGCCTCGGATCCTGTAATCTGCTGGACTCCAGAAACCTCACTATTTTTTATTTCAGCAGCGTTTCCAATAATTTACTCACCGCCAAAGTTAAACTAACCAGCCTGTAGTTTTCAACCACATCCGCTTTTGTGTAAAGGGACCACATGTGCTTCTCTCTATGTCCTTTGGCATCACTCCCGACTCCAATGAGGCATTGAAAAGGTCAGTCAGTGGAGCTGCTAGAACATCCCCAAGTTTCCTCAGTACTCTGGAGTGTATCCCATCTGGTCCCATTGCTTTGTCTACTTTAAGTTTAGCTAGTTTCTCACAAACACAGTCTTCTGAAAATTGTTCAAGATGCCCCTCGCTTCTGTTCCTGTTTGTGGGTGTTTTCTGAAGTCCTGCTCCTGGTTCTTCATCTGTGAACACAGAACAGAAGTATTTGTTAAGCAATTCAGCTTTATCCTCTTCAGCTTCTACAAATGCCTCCCCTTCACCCTATAAGAATAGAATCCTAGGGAGTACTTTCAGCTTGAGCACCACTATGTGCCCCAGACAAGATAAATGCATCCCAGTCCATTTAAAAAGATCCCTCCTAAGGTTCTCCACTAACAGTCTATAGGTCAATTTTTGAAGCTTTTCTAATGTGCCTCCTAATTGGATCCCCAAATATCTAAAGGTTTTATGCACCCACTTAAATGAGAAGCTATCACGCAAACGGTCCTCCAGTTCCTTAGGAAGGTTAAACCCGAATATCTGTCTTACTCATATTGATTTTATATCCCGCTACCTCACTGCACCTGTCTACCACTCTCATTAGGTTTGGCAGGGTAGTGAAGGGCTGTCCAAGGGTGAAGACAACATTGTCTACAAATAGGGCTATTTTTGTCTTCTGTCTCTCAAGCTCTAGCGCCTGTATGTCTACTTGTCATCTGATATATTCAGCTAATGACTTTATTGCCAATGCAAATAAAAGTGGCGATAGCGAGCATCCTTGGCGTGTCCCTCTGCCTAGTTCAAAACTGTCTGAATATCCACCATTCGCCCTTATTCATGCTCTTGGATGGGCATACAGTGCTCTAACCATCTCAAAAACCTATCTCTTAGTCCCATTTGTTTTAACACCTGAAACATGAACTGTGTGACAACGCACCGCCTAGCCTGTGGCGTAAGCAGGCCAAGGGGATGTGAGCCACACAGTGGGGTGAGTTTAAAAGAGTCCTTGTTAGTGCTGAAGCCTTCCTACTGTAGTTGTGGAGTGAGTGACGACAGCCAAGGTTGGGTTTCCAAAGTAAGTAATGCTTTATTCATGCATAAGGTATTTGCACAAAGTATAGCAAAGGACACCGTACAGGACTTACTCCCCCGCCACAGAAGTATAATGGTAACCTTCTGTACCAAATAAAAGTTCAAGTGTTCATATAGCTTCTCCTGATACTTCTCAGGGACACATAAAATATTTACAAGCTTTCATCATTCTTCCAGCTTCATTACTACAACAGGGCTTCAATCTTCTAATACTGCTTTCTCAGTATCTATTGGTAATAAAGAATCTTTCTCCTGTTGTACTTCTTTCTAGTGTCAAACAGCTTCCCATAGAAATGGCAATCTCCACAACTCTGGCTTATTAATGACTGCCTTCTTGTGTAGGAGCAGTTTCTCTCTATTGCCTTCTATTCACAACTGTATCACATGAAGCTTTGATTCATTCCATTCACTAGAACGCTGCTATCTCTCATGCAAGTTCTAGAACATTGGCTTAAGGCTTCTCAGCACTCAATCATCAATTAGGAATACTTATGGTTCTTCACTCTAACATGCAAATTCCACATTCCATTTCTGACTCACTGGAACTAGATAATGGAGCACCCAATTCCATTGCTTCCTCTTGGTTCTCAAAGGGTTCCCTTAGCTCTCTGCACGAATGCTGCCAATTATCCTCTTGCTGGCAAGCAGGTGTGTGCTCCTCTGAACTAGAGCTTAGGTCACGCTGTCTATACCATGGAAATGTTTGTAGCTTTCTAACAGGGACTTTTCTATAGTCCCTCCTCCTTCTATTAACTTTAGGTATATATTCAGGGTCTGGTTTACCCCTGCCTCTTTTAGCAAACAGTCTATTGTCAGTTCCTATAGACTGACTTCTCTCAAAGCTATTTACTTTATAAGGCTTAGAAGAGTTTGCTCTGACCTGGTTTTTGCAGCGTCTGCCTCTGGGGAACTCCCCTGACTCCAAGTCAGTATTCCAGGCTTCTGAATCCAGCTCTGGGTCACCTCCAGGGTTTTCTCTCTCATGGAGCTGAGGTCTGCCTGTGTCTCTTCCTGGACCACTTGCAGGAACTCTCCCTTCCCTGGTTCTCTCCTTAGTTCCTCTGGGCTCAGCCTTTCTGCTTGCACTGCTCTGTAACCAGTTCCTCTCCTCCTCGATTCCTCTCTCGAGTCTGGATCTCTCTCTGCCTCTGAATCCGAATCTGAATCTCCTGCTAACTGCTGCTTCCTGGTTATGAGTGCAGAGTGGCCCAATCCGGTCTGACTCCGCCCACCTCCCTGATTGGCTATGTCTCTGGGTTAGCCTAGAGCTAGGGTGTGGTTCTTTCCCTGCTCTTCTCTGCAGAGAATGTTTGTGAGCAGGAAACTTAACCCCTTCCTGTCCTGCCTCTCCAAGCCTCTGAGGTGACAGAAAGTGATTTAAACCCATTTTCTCCTGTTTCTGAGCCTCTGCCTTGTCACATAACCCCCCATTTAAGATATTCCGGGCTGGCTGAACAGCTCCAGAACAGCCCGGAATCCTTGAAAGGGCATCAGCGTTAAGGTGTAGCTTACCCGGCCTATGCTCTATGTGAAACTCGTAGGCTTGCAGGGCCATATACCACCTAGTCAAGCGGGGATTATGGTCCTTCATACTTGACAGCCATTTTAGGGGAGCGTGATCCGTTACCAGGGTGAAACGGCGGCCTGTTAAATAAAATCTAAGGGCCCCTATGGCCCATCGAATGGCCAAACACTCCCTCTCCACTGTCGAGTATTTTTGTTCTGCCGGCGCTAGCTTTCTGCTTAAAAACATTAAGGGGTGCTCCACTCCCCCATGCTTTTGTGAGAGGACGGCTCCTAGCCCGGTATCTGATGCGTCGGTCTGCAAAATGAATGTTTTACTAAAGTCTACCCCCTTAAGAATCGGGGCCGCGCACAACTGCTCTTTTAACCTGGCAAAGGCCTCTTCAGCTGTCGGGGTCCACTGCACTAGGTTGGGTGCATTTTTCTTCAACATATTCGTGAGGGGGGTACTTTCACTAGCAAAATGGGGCAGGAATCTTCTATAATACCCAATAAGGCCTAAAAAGCTCCTGATCTGCTTTTTGGTGGACGGTCGGGGGAAATCCCTTACACTCACTATTTTATCCATGAGTGGTTTCACTATCCCTCGTCCCACTAGATGCCCTAAATATTTTACCTCTTTCCCTCCAAAGAGGCATTTCGCAGGGTTCAACGTGATTCCTGCCTTTATCATGTCCTTGAGTACTGCCTGGATCTGGGCTAAATGGAGGTCCCAATTATCGCTATGTATAATTACGTCGTCCATATAGGCTAGTGCGTATGAACGATGGGGACGTAAGACTATGTCAATCAGTCTTTGGCACGTTGCCGCGGCGCCGTGCAGTCCAAAGGGCATGCGGCGAAACTGATATAGACCAAGGGGTGTGCTGAAAGCAGTTTTGGGGCGAGATTCCCGGGTGAGGGGAATCTGCCAATACCCCTTGGTCATATCTAAGGTGGTGAGGTAGGTGGCTTGCCCGAGCTGATCTAACAGCTCCTCTATGCGAGGTAAGGGGTATGTATCGAATTGTGAGATGGAGTTTACTCTCCTAAAATCGATACAAAACCTTATGCTCCCATCAGGTTTTGGGACCATAACCACGGGACTGTTCCAGGGGCTGACTGACTCCTCAATCACCCCCATCTGGAGCATCTCATGGACCTGCCTAATCACCTCCTTGCGTTTTGCCTCTGGTAGCCTATACGGTCTTTGCCGTATTACCTCTCCAGGCGGGGTCACTATTTCGTGAGCAACCAACCGTGTTTCTCCCGGCATCGGGGTTAATACATCCGGGAAGCTTCCCAACAATCTCAACAGGGCCTGTTGTTGAACCCAGGAGAGCTCTGTCCCTAGCCTAGGAAGAGCTTTGGCCTTACAGTCCTCTAGCTGGGGTCCCAAATCCATCCCTGTTTTCTCCTCCCCTTCGGGGTCTGTCAAGCCCATCAACACGGCTCGGCCAGTAGACCCGAACCCACGTGAGCCTCTCACGGTGGTGTTCAACTCCGTGACCTCTTCTACTGAGAGAAAACCCACCCTTTCCATAATAAGCTGGGCTATCCTATCTCCTACTGTCACCTTGAACTCCTTCTGGGAGAAATTGAGAAGTAAAACCTTAATCACACCCCTAAAATCTGGGTCTATAACCCCTGCACCCACATCAATGTTGTCCTTCACAGCTAAGCCGGACCGTGGGGCGATTCGCCCATAACAACCTGGCGGAATTTCCAGCTGTATACCGGTCTCTATTAAGGCTCTACCCTGTCGAGGGACTATAGTGTCCTCTGCACTATAGAGGTCGAAACCTGCAGCATTCTCTGTGGCTCTTTTAGGAATCCTTGCATTAGGGGTGACCCTACAACATTTCAAGACAAATGTGTTTTTCTTATTGTGAGGGTCTTGAACAGAGATTCTCTCCCCAGCTGTCTTCTCTTGAGGTTTCGCAAATAATGGGGCTGGAATCATCCCTAGCCTGGGTTGGCTTCTCTGAGGGGTGGTTACTAGTTTTTCCCCATGCTCCTTCCTTCCAGGGTCCTTTTCTACCCTAGGGTGTTCAGGGTGTTTGGCCTCTGCAGTAGCCGCTAAACCTTTAGCTAGGCCCTTTCGAAATTGCGGCCAATCCCTGCCTAATACAATAGGATGGGGCAACCTTGGTACCACTGCTACTGGGATGTCCTTACTTAAACCCATTCCCTTTACTGTTACTGTGTGCCTTGGGTATGTTGTAGCAGCACCATGCACGCATCGAATCTTAATTTTATCCTCAGGGTGCTCTTTATCACTCCCACTCTGAGGTCCTATCTCCTTCCATAGACTTTCCGAGACCATAGACTGGTCTGCGCCTGAATCTAACAAGGCTTCAACCGGGATATTATTTACTGTGACCATCAGCAAGAATCCCTCCCCAACCTCCTTGGACTGGGTGGTGATTAGTGCTAGCCTAGTGCTACAATTCCTCCTGAGGTGTCCCTTTTGACCACAGGCAAAACACTTTCGCTCATTCATACCAGGGCTAAACAAAGGCCTAGATGAAGATTCACCCATCTGTACTTCTCCCTTCATTCCTCGTTCCCTCAAGACTGTACTTTCTGGAACACCTTTCCTCCTCTGACCTAAGGCCTGCGCCTCTAGGAACCGGTCAGCAAGGGCAACGGCGTCCTTAGTGTTGTGACAGTCTTGGAGGATTAGGAAGGACTGTACTTCCCGGGGTAGTGCTTCTAAGAATTGTTCAAGTATAATATCATCTATTACTGTGTCTATGCTCTTACCTTGTGGAGATAGCCATTTGTATGCCAAAGCCTTTATCCTATGGCATAAGGCCTGTGGTGTCTCGCCTGGGGTTAACCTGCACCCTCTTAAAAGTCGGCGATACACCACGGGTGTTAGGCCTAATCTGTCTCGTATTGCTTCAACGACAGCTCCATAATCGTTGGCTAGAGCACTGGGCATTTCCTTGTAGGCCGTGAGAGCCTCTCCCGTGAGGGATGGAGCCAATCGGATAACCCAGTGTTCTTTGGGCCATCCGCTCATGGTTGCTATGCGCTCAAACACTTCGAGGTGGTCATCAATATTAGCGTCCTTAGACCACTGGCCTAATGATAACATTCCCTGTCCAAGCATTCCAAGTCCTGTGGCAGTTCCTAGCGAACTGGTCACATTTTGTAGAGTCTCCGACGTCCGCTTCTGCTCTTTCATCCAGGATCCTAGCATGTCCAACACCGGCTGCTGCTGGGCACGTATCATCGCTGCCATCCTCTCTTGGGTCTGCACCGATCTTGCCTCCTGCTCCAGGAATCTCTCCGCAACCCAACTCATCAAAGTTGTGGGATCCATTTCACTGTACCTGTAGGGAATAGAAAAAGAAACACCAAGTGCGGCACCACCACAAAAGCACCTTCCTTTGCTCCCAGTTTAGCTCTGCCAGATTACCACCCCCTTGTAGCAGTGTCCTAAGATGACCCTCTTAGCTACGGGTTACCTGCTACAAGTGGAGTATCTCGCTTGTCAGCAGTATGGTAGCCTTTAATAACAGGAACTCTGGTCCTCCTCAGCTGAAACTTGTAATCTGCAGCACTGGTAAGCTCTTCAGGTATCTTGGTGAAAAACTCTCTTTTTTTTTTTTTTTTTCAAAGTGTCCACTCTTCAGAACTTTACTGGTATCTGTAGTTTATCACTTCTTCTGTGCAAGGCAGCATTTTTTTTTATAATCCGAAACAACTACGCCAAAACTCCACCCCCCTACTATGTGACAACGCACCGCCTAGCCTGTGGCGTAAGCAGGCCAAGGGGATGTGAGCCACACAGTGAGGGTGAGTTTAAAAGAGTCCTTGTTAGTGCTGAAGCCTTCCTACTGTAGTTGTGGAGTGAGTGACGACAGCCAAGGTTGGGTTTCCAAAGTAAGTAATGCTTTATTCATGCATAAGGTATTTGCACAAAGTATAGCAAAGGACACCGTACAGGACTTACTCCCCCGCCACAGAAGTATAATGGTAACCTTCTGTACCAAATAAAAGTTCAAGTGTTCATATAGCTTCTCCTGATACTTCTCAGGGACACATAAAATATTTACAAGCTTTCATCATTCTTCCAGCTTCATTACTACAACAGGGCTTCAATCTTCTAATACTGCTTTCTCAGTATCTATTGGTAATAAAGAATCTTTCTCCTGTTGTACTTCTTTCTAGTGTCAAACAGCTTCCCATAGAAATGGCAATCTCCACAACTCTGGCTTATTAATGACTGCCTTCTTGTGTAGGAGCAGTTTCTCTCTATTGCCTTCTATTCACAGCTGTATCACATGAAGCTTTGATTCATTCCATTCACTAGAACGCTGCTATCTCTCATGCAAGTTCTAGAACATTGGCTTAAGGCTTCTCAGCACTCAATCATCAATTAGGAATACTTATGGTTCTTCACTCTAACATGCAAATTCCACATTCCATTTCTGACTCACTGGAACTAGATAATGGAGCACCCAATTCCATTGCTTCCTCTTGGTTCTCAAAGGGTTCCCTTAGCTCTCTGCACGAATGCTGCCAATTATCCTCTTGCTGGCAAGCAGGTGTGTGCTCCTCTGAACTAGAGCTTAGGTCACGCTGTCTATACCATGGAAATGTTTGTAGCTTTCTAACAGGGACTTTTCTATAGTCCCTCCTCCTTCTATTAACTTTAGGTATATATTCAGGGTCTGGTTTACCCCTGCCTCTTTTAGCAAACAGTCTATTGTCAGTTCCTATAGACTGACTTCTCTCAAAGCTATTTACTTTATAAGGCTTAGAAGAGTTTGCTCTGACCTGGTTTTTGCAGCGTCTGCCTCTGGGGAACTCCCCTGACTCCAAGTCAGTATTCCAGGCTTCTGAATCCAGCTCTGGGTCACCTCCAGGGTTTTCTCTCTCATGGAGCTGAGGTCTGCCTGTGTCTCTTCCTGGACCACTTGCAGGAACTCTCCCTTCCCTGGTTCTCTCCTTAGTTCCTCTGGGCTCAGCCTTTCTGCTTGCACTGCTCAGTTCCTCTCCTCCTCGATTCCTCTCTCGAGTCTGGATCTCTCTCTGCCTCTGAATCCGAATCTGAATCTCCTGCTAACTGCTGCTTCCTGGTTATGAGTGCAGAGTGGCCCAATCCGGTCTGACTCCGCCCACCTCCCTGATTGGCTATGTCTCTGGGTTAGCCTAGAGCTAGGGTGTGGTTCTTTCCCTGCTCTTCTCTGCAGAGAATGTTTGTGAGCAGGAAACTTAACCCCTTCCTGTCCTGCCTCTCCAAGCCTCTGAGGTGACAGAAAGTGATTTAAACCCATTTTCTCCTGTTTCTGAGCCTCTGCCTTGTCACAACTGCCATTCTACCCGGTCAAATGCTTTTTCAGCGTCGACCGTTACAAATACTGTCTTCTCTCCTGACCTTTGTAGGTGCCATGCAATGTTGAGTATCTTCCTTATATTATCCCCCCTTGTTGCTCTTTTATGAACCCTGTTTGGTCTTTATTTACCAGTTTTGGCACCACCCCTTGTAGATGTGTTGCTAGAATTTTCACTAATAATTTGGCGTCTAAGTTTATTAAGGAGATAGGTCTGTAAGACCTGCAAACACTGCTATCTTTACCTGGTTTGGGTAAAACTGCAATGCCGGCTTCTTCCATTGACCTCAACAGTGCTTCCCCCTGGAGAATCCCATTAAATACCTTCATTAGCACCCCAATAACTTGCTTTACCTATTTTGAGGGTCTTAATGGCTGCTCTGACCTCCTCCTCGCTGATATCCCTCCCTAAACTCTCTTCATCTTCCTCTGTTACGCTCTGCAGTTTACATTCCCCCAGAAATTGTGCCCATTTCTCTTCTCCCCCTTGTACTTTGCTTTTATATAATTGTTCATAGTATTCTTTGAATATTTTCCTAATGTCAGATGCTTGGTACTCCATTAGGCCATGTTGATTGCGGATTCCCCCTATGTGGACCGCCTGCCTTTTTGCCTTCAGCCGGCTGGCCAGAATCTTTCCAGCTCTGTTTCCCCCTTCAAAATGGGTTTGCTTTAATACTGCCAGCTGAAGAGCACTTTCTTGTTCCCTCATCTTGTTCAGTTCTCCCCATAGCTTTACCAGTTCTGCTATTATTTGTGGGTCCCTATCTCTCTGGTGTTTCCTTTCGAGCTCCGTAATCCCCTCTGCAAGTTGCTTTTCAACCTTCCCCTTTTCCCTCTTTACCTGGGCTGTGATGCTTACCAAATGCCCTCTTACTACCGCTTTCAGTCCATCCCATACTGTACCCAGGGCCACTTTCCCATTCAAATTAAAATTCAGGTACTCTTGAATTATTTGGCATATTTTATTCACATGTGGCGTTTCCTCCAATAAAGGAATCATTCAGCCGCCAAAATTTGACCCCTTCATCCCTGAATCCTATATCAAAGATGACACTGACAGGGGCATGGTTCCCTGTTCTGTCTGTTTAACTTTATATACCCATCTGCCATTGACCCTGATCATATCTAACCGGCTGTATGTTCCATTGGCATGGGGGTAGAATGCATATTTCCGTTCTCCTGGGTGCCTACATCTCCATATGTCCACAAGCCTTAATCGTTCTTTAAATTTCAACAGGCCTTTCTGGTCTTTCCGCCCCCACTTGTAATGCTCCCACTATTATCTAGCCTTTGGTTACTGGTCAGGTTATAATCCCCTCCCAGAATAATTGGAGCTTCTCTAAACTTTTCCATCTCCTTTATCATTTGCTCATAAAAAACTCTCCTTGCTGGGTATTGGGGCCATATATCTGACTATCCATACCTCCTCTCCTGCCACTCATAACCTGACCCCCACTCACCTTCCTCCTTTATCCCAACACTCCTCTACCACTGCATTTTGATATGTGGCACTAATTAATAACCCCCCCTTTCCTTGGATTTGCCCTTTGTCCTGCTAGTATTGCCCGTGGGTAGGTTTTTGAGTGTACCAATCCTTCCTGCCCCACTCTCGAGTGTGTCTCTTGTACGCAAAGTACATCAGCTTTAAGTCTGTTTCCCTCCTCTCCAGCAAGCGTCTTTTACACCATGTTTGTAATCCCTTTGTGTTCACTGTGGCTACCGTGAGCTGTAATCTGTCACTATTCCCATATCCCTGCTTCCTTTTCCTTTACCTGCCCTGGTCACTGCCCCTCAATCCCCCCCCCCCTTCTTCCTCTCCCCTTCTATCGTATTCTCTACCCACTTTTCCTCTCTCCTCCCTCTTGTCCCCTTCCACCTCCCAACTCTCATTCCAGAGGCTAATTTAAAGTAGCGTGTCTTCCACTTTCTCTGATTCCCTTGCCCCTTTTTCCTCCCCCCTTCTCTCTGCCCTCCCTTACGTCCTTCCCTTCTTTCCCCCCCTCTCTCCCCTCCTAGGAATCCCTTTATTCCCTTATAATGTGACACTGTAGAACTGGGGTACTTCAACAACTAATATTCACATCCCCTTTAACTCATAAACAGTTTCCCCTCCCCTTACACCCACACACAAACTTTGCATTAACCTTTAATACTTGGCTTAATTCTGCACAGCCACGTTTTCTGGCTTTTTCTTGTCCAGAGCTTTAGTTGTCGTCCACCTCATTCCTCCTTCTAGACTTCTGGTTCCTGCATAGTCTATTATTTCCCTCTGTTTTTCCAGTCTGGTTGCTCCTTCTTAATCTTTGTTCTATCAGTGCTTGGCTCCCCTCCGTTGGTGTTTCCGACTATCTGCCACTTTGCCGTGCCTTATTCCTCCCACCTGTTGCTCTGTGTGTCCTCTCTGTTCTTTGTCCTTGCTCCTCTAGCACACTCCTGACATGCAGCCTCTTCCTAATCTTTCAATGCTGCTGCTGTTGCCGTCTGCACCTTCCATGTTTTCTCCCCTTTTGTAAATGCAAGTCCAAAAGGATGCCGCCAGCGGTATCTGATCTCTGCACTTCTGAGCTTTTGTGATTGGCGCAAGTGCTCTTTGTCTCTGTAGTGTCCCCAGTGATAGATTGGCATACAGTGCAACCGGGTATCCTTGCCACCTGAATGTGCTTAAGCTCCTCATTTTTGCTGCTATTCTTTCTTTGATTCAATAGTCCTTCAAGCATATAATTATGTCTCTAGGTCTGTTTGCTCTCTGTGGTCCCAGGGCCCGATGTACTCTATCACTATCTCATCAGGGATTTCATTGCCCCCCTCCCCCTTACCTCAAAGCCTCCAGGCATACTGCTTCTGCTACTTTTGCCGTTTTTGAATTCAGAGTCCTCTGGTATGTCTCAAATGCAGAGGTTATTCCTCCTAGACCTGTTTTCCAGATCTTCCATTTTGCATTGTATTTGGTCTCGCCACCCCCCTTCCTTACCGGCTTTATCCTCCAATGCCTCGGTGCAGTTCCGGGGTCTCCAATTGATTTTTGTGGTCCCCTATCCTGTGTGTCAGCTCATCCATCTCCTCTTTCATGCTCCCCATTATCTCACCAAATTCCGTTTTAGCCACCTGTACTTCGACCTTGAGTTCACTGAATCACTCCCGCAGCTCAGCTCTGGAAATTTACTGAATATTGCCTTCTTCTGTATCGCTATTGTTTATTTGTTTCCCCCTCTCTTCTTTCTCGGCCTGCTATCATTGTTGCAAATTGCTTGCCGCCATTTTGGTTTTGCTGCTGCCGCCGCTTGCTCCCACAAATGCGTACACGCTCAGATTGGCTGCTTTCTCGCAAAGCCATCTTCCCACATAGTGGTGCTTTGGAGGGTATTCATATACTATTCATCAGGAATGGCCACGGAGCTCCGTGCTCAAGCAGCCATCATGCCGAATGATGTCACTTCCTCTCAAATTTCTATTTATTAATATAATTTATATACCCCTTTTTAAAATGAAAGCTAATTCAAAGAAGTGTAAAACAAATAATTGGTTCACACAATAGAATGTAATAATATAAAAAAGTAAAATTACAATGAAACCCTAAAGAGAAAATATGGTTCTAACATAAGATATGGTGCAGCCATCTTGGATCTTCTCCTTTTTTTATTATAGATTTTTTCAATAAACTCAAAGTATCCACTTCTGCAGATTTAAGAAGAAAAAATATATGCCCTCAGCTGAAGAGCACCAGGCTTAGGGAGTAAGAAGTCCCTTCTCCTCATTTGCACCTCTCTAGCTTGAACTGAAAAGTTCATAAACAAGACATTCCTTTTCTTGAAATAAAGCCACAACAGTCAATCCCTAGACGGAATTAAAGCAAAAATAACCAAAAAGTAGTAGGAGTCACAGTCTTGGATCCAGAGTCTTCCAATAACGCAATAATGTTCAAAACATCATAAGAACATAAGATATGCCATACTGGGTCAGACCAAGGTCCATCAAGCCCAGTATCCTGTTTCCAACAGTGGCCAATCTAGGTCATATGTACCTAGCAGTTTCCCCAAAAGACACAGGTTCCACAATGCTTGTATTGGGTCAATCATTGATATCCTGGGTCCCTTCTTAATAATGGTTTATAGACCTTTCCTCCAGGAACTCGTCCAAACCTTTTTTAAACCCAGCTACAATAATATCCTTTACTACATCCTCCGGTAACAAATTGCAGAGTTTGAGTACACATTGAGTGAAAAAATATTTTCTTTATTAGTCTTAAATAGTTTACTCTGTAGCTTCATTACATGTCCCCTAGTCTTTCTATATTCTGATAACGTAAACAATCGATCTATGTTTACCCGTTCCACTCCGTTCATTAATTTATAGACTTCTATCATATCTCTCCTCAGCCGTCTCTTTTCCAGGTTAAAGAGCCCTAACCTTTTTAGCCTTTCTTCATAGGGGTATCCTTCCATCCCTTTTACCATTTTGGTGGCTCTTTGCTGAACCTTTTCTAATAATGCTATATCTTTTTAAGATACGGCGACCAGAATTGCACACAATATTCAAGGTGCGGTCTCACCATGGAATGATAAAGAGGCATTATAATATCCTTTGTTTTATTTTCCATTCCTTTCCTTATGATACCTAGCATTCTATTTGCTCTCTTGGCCACTGCTGCACACTGGGCCGAGGGTTTTAACATGTTATCCACAATGACGCCTAAATCTTTTTCCTCGGTGATGGTTCCTAATGTGGAACCTTGCATTGTGTAACCATAGTTTGGGTTGTTCTTCCCTAGGTGCATAACTTTGCACTTGTCCACATTAAATTTCATCTGCCATTTTGATGCCCAGTCTTCCAATTTATCAAGATCCTCTTCCAATTTTCCACAATCCTCTTGGGTTTTAACAACTTTAAATAGTTTTATGTCATCTGCAAATTTGATAACCTCACTCGTTATTCCCTTTTCCAGGTCATTTATGAATATGTCAAAAAGCAGCAGACCCAGCACAGATCCCTGGGGTACACCACTATTCACTATACTCCATTGGGAAAATTGGACATTTAGCCCTACTCTCTGTTTTCTTTTAACTAGTTCCTGATCCACAATAGTACACTGCTTCCTATCCCATAACTCTTTAGTTTTGCCAAATGTCTGATGAGGGACCTTGTCAAAGGCTTTCTGAAAGTCCAGATATACTATATCAACCGACTCACCTTTGTCTACCTGTTTATTCACACCTTCAAAAAACATTACAGATTAGTAAGACAAGATCTTCCTTGTCTAAAGCCATGTTGGCTGTCTCCCATTAAGCCATGACTATCAACATGTTCAGCAATTTTGTTCTTTATGATGGTTTCTACCATTTTTCCCAGTACTGACATCAGGCTCACCTGTCTGTAGTTTCCAGGATCACCACTAGAACCCTTTTTAAAAATTGCCATTACATTCGCCATCCTCCAATCTTCAGGTATTACTGATGATTTTAATGATAGTTCACAGATTAATAATAGCAGGTCTGCAATCTCATATTTGAGTTCTTTCAACGCCCTTGGATATATATCATCCGGTCCAGGTGATTTGCTACTCTTCAGTTTATCTAATAGTTATAATACATCTTCCCGATGTATCAATATTTCCTTCAATTCTTCCGCACCTTTAAATACCACTTCAGTCAGGGGTAGCATCCCTACATCTTCCTCAGTAAGGACCGAAGCAAAGAATTCATTCAGACTCTCCGCTACCGCCTTGTCGCCTTTTAGTGCCCCTTTAACCCCTCTATCATCTAATGGACCAACTGACTCTCTCACAGGTTTTTTGCTGCGAATATACTTGAAAAAGTCTTTATTACGCGTTTTTTCTTCCACAGCAAGCTTCTTCTCAAATTCTCCCTTTGCCTGCTTTATCAATGCCTTGCATTTAACTTGCCAGTGTTTGTGCTGTTTCCAGGTTTCGTCGTTTGGCTCTTTTTTCCATTTCCTGAAAAATGCTTTTTTGTCAACAGCCTCTCTGACCTCACCTTTAAATTATGCTGGCAGTTTTTTGGACTTCCACTTTTCTTAAAGCATGGAATACAGATGGTCTGGGCTTCCAAGACAGTATTTTTCAACAACACCCAAGCTTGATGTACGTCTTTAACCTTTGCAACTGCTCCTTTTAGTTTTTTCTTAACTATTTTCCTAATTTTATCATAGTCTCCCTTTCAAAAGTTAAGAACATAAGAACATATAAGAACATAAGATATGCCATACTGGGTCAGACCAAGGTCCATCAAGCCCAGTATTCTGTTTCCAACAGTGGCCAATCTAGGTCACATGTACCTAGCAGTTTCCCCAAGAGACACAAGTTCCACAATGCTTGTAGTGGGTGATGCATTGATATCTTCGGTCACTTCTTAATAATGGTTTATGGACCTTTCCTCCAGGAACTTGTCCAAACCTTTTTTATACCCAGCTACACTAACAGCCTTTACTACATCCTCCGGTAACAAATTCCAGAGTTTGATTACACGTTGAGTGAAAAAATATTTTCTTTTATTAGTCTTAAATAGTTTACCCTGTAGCTTCATTGCATGTCTTGAAGGACTAGAAAGGGGGGACTGTTACTTCTGGAGAGAAATCTGCAACTGTGAGTATATACTTCTGGTAATTTTCTAAAAAGAATTCTTTGTATTAAAGCTATTTCATCTGTGAACCCACTGTTTTTTGTTGGATCAGTTGGGGCCTAGTAGCAGCAATTAAAGTTTGAATTTAAAACACAGAGGAGAGCTTTCTGGTTACATTTCATACCCAGCAGAGAGCTTGTAGTTTAAATTTAATAGTCCCTCAGGGCCAAGTAACAGCAAAGTACTTTTAGTTTAAATTTAACACACAGAAGAGAGCTTTCTGGTTAAATTTAGTACCCAGCAGAGAGCTTGTAGTTTAAATTTCATAAGAAGTTAGAGCCTAGCAGCAGCTAAGAGCTATAATTTAAATCAAATCAGAATTTAGCTTACCTCAGCAGCACAAGACAGGGTACTGTGTAGCAGCCCTCTTTTAATAAGTGTTATTTCCCTCCCTCCCCCCCCCACACCCACCCTCCCCTGGGATAATCATAGCTTTATAGGTACTTACACATCTTAAAAGACAGGAGGTGCTTTCAGGTGAAGCTCATTACCCAAATCAGTCATACACTAAGGACCTGAGATTAATTAAACTTCAGGTGAACAAGGTATATTAAACGTATTAGGTACAGTTTTATTGGTATAAATACCCATAGCAACCCCTAGTAAGTAAGAACTTAAAGATCTAGACACAAACGTAACACTAAGATGCAGACAGCAGTCCAGCAGCGTGATGGGGGCTTTCCAGTCTTTTGCATTGAGTGTCACATGTATGATTTTCTCCCAGTTGGTGAGAGGTCTTACATGTGCACTAGGTGCAAGGAGCTCTTTTCTCTCAGGGAACAAGTCCGTTCTCTAGAGGCTAAAGTAGCAGACTTGGAAAACATAAGACAGACAGAGAGGTACATAGACGAGACCTACAGGGATATAGTCCTGAAGTCCCACCTCCAGTCTGGCAGCACCCCCTCTCGCTCCGAGGAAGTTTCTCCAGGGCCATGTGCCCATGAGGGAAGGGTTAGGACAGCCGTTATAGTTGGTGATTCAATCATTAGGCATGTAGATAGCTGGGTGGCTGGTGGACGTGAGGATCGCCTGGTAACATGCCTGCCTGGTGCGAAGGTAGCGGACCTCACGCGCCACCTAGATAAGGTCTTAGATAGTGCTGGGGAGGAGTCTGCTGTCTTGGTACATGTCGGTACCAATGACGTAGGAAAATGTGGTAGGGAGGTTCTGGAGGCAAAATTTAGGCTTTTAGGTAGGAAGTTCAAATCCAGAACTTCCAGGGTAGCGTTCTCCGAAATGCTTCCTGTTCCACGCGCAAGACCCAAAAGGCAGGCAGAGCTCCGGAGTCTCAATGCGTGGATGAGACAATGGTGCAGAGATGAGGGTTTTGGATTTGTTAGGAACTGGGGAACATTCTGGGGAAAGGAGGGGCTCTTCCGAAGGGATGGGCTTCACCTTAACCGGGATGGAACCAGGCTGCTGGCATTAACCTTTAAAAAGGAGATAGAGCAGCTTTTAAACTAGATATTAGGGGAAAGCCGACAGTCGCCCAAGAGCGGATGGTTCGGAAGAATGTATCCTTGAAGGATACTACCAAAAGCAGAGAGGTTCCACAAAAGAGTAAAGTAGCCCAAATGCCCTCAAGTATGGAGCAGACAGACCTTAAAGATCCCAATTTACCCATGTCTAACAATAGCCAAATTAACATGAATAAAATACATTCTCTAAAATGCTTGTATGCAAATGCTAGAAGTCTAAAGAATAAGATGGGAGAGTTAGAATATATAGCACTAAATGAAAGGTTAGATATGATTGGTATATCAGAGACATGGTGGAAGGAGGACAACCAGTGGGACACTGTGATACCTGGGTACAAACTATATCGTAATGATAGAGCTGATCAAATTGGTGGAGGGGTTGCGCTCTATGTTAGAGAGGGCATTGACTCAGAAAGGATTAAAGTTTTGCAGGAAACAAAATCTGCTGTAGAATCTATATGGATTGAAATTCCATATAAAAGGGGGAAGGCGATGGCAGTGGGGGTGTACTATCGAGCACCTGGCCAGAATGACCAAATGGATGATGAAATGCTCAAAGAAATCAAGGAAGCTAACAAAAGTTACAGCGCAGTAATAATAATGGGTGATTTCAATTACCCCGGTATCGACTGGGTCAGTGTCACGTCAGGACATGCTAGGGAGATAAAGTTCCTAGATGAAATAAATGACTGCTTCTTGGAGCAGCTGGTTCATGAACCGATCAGAGGGGAAGCCATATTAGACCTAGTCCTTAGTGGAACACCAGATCTAGTGCAAGAGATAAGGTTGTTGGGGCCACTTGGCAATAGTGATCATAGCATGATCGCCTTTGATTTAATTAGTGGAGGAGGGATAGTAAGGAAATCCACAGTACTACCTTTTAACTTTCGAAAGGGAGACTATGATAAAATGAGGAAAACAGTTAAGAAAAAACTAAAAGGAGCAGTTGCGAAGGTTAATGACGTACATCAAGCTTGGGTGTTGTTGAAAAATACTATCTTGGAAGCCCAGACCAGCTGTATTCCACGCCTTAAGAAAAGTGGAAGGAAGTCCAAAAGTTAAAAGGTAGTACTGTGGATTTCCTTACTATCCCATTTTATGAATCCCTTTCCAGTTGTTTCTTTCCAGTAGGTAAACAGTAAACACAAGATAAAGATGGCAGGGATTCTGAAAGAATATTAAGAAACTCAAGCATATATTTTTAAACATTTCCTTGGCAGATATTAATGGAAACCTGAGAAAATTAAGTATTTTTAAGTGAGCAGAACATGTAGTATTTTCAAAAGTCTCCATCTTAGCCTTAAGGAAAGTATTATCCTTCATAAGAGCTTGATTTAGATCCTCTGCCTTCTTAAATCTAATGTCCAAGTTTTGGACATTAGTTGTTAAGCCAAATCTTATTGCTGTTCTTCTGATCCTTAAGAACCAAAGTGTTGCATGTGAAAGGTAAAGGCTGTCCCAAGATGTAATATAGTATTCCAAATAGATTCTAATGAGAAAACTTTGGGCTGGGTTAGAGTGAATGTCATATAGAGGTAGGGAACCCCATCAGCCAGACCATCAGGTCTAGAGATAATGGGTTTCCAGGGCCATGGTCTCACCAACTTTCTTCTTTGCCGCCTCCTGGGACTTAGGCGATGTCTCAGGGTGTTCCCATTGCAGATGATGGCCAGTAGTGCCAATACTGAAAGCCTCCACTCCTGGCAGCGACATAGCTAGGCCATCGCTCCAAGTATCTCAAGGGGCTCTTCAAAATGCGATGGCTCAGGCGGTACCTGCAATTCAGGGGCCACAAGAATCTAACCGGCTCCTCTCTGAAATACTTGGTTATTGCTCTATGCTAACAAAGCACTCCATTGGTCTCTAAAGGGAAACCTGAGATAATACCAAGGAGGTATGGCGGGTTTTTGGAGGGCTTTTTCTCTGCTTTGCACTAAGTTTTCACCATCTCTAACAAAATTGCAGAGAGCTAGGACAGGCCAGCCACCACCTTGACTCCTTCATATAGAGGCATTCACGGATCTCCCCGTTCTGATCCATTTCATCTTTGTACCATAGCTTTCTTCTATACTGAGCTTTTCCAAAAACAATAGCTTACTTATTAAGGCCTCCTTTTACTAAGCTCACTAAAAACCTTTGCTGTTACCGCATGTTAATTTTTGCAGTTAGAGGCTTTGCGGTTATGTTAACTGTTGGGGGTAAGCACAGAATCTTCCCATACAGTGAAAGGCACATTTTAGAAAAGCAGTTTATGTGGTCACAGCGACGTCCAAGTGAAAACGTCTGCAAATCGATATTAATTTTAGAGGAGAGAGTGGGCACGTGCGAGTCCAATGTGAATTCATTATGTCTCTGCCCCTCACTGTGGACATGCATTTTATATTAAAAAAAAAGACGCACAGGAAGGAATAGAGATGGCAGAAGGCATCATTTCACAAAGATACACATGGGAAAAACTAATGCCGGAAACCTGGAAATTTACACATGTGAATATTGGCATCTTACAACTGGCACTTGTAAATGTTGGCACTTACATGTGTATCTTTGCCATTTTGCAAATCTAGGCATGGAAACACCACTAACTAACCACAGAGGCCTCTCTCTTTCCCTTGGGGGATAACCTCTTTAATCCCTCCTGTAAAGAGAAGGACAGAAGGAGCACTTTTTTTTCCCAATTCATGTCAACACAAAAGTTGGGAAGAAAGAAGATGACAAAGAAGTTGAAAAATATTGGTTTGGCAATAGAAATGAAGCTGGAGAAAGATCAAGAATTGTGCAAGACTAACAGTCTGTCCATTTTACTCACCATTCTGCCCTTCTTCCTTCAAACTTGAACTGACCCATTCTGCAGCTTTTAGTTTTGTGGGCCCTACCCTGTGGAACTTGAAGAAATGGCTCCTCTGGAATGTATTCGGAGATGACTAAATGTGCCTGGGGCCCCAGCATCACTAGTGGGAGTTTCCTCAGTCCTCTTTTCCCTTCCCTTCACCCACCCTTTTGTTTCAGTGCTCAGTTCACTATTGTCTCTGGTTTTTACTGTTGTGCTGTAAACCCCTTGATCCAATATCTTCCTATCCCTCTTGTTCAATGTTGCTATTACTCTATGTTCCATTTGTCCTGGTTATTATAAACCACCTTGATGGTTATGTTACCTGAATGGCGGTATATTACATACCACAAATAAATAAATAATATTCATCTCAAACACCTTCTTCCAATAACACAAGTGGCGACTATACACAAGTGGGGTCATTCCGAGGCCCCCACTGGGACTGAGGCCCCCGTTGGGACATCCATCCCCGCTATTCGGCCCCTCTGCCGATCCTGACTAACTTCCCCGCACATTGTACAGGGCGGTTAGACGGGGGTGGGAAAGGAGTGTTGCAGGGGTGGAGTTAGGGCAGGCAGTGGGTGGTCTGCGGCCCCGGACATACAGGGCCAATTCCATTGTTGGTCCTGTATGTCTGGGGTTGGCTGCCTGTATGGGGAACTTATTCCAGCTCTGAGGGGGAATAAGTTCCCCTAGTCAGCAGGGGCGGGAGAGGGCAAAGGAGATTCCCTGCAGCTGACCTTGGCCTTAGGAGGCCAGATCGGGGGTCGAGCTGTGGGGAATGAACAATCTCGTCTGGCGGCTGAGGACTGCAGCTCCAGGTGCCATGGCAACCAGACACCATGGCGCTGCAGCTCCATTCAGAAGCCTGACTGAGTTAGACGGGCAAGGCTTGTACGTGTAGGCCAGACAGAATCGGGGTCCCAGCCTGCACATACAGGCCTAGTCACGATTCTGATCCCACAGGGCTAGACATGCCCCACAGGATCAGAATCCCATCTCTATATGCGTCCGGTTCAAAATCGGGCCCATGAACTTTGCCCAATGGACTGTAGAAAAATCAAATTGACTACATCTGTGGAACTCAACATGAAAAAGCTTAATAACACAACAAAAACAGAATCTGAAGCCGACAATGGTACAGATCACCAGCTTCCAGCATGCAAACTCAAGCTAAAGTTGAAAAAGAGCAAGCCACTCATGAATGTAACAAAGCATGAGCTTGAAAATATACCACTGAAATTTAAGGACTCCCTGCAAAATTGATTCACCGTTTTGGATACAAATGACAGAGCGCCAGAAGAGCTGTAGGATGATATCAATAAAGTTGTGCTCAAAGAAAGTGAAAAGTCTCTGCAAAAGGTGAAAAATCAAAAATAGCCAAAATGGATGACTGAATAAACTCTGAAAATTGTTCAGAAATGCAGAGAAGCTAAAGCCAGAGGAGAAAGAGAGGTCATCACGGAATGTAACAAATTTTCAATGTGCAGCAAGACAAGATAAACAACAACTACTACATTGATGTATGCAAGGAAATAGAATCAGAAACTATTAGAGGAAGAACAAGATCGGCTTTCGTAAAGCTACGTTAAAGAGAAACTACCAGTCTTGAGTTGAAATGCTAACAGACACTCAATGATCCACATTAAATGATGCTGAGACAATCAAGAAAAGGTGGAAATAATATACTATTATACCATAAAGATCCGATGGATCAACAGTCATTTCAACCTGTACCTTATGATCACGGACCTTTAGTGATGAAAGAAGAAATCGAAGCAGCACTGAAAGCGTTACACTGTTCTACAAATTTTCAAAAATTGTTTGCTTCAGAAATTAAATGTGCTATTTCTTAATGAATTTGATACGCTGAATTCAAATATGATAGTGAAATTGGTCAATTAGCTCCTGTTTCTATGATATGTTGAAGAATGTACATTTTACCACTATGTGTGGTGAAAATCGAGCCTAAATCCTTAGATGTAAATCAAAATCTTATTACAAATGAAACTTACTTAAACGTACTTAGAAGAAACAGAGGAGTAATTATGTCTGCAATTTAACTTTCATTAAGAACATTTGTAAGTACATTCTAGCAAGTCTTGTTCTCATTCAGTGGCTTCACGACTCTTCCTGATCTGTTTCTTGTACTGAAGCAATGGAATATCCCTTGTCACTGTCCAGCAGTAGTCTGCAAGCATTGATGGTCTCCATTTACCCTGATACCTCTTTTCCATGGCTTCAATGTCTTGGTGAAATCGTTCTCCATGTTCATCACTTACTGCTCTACAATTTTGTGGGAAAAAATCTAGATGAGAGTGTAGAAAATGAATCTTTAAGGACATGTTGCAACCAAGGTTTTTGTATGCCTTGAGAAGATCTTGAACAATCTCTTTTTATTTGCTTTGTTTCCAAGAAAATTTTGTGTCACTGATTCAAATGCTATCCATGCAGCCTTTTCCTTTCCATGCAATAAACAAAGAAATTCGTCATCTTGAAGAAGTGCACGAATCTGAGGGCCAACAAACTCCTTCCTTAACTTTGGCATTACTCAGTCTAGGAAATTTACCACTAAGATACCTGAAAGCAGGTTTAGTTTCATCCATCGCTTTGACAAAGTGTTTCATTAGTCCCAACTTGATGTGCAAGGAAGGCATCAAAATCTTGTTGCTGTCTACAAGTGCTGGAAACAGAACACTTTTGCTTCCAGGATCCAGTGACTGATGGAGTAGTCAGTCCCTTTTGATGAAATGATAATCTCTAGCACGACTATCCCATTCACACAGGAAGCAGAAGTACTTGGTGTATCCACCCTGAAGACCAAGCAAGAGGGCGACCACTTTGAAGTCACCACAGATTGACCATAGATGTTGATCATAGTTTATACATTTCAAAAGTTGTTTCATATTGCCATAAGTCTCTTTCATAAAAGCTGCATGGCCAATAGGAATTGACGGTAGCAAGTTGCCATTATGCAGCAATACAGCTTTAAGACTTGCTTTGGATGAATCAATGAAGAGCCTCCAATCATCTGCATTGTAATTGATATTGAGAACTGCCATTAAACCTTTTACGTTGTTGCATGCAGCAAGATCACCTTCTTTGAAAAAGAATGACACCAAGTGGTTCGAACGTCACCAGCCAGAAGATTCCACTGCTGTAGTCTGGAACCCAAAAGCTCAGCTTTATTCTTCGGGAGATCCAAATCCCTGACAAGGTCGTTCAATTCACCTTGCGTTATGAGGTGTGGCTCATTAGCAGTGGCCAGAAGAAACTCTGGGTCATGTGAGGTTGACGGTTCATGACTACAAACTTCTTCCTCTTCCTCACTTGATTCTGACATTTTGGGAATTGGCAACCCTTCTCCGTGAGGCACTGGGCGTATTGTAGATGGAATGTTTGGATATTGCACGGTCCACTTACTCTTTCTGGATATGCCTTTCTGAATTGGAGGAACCATGCAGAAGTAGCAATTGCCGACGTGATCTGTGGGCTCTCTCCAGATCATTGGAACTGCAAAAGGCATTGATTGCCTTTTCCCATTCATCCATTGCCTGAGATTTGTTGCACATGTATTGCAGCATATGTGTGGCGCCCAGCTCTTATCCTGATCTCCTGCAGCCAAAATATAAGTTGTAGGCTTTCTTAACCGCCACAGTCATATTCCGTTTTTGTGATGTAAAAGTCACTTCACCACAAATATAGCAGAAATTATCTGCATTATTAACACAAGTACGATGCATTGCCGAATACGCTGTGATTGATCTATTGGCATAAAATAATGCAAAATAATTAATTTTTTATTTTTCTGTGACTAATACACCTTAAGATTTATACTGTCAAATTTAAATACTGATTGCATCATCTGATTTTGGACAGATATTTCTATTGGTTGCAAGTAGAGATTATGCAATCTCACGCAAATGTTGCATAATACACAGTTAATGGCCCCTAATGACTAATTAATAGCATATATCTTAGCAACTAGACCTAATCATCCATTTTTATTATGATTTCTGTGTTCAGCAGCCTTAAATTAGTTTAGAACAGCTGCTTTTGTGGCCGAAGCATTTTGGCTGTTGAACAGTGTTATCAAAGAAGAAAACATTGGGCATTGATGACATTTGCATCGAAGTTTTACAGTAATCAAATGCAGCTGTTGAAATACTTACAAGACTCTGCTAAGAAATTTGGAAGACAACATTATGGCTGACTGACTGGTTGGGAAAGAACTGTGTTTATACCAATACTGAAGAAAGGTGATCTGACTAACTGTGGAAATTATAGCACAATCGCTCTGATCCCAAACGCCAGCAAAATTATACTCGAGATCATTCATACTTAGAACAAGAACTGCCCGAAGTGCAAGAACTATTCAGGAAAAGGCAAGGAAAGAGACATCACTGCGGATGTGAAATGGATCCTTGAAAAGACAAAAAGAATACCAAAAGGATATCTACGTGTGTTCTATTGACTACAGCAAGGCCTTAGATTGCATAAATCATGAAAGCGGGAGTATGCTAGAATGCATGATAGCTCTCATTCCCAGCCTTAACATTGATCAAAAAGCAAAAATTCAAACAGAACAAGGAGAAACAGAATGGTTTAAAATTAGCAAAGGTGTACAACAAGGCTGCCTATTTTCCCTATGCCTATTCGATTTATATGCAGAACAAATCATTGGAGAAGCAGAACTGTACAAAAACAACCAGATCAGTGGAAGACTCAATGACCTTTGCTATGCTGATGATGCCATTTTACTGGCTGAAAGTGAAGACAATCTAAAACATCTGTTTATCTAGAACAAGAAACATGCTCTTAAAAGAAGACCTGCACCAACAGTGGCCAGTCCAGATTACAAGTACCTGTCAGGTTCCCAAAAGGGTGCACAGGTTCTACAATAGTTCTCCTAGTGTAAGTAGTAGATTTCCTCAGTCCTCTTTAATGATGATTTATGGAACTTTCCTCCAGGAACTTGTCCAGACCCTTTTTAAACCAAGATACACTAACAGCTTTTACTAAATCCTCTGGTAACAAATTTCAGAGTTTGACTATGTATTGAGTGAAAAAATATTTTATTTTATTAGTCTCAAACGCGTTACATTGTAGATTCATTGCGTGTCCCCTAGTCTTTCTACTTTTTGACGGCATAAACAACCGATCCACGTTAACCCATTCTATGCCATTCATTAATTTATAGACCTCTATCATAAATTAATAGACCCCTCCATTGCCCATGTTCCCTGTAAGTATTAGTGCATGTTGTCTCATATTCCCGTGTGTTAAATGTATCCCCCAATTGTGTTGTGACCGCTTTGATTGAAGGATAAGGCGGTATACAAAACTGTCTAAATAAATAAATAAATAAAACAAATCATATCTCCCCTCAACCATCTTATTTCCAAGTTGAAGAGCCCTAAGTCCTTCCTCATAGGGGTATTCTTCCATCACCTCTATCATTTTGGTGGTTCTTCTCTGTACCTTTTCTAATTCTGCTATATCCTTTTTAAGATATGGTGACCAGAATAGGACACAATATTCAAGGTGCGGTTGCACCATATTAAAGGTGATGGAAGGATACCCCTATGAGGAGAGGTTTAAAAAGGTCAGAGCTCTTCAACCTGGAAAAGAGAGAGCCGAGGGGAGATATGATAGAGGTCTATAAATTAACAAATGAAGTGGAATAGGTAAATGTAGTAAAAGCTGTTAGTGTAGCTGGATTTAAAAAAAGTTTGGAGAAGTTCCTGGAAGAAAGGTCTATAAACCATTATTAAAGATGACCTGGAAAATCCACTGCTTGCCCCAATACAAGCATTGTGGAACCAGTGTGTCTTTTTGGGAACCTGGATTGGCCACTGTTGGAAACAGGATACTAGGCTTCAGGACCTTGGTCTGACCCAGTATGACATATTTTCTGTTCTTATCCACAATAGTACATTGCCTCCTATCCCATAACTTTGTAATTTCGCCAAGAGTCTCATGAGGGACCTTGTCAAAGGCTTACTGAAAATCCAGATACACTATAATCAACCAGCTCACTTTTGTTATTCACACCTTCAAAAAATATAAGATTAGTAAGACAAGACTTTTCTTAGCTAAATCCTTGTTGGCTATCTACATGTTCTGTAATTTTATTCTTTATAATGGTTCTATTATTTTGCCTGGTACTGACATCAGGCTTACAGGTCTGTAGTTTCCCGGATCACTCCTGGAACCCTTTTTAAAAATTGCCGTTACATTGGCCATTCTCCAGTCTTCAGGTACTACATCTGATTTTAAATGATAGTTCACAGATTAGCAATAGTAGGTCTGCAATCCCATATTTCAGTTCTTTCAACACCCTTAGATGTAATACCATCCGGTCCACGTGATTTGCTGCTCCTTGGTTTATCAAATAGTTGTAATAAATCTTCCCAGTTTATCAATATTTCTTTCAATTCTTCCAATACATTACCTTTAAATACCATTTCAGGCATGGGTAACTTGCCTATAATCTTCTTCAGTAAAGACTGAAACAAAGAATTCATTCAGTCTCTCCGCTATTTATTTTATTTATTTATTTAGCTGTATTTATATCCCGCTTTTCACCGGGTCAAAGCGGTCAATTGGGGGATACATTTAACACGAGGGGATATGAGACACATACGCTAATACTTACAGGGAACATGGGCAATGGAGGGTTAAGTGGCTTGCCCAAGACCACAAGGAGTGCCTATAGGACTAGAAATCCCAGTCCCTCCGGCCTGAGATTGCTGTCCCCAGGTGGGACTTGAACCCCCGGCCCTCCGGCCTGAAGTACCTTGTCCTAACCACTAGACCACTCCTCCCTATGGTCTTGTCCTACCTTAGTGCCCCTTTTACCCTTCTATCATTCAATGGTCCAACTGACTCTCTCACAGGTTTTTTGCTCTGAATGTACTTGAAAACGTTTTTATTATAGAGTCTATTCCAACACCCATTGGGACATCCATCCCCACTATTTGCCCCCCTTGCCGTCCCCGATGAAAGCTTCCCCGTACGAACAAGCAGTTTGTACAGGGAGGCTTAGACAAGGACAAGAGGGGGCATCGCGGAGGCAGGATAAGGGCGGGCAGTGGGCAGTCCATGGCCCTTGACATATAGGGCTGATTCTGAAGTCAGGCCTGTACGCCTGGAGCCGGCAGAGTGGATGAGGGACATTCCACCTCAGAGGTGGAATAAGTCCCCCTGGACGTTGGGGGATGGCAAGCCCAGGCAGTGGAAGTGGGGCGAGTGAGTGCAAGGGATTTCTCGCAGCCTGACCCTAGCCATGGAAGGAACAAGTGGCTGGCAGCTGACGATCGCTACTCCTGAATGGAGCCACAGTGCCATGGCACCACGGCTACACTGAGGAACCAGACTGAGTTAGCTGGGCAGGAGCCTGTATATGCAGGCCGATCTGAATCGGGTCTCGGCATGCACGTACTGGCCCAGACCCAATTCCGATCCTGCGTAGCATGTCTAGCCCCCATGCGATCAGAATTGGGTCTGCCTCTGTGCATCCCGCTTCCAATCCAGTGCACAGGGGCCTGGGTGGCCAACTTGGAATGTGCCTCCACATGTTTTTGCTTCCACGGCAAACTTTTTCTCAAATTCTCTCTTTGCTTGCCTTATCAATGCCTTGCATATAAATTGCCAATGCTTATTTTGTTTTCTGTTTTCCTCATTTGGCTCCTTTTTCCATTTCCTGAAAGATGCTTTTTTGGCTACAACAGTTTCTCAGATCTCACCTTTAAACCATGCTGGCAGTTTTTGGGCTTTCCTTTCACTTTTCTCAAAGCGTGGAATACATCTAGTCTGGGCTTTCAAGATAGTGTTTTTTAAACAATGCCCATGCTTGATGTAAATCTTTAACCTTTGTAGCTGCTCCTTTTAGTTTTTTCTGAACTATTTTCCTAATTTTATCATAGTCTCCCTTTTGAAAGTTAAAAGGTAGTACTGTGGATTTCCTTGCCATCCTTCTTCCATTTATTAAATTAAATGCGATCATGCTATGATCATTATTGCCAAGTGGCCCCAATACCCTTATCTCTTGCACCAGATCCTGTGTTCCACTAAGGACTAGGTCCAAAATAATGTTCCCTCATGTCAGTTCATGAACCAGCTGCTCCAAGATGCAGTCATTTATTTCATCTGGAAACTCTGTCTCCCTAGCATGTCCTGCTGTGACACTGACCCAGTCGATATTTGGGTAATTGAAATCGCCCATTGTTACTGTGTTGTAAATGTTGTTAGCTTCTCTGATTTCTTTGAGCAGTTCCTCATCCATTTGTTCATTCTGATCTGTTCTCAATGACATTCACTGCATCCTGAACCAAGGCTCCTATGCTCTGGCTATATCCCTTGACCTCACTGCTGCCTTCAACCTGGTGGACCACAATCTCTTTTTTGCTCGACTCTACGACTTTGGTCTCCATGGCACAGCTTTCACCAGGTTTACCTCTTTTCTCAGTAATAACACCTACCTGGTTTCACATGCACAATGCCCCATCCACCGCTTATTCACTACCTTGTGATGTCCCGCAGGTGTTGGCCTTATCTCCAATTCTGTTCAATATCTTTCTGAGCCCTTTGGCCACCCTCATATAATCCCTTGGTATCACATTTTACATGTATGCTATTGATATCCTCCTCCACCTGTGCAGTGATAGTATGACCCCCGACCTTTCTGTAATTAATTCCGCACTCAATATTTCTACCTGGCTCCATGATAATGCTTTAAAAAATGTAACCCCTCAAAAACCACTGCCACTTGGATCACAGGCTCTTAGTTCGTACCACCCTGGCTCCCTCTCTGAGTTCCTCCATCATTGCCTTACATCCTTTGTTTAAATAACCTTGGAGTCTATATTGGCATGGAGCTTTCCTTCTCTCCCCACATCAGCCATCTCACCCTTTCAGCTTTCGCCACACTACGCCGGTTTCGGGCCCTTCGTACCCTCTTTGATCAAACAGCTCAGACCACTCTCCTCCTCACATGCCTCGACTATTGTAACATCATCTTTACAGGCCTCCCACTCTATCAACTAAAGAGACTACAAACCATACAGAACACAGCCATCTGTGCCCTCGCTCATGCCAGAAAATTTGACCACGTAACACCACTCTTCATCTGGCATCACTGGTTCCCCATCCCTCAAGAAAATCCAATTTAAAATCCTCACCCTCACTCACAAAGCCCTACACAACCAAGCTCCACAGTACCTCTCCTCTCTGAGCATTCCTTATATACTACCACCTGCCTCTTCTCTCTCCACAATAATCGTTTGGTTCTCCCATCCCCATCTTGAGCAAAATATGATTCTACTCGACTCTGTGTTCTTCTTTGTCGCTCCCATGCTCTGGAACTGTCTCTCCTCTAACATACATCTCAAATCCTCTTTCCCGAAATTTAAGATGTTACTGAAGACCCACTTATTCACTCAGGCCTTCGGCATGCATATAACTTAGGAGTTCTGCATGAACAAATAATTGTAACTATGTACTACTTGTGCTCTCCAGGTAAACCTTCTGTCTGCTCCTTCTGTCATCTTATTTTCCTCTTTCCTGTCTTATGATGGAGTTCCTTTCCTTTCTATTTTGTTTTAATTTTATTTTGTAAACCGCTCTGTTTGCTCTGCCAAGGGCGGTATATCAAGCCTTAACAAATGATAAACAAGATCTAAATTTTACTTAGAACCTCAAATAACAAGAATTTTGAGTTTTAGATTTTGGACACATGAGAAGAAAAAGATCATTAGAGAAAGAAATCATGCTTGGTAAAGTTCAAGGTCAATGCAAAAGAGGAAGGCCAGCAATGAAATGGATTGATGCAATAACAGCAGCTATCAATACCACTCTATCAACAGTTAGCCACCTGACTGAGGACCAAACACAATTTAAGACAACTATCCATAGGGTCGCCATGAGTCGACATTAACTCCACAGCACGTGACAACATGTCCAAGTAGTGAAGAGGTTCCTATTTTAAGCCTATTTTATAACGGTAACATAGGCACCTATGTACCTTTATAAATAGGTACCCAGAACCAGCCCCTTTAGCAAACAAAAATGCCAGTGCACACATTCACACCTGCTTCAAAACTCCACTTGGGTACCTGTGTACTTTATGAAAACATGAATATATCTCATCTCTGCTCTATTCGATCCAGACTGAACCCAGGAACATCTACACGCATAAACATCCATGCAATTTTATAAGATGCCTTTTCATTACATAAATCCGGCTTTAGGCATGGGAAAAACTTTAAGAAATGATAATCCAAAGGTCTTCCGCATAGGGATAGGTAATATAGATTTGTAATAGCTCTGTACCCAAGGAATCTCCTCCCATTATTGGAATTTTCCTCTCCTTACTCTATGGCAAAGGCCTGTTCAGTCTTACATATGGAATTTTAACACACTACAGGCCCACTTCGTTTCTAGTGAATATTGAGTTACTCAGAAACGTTATCTTTATTGTTGCCCAGTGAGTAATCCAGACCAAGAGAGAGGTTTATTATTATCACAGACTCCTCCAAACCTTTTTACAACCTATTACCGGTAATTCAAACACATTTTAAGAAGAACGCTGCGATCCTTTCAGATTCTGCAAGCCGAAGTTGCAGAACTTGGAACAGACTGAAAGTTCGTCCCTGATTGAAAGCCAGACTCCGTTTGTTTAATTTGTTTTTTGTTTCAGTGCTATTTTTAGTGACTTTTTTTGGCAAAGCTAGAGAAACAGAAAGGTCACATAAAACTCAGTATAAATATAATGCTGAAACCAATTCAGGGCACGCAGCCAACTATTTAAAAACCAATGTCTATTCCTTTCTTTAACTGATGGCAAGGAAGCCATATTGGGAAAACATTTTTGTTTGTTGTTTGTATCAAAACAGGATCAGGGACTACGCAAAGGGTCAAATTGGGAGAAAGTGTTATGTACAGGTTTTTTTTAAACTGCATGTGGTGTGACAGAAAGAATGTTCCAGAGGGCCAAAGGAATTTTCCAGAAGAGTTCATAGTAACATAGTAAATGATAGCAGATAAAGGCCAAAACTGCCCACCCAGTTTAGATACATACTCTTTTGGCAAATGGTGCATATAAAATTCCCAAATGCAACCTGATAAAGACATGGGCAAGTGGGAAGTTGCTATCACGGTGCTTCTCAGCTCTTTCCTAGAAGCACACCTGAACAGTTGGGTTTTCAGGATGACCACAATGAATATGCACCAGATAAATTTGCAGACTATTAGAGATCCATTGTATACAAATATATTTCATGCATATTCATTGTGATAATCCCGAAAACCCAGCAGCCTAAGTATGCCTCAGGAGAGGGAAAGGTTGAGAATTATTGGCTTACCAGATCTTTCAGTACTCTTTTCATATATATCCCAAGAATGCACAAAAGAAATAAATATTTCTTCCATCACAATGCTGCTCTCTCCATATAATTTTGGAGCCATGGTACAATCACTGTTGATTATGGTTGTAACCGCAGGTCATTCTATAGTGCTTCATTTGTATCCTCTTGCCACTATGGAGCCTTTGTATTTACTCCATGCTTTTTTACTTTCTGTTACTATTTCTCTCTATTATCTCCTCCAGAAGGGCATTCCAGGCATATAGTACCTTCTCTGATGTTGCTCTTGATTCTCGCCCAGAGCTTCACATCATGATTCCTAGTTTTACAATCTCCATTCAGTTAAAAAAAACATTACCCAAAATGTATTAATGCACTACAGGCTATTTAAATGCCTATCACAGCCCCATCTGTCTCTCCTCTCATCTTGCATATACATATTGAGGTCCTTCAGTCTAATCTCATATGGCTTCTAGTACAGACCCTACACCATATTAACTGTCCTTTTCTACTTATAGTTTCCTAGATGCAATTACCAGAACTCAACACAATATTACAGGCGTGGTCTCTCTAATGACTTGTACAAAGGCATTACCACTCCCTTGTTCCTACTAGTGGTGCCTCTCTGTATGCACCCCAATATCCTGCTGGCTCTGGCCACCATCATGTAACATTGTGTCCCTACCTTGAGATCATCAGAAACTATCATCCCAAGGTCTCTCTCCTCGTCTGTGCTCATTAACTCTTCACTCCATTACATTTTTGCACCCCAAATGAATGGCTGCGCTTTTTTGCATTGAATCTTCTAAGTGCCAAACATTTGACCACCCCTCAAGCTTTTTTAGATGGCTTCCCATTCTGGCTACTCCCCCAACAGTATCCACTCTGCTGCAGCTCTTTGTATCATCTGCAGAAAGTCAAATATTTCCTTCTAACTCTTCCCCATTATCACTCACAGAAGTATTGAATAGATCCAGTCCTAGGGCTAGTCTATGAGAATTCCACTAATCACCTTTCTCTCCTGAGAGGGAATTCCATTTACCATTTCTATATGTTGTCTACCCCTCAACTAGTTTTTAATCTGTGACCCAGCTTCAGGTTGCTCAGGAAGGATTCACTGCAGAGTTTCTGACTCAGGAGATCAGAAGAACCAGGTAAATCGCTGTATAGCAAATAGAGCAACTGTTACGGAGACAGGAATATGATCCGGGAAATTAAGTTATCTACCAAGCACAGCTGGACAAAATAAGGTGTTTTCCCCACTTTCCATTGCAGAACAAAAAAATAATGAAACATCAAATGTCATTGAGCAGAAGTAAAATCCCCTTTCTCAGGAAACAGGATCCCTAATGCTGAGGTGAAAAAAATATTTTGAAAAATTACATACCAGTCAAAAACTGACTTTTGCTTTTTTGTTCTTTTTGAGGATAACTTTATAGCAGGTCACCTAGATAGGAGCTCTCAAAAGGCATCTATTTTGGAGCTATTTTATAAAGAAAGCATAAGCTCCTATGGGCCTTTACAAAATAGCCTCATACAACCTGCATGGTTGCAGCTAAAATGCACCATATTTTATAAACTATGGAGCATGTTTACTAAAGCGTGCTACCCGGTGGCACGAGGCTTAGCGTGCAGTTAGAGCATTGTGCTAAAAAGTAGCAAAGACCTCTGTGCTAAAACCCCCGTGCTAACTGAGTAGCACATGATGAGGTGGGGCCTGGGTGGGTCGGGGGTGGTATGGAGACATTGATAGCAATTTGCGGCAACATGGGCTTTAGTAGCTCAGACCAACCATGCTTGCTGCCTTTAGCACAGGTCCATAACACGCCACCTCAGCAGGAGGAGTTAAGCGCGTCCAAGTGCTGTCTTGCTGTGTCTTTGCACCAGAGTAATTGCAATGAGAAGGACTAACACAACCCCTGAAGGTAACATGGGCTCCCTGCACTGGTAATGCACATTACCAGTGCAAGCTTTAGTAAACATGACCCTATAAGCATACTTTGTGGCTCTGTCAGTGGTCTTCTCAAACCATGCCCCGAACATGCCTACACTTGGGTCATGTAAAATCGTACCTTCCAAGAACACATACGAAAAACAACTCGTTCCATATATTCTAAGATACGAACCCTGAGAAACCTCCGCCCTCTACTAAACTCATATTCCTTCCGTACTGTTTGCCAAGCCCTCACTACCCCCACTCTCGACTACTGCAACCACATATACCATGGCCTCCCAAAACACATTCTCCACCCCCTCCAATTAGCCCAGAACACAATAGCATGTCTAATCTCCAAAACTCCCAGAAGAACCCACATTACCCCATACTTCCAACACCTCCACTGGCTCCCTATCCTATGTAGAATAAAATTCAAAACCCTCACCCTAATCCATAAGGTTATCTATCATGAATCTGCCCCTTGCCTTCGCTCACTCCTAACCAAGCCTACCAGCCTTAGACCTCGCAGGTCCAACTCTACAAACCTGCTACACATCCCAGCCCAAAAATTAAAAAGCACGCAAACCACCTGCAACCATACCTTCTCCCTGTATGCCCCCAAAGGATTGGAATGCCCTCCTACCTGACCTTAGAAATTGCCCTAATCATACAGAATTTCGCAAAAAACTAAAAACCTTCCTTTTCCAAGAATACTTTAGTACCACCCCTCATACCCCCATCCAACCTAGTGCCACCTAGACCTAGCTGACATCCTACCTTACACTCAATTTCCCCCCTGCACCCTCCTCCCCTCCCCCCCCCCCATCTAATGTACATAGTTGCCGCTTCCGGCATTATAGTCAACTGTTACTTTAACTGTTCTGGGATAAGCTCCTCCTAAGTTTTGTTCAGATGTTCTATGTAAAACAGATGTGTTCACACTGTTATTGTTGAGTTCCCTGTAAACCGTCTTGAATTGTAGAAAGACAGTATATAAAAAAACTTGAAATAAATAAATAAAATAAAAAGCTATGTGCCTTGTTGTCATCGTGCATATGTTTACATATGCAACTCATGGAGTAATTTTATAAGATGCCCTTTAGGCATGTAAAACAAGGCTTATGCATGGAAAATCCTTTATAAAATTATCCATTTTATGGCTATTTTTGTTTTGTCTAAAAAGGTGTTTGTTTTTTTGCTTTTTTTTTAACTAGCTAGCAACGTTTCAGAGAAGCTGAAGAAATTTCTTAAAAAATCAGGAGAAACTAACCAGATTGGACTTGGCCATTGCAAAATATTTGAAAAACATAGAAAATTGCTTGGGTTTGTTTTTTCTGAGAATTTAGGAGGAGAGAGTGGGACGGTTGGGAATAGAGAAGAGAAGAAAGATGGAGGTTAAACTGCCTCCAGAGGAAGATATAAAATGTTAGTTACAACATTCAAATTACTTAACAGCATCTCCCCCTCCCACCTATCCACCCTTACACATGCACAAGCTGATGGCAGACTCAGAAGAAAGTGTACAAAGGACCTTCTAGCTATACCCCCTTCAATATGAAAAACCAACCAATCTACCAGCAATAGAGCCTTCAGCAATTCCGCTCCCACCCTCTGGAACTCTCTCCCTGACTATATCAGATCAATTAAGGATCTTCAAACTTTTTGCAAACAGCTAAAAACCCTACTTTTCGTGGAATATTATAATGCCTCTTCATATACTAGCCGTTCTTCCTCCTCCTCTAACCATGACCCCTCTCCCTCCACTGGTACGAAACCTGCTCCTCCTCCATTGCAATGCAATGTGTGCCTTCGAGTCAGTCCTGACTCCTGGCGACCCAGAAGCTCCTGGGTTTTCTTGGCAGTGTCACCGGAAGTAGATTGCCTCCTCCATTATTTACTGTAAATAGTTCAGACTCAGCTGTCATACCACTGTATAGGTATTTAGCTGACATGTATATGGTTTTCCTCTATCATAGTTTTTGATTTGTTCTCTGCAACCGATTTCTGGAATTTTTGTTCATTGTAAACTGCTCCTGATCAATGGAAGGAGCGGTATGTAAGAAAGGTTTAAAGAAAGAAAGAAGAAGAGTAACGGCATTTATTACATGCAGGGCTCCTTCCATTGATCAGGAGCAGTTTACAATGGCCTCCCAGACGATTTTGCCAGCCCAGTCACGAGACTGCTGCAAATCAGGTGATTGCACACCGCTTACTTTAAAAGCCATCATTGCCGAGCCCCGTGCATGCTCCTTGGGGCGGCTCAAGGGCGTTGCTGCCTCATAACCATTCCAACCAGCCGAACCTTAGACCAACTGTCCCCACCTGGCTTTTCCAATACGTCCTGTGTCTGCTTCTTCTTCTTACGGTTATGAGCGAGATTCCGGTCCTTATTTCACAACTTCATCACTGCATCCCAGGATCCTCCTCTACCCATATCACCAGCAATCTAGTTTATTGTTCTGTGTCCCGATCTGCCTCATGCCCTCAATACAGTGCTTTCTGCACCTGCCGGCAACCCATTTCTTCCTGCTCTATGCCCCTCCCTAGCTTTCTGGTCCCCCTTTGGACTCTCTTTTTCTCACTATATTGGATGTTGTTACAGTTTTCCCTAACCTATATATCATTGGTGATTTCAACTTCCATGAAGACCTGTCCTTCAGGACCAGACATTTTGTTATCCTCCTTACTGATCTTCAGCTTGCTCAGCATATCCCCTTCCCCACCCATTCAGCTGGCCATACCCTTGACTTGATCATTTCATTCTGCAATTCCCCTACACAATTCTTATCCCTTTCCTCTCTGTCCCTCCCCTGGACTGATCATTTTCTCATTTTTTACTCTATTCTTCCCCCACCTTTCCACCCAACCTTGGCTTCAACACCCCCTCCTCTCCTTTGAGATACTCTCGTAGGCTCACACTGCACACCATAATAGCCTTTCCTTCTGCAGACAATATCTCCCCTCTTTATAGAAACATAGAAATATGACAACAGAAAAAGACCACATGGCCTATCTAGTCTGTCCTTCCATATCAACAACTACAACAGTCCCCTTTTTTCTTTTAGAGATCCTGTGTTGGTCCCATGCTTTTTAAAATTCAGTTACTGTCCTCATCTCCACCACCTCCACTGGGAGACTATTCCACGGATCCACCACTCTTTCCAATAAGAAATATTTCCGCATATCACTCTTGAATCTATCCCCCTTCATCCTCATCCCATGTCCCCTAGTAGCAGAAGTTGCTTTCAATTGAAAGAGGCTCTCCCCCTGAACATTTATGCCACGGAGGTATTTAAACATCTCAATCATATCACCTCTATCCTGCCTTTCCTCTAAGGTGTACATATTAAGATCCTTAAGTCTGTCCTCATATGCTTTATAATGAAGACCACTAGCCATTTTAGTAGCCACCCTCTGTACTGACCCCAGCCTGTTCACATCCTTTTGAAAGTGTGGTCTCCAGAATTGCACACTAGACTCCAAATGAGGTCGCACCAAAGACTTATACAGAGGCACTATCACCTCCTTTTTCTGCTAGCCATTCCTCTCCCTATGCACCCAAGCATCCTTCTAGCTTTTGCCATCGCCTTTTCTACCTGTTTAGCTACTTTAAGATCATCAGACACAACCACGCCTAGGTCCCGCTCTTCTTTAGAGGACAAAAGTACTTCACCTCCTATACCATATTGCGCCCTTGGATTGCTGCAGCCCAAATGCATGACCTTAGATTTTTTAACATTAAATCCCAGCTACCAAATTCTAGACCATTCTTCAAGCTTAGCTAGATCCCTCCTCATGTTATCTATACCTTCCTGGGTGTCTACTCTAATGCAGATTTTGGAATCATCCGCAAAGAGGCAAATCTTACCTGACAGCCCTTCCGCTATATCACTAACAAAGATGTTAAAAAGAATCGGACCAAGGACAGATCCCTGGGGCACACCACTGGTAACATCCTTCTCCTCAGAGTGAGCTCCATTTACCTGTACTCTTTGTCGCCTCCCACCCAACCAATTTCTAACCCAAGCAGTAACTTTAGGGTCCATCCCTAGGGTGCTCAGCTTGTTTATAAGTTGCCCATGAGGAACAGTGTCAAAGGCTTTACTGAAATCTAAATACACCACATCTAGAGCTCTCCCTCGGTCCAACTCCCTGGTCACCCAGTCAAAGAAATCAATCAGATTTGTCTGACAAGACCTGCCTCTAGTGAACATAAGAACATAAGACATGCCATACTGGGTCAGACCGAGGTCCATCAAGCCCAGTATCCTGTTTCCAACAGTGGCCAATCTAGGTCATACGCACCTAGCAATATCCCAAAAAGACACAGGTTCCACAATGCTTGTACTGGGTCAAGCATTGATATCCTGGGTCCCTTTTTAATAGTGGTTTATGGACCTTTCCTCCAGGAACTTGTCCAAACCTTTTTAAAACCCAGCTATACTAACAGCCCTTACTACATCCTCCTGTAACAGATTCCAGAGTTTGATTACACGTTGAGTGAAAAAATATTTTCTCTTATTTGTCTTAAATAGTTTACCCTGTAGCTTCATTACATGTCCCCTAGTCTTTCTATACTCTGATAGCGTAAACAATTGATCCACGTTTATCCGTTCCACTCCATTCATTAATTTATAGACCTCTATCATATCTCCCCTCAGCCGTCTCTTCTCCAGGCTAAAGAGCCCTAACCTTCTTAGCCTCTCTTCATAGGAGTAGCCTTCCATCCCCTTCACCAATTTGGTGGCTCTTCTCTGTACTTTTTCTAATAACGCTATGTCCTTTTTAAGATACGGTGACCAGAATTGCACACAATATTCAAGGTGCGGTCGTACCATGGAGCGATACAGAGGCATTATAACATCCTTTGTTTTATTCTCCATCCCTTTCCTTATGATACCTAGCATTCTATTTGCTTTCTTGGCCGCCGCTGCACACTGGGCAGAGGGTTTTAACATGTTATCCACGATGACTCCTAAATCTTTTTACTGGGTGGTGGTTTCTAATGTGGAGCCTTGCATCGTGTAACTATAGTGTGGGTTGTTCTTTCCTAGGTGCATAACTTTGCACTTGTCCACATTAAATTTCATCTGCCATTTGGATGCCCAGTCTTCCAATTTATCCAGATCCTCCTTCCAGGTCATTTATGAATATGTCAAAAAGCAGCGGACCCAGTACAGATCCCTGGGGTACTCCACTATTCACCTTTTTCCATTGGGAATATTGGCCATTTAGCCCTACCCTCTGCTTTCTATCTTTTAACCAGTTCCCGATCCACAATAGTACACTGCCTCCTATCCCATGACTTTTTAGCTTCGCCAAAAGTCTCTGATGGGGGACTTTGTCAAAAGCTTTCTGAAAGTCCAGATACACTATATCAACCGACTCACCTTTGTCTACCTGTTTATGCACACCTTCAAAAAACATATCAGATTAGTAAGACAAGATCTTCCTTGTCTAAAGCCATGTTGGCTGTCTCCCATTAGGCCATGACTATCTACATGCTGTGTAATTTTGTTCTTTATGATGGTTTCTACCATTTTCCCTGGTACTGACGTCAGGCTCAACGGTCTGTAATTTCCTGGGTCACCCCTGGAACCCTTTTTAAAAATTGGTGTTACGTTGGCGACCCTCCAATCTTCAGGTATTACAGATGATTTTAATGAAAGTTCACAGATTACCAATAGCAGGTCTGCAATCTCATATTTCAGTTCTTTCAACACTCTGGGATGTATACCATCCAATCCAGGTGATTTGCTACTATTCAGTTTATCAAATAGTTGAAATATATCTTCCCGGTGTAGCGATATTTCTCTCAATTCCTCTGCAGTATCACCTTTAAATACCACTTCAGTCTTGGGTAACATCCCTACATCTTCCTCAGTAAAGACCGAAGCAAAGAATTCATTCAGTCTCTCTGCTATAGCCTCGTTTCCTCTTACTGCCCCTTTTACCCCTCTATCATCTAATGGTCCAATTGACTCTCTCACAGGCCTTTTGCTACGAATGTACTTGAAAAAGTCTTTATTTCGTGTTTTTGCTTCCGTAGCAAGTTTCTTCTCAAATTCCCGCTTTGCCTGCCTTATCAATGCTTTGCATTTAACTTGCCAGTGCTTGTGCTGTTTCCAGTTTCCATCATTTGGCTCTTTTTTCCATTTCCTGAAGGTTGCTTTTTTGGCAGCAACAGCCTCTCTGACCTCACCTTTAAACCATGCTGCCAGTTTTTTGGACTTTCTTCCACTTTTCCTAATGCGTGGAATACAGCTGGTCTGGGCTTCGAGGATAGTATTTTTAAATAACACCCAAGCTTGCTGTAAGTCTTTAACCTTTGGAACCGCTCCTTTTAGTTCTTTCCTAACTATATTCCTCATTCTATCATAGTCTCCCTTTTGAAAGTTAAAAGGTAGTACTGTGGATGCCTTTACTATCTGTCCTCCACTAATTAAATCAAACATGATCATACTATGATCACTATTGCCAAGTGGTCCCAACACCCTTATTTCTTGCACCAGATCTGGCGTTCCACTAAGGACTAGGTCCAGTATGGCTTCCCCTCTGGTCGGTTCATGAACCAGCTGCTCCAAGAAGCAGTCATTTATTCCATCTAGAAACTTTATCTCTTTAGCTTGTCCTGCTGTGACACTGATCCAGTCGATACCAGGGTAATTGAAATCACCCATTATTACTACTCTGTTGTGACTTTTGTTAGCTTCCTTGATTTCTTTGAGCATTTCATCATCCATTTGTTCATTCTGGCCAGGCGGTCGATAGTATACTCCAACTGCCATCACCTTCCCCTTCATAAATGGAATTTCAATCCATAGAGATTCTACAGCAAATTTTGTTCCCTGCAAAACTTTAATCCTTTCTGACTCAATGCCCTCTCTAACATAGAGCGCAACCCCTCCACCAATTTGATCAGCTCTATCATTACGATATAGTGTGTATCCAGGTATCACAGTGTCCCACTGGTTATCCTCCTTCCACCATGTCTCTGAGAGTGCAATCATATCTAACCTCTCATTTAGTGCTATATATTCTAACTCTCCCATCTTATTGTTTAGACTTCTAGCATTGGCATACAAGCATTTTAGAGACTGTATTTTATTCATATTAATCTGGCTATTGGTAGGCAGGGGTAATTTGGAATCTTTATGCTCTGTCTGCTCCTTACTCAAGGGCATTTGGGCTACTATACTCCCTTTTGGAACCTCACTGCTTTTGGTAGTATCCTTCAAGGATACCTTTGCCTGAACCATGCACTCCTGGGTGACTGTCGGCTTTCCCCTAATTTCTAGTTTAAAAGCTTCTCTAAATCCATGCTGCCTCGGATCCTGTAATCCGCTGGACTCCAGAAACCTCACTATTTTCTCTTTCAGCAGCATTTCCAATAATTTACTCACTACCGAAGTTAAACTAACTGGCCTGTAGTTTTCAACCATATCCTTACTTCCGCTTTTGTGTAAAGGCACCACATGAGCCTCTCTCCAGTCCTTTGGCACCACTCCCAACTCTAACAAGGCATTGGAAAGGTCAGTCAGTGGAGCTGCTAGAACGTCCCCAAGTTCCCTCAGTATTCTAGGGTGTATCCCATCCGGTCCCATCGCTTTGTCTACTTTAAGTTGAGCTAGTTTCTCACGAACACAGTGTTCTGAAAGGGCACTTCACTCCATGCTACCTTGGATACTATCACTCCTGTTCAGCTAATCAAGCATAAACATAAACAGCATCTTACTCAGCATTGGTTTCATGATGGCCTTTGCCTTGCTCGGTCTCAGCTTCGTCACACAGAGCGCCGTTGGTGGTGCCTCAAATCTCCCAATTCACTCCAGTCCTTCTGGTTCTCTCAACACTTCTATCATCAACTGATTGTCAGTGTCAAAAGAGACAACTGTTCTACACTCATCACTCAGTCTTCTTCTCAGTCCCAGCAACTATTTTTCATTTTCTCCTCACTTGCCATGCCACCATCCCACTCCTCTGATGCAGAAAACTCTCTCAGCCCCACCTAGTTAGCTGACTTCTTCCACAATAAGGTCTTTACGCTGCTTCAAAGCTTTCCCCCATCTGGCCCTTTTGATTTAGATGCTTCCACAATTCCTTCATCACAACCCCTTCTATCACTTTCATGGAGTACCTTTAATCAGGTTACGTTAACCTCCTTGTCCAAAACTCTCTGTACCTCCAAGATCTCTCAAGATTCTTTGGTGCTCAGTCTAATTGTTCTTACCATATTCAATAGCAACTTGTTCACTGGTGGTTTTCCATCCAGTTGGAAAACCATTAACATCCACCCTCTGTTGAAAAAAACAGCCCTCAATGAATCTCTTCTGGCCAATTATCGTCCAGTATCTAATCTGCCCTTTCTTGAAAAACCTCTGGAGAAACTCATCTCACAACAACTTGTCACCCAGATTGAACGTACAAATACCCTGCACCCTTGTCAATCAGGCTTCTGCCCTGATCATTCCACTGAAACAATTCTCCTCTCCTTACTTAGTGAAGTCCACCGCTCTCTGTATCATGGGAACATCACTATTGCTGTTTCTTTGGACCTATCTGCAGCCTTCGATCTTGTTAACCATGACCTCCTTCTTTCACAGTTGCACGATATAGGGCTTTGTGGTATGACACTCCAATGATTTTCTTCCTTTCTTTCACAGCGCAGCTTCTGTTTGTCAAAGGTACTTCCACTTCTTCCCCAAAACCCTTGCTATGTGGAGTACCACAGGGCTTGGTTCCAGCACCCCTTTTGTTCAACATCTTTCTCTCACGCCTGGCACTTCTAATACATCAACTGGGCATCTCATGCTATTTCTATGTGGACGACATTTTTCTTTTACCCCACACAGACCCTTCCAACCCAGATCTCTCACCTTTGAATACCTGTCTTTCTCGAGCTGCATCATGGCTAACAACTAATCATTTTCAACTAAACCCCTCAAAGATTATCGCAATCTGGCTTACTGCCCCCCCCCATGCCCCCAATTCTTAACGGAACCCCAGTCCATCTCACGTCCTCCTTCCGCTACCTCGGAGTAATTCTTAACAGTTCACTCTCTTTCCATGATCATATCTCTCAGCTTTCACAATTTTCTTCCTCCACCATATTCACACTATCTACCCACTGCTGTCCACTGCTGCCTTAACCTCTCTTGTTCTGTCTAGAATAGACTATTGTAATGTTGTGCTAGCTGGTCTTCCCCAATCCTCCTTGAAACATCTCCAACTTATACAACATACTTCAGCCTGACTAATCTGCCATGCCTCTAGGTTTGATCATGTCACACTGCTCCTCAAGTGCCTTCATTGGCTCCCTGTACCGGCACACATTCAATACAAGATACTCACTCAGGTCCAAAAAACGCTACACATCGGTTCCCCAGACTACTTAGCCTTCTCTCTCATTTTACACGCTCCTCAGCGTTCCTCCTCTCCATCCACTTGAATCATCTTTTCCTAAACATCCCCCCCCCCCCCCACCCTTTCATAGGCACATCTTGAATCCACATGCCATTCCATTTTCTACTTCCTTGGACCCTCATTATGGAACAATCTCCCCTCCACTTTCAGGCTAGAATCTTATTTTAAGAAGTTCAAGAAACAGCTCAAAACTCATTTTTTTTCCATTGCTTTCATCCCACCAGACACTCCTAGTTGACTTCCTCTTCTGTCTTCCATCCTTTTCCTCCTCTCTCCCCTTTTACATGTTCTTGCGGTCCCTCTTGTGTCGTGTCTTGTGCTCCTCTTTCCTATATACCAACTGATGTTCCTTTCTTACTTTGGGTTTTATTATATTTTTATTGTAAACTGCTTTGATGTTATTACCATAAGTGGCATATCAAGTTTTAATAAATGAAATAAAAATTACTTTTTTATTTTGAATTTATTAAATGGAATATGTCAGTTCTGGGAAATGTGCAGTGCTAATCTCTTTGTGTTTTGTTTAGTACAAGAGGAAATTAATTTATAGTTTTATTTCTCCAGTGTTGTTGTACATTCCAAGTTTGGCTTTTGGGGTTCCCAGTTTAATGATTGTCCTCCTATTTCTAAATTGTGATCCCTTGTTCTATGTTTGGTGATGGTCTATGTTCTGCATGCGTAACTGAGCTGAGGTATTCTGTTTATGTAGTTTCTATTTGACATTGCCACTTGTTCTCTTCCCCCAGTAGGAGATGTATTGGTATTCTCTGAGATGTATTGGTTTAATATTTGCAGTGTTGCCTTTTGATAGGTAGGGTTTGCTGCTTTGCGAGTCCTGGCAGTGCTGTTATGATATGGTGGGTTTGCTATGGGTTCTAAATGGGCAGTGTCTATAGTACTTCCTAATGTGCCTGGCGGTTGGTACTGGAGTACAGTACTGCAAAAATCTGGTAGTCTTTCTTTATCCAGACACTCATTAAGAGACATATTTACTAAAGGTTAACGCATGTTAAAATTATGCAAATATTTATGCAAATGAGGCCCCTTATCTAAATGAAGCCCCACAATGAGTCTCTGCACAGACACCGCGCCCCCCTTGGGCCACTCCTAATTAAATGGGAAGTATTGTGCCAAATTTAATGTAAATGGAATATTGGCTACTGCTCTTAAAAGTTAAAGGATACAATGTGCACCAATAACAATAGGATAGAATGTTTAAACAAGAATAATATATACAGTTTCTCTACTTCAGTGCTTTCCAAACTTTTATCCAATGTGACCCCATTTTGAAACTTTAAAATTCACATGACCCCAGATAATGGTAAAACAAAATCACAGACCTCCACTTCCCTCCTTCAGCCATTTTCTCATCCCAACAAATATTCAGACGGCAGCAGCAGGCGGCACAGAATCCTGTGTATCATTGTGCGCTCGCAGACCCCTGAATTCTCCAGGGGTTTCCAGTCTAACAGAAGCTCACCCCAGAGGAAGGATCAGCGTCTGAACGTTCACAGGGCACATGTTGACTTCCATTACTGGGCATAAGTCACAGCATCAGTCAGCCCTGCTTCTGTGACCCCCATCCGCTGATGATGTGACCCCATTTGGGATTCCAACACACAGTTTGGAAGTACTGATCTGCTTGCTGACAATTCAGCTTGGATTTTAAGCTAGTCAAATCATGTTTGAGATTTATAACTGGGTAAACATTTGCTGTCAAATGTAAACTTTCAGTTTAGAAAAGGTGGTTGATGAATCCTGTAAGCTGCTTTTGTAGTGTTGAACTGCTTAACTTTGATTTCCACTTACACCACTGAGTGATTTATATTAAAGACAGATTGTAAACTCTCTGCATTGGGACAAAGTCCACAGGGACTTTCTATGTGTGGACTTTGTACCAATTTTGAAAGAGAAATCATGTGTACTTTCACTTTTAAATTTGTCACAAGTACAAACTAGCCATGAATAGCTTCATCAGCTTTTTCCCTAAGCATTTTTCCCAAAAGACACAAAATGGGAGAAAAGCTTTAGTAAACGGGACCTTTTGTGCATTATTTCCTGACTCCTCCCTCCCCCTCAAAACAGAGTCTCAGGAATGCCTCCCCTCAACTGGACTAAAATTATGCATTTTTGGAATAACTTTTAGCAACAATGAAGGAGGGAAATTTTCAGTTAGTCAAGTTTAAGTTACAATGTAAACTGCTTTGACTGAAATGATAAAGTGGTATATAAAACCTGTTAAGACTTACGGTGACCTTACCTTTTATCTTCCCTTTCTAAGCAATTCCACTACCTTCTTCCCAGCACTGGCCTTCCTCAATCTTTTTTCCCACAGCAAGCCATTCTGAAGATTAAATAGGCCATTTCAGAAGCTCTACTCATGTTTTACATATGTCAGTGGTGCCAGAAGACTGTGGAAACTGCAAGCATGTGTAGAACACAATTTTGGAAAGGTTGTGAGCTTTGGAGTCTGATGGGATCTATTGGGGAAGGAGTGTTTCTCAAGTGGTGCACAGCTCTGGCTCCTGGGGGGGGGGAGGCAGATAGTTGTTATGGTGGTGGGGAGGGGTGTCGAGTTTGGCAGTGTGCTTGCTGAAGGGGGGATTGCACAGGGCTGCTGCTGGAGGTGTCAGAGGAGAAGGGGGTTGCACAATGCTGCCACTAATGGGTGGGAGTGGGGTGTGGGCTGGGTATAGGGGTGGAGGGTGAAAGATGGACACATCACTGTATAGGTTCTGTTCATCAGTAAATAAACACTCACTGTCACATGACATGCCTGAATATAAGGTCGTCTCTTGCTGAGGCACCTAGATGGTATGTTTACCCACTCTCCCCATGCTTTGGCCCTCCTGCATCAGTGTCATGGTCTTGGATTTGGTCTGCAGTGTCCTATTCTTCAGGGAAGGGTTGTAGGCACCTCATTGCCACATAGTGCAACATGCAGTAGGCCATGAAGATACAGTATCACACACCCTGGTAAAGCTGTAGAGCAGGTTCATCTCCAGATTGGTCAAGGCACTGGAATCGGCTCTTGAGCTGGCCAAAGATTCTCTTAATGTTTGCCACGTGTGCCTGTGGGCCCTATTGTAGTGCTCCTCTGCTTGTGTCTGTGGTGCCACGATGTGGTCAGGACCAACCTTCTCAGTGAGTAATCTCAGTCACCTGCATTGAAAGAGGGAGAATAGAGACGCGTTGGCTTATAGCACCAGGATCCTCCAAGTGGTTGGTGTGCAATGCAAGTCTGACCTCTATCTGGCAGCTGTTGCATCTCCCAGGGAAATGGGCTCATACCTATCCATGGATGATTTCTCTGCTTTTGATCCTCTCATAGATAGATACCAGAGTGGGTGAGGATATAGGCATCATAGCAAGAACTGAAATCTAGGAAATACATCAGTTATCTCCCCCAGTGCATTGCACATAACCTGCATGTTAAGAGAGTAGAATGCCTTTTTGTTCCAGTAAGTGGCTTCCCTCCCTTATGGGAACCTGAGGGCCACATATGTGTAATCAATCGCAACCAGCACTGAATAGAATCCAGCTACCTCATGGAATTCTACCATGGTTTGCTGCAGCCAACACAGGTTGGAAACTGCCAATGGCTAGAAGGCAAGGGCTGTGGTGATCTTGAAGTGGACAGGCATGGATTGGCCCCATAGTGTGGTGGAGCAGAGGAGTGGCTCCAGCTCTTTGCAGAGATGGTGGATGGCTGCCTTATCGAAGCAGAACTTAGAGAGGTACTGCTCTTCTGTGAGGTCTAGGAAATGTGTCTTCGGCCTTTAGACACTTTGATATGGGTGGCTCCTGGTGGCTTTCCTATTCTTCTGGAGACACTCATGCAACAAGCCCAATGTACTCAATGTGTTAAGGTCATCCACGATGCTACATTCCACCACCAGCACCCTCTGACTAACACCACTAGCAGCAACCTGTGACTCCTTCCACTTGCACCCACAGCACTCTACAGGTAACTCCTCACACACACAGCTACATGTCCCCATGTGTCCTGTGTATTTGGTTGACCATGCCAAGGCCACACAGATCCTCTCCTAGACCCATGTTGTTGCAGCATGGGAAGGGCTCAAGGAATACAGGAGCTCCTCCTCTGCCAGGACTAGGGGGCAGATTGTGAGGGTTTTTGCCCTTGAGAAATCAGGCCCCCTAGTGGCCATCCCTGTATGCTTTTGTGTTTTCTGTACAGTACATTTATTTTATTATTTATTTTATTTAACGTCTCTTCTATACCGCGCTATTCATATCAGTGCAGTGTACATTCAACAGAATCTTATACAATGCAGTTGGGCTGCATTGTATTTACAATAAACAGGAGCTGAAACTTGGACATAACTGGGGTAATTTTCTACAAATTATTTACACTCATGACTATCCTTACAACTGCATTCTACTCGGGAATGGACAAGTGGGGCTGGCTGTCCCTTTGCATGCTGGGTGTGTTACTGGGGGAGTCGAGGTGATTGGTGAGAGTGTTTGCAGTCTGATCTTTGCGGCTTATCCCTGGGTAGTGTCTTATGAACAAGTGATGTTTCAGTGCCTTCCTGAATTGAGTCAGGTTAGTGATGACTCGCATGGATGTGGGGAGGGCATTCCAAACTCTAGGAGCATAGATCATGAAGGCCCTGTTAGATGTAGCCTGTGTGCATTTTGTTTGTTTTGGTATTATCAGGATGTTCACCGCTGTGGATCTTCTGAGTCTGTTGGGAGGTGTAAGGTGGATTAACTCAGTGATGGATGTGGGAGGTTGATTGTTTAAGGCCTTGGAGGTCATTACTAGGATCTTGTATTGAAGTCTGGCATCTATAGGTAACCAGTGGAGTTTCTTCAGAATTGGTGTGATGTGGTCCATCCTTGATACTCCATATAGAACTCTTGCGGCTGCATTCATTGCAAGCTGGAGTGGGTTTATCGTTGCTTGCGGGAGTCCATATAGGATTACATTAGCGTAATCGAAGTGGGGGATTACTAGGGCTTGATAGATTGTTCGAAAGTCAACGGGGTCAAGTAGCAGTCGTAGGTGACACAGTGTCCGTATTTTTTGGTATATTGTCTTGACTGTGTTTCTTATGTGGGTTTTCATGTCCAGCCGTTGGTCCAAGGTGATACCTAGTTATCGGATTGTGGGTTTGGCTATCAGCTCTGCGTTCTTCACTTTTAATGAGAATGGGGGAGTAAAATCTTGGTTTCTCGTAATGAAGAGGACGTCTGTCTTGTTATGGTTGATTCGGAGGTTTTGCGTATGGAGCAGTCCGCAATTGCGTCGAAGCAGCTTGTTAGTGGGGAGAAATCTGGCTGGTCCGTAGCAAACGGCATGTATAGTAGAACATTGTCTGCGTATGCTAGGCAGGCAACGTTGAATGATCAGATCAGTGCACAGACTGGCTGCATGTATATGTTAAACATTAAAGCCGATAGCGAGGACCCCTGTGGCACACCCTGTTTTTGTAGAAACGGTTCCAAGGTTGTGGTGCCGACCCTCACGTGTTGCCATCTGTTGGACAGGTAGGATTTGCCCCAGCTTAGGGCTGTTCCCTGTATTCCCTTTTCCTCGAGACGTTCCATGAGTATCTCATGGCTCACGGAGTCAAAAGCTGCTACAATATCCATGAAGATAAGGGCAAATCCTTGTCGAATATTATCGATTCCTGAGATTATGGTATTGAAGAGGGTGGTGAGGAGGGTTTCAACGCCGTGTGCTTCCCTGAAACCATGCTGAGACGGGTCCAAAGGTGTTTCGGTATCGATTTGTTGTTGGATTTGGCATTGGACTACCTTTTCAATTATTTTGGCGAGCAGTGGGATGCTTGAAATTGGACTGTAAGATACATGAGCTTGTGCAAAGGTTCTGCAGTGGGGGAGAGTCCATGCCAACAAACAATCTCCTCTGCATGTTCAGTTTATCAGCACCGTACATGTATACCCATTTTATGTTGCACTTGCAAGTTTCCACCACCATGATTCTCTATGGCAACCCTGACGCTTCATTTTCTGTCACTCACACATGCAAGACCTGCCTTGGGGAGGACATGCAAACCCACAGGCGTGTAAGCAGTGATTCCATATGGATTGTGCAAGGAGTAATTTCTAAAACTGCCATTGAGCCCTGCACATTTTGGTTTGCACGTGTTCACAGCCTCCTGGACAGACTTTCTAAAATGTGCTTTGTGTTAAATTTTTGTATTTTCTTTATACTCCACCTTTATGAGGCTGCTTTTACAACCTGAATTCTGGGTCTCCACAGCCATGACTTAATTCCTTACTTTACTTCCTTAATACACATTTCTGTACCTTTTGTCTGACCAAAGAAAAGCGATAGTGGTGTACAACATAGATTCATTGCAATGCAATTAGATGAAAACAACATAAAATAACCTAACAAAATTAAATGGGGCTGCGGCTCCGATAACGATCGGAAACCGCTACCGCGGCTTTGTAAACAAGCCCCTTAGAGTATTAATAAACAAACAAACCTTTTTTCAAAGATGTGGAAGCTGTAAAACTAGAGGGCATAACACAAAGCTGCAAGGGGGTAAACTTAAAGGCAATGTCAGCAAATACTTTTTCACTGAAAGGGTTGTGGATGTTTGGAATGCCCTCCCGATGGAAGTGGTGGGGCAAACACAGTGACAGAATTCAAAATGGCATAGGACAGATAGAATGGATCCCTTTATAGAAACAGAATAAAATCAAAATAAGCATAACTATCTCATATATCTCAACAAATAGGGGCAACCTACACGGAGCGGTGGGTACACCCCTAAACAAAGGCATGGGGAGAGGTGACCTGCACAGAGCGGCAAGTGCACCTACTCTTGCTGCCTTGCTGGGCAGACTAGATGGACTATGCTGGTCTTTATCTGCCATTATCTACTATGTTACTATGACCATGTCTCCCATTCCTTAAAGGACTCTCTTGGCTGCCAGTCTCTTGTAAGCTCAAGTATGAGGTTCTGACTCTCACCCACAAATCTGTTTTTGATTATTCTGTACTACCGAAGCCGAGTCTTGAGACTCTCTCAATCCAATCTTTTATCTATTCTCCCTCCTTCACGATTTAGACTTGAAATGACTCGTATAGTGGCATTGAGATTTTTAGCCCCTTTGATGTGGAATGCCCTTCCCCTTGATTTACAGTTAGAGATCTCTACTAAGGAATGTAAATTAGAACTTAAAAACTGGACCCTATTTAAGGCCTTTGGTGAGGACTAAATCACCGGTTCTGCTGGCAGAGGGCTCACTTCTGGGCAACCTCCCTTAGGTTCCTTCTTGTTTCTCTGTTATTTTTCGGAGTATTCTGGACAGCTTGTTGTGATATTTGCTCCTCTCCTCTTGTGTTTGAAGTCCACCCTGTTGATTATGTGTCCTGGTTTTACTTCAGTCTTTGTGAAACACCTTGACAACTATTTTAGTATGCCAATAAATAAATCAATATTAGCACTGCCATTTATTTGTGTAGTGGTGATGAATATGCATATTATTGTACATGCTGCAGCTGGCTTTTAATAAAATAGGCTCAGTACCACTGAAACCTGATGCCAAAGTATTGCCAATAACACGTTGTCTCTGTGTCTTGACTAGACTGTAAGTTCTACGGAGCGGGGACTATTTCTTAGATGCATCGGTGCATTACTGCATCACTGTGCATGTCTTGCAGTGCTGAATAAATGGCCAGTAGAAGGAGACTTACTGAGGGCTGGGAGAACCTCCCTCAGGATCAGGGATTCTTGGAATGTTTTCTTCCAGAAAAGACTCTTGTCACTTTCTGCATCTCTACAGTAGACCAGATATGTGGAGAAGTTTCCTTTCATTTTGTAACAATGGGGAAAGTGCTGCACACGCTCCCTTAACACACGTGCTCCTGTTGCAGAGTGTCTGGAGCAGGGAAGGCTACATTCTGGGGGTTCTCTGCTGTAGCTTGTTCTTCCTGTGTAAATCTTGAAAAACCCTAAGGACTGGGGCAGACTGCGTGTTGGCAATAGATGGAAGTCTTAAATTAAATGGCCCCTCAATTTGTGCATCCAGGAAAGCCTGGATGTGGCAGTACTTCCAAGTTTCCAAAGGCATGTAGGAAATTTGTGCTAAATTAACTATGATTAATTTTCTTCATGTACGGCGCTACTGCATGGTGGATGTATGCGATGAACTCTTCCTTGACTGTTCACAATAGATTCACTTGTTCCTCAGCTTTTGAGCAGCGACGCACATCCATGAATGTCACAAAAAGAATACACAGATGTTCTTGACTCTGCTATTACTCACTTCCAACTCCTAACGTCAGGCTGCATTTGTAAAAGTGTTGATATAGTATTAACAAGCAGGAATACAATGCCATATACTGTAGGAGTGCAGAGGAATATAGCTTTCCTGTGTGGGCTGAAAGGACTATTTTTTAATATTCTGATTGCCGTTTGCCCATCCTCTCTATACTCGCTCAACCATCTCCAGAGCTACGAGTGTTCAAACGCCCACATTCTCTATTATGGGATTACATCAGAAGCAATGACATCACTTTGTGTGACAATGAACCCAAGTAACCTGACATCCTTTCTCTTCGGAAGCAATCTGCAGGACACTTACGCATACGGAGTGCCAAGCGGAGAGAAAATACATTCCAGCTAAAACCTCTGTGAGGGGAAAAAAAACGTTAAAAGGCCTGAACAGAAAGAAGTCACATAGGTGAAATATATATGAATATTACACAGGGGGGGGGGGGGGGATTCATCCATTTCTCCATTGGAAAGCAGCCAGAGGGGAATAGTTGCAGTTATTTGGGAAGGTCAGCAAAGAAAAAGGTATTTTCTATTCAAGGTTGGACCAAATATGACAAAATCAGAAATAATGAGAGCATAATATAATATTTTGAGCCCCCCATGCTCTTAGTCATGAACTGTTTTAGTTGCTTCACTTGTCTATGCATGAATTGCATCGCCTCCCCCGATGAGACGCACACTGAGAAGTCCTATATATCAAACAAGAGGCCAGAATCCAAGGGACAGCCCAGTTAAGGGTCACGAACCAGGAGAGGAGATGCAGTAGTGAGCAGCTAGAGGACCCAGCAGTAAGTGTAAGATATGAAGAGAGTCCAGCAACACAGTCAAGAAACTGTCCCAGTAAAAACTCTTCCATGATGCTTAGCCTAATATACTCCTCCGCTCCTCCTTAATCCAAGCCCTGTCCTGCAGAAGCATGTCTTAGAAGGATTCTGCCTCGCTTAGGCCCCCAGGGCTCTCTCCCTGCTTCTATGCTCCCAAACTTTCTAGGCCACCTTCTCAAATCCCAATGTTCCCAATGCCCTGAACCCATTGGCAGCCTGACACAGCACGGACCTCCATGATCCTGCCATTGGCTCAACGTGGTCCAGCTTTCCTTTCTTCCTGCCGGCAGCCCAGTTACTGCATGCTGGCCCACGTGAATAAAAGCCATGTGTCTAGGGGGAGACCTGCTAACCGTGGACTGGAAGGGAAGCAGAGCAGAGCCCAATAAGATGAATATAGGCGAGTTCCACTTCCTTTACACTGAGAATATCTTTTTCCAGGCCCTTAAAAACAGCTCTAATAATTAATGGACTATTCCCTCTTACAAAAGATAATATTCAGGCATACCCAACACTCACTACTATTCTAGAGCCAAAATCTATTGTGGGTAAACAACCCCAGAGAGAATAAAGACATAAAATACTGCACAGCCAACTTAATTCTATAACCAGAACCATCAAAGCTTAAATAGGAGCAAGTCCATGACATGGTTACATTAGGATGCAATTATTTTTCCTTGGTTTTATGACTATCTTTGTGTGTTCACCCCCAACCCAAGCACTGCACATAAAGAAATGATTCATTAGCTTTGGTTATTTTCACAGCAGCCTTTAAACAGCGCAGACTGCCGTGGTACAGACATACTCTAAAAGCCTTCCACTACCCCATCACAACTAGGAAAAACACAGTAGAGTTAGCTCGGAAATAGAACTATTAGACACTTGTCTTCCCGACTGGTTTTATTCTCCGTTGCCATTTTATTGCCCTGGTTTGGGTCTTTGGGGTCTTGCTGTATCTGATACCATTGTACACTACGGAGCTAATTCAGGGCCCTAGAACAGAGGTAGCTGGGAAGCGTAGCCTAGTGGTTAGGGTGACAGCCTTGGAACCAGAAAGAGCAGTGTTCAAATCCCACCGATGCTCCTTGTGACTTCAGGCAAGTCACTTAACCCTCCACTGCCTCAGGTACAAACCTAGCAAATGCCTACTGCACCCGAATGTATTTGCCTGAGCTAGATAACATTTTTAAAACCCCTGTAGTCTCCTCACCGAATCAGATTCATAACCCACCATGCAAGAGCCACTTCTTATCTTATTGCTTTGGGGCTATGGTTATGCAAACTGGAAAAGGGGAATTGCTCAGTGCTTCTGCTTCCTCTGAAACTGACAAATATATTGCCCTCATTGGTTCCTGCATGAGATCTTCTGCTGTCCGAACGAAGACATTAGAGAACAAGAGCCTCAGCTCTCTGTCTAAAGACTTCCTCTATGGTAGAGCGTCCTAGAGGAATATGAGAAACTCTTGTCATAATACCCAACAGGACTACTTTAAAAATCAAAACAGAATACAAAAACATTCCCAATATGCTCACACAAAACATCACACCTTTAAAGTTTTGTTCCCGCTTTCTTTAAATTATGCATTTTCTTTTCTGCTCTTCTACCATCCAAACCTCATTGTTCCTTCCCATAATACATCTATGGACTTGATGATCATGCGATGATCAAGAAAATTGTCATATTTCAGATCCTTTCACATCCAGTTCAGGTTGGTAAGGACTTGGAAAGAAGAGTTATGTGGTGAGATCTGCTTATTGCAGTCCGGCTTAGTAGGTCACAGTAGAGACGTTCACATTTTAGCTGGGGCAGGTGCAAGGTAAACCTCATTCCTGCCGACCCCCTGCTCCTGCTCCACCCCCACTGCCACCCCTCTCCGAGACCTGCAGTGATGGCTGTTATTTCTAAACAGTGATGCAGAACTTTAGTTAATAAAGTGCAAAAAAATGCTCATTTCAAAGCCGGCGTCAAATAAACACACTATGAGAGCATGAAAGTCTCAGTTGTGGGTGCACAACCAGACTTCTTCAGACAACAGCAAACATGTGCTATATATCTCATTCCAGTCATTGAAATTTGGATTTATAGTTCATACAATAGAAACAGTAACACTACGTACTTGTATATGGTTATCAGATTTTTGGACAGCAAATCCCAGACACTTGGGCAGGGTTTTGGGCTGGGCAGGGTAGGAGAGGAGTCCTCCCTCCTCAGACATCTTTTCCACATATATTTTGAAATGACCAGTCTAGGTATCATTCAGTAATTTCAAAAGTTATAAAAAAAGACAGTAACAACCCTTCAAGTCATAAGCATGCATACATACTTACATATATGCTTAAACTTTATTATAGATAAATATTATATACGTTTCTAAAATTCAACCTCTTTTTTAAGAAAAAAAGTTAATTTTACATCTTCTCCTACCAGATCAGGAAGACTGCATATTAGAAGGGCCTGCAGGAGAAGCCATGACCTTTGCCTCTGTCCCCATTGAAATCGGGGACAGGAGGTGGTTATTGTCCATGAAGTTGGGGACACTATTTCAAAATTGGGGATAGCTCCTGAAAATTGGGGACATCTGTTAACCTAATACCTGCACCACGATCATGGCATTTTGATCTAGTTCAAGGACTCCGCTCTTGTGGGCATGAGAAGAAAAATGTATCCCATAATGGCAGGAAATTCAATAAAGAAGGCAATGCTTACCAAGTAGGGTGTGCTTTCCGACATCATCAGATGTGCCATGTAAAAGTCAACATTACTTGCTTGCCTTATCAATGCCTTGCATATAAGTTGCCAATGCTTATTTTGTTTTCTGTTTTCCTCATTTGGCTTCCTTTTTCCATTTCCTGAAAGATGCTTTTTTGGCTACAACAGTTTCTCAGACCTCACCTTTAAACCATGCTGGCAGTTTTTGGGCTTTATTTATTTATTTATCTATTTTCTTCTATACCGCCCCTTCCAGCGATCAAGGGCGGTTTACATGAAACATCTTAACAATTGTACACAGTTGTATACATTTACATTGAACAGTCGGATTCAACTATTTACATTGAACAATAAACTTCAACTTTATGATATATTAATACAAACAACCGTTAAACTATTTACATTGGATATTTACAGTGGCTGTGTGTTGTGTGTAGGGCATGTGTAGTTAGGTATTGGAATTTATTTCCTTTTATGTCGTATGTCAGGAGTGTGTGGTGTGTAGGCTTTCCTTTCACTTTTCTCAAAGCTTGGAATACATCTAGTCTGGGCTTCCAAGATAGTGTTTTTAAACAATGCCCATGCTTGATGTAAATCTTTAACCTTTGTAGCTACTCCTTTTAGTTTTTTCTGAACTATTTTCCTAATTTTATCATAGTCTCCCTTTTGAAAGTTAAAAGGTAGTACTGTGCATTTCCTTGCCATCCTTCTTCCATTGACGTCAGGCTCACCGGTCTGTAGTTTCCCGGATCACCCCTGGAACCCTTTTTAAAAATTGGTGTTACATTGGTGATCCTCCAGTCTTCAGGTATTACAGATGATTTTAATGATAGTTCACAGATTACTAATAGTAGGTCAACAATCTCATATTTCAATTCTTTCAACACCCTTGGATGTATACCATCCGGTCCAGGTGATTTGCTACTCTTTAGTTTATCAAATAGTTGTAATACATCTTCCAGGTGTATCGATAATTCTTTCAATTCTTCTCTAGCATCTCCTTTAAATACCATTTCAGTCATGGGTAACATCCCTACATCTTCCTCAATAAAGACCAAAGAAAATAATTCATCCAGTCTCTCCACTATGGCCTTGTCCCCTCTTAGTGCCCCTTTTACCCCTCTATCATCTAATGGTCCAATTGACTCTCTCACAAGCCACTGAGACTAAAACTTTGAATTAGTGTTGCCAGTGGAACTATAAAAATGTTAAATAAAACTGGTCCCAGCATGAAGCCTAGGGGCATGAGGCAAGGCAGTGGATGTGTCCAAGGAAGTGAGGAACCAGAGCAAACTTTGAAAGCCCTATTACTTAAACAAACCATAAAGTACAGTCCTACCTGTATCAAGAGTCATATCTACCAAATCAAATGCTGCGCAGAGGTCAAGCAGCACTAAGATTGCAGTTTTCCCATCATTCAGGTGAGAACAAATTTCGATTAGCATACCCGTCAGGGCTGATTCAGCACTGTATCCCGAGTAGACGCCTGACAGCCTTGGATGAAGAACCCGAAATTTTGAGGTGCTTAAAGAGATGACCAAACACTACTTTCTCTAGGATTTTGGAAATAAATGATAAATCTGAGACAGGGCGGAAGTGAGAGAGAACACCAATAGCTACACTGGCTTTCTTAAAGTGAGGGCAATTGATCACTTGTTTTCAAGGTGGTGGAATATAGCTAGCGGCTAGGCTATTACTGACCATGCTAAGTATATGAGGCAACAAGCTAAGAATGGTTTTTGACATATTGTGCCGGGACAGGATCAGAAGGGGCAATAGCAGCCTTCATAGAGCCCACCACCTTCACAATATCGAACATATTTGAAGTGCTAAAAGCAGTCCAAGATCCCCAATGAACTCCAGCAGGTGCTTCATCTAAGAAAACAGAGACTGCTGAATCAGGGAAAGCTAGAAATTCTGTCCTAAAATCAGAAACAGAAAATTATCCAGAGAACGTGGTCGAATGCTGGTCTTTTGCTAGTTGGTGAGGGAATCTAGACAAAGATGCTTCAATATTAACAGTTTCATTTATCGGTTTTCACAGGGGCAGATCAGTTTTTAATGGTATGTCCACTTTGCCAGCCTAACGTTTTGCTGATAGATAGAATGGCATTCTTTATAGAGCCGACATTTTATTTCTGCGTGCTGGATTGCTTCTTTAGCCGATGCAGACCTTAGTGATACTGATCACAGAAAGGGGCGAGCTCATTCAAGGCAGGGTTGAGTATGTTGCTCCAACTAGAAGCTCGATCATCTAACAAAAGTTCAGAAAAATCACACAGAAGAATGGAGCATTCAGCATCTAAGTCTTTGAGGTTAACTTTATACAGAGCCTTTGATCGATATGTGATAAAGAGTTTGCCAGGGGTAGGGAAAGACCAAAAAAACACCAAGAAATGGTCAATCTGGGAAAGCGGGGTAGTAGTAAAGCTGCTTCGAGAAAATGCTAGATCAAGGGAGTGGCCAGTGACATGAGGGGGAGTGGACAAATTGAGTAACAGCAGGGCTGCTTCAACCTCTTATGGGGCCCTGGGCAAACGTGGGTGCCCCCCCCCTGCCCGTTCGCAGGTGGCCCCTCCTCCTCCTCCTCCCACTGCCCCTCTCCAGGACATGCATCTGTGCAATACAATTAAAAAGGCACCATAGTGCTAGAGTTACTTTCTCTTCCAGCACTGTGGTGCCATCCACGCTTCTGCCCCTTCTTACATCCTTCTTTTGTGTCTATTCTCTTCCCCTCCTTCCTTCAATTCTTTCTCCTCCCTTCCCTCCCTCACCTCTTCTCTTTTGTTTTTTCCTTTCCCACTCTCTCTTTCTCGTGGGCTAGGACCAAGGCATTGGACTGAGGCAGAGGCCAAGGCCCGAGCAACATCAGGACCAAAGGTAGAGCAACTTGTCCCTCCATGAAGCCAGCAGCAGGAGAAACATTTAATCGTACGTCATCTACTGATGCTACTGGGCTAGTCTCCTAGAAAGAGCTGCAAGATCACATGACTCTTACTGCAAGACTGACCCCACTGCAGCAGGACATGTGATTCAATATGGTTCCTGCAGCCAAGTCATTGGGGGAGGGTCATGCATGGTGAGGAGAGGGGCTTAAGAAGAAGACGAGGCAGTGGAGTGGGAATCTTTGTCCATCTGGAAGCTGGCAATTACAGTGACCAATTTTGCGTCCCACTGGCCACCATCACTTGGCCTCTCGTGAGACAAGAGGTTCTACAGGGTTCCAACTTTATTTATTTAAACTTATTTACAAGCCGCAGATCTGATCAAAGTATATTCTATGCTGTTAACAATATCACTATACACTACAAAATTTAAAAAAAAAACCTAAAGACATAACAATTATTAAACAACTAACATAAAAACCTGACAATTCATTAAAAGCTTTATTAAATAAATATGTCTTTAACATCTTTCTGATTTTGTGACTATTCAATTTGTCTCATGGTTCACAAAGACGACTATTCTATAACTGGGGGCCTGCTATAGAAAATGCCAATGACATAGTAACCAAATGTTTTTCTACGTTTTTTTAAAATTAAGCTTTTGTTAAGGCAACAGTCGAATTATATCAAAGAAGCTCACCACAACCACCTGATGCACTATATCGTATGCACGCTGCTATGCAGCAGTAGTAAAGAAGCGTCCATCTTATCTAGGCCGATCCCCCTCCCTCCCACCTGGGAGCTTGTACTATGGCTCTCTCCCTGTATGTCAGACCTACTGAAAGTGTCTTACTTTTTCAGTTGACTGAATCAGAACGTAAATCCTGTCTAGACTTATACTAACTTAACAACCTTTTCAAGTAAGTTGGCTAATCTTTAAAATGATAAGAGGACCTGTAAATGTTCCATCCTATTTAAAATGTGATTCATTGTGCCACCGGCAACCAGTGTAAGGAGCGAAGACCAGAATTAGATGTTCTAGCCATCCGCAGTCAGTCAACGGTCTGGCTGTGGCATTTTGCACAAGTTGTAACACCCAAATATGTTTGACTGGAAGACCTAAATACCAGCCATTACCTTAGTCAAGTCCATTTAGGACTATTTCCTGAAGGACAAACCGAAAATTGTTGAAAGGTAATACACAGTGTAAGCTTCTGAGAAGTTACAACGTAAAGAAAGCTACTTTTACTACACTTCTTAACTGATCCCTCAACAGCAAAATGTTCATCCAGATACAAGCCTAGATCACGTATTACAGAAGGACAAAAGAGATGACGGCAGCAGGTAAGAAAAGAGAACTGCTCACTCCGGTTCCTCCTGCTGGTCGAAGGCCATCCAGGGGTAGGGGGGTGGGAAGATGGTGCTTAAGTCAGGAGGAGTGGGAGGGAAAGGAAAATGGTTGGAAGGGAAGAAAGTGTGACAATGCCAAGCAACGGAGGGGAGGGAAGATGATGATGCCAGGTAGCGATGGGGGGAGGGGAAAGGAAGCTAAGTGACGATACTAGGGAATACAGTGGATGGGGAGGGGGAAGGGTCTACCCTATACCAGCTGTGCCGCAATGTAAAAAGAGACTGGAAACCACTGTGCTAGAGTGCAGTGGGCAATATGTCGTATATTAAGTATATGGTGCAAATCTTGTTATTAATCAAAAAGTTTAATAATCAAAAAATAAAACTATAAATTGCAACAGTTTTACTTTTTCACCTTTGGAAAAGAGCACGTGTACCATGACAGTTGCACTGGTTGGCATAGAGGCATGTATACAGTAACTTGGGCTTATAGTTAGCCTTCCCTAATCCATACTGCCACCCAGTGGCAGCTGGCAAAATACCTAATGGCCACAGTTAAATCAGGCATTTTTCTTTAACAGCCTGGGGACTGCTGGGTCGTCAGGAGTCAGCACTGACTCAATGGCGCACATTGCGTTAGTTTAAAACACTCTAATGCAAGTTACCCAGGCAGAAATCTGATGATGAAAAGCATTTCTACAAACCTGCAAAAATAAGTCAGTATTATTTTACAACTAATAATAATTTGTGTAGCGCTACACGGCATACACAGAGCTGTATAGACACATGTAAAAGACAGTCCCTGCTTATCAGAGCTTACAGTCTAGTCAAGACAGACAACACAACTGGGGACTAGGATATGTTGAGGTGAATGGTAAGGAAACACATAGGTGAACAGGTGACTTCTAGTATTAGATTTTTGTCATTGATTACCTTAGCTGTCTATGAGGATTTTAATGCTAAGTTGAAAATCACACAAAATGTTAACAGCTCCTAAAAAAATACATCATTAGAACTGGCCTAGTGGCAATGCTGTACATAGTCATGCAAATGACCTGGGTTTGATTCCCAAACCCATTTTCTGATCTCTTGGCTGCTTGAGGCTGGGGATGCTGTGCGCATAGTGTTCAGAGACTCTGAAAAAGAGGGTGTGTCCAGTCACTATGCATCAGAGACACCTAATGGTTGGACTTATTTATTTATTTAGCAATGCCTATATACTGCTTTTTCACCAGGTTATAGTATACATTTCCCTTTTCCCCGAAGGGCTCACAATCTATGTTTTGTACCTGAGGCAATGGAGGGTTAAGTGACTTGCCCAAGGCCACAAGGAACATCTGCGGAACTAGAAATCCCAGTCCCTCCAGTCCAGGTTTGCTGTCGTCTACTGGGATTTGAATCCCTGGCCCTCCTGCCCAAAGCAATTTGCCTCAACCACTAGGCCACCCCTCCCTGATTTATGGCTCATGACTGCAAGCAGGGGCAGCTCTGTAATGAGGCTGAGTGGGGCGGCTGCCTCAGGCGGAATCTTTTTGAATGCGGCAAAAATTGCCCTCAAAAAGACCGCCTCACTCGGCCTTCAAAAAAAAAAAAACCCCGGCTGCAAAAGCTGCTGCTGCTGCAGGAGCAGCGGCAGCATGAAGTGCCCCACAGCAGCCACCTTCCCGGGAGAGCCCTCACAGACCGCACCCTCCCGGCTCAGCTCTGCAGAGCCATGCAAAGGGAGAGTGTTTCCCTTTCGCGCAGCTCTGTTAAAGCTGAGCACCACAGGCTCAACTTTAACAGAGCCACGCAAAAGGGAAACACTCTCCCTTCGCACGGCTCTGCAGAGCTGAGCTGGCGCATGGGGGGGGGGGAGGTCTGTAAGGGCTCTCCCGGGAAGGCGGCCACCCCAGGGCACTTCATGCTGCAACAGCAGCAGCGTTTGCAGCCGTTCCCCCCCCCCCCCCAGTTCCCTAAAGAGCTGGGCTGGGGGGAGGGGTGGGGTGTTAGAACTGGAAATGGGCTGATCGAGGGGGGGGAGGGCTAGGACTGCTAATGGGCTATCGGGGGGCTAGGACTGGAAATGGGCTGATGGGGGGGGGTTAGAACTGGAAATGGGCTGATCGAGGGGGGGCTAGGACTGCTAATGGGCTGATTGGTGGGGTTAGGCCTGGAAATGGGCTGATTAGGGGGGCTAAGACTGGAAATAGACTTATCGGGGGGGGGGGGGTTAGGACTGGTAATGGGCTGATGGGGGACCTGCACTGGAAATGAGCTAGGACTGTTAATGGGCTGATTGGGGGACTAGGCCTGAGTGGGCTGATAAGGGGGATAGGACTGGAAATGGGCAAATGGGGGAGGGGAGGAGGGTGCTGCTGGCCCTGTAAGAAAACTAGGGGCTAGGGCTACAAATGGGCTGAATCAGGAGGATGGTAGAATAGGGCTGGAAGGGAGCAGATACTGAGAGGGTCTGCCAGGGGGAGGAGAGGGCAGGAAGGGAGCTGACACGGTGAAGGAGGGGGCTGGAAAGGAACTGGCACTTGGGATGTACTGAAGGGGGAATGGAAGGGAGCTGACACTTGGGGATGGGGTTGGGTAATGGGGAGGAGGCTGGAAGGGAGCTGACATGTGCAAATGGCACTGGAAGGGGGATGGACAGAGGGTAGGGTGACTGGAAGGGAGCTGACTGGGGGGGGGGGGGGTGACACTGAGAGTAGACATGAGCTGATATCTGGGATGGTATTTGGACTAGAAGGGGCTGGACAGTGGGGAAGGAGGGGGACTGGAAGGAAAAGGACACCAGTGGCAGTAATGGGAATGCAAGGCGGTTGACATTGGAAGGTACTGGAAGGGGAGGACTGGAAAGGGGACTGATACTGGGGAGGGTTACTGGAAATGGAAATTGGCTGATGGAAGGAAGTGAAGAAAACAAAAGAAGAGATAAGAAATGGCAGATGGACCATAGACCACAGAAAGAGAGCTAAGAGAAGACAGGAAAGCAGAAGCCTCAGATTGGGACCAGCATGATCAGAGAATAAAATGGTCAGACAACAAAGGTAGAAAAAATAATTTTATTTCATTTTAGTGATTGGACTTTGTGCTATCTTTATATTTTACACTGTACTGGGGAACTGCATCTCTTATTTATCTGATGTTGCACTGCATGTGGACTCTGGCTTCTTGGGGTTTCAGTTTAAATTTTGTCTATATATGTTTATTTTTACTTTAGATTGTGGTTACTTATTCCGTACTTGGTGAGGGTTGATGTTGTGCGTGTGTGACTGAGGTCAGGTGTTCTGTTAACATGGAGTTTGTACATAAAGATCTATACTGTACTGTAGTAATTTGACTTGTTCAGCTTTTGAAATAGGTGTATGGATGTTCCAGGGCTCACCGTAGTATTTACAGTGATGCTTTTTTTGGATGGGCTCCTTACGTGAGTTTTGGAAGTTTGTGCTGATATGGTATGGTATGGTAGGTTTGCTCTTTGTTGTAGGGTTTTGTATTAGTTCACAATATGCCTGGTACTGGAGAATAGTGGTTGTTGTTGTTAGTGAGATGATCAGAATCAGATTTTGTTTTTAAATATTGAGTTATGTGGGTGAATGTCCTGGTTCTGCTCTGCACCTACTGTGGATGCAAAATATATGTTGAAAAAAAAAAGCAAGAACCATAACGCAGTTTATAACAACAAAATAAAAATGAGTTATAATTTAGTTTTATAAACTGTGCTTTGGTTCTTGCTGTCTTTTAGTTCCTTGTTGTGCAAACATGACTGTACCTAGCCCTGTGCAAGTGGTGCAGCCACACAGGGAGCAAAGGTTTGGGGGGCACATTTTGGCTGTCTGCTGTTGCCCTGCCGCCGCTGGCAGGACAATAGCAGGCAGCTAAAATGTGCCTCCCAAGCCTTTTCACAGCACTTTAAGCAGGTCTAGTCCCTCCCTCCTCCGACGCAAAATCAGAGCAGGGAGGGGCAGATCTGCTTAATGTGCCGGTGCCTTTCAGATTGGGCGCATGCCCCCCTCCTCCTCCCCATACCTCCGTCCAGCGCTGCCTGCTCTTTCCCTGCTGCCGATGCCACCTTGAAAAAAAAAAAAACAGAGGGCGGCAACGGCAGGGAAAGAGTGGGCAGCGCTGAGCGGAGGTATGGGGGGAGAAGGGGGGCGTGCGCCCGAGCTGCACGTCGCACATGGCGCAACTGCAGCTCGTTATGGCCCTGTGTGCAAACATCTTGCATTTCCTCCATATAATCTAATTGGCTTTTTGATTTGGTTCAGTCTCTAATTGGATTTCTGAAAAAGCCCTGCTCCCTCTAAGGTGGGGGGCGCACCATCTCATTCTTCACCTCAGGCAGCAGATTGCCTTGAGCCACCCCTGACTGCAAGGTTTGGGAAGCAGCCTTGTTGCATTGACCCTAGGGGACTGAGGACTGTTACTGCAATGACAAGGCTAGGTGATCTGGGAGGGGATGTGAAAGGGAGAAAAAATACCCAGGCAGTTGTGAATGAAGGCCCATGGTGCTCTAGCCCAACAGAAGCCAATTTGGATTGAACTAGAAACCCAAAGAAGCATTAAAAGAACCACAGGCCCAGTAAATGAACAAGAGATAAGTTAGAATTATGGGCCTCTTTGATGTATTTATTTTTCTTTAGAAACTGGGTTACCATTATTGGTTCTAGCTATGTGAATGTAGCAAACAAAATATTTAGAAAATCATTTAAATACATGTTGCTAGAGCAAGATACTTTTAGGCTGAACAAATCTTTCTGCGAAGTAACAAGGCTATATATACACAGAGAGATTTAGATTTAGTTCATGTCTAAGATCAAGGTGAAATTCATTCAGGAATAGTAGCGATTTCCCCGTCCCCAGTGTGCTCGGTTTCTTGGTACCTGTGTGGCAACAGAAAATGAGGCGATATATCCCAAGGTCAGGAATGTTGGCCGGACTGAAGCCGTGTTTCCCTCGTTCTTAGCCTGCTACTATGATCACTGAGCTGCTCCTCTATGCTCAGAGGTGTTTTACTAACGCATGTTAGCTTTCTGTACTTAACAGGTATTATCGGGGGGCTCTCCGCAGTTAGCAGGCAGATGCATACCCTAAACCACAGCGTGATTAGCGCACGTGCAGTCAGCTCCACCTATGGATACTTTGAGTTTATTCCAAACTCTTACACACTCCCTAAGCCCGACCAGGTAACCAAACGAAAGCAGGAAGGAGACACTCTCGAGCCTTCTCCGAACGCAGAGCGTGACGAGCTGCTCATTTGAATAACACAAAAGCATCGAACGCCGCTCGTCATCCCTATTATGCAAGAACTTCATTCATATCATTTTTCCCGACAGCCGCTCTTTCTTTTCCGTGCCGGTTTCGTTTCGTCCCTGCAGGATCGTTGCCGTGGCAACGCGCGCTTCCTGTCTTGGAAGGTCTCCCTCCAGTCTCTGACATTACATATTTTCGCAGCCTTCTTCCCAACTGCAATATCGTCGTGCGTGGTCACTGTAAATTATTTATTGTAATTTGGAACCATTTTTGGTTGCCGTTTAATGGCGTTGCCATGGAAATGTGGTCTTCCTGTCTATGCGTCTTGCATCTAAAGGGCTAGGGCGAGTTAGATACGCCGACAGAAGCGGGTCGTGGCAAAATGGCTTTTCGTTAGGCGCCGCGTTCAGATAACTTGAGTCCCATCTAAGCAAATGCACAGCAAGCTCGGGCTACCTTAAAACGGGATTTTGCAGCTAGAGACTGAGGAGGGGTGGGGGATGATACTAATTTTTAGGATTCTGAAGGAAGACAGTGACAGGATCAAGACTATTGGGTCTGTTGAAGGATTGTAGGAGAGGGTATATACTTAAACTGAAAGGGGGTTAGGTCAGGGAGGATATTATGAAGTGGGGGGGGGGGGTTGCATGATGGGTGGATTCCTTGGAATAGTTTGCTACACACTTATGAAACTTCAGAAACAGAGTGCATGCTGCTACCTGCTGCTTTTGGATCTTGACTCACCTGATCTCCTTTTTCTTTCCTCTTGTTTTATCCCTGCCTAGACCTTCTGTGTTGTCTGTCTTGACTAGATTGTAAGCTCTGATGAGCAGGGACTGTCTCTTACATGTCTGTGCCAGCGCTATACAAATGTTCAGTAGTAGCAGTACCTACAATACCCGATGGCAGACATTCTCAACCTAATCCAATTAGATTTTCAGGATGACCACAATGAATATGCATGAGAGAGATGTAACAATGGAGGCAGTGCATGCAAATCTCTCTCATGCATATTCATTGTGATTATCCTGAAAATCTGACTGACTAGTGTCCTGAGGACAGGGTTGAGAAGCTCTACCCTAGGGTGAGCAAAATAACTAGCTGGCTCCTGCAAGGCATATAATTGCCCCTGGGCTAAGCACCGTATGGAGCAGTGCAGCTGCACAGGGTGCAAAGAAATAGAGGTACATTTGGGGCTGCCTGCCTTTGCTCCACTGCTGTTACTGTTGTCTGGGCAGCAGTGGTGATACTGGCAGCAGCATTATCCACTTGGAGAGAGAAAAAAAAAAACACCTGTCTTTCTGACTCCATGCTTGCAGGTTGGCATGATCCCTCCTCCTCTGAAGCATACTCACATCATAGAAGGGAGGCACCAGACCAGCCATTCAAGGGTAGAGCTGCAAAGACCAGTATTTGAATAGCTGGTCTGGTCTCTCCCTCCTTTGACATGACTACGTCAGAGGAGGGAGGGATCAAGCCAACATGCAAGCGTGGAATCAGAAAGACCGGTGGGTTTTGTTTCCTTCAATTGGATGTCACTGCTGACATCACCAAGGCAACGGCAGGCAGCGCTGGGGAGAACTGGTTCAATATGGGGAGATGCATGGGGCAAATGACAAACCTGTGATGATGGGGATGGGGGACTGGGGGGGATGCTACATGTGCAAGTCTCACAGGGCACATTTATGGCTGGCTATAGCACCCCTGGAGCAGGAGTGTCGCACTACACTCCTTGCAAGTCGTAACCTGATCTGATTTTTCAGGATCTGTCTAATAAACATATTTGCATGCACTGCTTTAATTGTATGCAAGTACATCTTAGACATGTTGATACCATGAAAACCAGTCTTGTTTGAAGTACTCAAATATTGTGGTTTGAGAAACTTGTTTGGATGTAAAAATATATAATAAAATCTATCCTGCACAGAGTGTCTCCTAGAATACGAGATATGTGTAGCTAGTGATTGATGTAAATCCAAAACACTAACTGTGTTATTTAATAGTAAGCCTGGAGTTCTTGACTAGGACTTCCAGATAGCAGGTGGGGGATACAGTTAACTACTATGCCATCAGACAAAAAGGCACATCTCTAAAAAGATTATGTTCCCAAGCACTTGTATTTTAGTCAGACAGTTTTAAACAACAACAACAAAAAAAAAGAAATCACACAGCAGAACAATGTAATCACTTCTCACAACTATTGTCTTTGGACAGAAATTGGGGGCAGCTTCTCCTGACAGGTCAGTTCAGGTTGGATGCCACATCCGTTTGCATGGGAGCGGTAGCAGTTGGTCCAGCCACTTCCACCCCCAAGTAAACAGGAAGTCTGCATTGAAGGGGGGCAGACGCACAAACAGAACCGCAGAGCTGGAGTTTTGGTAAGCACTGTGGTGCTGTTGCGAAGCATTGCCACTGCTGCAGGTCCTCGAGAGAGGTAATGGCACTCTAGGCAACTACCTAGTTTTCCTAATGGTAGCACCAGCCCTGATGGGAAGGAAGGGAGTAAGAATTATTCCCCAGATTCCACAGGCAACCTTCCACACAGGAGAGCTAAACTTAATCCTATGGATAAGAGATTGATGACAGTTGTAGCGCACACTAGGCAGGCCACAGAGTTGGTGCTTAGGCAAACCTTAAGTCTTATGGCTCCCTGGCTGTCAGAATCTAGTCTGCAGGGCCGACCCTGAACCTAGGCGATCGCCTAGGGCAGCAGACCTCCATGGGCAGCATAGCACACATGGCCTGCCAAACCAGTCCAAGGCTCTGACAGCAGTACAATGGCAGAAGTAAGAGTTTGTAGATGCATGGGATGTCAGCGCCCAGGCCGTTAGTCCTGTACAGAAAGGGACAGGGTCTGCGAGAGAGGCGCGTGTGCTGCTAAGGAGGGGCAGACCAAATGTTTCTGTTTGGTTTCATTTTCAGTGTCATTTGTGGAATTTTTCATTTCATTTTAGGTTTTAATTTGTAGTTTCAGGGAAAGTGTCATTAATAGCATACGCTATCGCTCAATAGTGGGCAGCACACACTACTGAGGGATAGCGCACGGTAATAAAAATAGATGGGTGATGAATTTCTGAGGGCTTTTCATGTTTGTTTTTGTTTGTTCTAAAATGACATGAAAAGATATAGGACATGTTCTTGGCACCTCCTATCTCATTTCAAACAACAGCATGTCCCTAGTACGTGCTGACATCCCTACTCAGCTATAGCAATCCAGTCTGCTCCCGCTGCTGGCACTACCGGACCAGCCCCTCCCTTGGTGAGAATATGCGAGCTGCGAATGTAGACAAACAGCCAACGGAGAACAGCCATGGCTGAGACCCTTCAGAATTACTTGGTGGATGTTGTATTGGGGACCTGACGGCAGGGGTCTTAAACTGTATCTATATATGAATAAATACCAACTATATCTACAGCATATTACATAGAATACGTAGTCCAAAAAAACCCTCATTTTATACACTTGATGTATGTTTCAACCATCATCACATGTCCCAGCCATGGTCATTTTCCGTTGGTTGTCTACATTTGCAGAATGTTCACAGTCAGATCCTTTCTCGGTTTTCTTCTTTCAGAGAATACGAGAGCTGTCAATCTTCCAATGCATTGGGTTGGAGGACCTGGGCTTTCTCTTGTCCTGTTCGCAACTGGCTGCTCCCGGCTCCTTCGCTCCTGCTCTGACTAATCCAGTTCTGAAGTGGGTCATTTTGGGAAGATTCTCCATAGGCCAGAGTTACAGACTCCCCAGCTCTGATTTTAGGGGTGGGTCACAGGTAGCAAGACAAGTGGAAAAAAGGAATTATCTTCTTACTACTGAAAAGTATCGGTTCTATAGCTACCCATTACATAAGAGAAATGGATCATAACAATTGCATTTATTTAATTTGTTATTCACCTGGCAATTCTACTCAAGTAAAATTGCTGTTTGGGAACAAAAAAAAATTCAGCATGACGATGATTTTTCATTTATTGTTCTCTGGCTATTTTAGACCAAGATCACCACAGAGAGGGCTAGAAACCGTGCTCCCCCCACCCAAGGGGAAAAGCCTAAGCAATGAAATCGGATAATCCCTTATTTAAAAAAACTCACGCAGAACATTCATACCAGAGGTTACAATATATAATTATGGTTTTCTTATTAAAAGCATATTAAACATTGTACACCACTTACTTTTAATTACGGTAGCTATGGTAACAGTTACCGTAGAGGTGCAAACAAGTTCTAATTACAAATGAAAATGGAGGTATTAATAAAGTGTTTGCAATATATTGGTTTAAGCAACAATGATAAAAGTCAGTTACTGTAATCTCAGGGAAAATGGTGTAAAGAAACTTTCTAATACTGTGAATCACACTCCTGATTCAGTTGCAGAAATTTTGTCTTTCTAGGAATAGACACCAGTATGTTGTACGGAGGCTGTGTGTTGATACAATAATGGTAGAGTCTATAGGGAACAGAGGCATTAGTAGCCCCAGTGGCCACTTCACAATCATTTAAGCCACTACAGAGTGTGAATTTAGTGACATTTTTTTAAATCTATAGTGGTTTGCAAATCTGTCATGGGGGACCCCCAACCAGTTGGGTTTTCAGGATATTCAAAATGAATATTTATGATTGTCACCGACTTATTGCCGCCGAGAACCAGTGTGCCAGAGAGGTTATTCAGCCCTGCTGATGTGTGCTATGCCCGACTTTGATGCGAATCAACAGCCTACTAAGTTGCACCTACTCGCTGCTGAAATCATCATTTGCAGCCAGTCTTGTACACATAACAGGAAGCTCATAGGCGGGCCACCGCCTAAGAGCCAAGCCAAAAGGCCCTTTAGGTGTAGCCTTTAGAATGGCCTGTGAGGACATCATGTATTTACTGCAAGCTATACCTTTCATAATGATCCAAGGTCCATCAAGCACAATATCCTATTTCCAACAGTGGCCAATCTAGGTCATAAAGTACCTAGCAGTTTCCCAAAAAAGACACAGGTTCCTTGGGTCAAGCAGTGATATCCTAGGTCCCTTTTAATAATGGTTTATGGACTTTTCCTCCAGGAACGTGTCCAAATCTTTTTTAAACCCAGCTACACTAACAGCGTTTATTACATCCTCCAGTAACAAATTCCAGAGTTTGATTACATGTTGAGTGAAAAAAAATTTCTCTTCTTATTCTGATGACTTTAACAAATCAATCTACGTTTACCCATTCCACTCCATTCATTAATTTATAGACCTCTATTATATCTCCCCTCAGGCATCTCTTTTCCAGGTTGAAAGAACCCTAACCTTTTTAGCCTCTCTTCATAGGGGGTATCCTTCCATCCCCTTTACCATTTTGGTGACTCTTCTCTGTACCTTTTCTAATAACGCTATATCCTTTTTAAGATACGGCGACCAGAATTGCACACAATATTCAAGGTGCAGTCATCCCATGGAATGATACAGGGGCATTATAATATCCTTTGTTTTAATTTTCCATTCCTTTCCTTATGATACCTAGCATTCTATTTGCTCTCTTGGCTGCCACTGCACACTGGGCGGAGGGTTTTAACATCTTATTCACGATGACGCCTAAATCTTTTTCCTGGGTGGTGGCTCTTATTGTGGAACCATAGTTTGAGTTGTTCTTTCCTAGGTGCATAACTTTGCACCTGTCCACATTAAATTTCATTGGCCATTTGGATGTCCAGTCTTCCAATTTATCAAGATCCTCTTGCAATTTTCCACAATCCTCATGGGTTTTAACAACTTTAAATAGTTTTGTGTCATCTGCAATTTTGATAATCTCACTTATTTCCTTTTCCAGGTCATTTATGAATATGTCCAAAAGCAGCAGACCCAGCACAGATCCCTGGGGTACTCCACTATTCACCTTTCTCCATTGAGAAAATAGGCCATTTAGTCCTACCCTCTGCTTTCTATTTTTAAACCAGTTCCTGATCCACAATAGTACACTGCCTCCTATCCCATGACTTTTTAGTTTTGCCAAAAGTCTCTGATGAGGGACCTTGGCAAAGGCTTTCTGAAAGTCCAGATAGACAAAGGTGAGTTGGTTCATATAGTGTATCTGTTTATTCACACCTTCAAAAAAACATAACAGATTAGTAAGACAAGATCTTCTTTGTCTAAAGCCACGTTGGCTGTCTCCAATTAAGCCATGACTATCTACATGCTCAGTAATTTTGTTCTTTATTATGGTTTCTACCATTTTTCCTGGTACCAACATCAGGCTCACCAGTCTGTAGTTCCCCAGATCACCCCTTGAGCCTTTTTAAAAAATTGGCGTTACATTGGCCATCCTCCAATCTTCAGGTATTACAGATGATTTTAATGATAGTTCACAGATTACTAATAGCAGGTCTGCAGTCTCATATTTCAATTCTTTCAACACCCTTCTGGTCCAGGTGATTTGTTACTCTTCAGTTTATCAAACAGTTGTAATACATCTTCCCAGTGTATCGATATTTCTTTCAATTCTTCCGCAGTATCACCTTTAAATACCACTTCAGTCATGGGTAACACCCCTACATCTTCCTCAGTAAAGACTGAAGCAAAGAATTCATTCAGTCTCTCCACTATGGCCTTGTCCCCTCTTAGTGCCCCTTTTACTCCTCTATCATCTAATGCTCCAACTGACTCTCTCACAGGTGTTTGCTACGAATGTACTTGAAGAAGTCATTTTATGCATTTTTGCTTCCATAGCAAGCTTCTTCTCAAATTCTCTCTTTGCCTGCATTATCTATGCCTTGCATTTAACTTTCCAGTGCTTGTGCTGTTTTCAGTTTTCGTTATTTGGCTCTTTTTTCCATTTCCTGAAAGATGCTTTTTTGGCAACAGCAGCCTCGCCGACCTCAACTTTAAACCATGCTGGCAGTGTTTTGGACTTCCTTCCACTTTTCTTAAAGCGTGGAATACAGCTGGTCTGGGCTTCCAAGATAGTATTTTTAAACAACACCCAAGCTTGATCTAAGTCTTTAACCTTTGCAACTGCTCCTTTTAGTTTCTTCTTAACTATTTTCCTCATTTTATCACAGTTTCCCTTTCGAAAGTTAAAAGGTAGTACTATGGATTTCCTTACCATCCCTCCTCCATTAATTAAATCAAACATGATCATGCTATGATCACTATTGCCAAGTGGCCTCAACACCCTTATCTCTTGCACCAGATCTGGTGTTACACTAAGGACTAGGTCCAAAATGGCTTCCCCTCTGGTCTGTTCATGAACCAGCTGCTCCAAGAAGCAGTCATTTATTTCATCTAGCATGTCCTGCCATGACATTGACCCAGTCAATACTGGGGTAATTGAAATCACCCATTACTATTACTGTGCTGTAACCTTTGTTAGCTTCCCTGATTTCTTTGAGCATTTCATCATCCATTTGTTCATTCTGGCCAGGCTGTCAATAGTACACCCCCACTACCATTGCCTTCCCCTTTTTACATGGAATTTCAATCCATAGAGATTCCACAGAAAAATTTGTTTCCTGCAAAACTTTAATCCTTTGTAACTCAATGCCCTCTCTAACATAGAGCACAACCCCGCCACCAATTTGATCAGCTCTATCATTACGATATAGTTTGTACCCAGGTATCAGTGTCCCACTGGTTGTCCTCCTTCCACCATGTTTCTGAGATACCAAGCATATTTAATCTCTCATTTAGTGCTATATATTCTAACTCTCCCACTTAATGTTTAGACTTCTAGCATTTGCATATAAGCATTTTAGAGACTGTATTTTATTCATATTAATCTGGCTATTGGTAGGCAGGGGTAATTTGGAATTTTAAGCTCTGTCTGCTCTGTACTCAAGGGCATTTGGGCTATTTTTGTCTTTTTTGGAACCTCTCTGCTAATATGCCCTAACTTCATTCTTTTGGTAGTATCCTTCGAGGATACACTGTTCCGAACCATGAGCTCTTGGGTGACTGTCGGCTCTCCCCTATTATCTAGTTTAAAAGCTCCTCTATCTCCTTTTTAAAGGTTAATGACAGCAGCCTTGTTCCATCCTGGTTAAGGTGAAGTCCATCTCTTTGGAAGAGCCTCTCCTTTCCCCAGAATGTTCCCCAGTTCCTAACAAATCTAAAAACCTCATCCTTGCACCATCGTCTCATCCACGCATTGAGACGCAGACTCACTGCTGAAGAAGTAGACACTCATATTCTTCCTCTTCTGTCCCTAGGCCACTTTGGCCCTAGGAACCCCCTTCTGAGAGGAGTATGAATACTATCACCTTGACTCCCAACTCTTCCCTGGAAGGTCTTTAGGAGACAGGAAGCTTCTTCAAAATTCAGATGCCTTCTTTAAAACCTTCCACCTTCTGGCCCATGGACCATATCTCATTCCAGCAGCTCACTCTATGAGCTCTGGACATTCACATTAAAGGGGAGGAGAGGAGGCAGAAGACTTCTTTTTCTTTGCCCACATTGACCTAGGGATCCACTTCTCCCAGAGTCCTAGAAATGCTTCCTGAATCCTAGAAGCTCTTCAAGAAAGGCAAAAAGAATCCCAAAAGGACAAAAATGTCTCCTACAGACTATTTTTATACATGATTTTACATCATCAGTGCATTTCAATATCTCCTTTCCAGGAACACCTATAGAGTAATATCATTTTACATACATACAGTACTCCTATTTTTCATCACTGGCCAGCAGGGATAGGGGTACTCTTGAAGCCATATTATCACTTTCTGACAGCAAAGGCTGAATTCATTTCTGAGGCTAAAATCGACTTGGTTGGAGCTTTCTTCATTGCCTCTAGCATCTAAATTAGTATTACTGCCCTTATTTTAATCCTGAGGATGCTGGTGGTTAAAGGGCATGGGTTCAGTTTGGGAACCACGCATCTATATTGTGTTGCTGTAAATGTAATCTAAAATGCCCATTCTATTGTGGCAGATGGTGCAATAGGGTCATTAAATCCCACTTTGCATTACTAGAACAGAAGTCCCTATCCATTAGGTAGCTTCAGAGGTTATAGAATTTGATAGTAATATTTGGCAAGGTGTGGTGTTATATAAATCTTATTCCTTGTGAGGGTGATATAGAATGCATTTATAAAATCTAACGGGAGAGGACTCTTTCCTACTTCCCTCCTCCCCCGACTGAGTGGAGCAGAGCTCATGAGGGGCTCCTAGACTCTGGGTAAGGTGATCCTTTGGCCAAGAAGCCTAGAGTTTGGAAAAAATATCCACCTCTGCATTGGGTTATCCCACAGATTCCAAAGGAGGGGTCAAGGAGACAGAGGAAAGATATTGAGAAGGTTCAGTGAACCAAGAGGAGAATGCAGAGCTGGTGTGCTTCAAGTTGGTATCTGACCTTGGGGTGTCACAGAAGCCGAGAGGACTAAGTGACTGTCTGTCCTGTATATGGAATACTTTGGTATGTACCGAGGAGAGAACAAAGCTAGAGAAGACTGACTACTAGCCTGAGAAGAGCTGTGGGAAATGAGGAGGCAACAAGACTCTCTCTGGTGGCTTGGATGGAGTTTTTAGAGAAGAGTCGGGCATTCAGCCAATAACTGCCTTAGTTTATCTTGTGGAGTCTGGACTGCGTTGACATGATATTCATTTCAGTTGCACAGCCCTGAGAACTTTAATCAGTAAAAGTCTTTTATTTTAAACAGACATTCAGAAGGAACTGGCTTTCTTTAAAAAAACAAACAAACCATAGACCGTGCTGATTTGAGAGCAAGGTCATGGATGAGACAAAAACTTCCACAGGGGTAGGGCCCTGAAATTTCTCTTCCACCCCTCCCCCCTCACCAAGTGTCAGAAGAGTGGAGTACCAGTCTCTGTCTGCACAACCAAACTTAGGTTCTGCCCACAAGCTACCCCACAGCTACACAAACAAAATAAGAATTTGGTTGTGGCATTGCATCTAGGTTTGCCACTTAGCTCCAAATCATAAGAAACAAGCTAATCCAGTCCTGAGTTTACCCCTCTGCATTCATGGACAGGTAGTTCTCCTTAAGTCCATGCAATATGTTTTCCGTGGCACAGATCCAGGTGGCAGCTTTAACTGTATGCAAAGCCATGGCCAGTCTGTAGCTCTCTGGGACAGCATGCACTGTGCCATACATGCACGCTTAAATTTACTTCTAAATTTGGTATCAGAATCAGGGAAGCCAGAACAATTACTCTTTTGTGCACCACAATATGACTTGCAAAGTCTGTGGCCTCTTTTGTGACAATAATAAAACCCCTTTATGAGCTGCTTTGACCCATTACCCTTTCTATTAATAATAAAAGGTCTTTTCAGGCACTTATGAAAAACCAAAGGGTCCTGCAATACTGAACATGGCTAGAAGAACCTTGGCTTTCTCTCATAGCAAATGCACAGCTTCCTCAGACGTTGTCCTTACAATGCTACAAGTAAACTTTGTGAAAAAAAGAGATGAAATATCAGACTGCTATCTGACCTTCCCCCCAGTCAGACCCTCTCAGTTTTCTACTAAGAGTCACTTTTGAGCATTTCAGTAACAACCTAGAAAATGCGTGACTAAAGCATCATTACCTCTGGGCTTATGATGTCATCAGGCATTGGCTGGTGACGCTGCGAGCAGGGAGAGCACAGCCCAAGATGGTTAATTCATTTCCTCTTAACAGTACCTAAAGGCACAACAAAACCTGTTTGTCTAGAAAATGAACTTAGTAAATTCCAGCCATGCATACCATCCTGTAAAACATGAGACAGTCACACTTGTCAATTGCAGGTATTTAATTTCTGCAAAAAAGTGAATTTGTTTTTTAGCACTGCAGTGCTGGATGCCAATATATAAAATGCACGTTTTAGCAGTTTTCTAGGCTAAGATTTATTTAAATTACAAAGATAAAGAAGTGCATAATTTTTCACAATACTACAAAAGTGAGTTAAAAAGAGATGCTGGATGCTGTGAATACTATCTGGAAACTCCAGTGGGTAATCTCTACATCATTCTTTTTATCCACATTCTCCATGCTATCGATAACGCACACTCTGAGGGCGAGTGATAAGTGCTCATATGACAGTGACCATAGGTTACTCCTCCATCAGTAGAAAGGCACCTGGAACCTCACGCTGAACATGAAAGAAATAAGATTCAGCAAAACACGTGGAGGCCAATTCTGAACTGTGCACGGCTGGGCATTCCGGACGTCCAGAAAATGAACAGGGCCAATTAGCACCCGATTCCGCAACCATGGAAGCTATGCATTCCCCGGTTATGGAATCAGGGCACTTGCACGGCCCTGTGTGAACAACATTCTGAGCGGGGAGACTACAGCAGGCTGCCTGTCCCCACCACGCTAAACTCTGGCTGGTGAGCAGGTGCCATGGTGTCTTGTTGCCATGGCACCAGCATGTCCAGCCTGAGCACCAAATGCCCAACCGCATAGAAAGACCCTTTCCCCACCACCTGACCCTCGGCAGGGGCAGCCAGGACTGGGATTGGACGGCAGGACACCTCCCACGGTGGCAAGATGTCTTGGGGGGGGGGGCCTGGAGGCTCCGATCAGCCCCATGCCCAGTTCCACCTTCGGCCTCTATATGTCCCCAAGTGTCCAGTGCTGCTCCCATGGATATACAGAGGCCTGTCCAGAATGGCCTCTGTATGTCCAGGTACCTGGCCACTCCAGCACACTGCCCCCTCCCGCCCCTGTCCAGTGCTCCCTGCACAAAGCCCCTATACATGTGAGGAGCGCTGGAGCCAGAATAGCGTGCCGGGCCTAAACAGGAGTTGGACGTCCAACTCCGCTATTCGGACTGCAGAACTGACCCCATACAGTTCTTTCCATGGACATACAGACATGCCAATTCTTTCGGAACTGATAGACCTCCCAGCCTATCACACATTTTTTTTTTGCTCATTTGTGAAATCTATGTATAAAGAAGGGGAAAGACAGGAATGTGTTTAGGCTTCTCTCTGGCAGCTGATGTCCTGTTAACATAATATCGTTTATCAGGGATGAGTGTAAATAGAAGCCAAGGCATATTATGACAGCTCTGTATAAAACATGTTCAATAAAACACATATCAGATGGGAGACTGAATGCATGCTTGCTTACATGAATAAGAACATAAGATATGCCATACAGGGTCAGACCAAGGTCCATCAAGCCCAGTATCCTGTTTCCAACAGTGTCCAATCCAGGTCACAAGTACCTGGCAGTTTCCCCAAAAGACACAGATTCCTCAATGCTTGTACTGGGGCAAGCAGTGGATATTCTGGGTCCACTTTAATAATGGTTTATGGACCTTTCCTCCAGGAACTTGTCCAAACCTTTTTTAAACCCAGCTACACTAAGAAGAATTAAATGAAACCAAAACTGAACTGGTTTAACCCATTTGGAGTAGTTAGTATGATAGCAAAGGTCATTACAGCTTATATCCAGCAGAGGGAGCAATATTAACTGTCCAGAAAAAGTAAGGCTTTTAAAGGATGCTCTATGTATAGAGGCATTTTTGAAATAAAATTTGTTTCTGTAATCTCTTGTGTTCTCAGTCTATTTTTCCAGTTTGCCTCTTTCTTTGTGGTTAATATAATTAATAAATATACATAAATATTTATTTATTAATAATGTTAACTACAAAGGAGAAAAAAGCCCTAGAAAAATAGCTTCAGAAGAGTAAAAAAAAAAAAAAGACAGCAAGGGATTCCAGAAATAAACTGAGGTGGGGGGGACATGTTTAATAATGTGTGCTACCTTTAGAGCATAGCATCAGCACCATGCCAGAAAGCAGCGCAGGGCCCTGCACTAAAACTACCCCTTGTGTGCATCTGGGCAAGATGGAGGCAATCACTGCTAGTGTGGGCATTTGGAGCAAGTAGCACAGGTGCAGCTAACACCACTTCAATGGGTGGATTTGGGGATACCATGGTAAAAGTTAAAAGACCTACATGCATTATCTGACTTTTATCTATCCTTCCAATGTAAATAGATTATGTATATAGTTAACCCTGTTTTCCAAGTTTATACTCCTGTTCGATGTAAACCTGACAGCTTGTTGTTATGGTCGTTAAGTTATAATGTAAACCGCACTGATGCTAAATAGCGCGGTATATAAGAAATTGTAATAAATAATAAATAAAATAAATAAACACGTGATAACTGCAGGGGAACAGCTGTACTAGTAACAGTCCACTAGTGCTTTACTAGCATAGAGCGAAGTAAACATGCCCCTGTATTTCAAAACTTCATGTGCAAAGGGCATACACATCTGCCTATACAGTTTATCTATTAAATATTATGTACTGATATAGATAATTGATGCATTTCTATCATATCAGGACTTAACAAAGGGTATGTATGTCGATGGGACAATGTATGGCCCAATCAGGGAGAAATTGGGCAAAATAATTCAGTTTTTCTAAGTACCATTTGCCATAGGCAGCGGAATGGGGGGGTCTCTGGGGCCATGGCCCCACCAATATTTTCTCTAACACATTATCAGCAACTGGAGCACTCAGGGCTGGGGCTGGAATTGGTTTGTTCGGCTCCTCTAAACAAAATGATGTACTGCCGCCCTTGCCACTTGCTGGAAGAGTGATTATTCATTAGATGTTCAGTATGTGGAAGCTCAAGGGAAGATATATTGGAAAGCACAGGAGGGGGGGGGGGGCTCTAGTAGCATCCTCTACTCACCAATACACATGCATCAACATACGCATGCACCTCCGAAAGCCATCAGACCCCCCCCCCCCCGACCAGAACATTCTTGCAGTCAAGCATGGCGGTGGGGCGAAGAAGCGACATACCAAGAATCCCAGTAGTGCAGGTGGGGATTGCAAAAAAAAAAATGGAAGAGGGATCCACTCACAGCTGCCATCCTATCACAGCTCATTGCTTGCTTGCCATCTGTTTCTGCTGCATTTTGGAGTAAGGTTACTAGACAACCCCAATTTTAGAGCTGTGCTCCTGACTGCCGCCTGTTTGGCTGTCTCCTGACCTGATTCCAGCTATGGGGACAGAGGTGGCATTTAGGGAGGAGGTAATGGGTAGCGCACTGCAGACGTGTCAGAATAGAGCATTCAATAACCCTCAGTGCAGCAGACGGCTCAGAGCTTTGGAGTACATGCATACAACTCAAGGCCTGTCCTGTGCCTCCGCTCCTGACAGGACATTTATGGAGATGCGCAGGTCATGAGTGCATACATGTGCAATGGCCCCATAACAGCAATGCCCACTGCACTGCTTTTCCAAATACAGGACAACTCATAAGAGGCAGGGTGCAGGCAACAAACAGCAAGAGGGAACAGGCTCAGAAAGAGGGAGGATATGCTACACACAGCCAGGGGGTAAGGAATTTAAGGGAAGGAGAGATGTTGGACATGGGGGGAGGGAAGAGGAGATGCTGGACATTGGGGGGGGGGAGAAGTGGAAATGCGGGACTATGGGCAGGTGGGGGAAGAGAAAGCACAGAGTAGGGAGAAGGGGAGAGATGCAGGACACAGGGAGTAGGGACAGGAAGGGAAGATGCTGGGCAGGGTGAGGTGGGAAAGGAGAAATGCTGAACAGAGCAGGGGGTGAGAAACTGGACATGGGCATACAGGGGGATTAAGAGAGGTGGAATTAATAAGAGGCTAGGGAAGGAGAGAGAGATGATGATGATAAAAGGAAGGACTGGAGTGAGGGAGATAGGAAAGGTGTAGATAGATGCAGTAATAAAAAAAAAAAGACTGCAGTCTGAATGGTGAGGAGGAGTGAAATCTGAGCAGATAGAGAAGCATAAAAATACACTCAAAACATCAGTCAAAGCTTCATCTTCCTGGATATCTCATCGGCTTTTGACTCCATACCCCACCACCAGCTCCTACAGACCTCCACAATATCGGACTCCGAGATACCCCACCACCAGCTCCTACAGACCTCCACAACATCGGACTCCGAGATACCCCACCACCAGCTCCTACAGACCTCCACAACATCGGACTCAGAGATACCCCATCACCAGCTCCTACAGACCTCCACAACATCGGACTCCGAGATACCCCGTCACCAGCTCCTACAGACCTCCACAACATCGGACTCCGAGATACCATGATATGCTGGTTCCACTCTTACCTTGAAGATCGCAGCCAGCAAATAAGAATTGGCCTTAAGACATCACACCCGTTTACCCAACAACAAGGAGTACCCTCAGGGCTCAGCCCTCTCAGCCCTTCTATTCAATATCAGCCCATGTGCACAATATTCAAACACACAAGATATATTTGTTAGTATATGCCAATGACATGTTCTATACCCCATTCAATTCATCAAAACCAGAATACACTGGTATATCCAAATGCTTCATGACAGCGAGACAGTGGCTTCAACAATACAACCTATTCATTAACCACAAAAAAACCAGAGGCCATCCATATACTCACAGATCCAGCCTTCACCCCACCACAATCACTTAGACTTGCATATTGTGACATCTAGGTGAAGACAGAAGTTAAGTATCTGGGCATCATAATGGACCAAAGACTAAATTTCCAGGCTCAAATCAAGAAAACTACCTCCATCTACTATAAGTTAAGAACCTACACCCCTCTTGATATCAGACCTCTTCCAGACAGTATGCCAAGCATTACCCCCATACTAGACTACAGCTATATTATCTACCAAGGCCTACCCAAACACACCCTGCATCCTCTCCAAATGGGCCAGAACACAGCTGCAAGAATAAATGGAACCCCACGACACTCACACATCACCCCCATTCTAATGCAGCTCCACTGGCTCCCCCATAGCCGCAAGAATAAGGTATAAGTCCCTACTCACCACTCATGCAGCAACCAACCACGTAAGCATGCATCCACCATACTCATGAACAGAACAATGTTGTAAGAGTATTTAATCTGTAGATGTTTTCCTAAAGTGTAAATAAGTTACACCCCAATTCCTCTTGGAGGCTTGTCTCCCCCTTTATGACTTGTTTGTAATGTTTTGTTACAATGTAAAACAGATTGCATACCCATGCTCTGTACACGTTATTGGTTATATGTAAACCGCTTTGAATTGTAAGGCAGGCAGTATAGAAATAATTTAAAATAAATAGATACATAATATGTCCATCTCACTAACTCTCTTGCCTCTGACCCTCGCTGACTCTTTACTACTCTCAGCTCTCTCCTCAAGGTGCCTCCGCCTTCGACCCCTCCCTCCCTTTCTGCCCAAACCCTGGCTATTTCCATGACAAAATCCACAAGATTACCCTCCAATTCCCCACAAAGTCTGCTACTTCCCCTCTTCACTCCCAATTTTCCCCACTACCTCTGCTACCCTTTCTTCCTTTTCTATGATCTCTGAGGAGGAAACTGAATATCTTCTTTCCTCCTCCAAACTCACTACCTGCTCCTCTGATCCTTTTCCCATCCATCTCCTAAGCCCCATCTCCTCCACTGTTGTTGCTTCCATCTCTCATATTCTCAACCTATCGCTCTCCACTGCAACTGTCCCTGCAGCCTTCAAGCATGCTGTAGTTACACCTCTCAAGAAACCCTCACTTGACCTGTCCTAACTATCAAACCATCTCCCTTCTCCCCATCGTTTCTAAATTACTTGAACGTGTGGTTCACCTCCATTGTCTTGACATTCATCCTTTACATTCTACTGAAACAGCTCTTGCTAAAGTCTCCAGTGACTTGTTCCTGGCAAAATGCAAGGGCCTTTACTCAGTCCTCATCCTTCTTGACCTCTCTGCTGCTTTTGACAGTTGACTACAACCTTCTCCTTGATACCCTGTCCTTGCTTGGTTTAAGGGCTCTGTACTATCCTGGTTCTCCTCTTATTTTTCCCATCGCTCTTTTAGTGTTTGTTCTGGTGGATCCTCCTCTGCTGCTCTTCCGCTCTCAGTTGGTGTACCCCAAGGATCTGTCTTGGGTCCACTCCTTTTCTCTCTCTATACCCAGTCCCTCATCTTTTCCATGGCTTTCAGTACCATCTTTATGCTGATGACTCCCAGATCTACCTCTCTACAAGTGAAATCTCTCTGGCAATCCAGACCTGGATCTCTGTCTGCTTTTCTGACATTCCTGCTTGGATGTCTCACTGATGCTTGAAACTGAACATTGCCAAAACTGAGCTTCTTATTTTGCCCCCTAAAACCTCCTCTCCCCATCCTCCTTTCTCAGTCTCTGTGGACAACTCACTACTCCTCCATTTCCTCGGTTCGCAACCTTGGGGTTGTCTACAATTCCTCTCTCTCCTTCTCCACACACATCCATCTGATACCTAAGACCTGCCATTTCTTTCTCTATAACATCAATAAAATCCACCCATTCCTTTCTGAACACACTAAGACACTTATCCACTCCTTAATCACTTCCCATCTTGACTATTGTAACCTACTCCTTGCTGGTCTCCCTATGAATCATCTCTCTCCCCTTCAATCTGTTCAACACTCTGCTGTGTGACTAATCTTCCACCAGCATCGTCATGCTCATATTACCCCTCTTCTCAAGTCACTTCATTGGCTCCCTATCTGTTTCCGCATCTTCAAACGTCTCCTGCTGACCTATAAGTGCATTCACTCTGCAACTCCTCACTACCTTTCCTCTTATCTCTCCCTACACCCCTCCTCGGGAACTCCTCTCTTCTGGCAAATTACATCTATCTGTGCCCTTTTCTTCTATTGCTAACTCCAGATTTCGTTCCTTTCACCTTGCTGCTCCTTATGCCTGGAACAAACTACCTGAGTCTGTAAGTCAGGCGCCTTCTCTGGCCCTTTCCAAATCCAGGCTGAAAAAACTCACCTCTTCCCCTGCCGCTTTCGGATCTTGGCTCACCTGATCTCCTTTGTGTTTCCTTACCATTTCCCCTATTTGCTGGACTTTTTCAGTGAAGTAGTAACAAGACCAGGCCAAATTTTTCATGTTGCGGGAGCAATAATTAATTAATTAAATAGTCAAATGTAGCCAAGAAATCTAAAAAAACCCAACAACAACCCGGAATTCACCAACTGCCACAACCATTTATCAATGATGGAAACTAAAAGCAATTCAGATCATTAGGTCTAAAACCATACTGAAATTCATCCAGTTATTGGTGTCTCCATATTCCTAGAGCTGGGCCAACACAACCTTCTCTATTACTTTACCTACAACAGGAAGACTTGAGATAGAATGATAAATTTTACACATCTGAATCATCCAACGATGACCTCTTCGGCATGGGGCGCACTGAAGCCCATTTTAACATTGAGGAAATATCATCTTCAGATAAGGATAAATTCACTAGATAAGTCCACTATGATAGAATATTTAACAACTGCTTTCAGTACCTAAACTGGGCAAGGATCAAAGAAACACGTTGCATTAGAGATAGTTTTAAACACTTCCAATATTCAGTTGGAATCAACAGACGAAAACTCACCCCAACCTGATAAACCTGAAGATAGAATGACCTCCAAGGTATCCAAAACAGCAACTTGAGAACCCATTTTTTGCTGCAAGTATTTATCATAATGGTCACAGAATGAAGCATCTTATATTTGGTTATTCGAGAAATCGCTTGTCTATTTATTAACAATGCAAAACAACTCCTTGGGATGATTACTAGCTTTTGGAATTCGCCCCAAACAGTATTCATGCTTTGCATTTATAACCAGAGGACATGAAAAAAGGACATGAAATTTGATTATTCCTCCAGATTAACTTGATCAGGCACAGAACACCTTCAGCACTCTATTCCGCATAATCGATACGTTTCCTTACAGAAGAGGAAAACCAAGGAGCTCTCGTTGCCCTTTGTCATGGTTGGCTCTCAAGGAGAACTAAGTTAACCTTGGTGCTGAACTATAAGGATGAAATGCTCCCAAGTCTTAAGGACACTACTAAGCTCCTGGGGGAATGCCACACCAAAATCCCCTCAAAATTCAACATATGTAAAACACAGTCTATTTACCGTCTATGAGTAATAACAAATTGTAATACACAGAGGTGCCTGTATATTAAATTGCAGTAAAGCGCAGGGCCATTGTGGTTTCTGTTGGGCACCTGCTCATTCTCTGGTCTGCAGTTACACCATAGGGCAGGTCCTTAGCACAGTGTGGCAAGTAAGTACACAATACTGGCTAGCTATCCAAATACAGTTAGGGCAGTATTTTGGTGTCTTAAACTGTAAAAGATAGCATCAGCTGAATATCACCACTCCACCCACAGATGTTCCAGCACTATCCAAACACAAATATTACTGGCCAATTCTAGCCAGCAACACTTATCCTGATTGCAGATCCTGCTAGCCGGATCACTGTCTTTGAAAATTTAACTATTAGTGGCCTGTCCACTAAAGGATTTTTCCCATTTTGTGCCCAAGCCTTCCCCAACGCATGTCTTCTGAGGCGGAAACTGGTCTACATTCTCGCACTGAAGGAAGTGATAAGAGATGATCTACTTTGCATAATAAAGAGCATCTTCTCTAAATATAATAGACTCTTCCTTCAAACAAATCTTGGAAGACTACAACGGACAATTTAAATAATATGTCAGGGTTTCCCCTACCCCTGTGGTCAGAAGAGCCCCTTTATTGCCATGAAGCAGTAGGTGTCACACTCCTAAAAGCAAGCTCTCATAAGGGCAATTATATTTATAGACAAGAATTCACATTTTATATGCTAAAAGATAGTCAACGCTGGAGCCGTTTCTCCTAATAAAAAATGATGTCTGAGCAAGAGTGTAGTTAAACTGTCCAGATATATCAATGGACTACATGCAGCTGGTTCATGAACCGACCAGAGGGGAAGCCATTTTAGACCTAGTCCTTAGTGGAACACCAGATCTAGTGCAAGAGATAAGGGTGTTGGGGCCACTTGGCAATAGTGATCATAGCATGATCACCTTTGATTTAATTAGTGGAGGAGGGATAGTAAGGAAATCCACAGTACTACCTTTTAACTTTCGAAAGGGAGACTATGATAAAATGAGGAAAACAGTTAAGAAAAAACTAAAAGGAGCTTGGGTGTTGTTGAAAAATACTATCTTGGAAGCCCAGACCAGCTGTATTCCACGCTTTAAGAAAAGTGGAAGGAAGTCCAAAAAACTGCCAGCATGGTTTAAAGGTGAGGTCAGAGAGGCTGTTGTTGCCAAAAAAGCATCTTTCAGGAAATGGAAAAAAGAGCCTAACGACGAAACCTGGAAACAGCACAAGCACTAGCAAGTCAAATGCAAGGCATTAATAAAGCAGGCAAAGAGAGAATTTGAGAAGAAGCTTGCTGCGGAAGCAAAAATGCGAAATAAAGACCTTTTCAAGTACATTCGTAGCAAAAAACCTGTGAGAGAGTCAGTTGGTCCATTAGATGATAAAGGGGTTAAAGGAGCACTAAGAGGCGACAAGGCGATAGCGGAGAGACTGAATGAATTCTTTGCTTCGGTCTTTACTGAGGAAGATGTAGGGATGTTACCCATGACTGAAGTGGTATTTAAAGGTGCGGAAGAATTGAAGGAAATATCGATACATCGGGAAGATGTCTTACAACTATTAGATAAACTGAAGAGTAGCAAATCACCTGGGCCGGATGGTATACATCCAAGGGTGTTGAAAGAACTGAAATATGAGATTGCAGACCTGCTATCAGTAATCTGTCAACTATCATTAAAATCATCTCTAATACCTGAAGATTGGAGGATCGCCACTGTAACACCAATTTTTAAAAAGGGTTCCAGGGGTGATCCGGGAAACTACAGACCGGTGAGCCTGACGTCAGTACCGGGAAAAATGGTAGAAACCATCATAAAGAATAATATTACTCAGCATGTAGATAGTCACAACCTAATGGGAGACAGCCAACATGGCTTTAGACAAGGAAGATCTTGTCTTACTAATCTGTTATGTTTTTTTGAAGGAGTGAATAAACAGGTGGACATAGGTGAGTCGGTTGATAATTGTGTATCTGAACTTTCAGAAAGCCTTTGACAAGGTCCCTCATCAGAGACTTTTGGCAAAACTAAAGAGTCATGGGACAGGAGGCAGTGTACTATTGTGGATCAGGAACTGGTTAAAAGATAGAAAGCAGAGGGTAGGGCTAAATGGCCAATTTTCCCAATGGAGAAAGGTGAATAGTGGTGTACCCCAGGGATCTGTGCTGGGTCCGCTGCTTTTTGACATATTCATAAATGACCTGGAAAGTGGAATAACGAGTGAGGTTATCAAATTTGCAGATGACACAAAACTATTTAAAGTTGTTAAAACCCAAGAGGATTGTGAAAAAGTGCAAGAGGATCTTGATAAATTGGAAGACTGGGCATCAAAATGGCAGATGAAATTTAATGTGGACAAGTGCAAGGTTATGCACCTAGGGAAGAACAACCCAAACTATGGTTACACGATGCAAGGTTCCACATTAGGAACCACCACCCAGGAAAAAAGATTTAGGCGTCATTGTGGATATCATGTTAAAACCCTCGGCCCAGTGTGCAGCGGCGGCCAAGAGAGCAAATAGAATGCTAGGTATGATAAGGAAAGGAATGGAAAATAAAACAAAAGATATTATAATGCCTCTATATCGTTCCATGGTGAGACCGCACCTTGAATATTGTGTGCAATTCTGGTCGCCGTATCTTAAAAAGGATATAGCGATTTTAGAAAAGGTACAGAGAAGAGCCACCAAAATGGTAAAGGGGATGGAAGGATACTCCTATGAAGAAAGGCTAAAAAGGTTAGGGCTCTTTAACCTGGAAAAGAGACGGCTGAAGGGAGATATGATAGAAGTCTATAAATTAATGAACGGAGTGGAATGGGTAAACGTAGATCGATTGTTTACCTTATCAGAATATAGAAAGACTAGGGGACATGCAATGAAGCTACAGGGTAAACTATTTAAGACTAATAAAAGAAAATATTTTTTCACTCAACGTGTAATCAAACTCTGGAATTTGTTACCGGAGGATGTAGTAAAGGCTGTTAGTGTAGCTGGGTTTAAAAAAGGTTTGGACAAGTTCCTGGAGGAAAGGTCCATAAACCATTATTAAGAAGTGACCGAAGATATCAATGCTTGACCCAGTACAAGCATTGTGGAACTTGTGTCTCTTGGGGAAACTGCTAGGTACATATGACCTAGATTGGCCACTGTTGGAAACAGAATACTGGGCTTGATGGACCTTGGTCTGACCCAGTATGGCATATCTTATGTTCTTATGCAGGCCTTGAAGATGATCTTTCTACAACAGGCACAAACAATGAAAGTTTTTCTAAAGTACAGGACTAACTGGATTTGATTGCTTCCAAAGAGAAAGTATTCTTTACTTCAACAATGGTGAAACTATAAAATATTTTGCCAAGGTTGTCACTGCTAAAATACTACAGTAAGTGACTTTGAATGGAAACTAGGCAAGTTCTTGAAGGATAAAGAGATTCATAAATATGGTGATGTTGGCCTCTCAGGTAAGCACCAATGGGATATATGTAGAGGTCAGTAAGGAATTTTCTTTCAGTATGCTTCCTGGAAACATGACAGGTGAGGCCATGGCCGTACCAAGCTAGCAATACATCCTGGGCGACTGGTGATCCTGGTACCCCCATATCCACCCAGCTGCACGCAGAACTCACTTTTGTCAGGTTACCTGGAAGCTCAGTGATGACATTAATACTACTTCTATACTGACTGTGCAGCCGCATCTCTCGCACAGCCCATCTAATCGTCCATTCTGCTTCCTGGTACGCTGCCAGAATTCATTATCTCCAACTTTCCCTTCACACGTTTGCAACTAGGGATCATCTGTGCTTTTCATGCATTTCCGTTTTTGCCTTCACGACTTCTGCAAGGTCACTCCATGTTTTTAAAATGCATACAAATAATTTTAAGTTTATTTGTATCAACAGATTCTGGTCTTTATACACACAAAGCCTGTGCTCTACACTCTGAGCTTCATCCCCATCTTCTTAACTTGTACAACAGGCTACAGATTTATACAGCTTTTGTTTTCACCATGGTCTGGAGTTACCAGCAAGAGAGAGAGAGCTTTTTGGTGATAAGCAGAAGGCCATACTCAGTGGATCTCTTTCAACCTATGTAACTCCTTTAATTGTGTAATGTTCTTTGATGCTTTAGTGTGTCATGGTTTCCAAGATTAACCCCCAAAAAGTCAATGTAAAAAAATAAAGTCTAAATTGTGGATATTTCTGTGACACCAGGGCAGTATCATAGCTACAGAATTTAGCGCTGAATGTTTCAGCAGCAGGAAAGAAGTGTCCCCCCCCCCACACACATTTCACCATGGCTACGGCCTTGTACCAGAGGAAAATATAATGAGTAACTTAGTTGTGCCTGCAACTCGAAGACAAAAGGAGAAAACCTCCTTTGGAAAGAGATATTCTCTGCATCTATCTCTCTCTCCTCACACTTGTCTTGGCACCAAAGTATGCAAGCAAAGCAGGCGGTGAACAAGACCCGGGTCAATGAAGATCTGATGGAAGGACTTCTGCTCAGGTTGCACTGTAAGGTAGAAAGAGAGAGAAAAGTGAAATTAGACTTACCTGCCAATTGGTTTTCCCCGAGGAACTCCACTCCAGTCCCGAACCTCTGGGATTGAGCACCTCCTCCAGCAGCTTGGAGACTGAGCATGTCATCTTTCGATGACCCTGGTATAAATACCCAAGGGACCGCCCATCCGCTCCAGTAACCTACTGACAAAGCAGACTCACAGAAGCAACAAATAAGTAGTTAACCTGAGCCAAAAGCTTTAATAAATCCAAACTTAACTTATGCTATCCCCTGGTGGAGAAGGAACCGCCCCTCCTCCCCCAAGTAGGAACTTAGCAGATGCTTTGCCCAGGTACCTGACCTCCTCCTCAGCAGAGCAATGCTCAGACAAATCTTGTGACCTCACACTACCTCCCCTGCCGAAATGCGAATCCCGAGGCCTATTCCCCTTCTCGGAAGATTCTGAATCATGCTTCAGGCCCCAGACACGTGGAGGGATCCGGGACTGGACTGGAGTTCAAGGAACAACAATTAGCAGGTAAGTCTAATTTCACCTTTATCATCGTCCCTCCAGTCCAATCCCGAATCTCTGGGGATGTAACAGAGCAGTAAATGTTCAACGGGAGGGATGTACCAAACCAGCCTGAAGCACTGCCAATCCAAAACAGGCATCCCCCACCGCCTAGACATCCAGCCGGTAATGCTTGACAAAGGAATGCAAAGGCGACCAGGTAGCTGCCTTACAAATCTCCTCCGGCAGAACCAAGCTATATTCTGTCCATGAGGCCGCCTGAGCCCTAGTGGAATGAGCTCTTAGCCCTGCTGGTACCGGCTTACCTTTCACAATGTACACTGACGTGATCGCTTCTCTGATTCACCTGGAAATAGAGGCCTTCGCTGCTGCTTCTCCTTTTTGCGGACCCCCAAAAACACAAACAGCCAGTCTGACTGCTGGAAAGAGACTGTCCTTTTCAGGTCTTCTTCAAAGACTAGAAAAGGGAACTGTTACTTCTGGAGAGAGATCTGCAATTGTGAGTATATATTTCTGGGAATTTTCTGAAAGGAATTCTTTCTATTAAAGCTATTTAATCTGTGAACCCACTATTTTTTGTTAAATCAGTCAGGGCCTAGTAGCAGCAGTTTAAGTTTAAATTTAAAACACAGAAGAGAACTTTCTGGTTACATTAAATACCCAGCAGAGAGCTGGTAGTTCTAATTTAATAGTCACTCAGGGCCTAGTATCAGCAAAGTACTTTTAGTTTAAATTTAAAAACACAGAAGAGAGCTTTCTGTTTAAATTTGGAACCCAGCAGAGAGCTGTAGTTTACATTTAATAGTCACTCAGGGCCTAGCATCAGCAAAGTACTTTTAGTTTAAATTTTAAAACACAGAAGAGAGCTTTCTGGTTAAATTTAGAACCCAGCAGAGAGCTTGTAGTTTAAATTTCATAATAAGTTAAAGCCTAGCAACAGCAAAGAGCTATAATTTAAATCAAATAAGAATATAGCTTACGTCAGCAGCACAGGACAGGGTAATGTGTAGCAGCCCTCTTTTAATAAGTGTTTTTCTGGGATAGGAGGCAGTGTACTACTGTGGATCAGGAACTGGTTAAAAGATAGAAAGCAGAGGGTTGGGCTAAATGGCCAATTTTCCCAATGGAGAAAGGTGAATAGTGGTGTACCCCAGGGATCTGTGCTGGGTCCGCTGCTTTTTGACATATTCATAAATGACCTGGAAAGAGGAATAACGAGTGAGGTTATCAAATTTGCAGATGACACAAAACTATTTAAAGTTCTTAAAACCCAAGAGGATTGTGGAAAATTGCAAGAGGATCTTGATAAATTGGAAGACTGGGCATCAAAATGGCAGATGAAATTTAATGTGGACAAGTGCAAAGTTATGCACCTAGGGAAGAACAACCCAAACTATAGTTACACAATGCAAGGTTCCACATTAGGAACCACCACCCAGGAAAAAGATTTAGGCGTCATTGTGGATAACATGTTAAAACCCTCGGCCCAGTGTGCAGCGGCAGCCAAGAGAGCAAATAGAATGCTAGGTATCATAAGGAAAGGAATGGAAAATAAAACAAAAGATATTATAATGCCTCTATACCATTCCATGGTGAGACCGCACCTTGAATATTGTGTGCAATTCTGGTCGCCGTATCTTAAAAAGGATATAGCGTTATTAGAAAAGGTTCAGAGAAGAGCCACCAAAATGGTAAAGGGGATGGAAGGATACTCCTACGAAGAAAGGCTAAAAAGGTTAGGGCTCTTTAACCTGGAAAAAAGACGGCTGAGGGGAGATATGATAGAAGTCTATAAATTAATGAATGGAGTGGAACGGGTAAACGTAGATCGATTGTTTACGTTATCAGAATACAGAAAGACTAGGGGACATACAATGAAGCTACAGGGTAAACTATTTAAGACTAATAAAGAAAATATTTTTTCACTCAACGTGTAATCAAACTCTGGAATTTGTTACCGGAGGATGTAGTAAAGGCTGTTAGTGTAGCTGGGTTTAAAAAAGGTTTGGACAAGTTCCTGGAGGAAAGGTCCATAAACCATTATTAAGAAGGGACCCAGGATATCAATGCTTGACCCAGTACAAGCATTGCAGAACCTGTGTGTTTTGGGGAAACTGCTAGGTACGTATGACCTAGATTCGCCACTGTTGGAAACAGGATACTGGGCTTGATGGACCTTGGTCTGACCCAGTATGGCATATCTTATGTTCTTATGTATCTCTTCAGGGCCCGCTGAATGTCCAGGAACCGTAAATGCTTTTTGGTTGTGTCCCTCTCACCGTTGCCAAAAGCTGGCAGAGTGACAGTCTGATTCATATGAAAAACCGAGACCACCTTGGGCAAAAAGGAGGGAACTGGTCTCAAGACCATTCTCTCCTCTGAAAACAGCAGAAACGTCTCCTGGCAAGACAAAGCCTGTAACTCCAAAATCCGTCGCGTGGAAGATATGGCCACAAGAAACACCGTCTTGAGGGTAAGATCCATGAGCGAAGCTCTGCCCAATGGCTCAAAAGGTTCCCATACTAACACCTCCAGAATCAAATTGAGGTCCTGCGTCTGCACCATCACCCTACTCGGCGGCAGTAGGAGAGTCACGGCTCTTAGGAACCTTGCCACATCCGGATGCACGCCCAACACTACCCCCTGGACCTTCCCTCGATAACAAGAAATTGCCACCAGCTGCACTCTCAAGGAGCTAGCCGCCAGACCCTTATGAAAACAGTCCTGCAGGAACACTAAGACATCTGACACTGAAGCCTTGGAGGGCTAAACTTGCCTGTCCGCAGCCCACACCTCGAAGATGCGCCAGACACAAACCTAAGCTAGAGATGTAGATCTGCGCCTGGCCTTCAACAAGATGGAGATCACCACAGCCGAATATCCCTTCTTCGTCAGCCGCGCCCTCTCAAGAGCTAGGCCATAAGCAAGAATCAATCCACCTGAGGCATGAGCACCGGCCACTGCATTAGTAGATCCTCCTGCACTGGGAGCTGCCATGAATGACCCTCCAGAAGCCAAATGAGATCAGCGTACTACGGCCTCCTTGGCCAATCCAGCGTGATAAGAATTATCAGACCCCGGTAGGCCTCTATCCAGAGCACGATCTGCCCAATCAGGTAGTCCGCCATTACGTTGTCGACACCTGCCATGTGCACTGCCGACAGAGCCTGTAGGTTCTCCTCGGCCCAACTTAGCAGTCGGTTGGCCTCCTCGTGCCCCCTTGGCGATTTATGTAGGCCACTGTGGTTACGTTGTCTGAGAGCACCTGAGACGCTTTCCTCTGCAGCCAAGGTTGGAACTTCTGGAGTGCCAAAACCGGCAGAAAGACTTTCCCCTCACTCGTATCGAACCAAGCTCCCAGGTACTCAAGGTTCTGAGAAGGGGTCAACCAGCTCTTGGCCATATTGACCACCCAGCCCAGGCTTTGCAGAAACTGAACCACCCAAGCTGCGGCTAGTATGCTTTTGCCCTTTGACTTTGCCTGAATCAGCCAGTCATTGAGGTAGGGATGCCCTAGTATACCTTTCTTGCGAAGCACCACCGCCACTACCACCATCACCTTGGTGAAGGTGTGCAGCACCGTAGCCAGCCCAAAAGGCAACGCCCAGAACTGGAAATGTCCCATAGGAATCGCAAACCCAAGGAACTGCTGGTGGTCCTGCCATATTGGAATGTGCAGGTAAGCCTCCGACAGGTCCAGAGAAGTAAAGAATTATTCCTTTCGAACCGCCACTATGACAGACCGCAACGTTTCCATGTGAAAATGTGACACCCGCAGACAGAAGTTTACCCTCTTGAGATCTGGGATTGGGCAAAAGGATCCTTCCTTCTTTGGCACCACAAAATAAATGAAGTACCGACCGCAACTGTACTAGTCTGGAGGAACCGGTACCACGGCCTTGAGCTGCAACAACCTCTCCAAGGTTTCCTGCACTGCTTCTAGCTTCGCCTGTGCCTTGCAAGGATACTGAACGAAGGAATTGGCCAACTGGCGCTCGGGTTCTAGAGCATACCCCTCCTGAATGACTTCCAGCATCCATTGGTCTGAGGTGACTCAGACCCAGGTGGCGTAAAACTCTCGCAGGCGACCCCCCATGGGCTACACCTCAACCTGGGCCTCCCTCACTTAATTGTGATTTCTTGGGCCCCGAGGATGAGGAGGCCACAAAACCTCTGCCGGCTCCTCGAAACCCCTGGCCTTTAGCAGGAAACTTTCCCCTCTGGTACTCACTAAAATCCAGGGGAACGAAAACATCTAAAATCTTGTTGCTGTTGTCCTTTGGGCACTGAAGAGGGGCGACTTTGTTTCTGTTTATCTTCTGGTAAGCGACCTCCTTTGGACTCATCCAAGTCCTTCACCAACTTGTCCAGGTCCTCCGAAGAGCAGCTTTCCCTTAAAGGGGAACTTGCTTAACTGGGCCTTTGAGGAACTGTCGGCCACCCAGTTCCACAACCACAGATAGTGATGAGCTGCTACCACTAAAGCCATACTCTTCAAGAGATCTCTGATAAGGTCATAATGGACATCTGCCAAATACACTGCCCCTGACTCCAGCCAGACTGCTTCTCCTGCCTGCTGTAGCCGCTGTGATCACTGGAGGCAGACCCTAGCATCCCACGCCCCACAAATGGAGGCCTGAAGCGACAGGGCATTTATATCAAAGACCTGCTTCAATAAGGTGTCCAGCCTTCTATCCTGGACGTCCTTGAGAGCCGCGCTGCCTTCCACCGGGATCATTGTCTTCTTGGTGACCGCAGAGACCCCCGCATCCACTTTGGGTGGTCAAAAGAGTTCTCGGTCCTGATCCGATAGGTGATAGAGCTGAGCCATAGCCCTAGAGCCCCTGAGTCCCGCTTCCAGCATATCCCATTTTTCCTAGATCATTTGCTGGATCACTCTATGCAGTGGAAACATCCTCTGCATCCTACGTACCACATGAATCAAGGGATCCTCCAAAGTATCGTCCTCCACCAGGGGAGCAGCAGGCAAATTAAAAGCCTTGAGGGTTTCAGTGATGAGTAACAGTAATTCCTCCCGACACAAGAACGAACCACCCTCGCCTGTTCTTCTCGCTCCAGGAGCTCACCATCTTCCAGGTCCTCTTCTACCTCCAACTCTGTGTCATGGTCCCACCCATCTAGACCATCCAACACTGGGGAACCAACTGAAGAATGATCTGTAACCTCCTCCGAGAGTCTTGGCATCTTCATGGGGACTACCCCTGACACCACCCCCACGAAGATCCCGAACGCTTCTCCCCGCATTCTGCCCCCGTGGGACCAGCCCCTTGACCCTGCTGGTGCAGACAAAAGGCCTGGTGAAGCAGGAGTAACAACTGCCGGAACCCCCACCTGACCCAGTGTCTGCGGAAGGGAGAGACTGGGATTAGCCAAGGAGCCGGACGCTGTCTTCTGGTATGGTAAGAGCAAGGACATGGGATCCTGTTGTTCCCCAACTGGAGAAGACGCTGCCTATCGCTCCACACTGTCCCCTATTGCTTGTTCCATAGAGGTAGCCTCCTGAGTACAGCCTCTGCAAATGCCTGTCTCTGACACAGCCCCTTGTCGAGTGCCACACACCAGGCACTGGGGTCTGGAAGGCATACTGCCCGACCACAGGAACTAGCCTATAGAATATCTTGTAGGACCCTGCCCTGAAACAAACACAGAAGCAACGGTCCAGACAAGGCTCCTTACACACCTTTTTTTTGTCTGCTCCAGTTAATCTAACCAACAAAAAAACGAAAAACCTAGTAGCTAGTGCCTAAAAAACAGGAAGACGCCAGGGAGGGAAATGGGGGCTCCGGAGGTGTCTGCACCCAAAACTGTGCTGCTTTGCAGGATTCAGCCAGCTCCTCACCCTACCGTGGGTTTGGAAGCCAGCTTGCCAGGTCCCGGACACTGAACAGTCTCTGCCCACACCCCGTTCAACTGAAGGGGGGGGGGGAGAGAGAGGAGGAAGGCTTTCCCTTCTCTTGTTCTTTTGACTTAAAAAAAAAACAGCAGCAACAAAGGAACTCCTAAAATAAATAACCTAACTATTAACTCACTAACCCAAACTTCCTTAATTTGTCCTTCAAGTGAGCCCAGCACCCTGGCTCACCACCTCCAGCTGCTTGGAAACTGAGTAACTGGAGCGGACTGGCGGTCCCTCGAGTAACCACTAGGGAGGCGTGGTCTAGTGGTTAGGACAAGGTACTTCAGGCCGGAAGGTCGGGGGTTCAAGTCCCACCTGGGGACAGCAATCTCAGGCCGGAGGGGTTGGGATTTCTAGTCCTATAGGCACTCCTTGTGGTCTTGGGCAAGCCACTTAACCCTCCAATGCCCATGTTCCCTGTATGTATTAATGTGTGTGTCTCATATCCCCTCGTGTTAAATGTATCCCCCAATTGACCGCTTTGACCCGGTGAAAAGCGGGATATAAATACAGCTAAATAAAAAAAATAAAAATAAATATTTATACCAGGGTCATCAAAAGTTGACATTCTCAGTCTCCAAGCTTCTGGAGGAGGTGCTCAACCTCAAAGGTTCAGGACTGGACTGGTGATAAGGAAGTCATGTTTTGTTTCTTCAGGGCAGGAGCTGTTTATTTTAAACAACTTCCTTGCTAAATATTTGTTGTAAATAATCATATCAAATAAAGACCGCACCCCATCTCGTAAGATGGAAAGGTATGTATTTACCAGAATGCAAAAAAAAAAAGAATGCAAAACATTGCTTTTAATAGCTCATGCAGCAAGAAGAGGAATGAGAAAACTTAACTAAAGGCATTTCACATGCTAAAAACAGAGTGGAAGAGTAGCTTATTAGTTAGAAAAGCAAGCCCTGAACCAGGAAAATCAGGGATCTAATCCTACTTCTTATTTATTTTATGGTATTTCTATCCCACCTTTTCCTTTAATCAAGGCGGTTACACAGCAAACAATCAATTGAATTGTAATTGGGTTCAAGGTGTGCATATAATGTACAGTGATACTGATGCTCTTTGTGATTTTGGGCAAGTCACTTTGCCCTCTATTGCTATAGGATTGTGAATCTCTTTAGGCAAGGAAATAGTTTGCATATCAGCAAGTAACTCGCTTTGAACTTGGATTTGGAAGAGGCAAATAAATCTTAAAATTCAAGAACAACCCAGGAAAATAGTGTACAAATACTAAAAATTCATGTGTAGTTTCTATGAATGTAAAATTGTATTACTACTTTATGAGCTGCTAAGATGCAAAACAGCTCACTGACAATACATGCATACATGCAACATTTATTTTGTTTTAGATTTTTTGAAGAAAACCCCCCCAAATTTGTAGCAAATGTTCCTGTGCTATTTTCCTGCAGGGCTCATTTGCATGGAGAATCTCTAGAAAAACAGTATAAAAAAAAGCTCATTACTGTGTGCAGAATTGCACTGCTTAGTACAATACAACAGCCTCAATTTGGCACAAGTTCTAAAACTTCATTCTGAGAGCCCTGCTAAGATATGCATTACCTGAAAAACAAAGAAGTTGCTGGGCCTGCCAGCAAACCAGGTAGTCCAAGGGGGCAAGGCCAGCGGTTGCGGGTGTGGCCCCCTGGAATGATACAGCTGGCTGGCTGGGGTTCCCCCTTGGATAACACAGCACAAACTAGTGGCTATGTTAGAGCTTCGGAGAGCTCCTGCTGCTATGATTGTGGCAGGGAATGTTGGCACTCTGTCCCCGAACAAGGTGGGTTGGTTTCCCCCTTCATCCTGGAACGCCAAGCAAATCATCTACTTCTTACAATAGCCCTGCCCTCCCTACTATCGCTACTGGAAGTCTGTTCGAAGCACCTATTAACCCATCGGCAAACAAAGGAAGCATTTACTTGTACTAAATTTCTACAAGTGAACTGGACACCCTCTGAAAATCGCCCACAGGCCCACCATAAAATTCTATGATAACCCCAAAAGTGCTGCATAAGATGAAGAGGAATTAATGTCACTGATGCCGCTTGACTGAGGAAGAGAGGGATAGATATTATTCACAGTAATACTGAAAGGGGCGGGTTATGTTTTTCTAATGTCTTGGTTCCAACAATTTAAAAAAATGGTCTTTATTATTTTCAGGATTTCTTAATAGGTACATGAAGTAAAACATTAAGTGGCATATTTACTAATGCTTAGCATGCTAACAGATGTTAGTATGCATTAAATACTGAGGTGGCCATAGGAATAAAATGGACTGCAGTGGCATTTTGTATTCAGTAACGAGCTTATTGCTTGCTAAGCGTGCTATGCTTCTAAGTCTTGATTATGATAGACCAGTGATGGCTAACCTTTTTGAGCCCGAGTGCCCAAACTGCCGCACAAAACCAAAGAATTTCCTCAAAGTGCCAGCAAGTCAATTAAACCTCAGCTCAGTTACACATGCAGAACATAGACCATCACCAAACAAGGAATCGCAATTTAGAAACAGGAAGGCAATAATTAAACTGGGAACCCCAAAAGCCAAACTTGGAATGTACAACACTGTAGAAATAAAACTATAAATTAATTTCCTCTTGTACCAAACAAAGCACAGACGTTAATGATGCACATTTCCCAGAGGTTTCATATTCCAGTTAATAAATTCAAAATAAAGAGATATCTTTCTACCTTTTGTGCATTTTTTTTCAGTTGCAATTGCTCCAGCCACTTTCTTCTGGTTTCTTCATGTTTTCTGCTAACTCTCCATCGTCTGCTGTCCATTTGTTCTTTCTTCTCTCTTCTAGTCTTTTTTTCCATTCTCTCTCTCTACATCTGCTTTAACATACTAATCTTTCTCCTTTTGCTCTTTCCTCATTCCTATTTCATCCACACAAATTTTACCGCTCCATCCTCAATCCCCACTTACTCTCCCAATACCCGGCCAATTGTAGATTTTTCATTCCTCCCACACAAAATATTTTTCCCCTCTCCATTTTACTCTCCCAGCCCCATCCCATTCTAATCCTCCCCCAACATCAGCTCCCTTCTAGTTCCAGTCTCACCCAGCATCCATTCCTTTCTAGTCCCTGCATCAGCCCATTTCCAGTCCTAGCCCCCCATCAACCCATTTCCAGTCCTAGCTCCCCCATCCATTTTCAGTCTGAGTCCCTTCATCAGCTCATTTCCAATCCTAGCCCCCATCAGCCCATTTCTAGTCATTTCCTAGCCCCATCATCAGCCCATGTCAAATCATAGCTCCCCTCCACTCAATCCAATTCCAGTCCAAGCACCCCCCATGAGCCTACTTCCAGTTCTAGCCCCTCCATGAGTCCATTTCAATTCAAGCCCCCACCACAGCCCATTTCCAATCTTAGCTCCCCCCAACAGCCCATTTCCAGTCCTATCCTAGCTGCTCCATCAGCCCATTTTCAGTCCTAGCTCCCTTCCCTCACAGCCCATTTCCATTACAAGCTCCCTCCCCATCAGCTATTTGCAGTTCAAGCCTCCCCTTCCACTCAGCCCATTTCCAGTCATAGCAACCCCCCAACCCATTACCAGTCCTAGCCCCCCATCAACCCACTTCCAGTCCTAAACCCCCATCACCCCATTTTCAGTTTAAGCCCCCCCTATAACCCATTACCAGTCCTAACCCCCCATCACCCCATTTCCAGACATCCCCCATCAGCCCAAAGCCCATTACCAGTCTTAACCCCCCCATAGCCCATTATCAGTCCTAACCCCCCCATAGCCCATTACCAGTCCTAACCCCCCATCAGCCCACTTCCAGTCTTAACCCCATCAGCCCATTTCCAGTCAGCCCCCCACAGCCCATTGCCAGTCCTAAACCCCCCATCAGCCCACAGCCCATTACCAGTCCTAACCACATCAGCCCACCTCAAGTCCTAACCCCTCCCCCTCAGTCCATTTCCTGTCCTAGCCCCTCCCCCCTTAGCCCATTATCAGTCCTAACCCCCCCCATTGCCCATTAGCTGTTCTAACCCCCAATCTCCTCATTTCCAGACAGCCCCCATCAGCCCACAGCCCATTACCAGTCTTAACCCCCCCATAGCCCATTACTAGTCCTAACCCCCCAACAGCCCACAGCCCATCCAGTCCTAACCCCTCCCATCAGCCCATTTCCTGTCCTAGCCCCCCCCATAGCCCATTATCAGTCCTAACCCCCATCACCCCATTTCCAGACAGCCCCCATCAGCCCAAAGCCCATTAGCAGTCTTAACCCCCCCATAGCCCATTACCAGTCCTACCCCCTTAGCCCATTAGCAGTCCTACCCCCCCTAGCCCATTAGCAGTCCTACCCGCTACCCCCCCCCAGCCCATTAGCAGTCCCAAGCCCCCCCCCCCCGCCCATTAGCAGTCCTAACCCCTCCCCCCCTAGCCCATTAGCAGTCCTAACCCCCCCCCCATGGCATATTTAATAAAAAAAAAAAGCTGGCTTTGGCTGCTGCCGCTGCCGCGGCAGCGGCAGAATGCAATGTCCCGCGGGGCCCCCTCCGCCCGCTAAGCCCCTCTGCAAGGGCTTTCAGATTCGCGAGGGAGAGCGTCTCCCTCGCGTCTCTGTTAAGCCCGCAGGGGCTAATGGGAAATTTCCCATCAGTCCCTCGTGTCTAAAGGGGCTGATGGGAAATTTCCCATTAGCCCCTGCGGGCTTAACAGAGACGCGAGGGAGACGCTCTCCCTCGCGAATCTGAAAGCCCTTGCAGAGGGGCTTAGCGGGCGGAGGGGGCCCCGCGGGACACTGCACTCTGCCGCTGCCGCGTCCGCGGCAGCAGCCAGAGCCAGCTTTTTCTTTTTTGCGGACCTACCCGCGTGCCAGCTGCAAGGCCTTCGCGTGCCACAGCTGGCACGCGTGCCATAGGTTCGCCATCGCTGTGCTAGACAAAGAGCCATCACAACCTCCCATCGATGAACACTGACCTCTCTCACATCCTGTCTGCATGGTCAAAGCTAATCCAGAGTTACTGAGCTCCTTATGCCACCTCCCCCCCCCCCCCCAAAAAAAACATCCTGTAAGAACACAGAAGCATACATTATGGGAGGTATTTTAGAAGCTCTTTTCATGAGTTGGACATCTGAAAACAGGCATACAGGTGTGCAAATCATGAAGACATCCCTGGAGCAATTTTATAAGACTGGGTATATAGATGTCTCCAGTGCAAGAACAGTCAGGTAGTACAGGGCGATGGTGGAAGCATGGCTTAGACTGCGCAGAGCAAGGAGCGATTTCAAAACAAAACAAGCATGTCAGGCCTGGGTTGTTGGTGTCCCCACGCCTATACCTACTCCTGACCATGAATAAGGTACAAAAACGTGCTGTTTCACGGCTACAACACTTCCAGGGGGAAAAGCAAAATGTGCTAATATTTCCTGGCTGAAGAAATCTGCCTGTAAATATATACTCTCAACATATTACTGGCCTGCCATTGCACGTCTTGAGGATATTTATTTATTAGAGTCTCTTTTATACCGCGCTATTCAGCATCAGTGCGGTTTACAATGAACAATAAAATACACTTCCGATGGTACTTTGTGTTTACAGTTGAACAGGTAATGCAACTTGGATAACAGGGTAACTATTTACAATTTAAGACATAATTGGGAACTCTTTTGACCAGTCAAGGGGGTTCTGAGAGGCTTGTGAGGATGGTGCAGCGTCCACATTGGCTTCTGGGTAAAACTGGAGGAAGAGGTGAAGTTTTAAGGCCTTTCTGAACTGAAATAAGTCCTGGATTGATCGGATGCAGTGAGGGAGGCTGTTCCAGTACCTTGGTGCGCAGAAATTGTAGGCCCTGCCTACTGTTGCCTTGGTGCATTGTGTTATTAATTTTGGGACTACCAGGGTGTTAAGTGTTACTGACCTTCTGTCCCTATTGAGAGGAGTTGTCTGGATTAGTTCAGTCAATGATGCTGACGAAAGCCCTTTAATAACCTTGAAGGTAAGTAGTAAGGTCTTGTAAGTGATTCTACCTTGTATCGGGAGCCAGTGGAGATGTTTTAGAATGGGTGTGACATGGTCTTTCCTAGAAGCACCATGTAGAACTCTTGCTGCGGCATTCATTGCAAGTTGAAGTGGATTTAAGGTGGCTTGAGGGAGACCTTGCAGGATTGAACTTGCATAATCAAAATGCGGTATGATTAGTGCCTGATAGATGGTTCTGAAATCATCAGGTGCAAGCAGGGATCTTAGATGTCTAAGGGATCGGATTTTATGGTATACCGCTCTTACAATGTTTCCTATGTGCGCCTTCATATCCAAGTGCTGGTCTAAGGTCACGCCAAGGTATCTGATAGTGGGCTTGGTCTGGAGATCTGCATCCTTCACTTTTATGAAAAACGGAGCAGTAAAGTTTCGATCCCTTGTAATAAATAAAACCTCCGTTTTCTTGTGTTGGATCCTAAGGTTTTGGGATTGCAGCCAGTTAGAAACTTCATTTATGCAGTTTGTTATAGGTGTGAGGTTGGGTTTCTCTGTTGCAAAAGGCATGTATAACAGCACGTCATCAGCGTAAATAAGGCAGTTAACACTGAAGGACCAGATCAGGTTGCAGATAAGCTGCATGTATATATTGAACATCAGGGCGGAGAGGGAGGACCCTTGTGGAACACCTTGCTTTTGGTGGAACGGATCAGATGATGTATCGCTGGCTCGTACCTGCTGCCATCTATCAGAAAGGTAGGACATACACCACTCAAGTGCTTTATCGGTGATTCCCTTCTCCTTGAGTCGTTCAAGGAGGCACTCATGGCTAACGGAGTCAAACGCTGCTGCAATGTCTAGGAAGACAAGGACGAACCCTTGGCGGATGTTGTCAATGCCTGTTATTATGCTACTGAAGAGTGTGGTGAGAAGTGTTTCAACACCATGGGCTTTTCTAAAACCGTGCTGGCATGGGTCCAGTGGTGCGTTGGTATCAATATGATCTTGGATTTGTCTTTGAACTTGGATATGAAATAACATGCTAATCTAATAAAAAAGGAGAGACCCCCTCACCCTTCTGACCTACCCAGGCCAGGGCATCCAAGTAACCAGTTTAGCAACTATGTACTTTAGGGACATCCACATTTGTAAAAAGGCTTACACCTGTGCATGTATTCAGCCTTACTGTCTGTGTGGGGCAGAATTAGAAAAGATACAGAGAACCACCACTAAAATGATAAAGGGGATGGAAGGATATCGCCATGAGGAAAGGCTTAAAAGGTTAAGACTCTTCAGCTTGGAAAAGAGAAGGCTGAGGGGAGATATGATAGAGGTCTATAAGTTAATGGAGTGGAATGGGTAAAAGTAGATCAGTTATTTACTCCTTCAAAAAGTAGAAAGGCTAGGGGACACTCAAGAAAGCTATAATGTAGCCCATTTAGGACTAACGAGAGAAAATATTTTTTTCACTCAACGAGTAATCAAACGCTGGAATTCGTTATCAGAGGATGTGGTAAAACCTGTTAGAGTAGCTGGCTTTAAAATAGGTTTGGACAAGTTCCTGGAAGAAAAATCCATAAACCAAAGAGGACTACAGAAATCCACTGTTTACCCTGGGATAAGCATTGTGGAATCTATGTATCTTTTTATCTTTTGGGGAACTTGACAGGTACTTGTGACATGGATTGGCCACTGTTGGAAACAGGATACTGGGCTTGATGGACCTTGGTCTGACCTAGTCAGGGCTGGCCCGCCACTAGACAAGCTAGATGGGTGTGTGATGGCAGCAGCGGCACACATGGTGGCTGGGTCCCCCCCCCCCGCCTTCAATTCCGTTGGGGGGGAGGCAGGCAGAGGTAGTATTTCCAAAAGCCGCCGCTTTTGGAAATGTTGCCTGCCTCCCCTTCCTGAGATGGAATCATAGTAACATAGTAAATGACGGCAGATAAAGACCAGTATGGTCCATCTAGTCTGCCCAGTAAGATGGCCTGAGTAGGTGCCACTCTGTGCAGGCCACCCCTCCCCATGTCTTTGTTTAGACATCAGCAGCAGGTAGGGGAGGGGGCAGCAGCAGCGACAGCTAGAGGGGGGCGACGTCTGCGGGGGTTGGAGGAACGGCGAGGCCGTGGTTTCTGCCTAGGGTGGTAGAAATCCTTGGGCTGGTGACATTTCTCATGTTCCTGTGTTCTAAAAGCAACCAGATCTTTAGGTTAAAAAGCTGTACAATGCCAGGACATTTTCAAATATTAAATAAAGAAAGTTTCCAAAAGCCATGTACCTGGGTAAATGATTCATCTGAGAACTGTCCACCCTCCCTGCAGGAAAAACTATGTGCTGATGGTTCTTTGAGCTTGTGTTGCTTTCAAGGACCTAGTCTGTTTTAACTGTAGCTGCTTGCCCCCCCCCCCCTCCAGAAAGTGCTCCTTTAGGATGTCACTTAGGGGGCGTTACTAAAGAGCGCTAACCTTAACATGCGTTAATTCACCATAACAAGGGTTATTTTAGCACAGGTTTTAGCTATTAATACCACGTGTTAGCAGTGACTTAATGTTAGCACACTGTAGTAACTAGCCCCTTTGTCTACCTAATGATTAAGCTGGCCCTGCCCATGGTGAATCAGGCACAAACATAATACCTGACCACCTTTACAAATTCAGGTGAGGTAACCTGACCATGTTTTCTACGTTCAAATACAGGACAGTCAATCAAACCAGTGGGGGGGGGGGGGGTTCAAAGTTAAGAAAATAAAAAATATGTTTATAATTACAATCTTAACTCAAAATTGTAATCAGTAGGCTAGGTTTATAACTTTACTTACAAATGTGCCAATCGGGCCTGCTTGTTGTACTTCTTTAGTCTTAGTCTGGGTATTTTAAGTTTAGCTCTACAGCTCGCCAGCGCTCCCCCCTCACAGTGCAGAGTAAGTGATAGATTCCAGCCAATGGAAAGGCTGTACTAGTCACAGGACGTGTGGAGTGATTTTCTGCACAGAGTCTGGACGAAAATCAGTAGAATAAGTGAGTCTTTTGGTAGGGGTGAGTGAAGTTGCTGAGAAAGGGTAGAAATGTAACAGAAATGGGATAAAGTGTGGGGAAGCTATTGCAGGTTGAGAAAAAGAATTGGTAGCAAAAGCAAGTACCGGGGGTATTGAAGTAGAGGAGCGCAGAAGCAGCATAGCACCAGAAGACAGTCAGAGACACAATACGTCCGTCTGAAAAGCGCTAATGTGCATGTGTATACCCGATTTGGGGGGGGGGAGTGGAGGAATGCATGTGTGTGTGACTGAAGTACAACAGAGTGCATGCATGTGTGTATATGTTTCTGTGTCTCCGATGGAAACAGTCTCATATAAATAGAGTTTCCCTTTGAAAATTTCAGCTGGAGTGGAGAAGTCTGCTGGTACAAATGTGGAGGAGTGGAACACATGTTTTAAAATAGGGGACATTTATGCGTCCCAACCAAAGAGTAATACAATTCCAGGGACACATCCTTAACTATACCGTATAATATGGGACAGTTGATCAGTTTAGGTCACCACAAGAATGGAGCAGGACTTTGTATAGAAATACATCCACGTGCAATTATTTTTGGGGTGTGTAGAAGTATTAGGGGAGGGAGGCTGTACTCAGAATCAGGGGTTCTTCACCCTCTTATGAATAGGGCCTTTTTAACCATAAAACAGACTAGACACTCACTTCTGTGGGGAGGGGGGTAAGGGAGTCAGAACACAAAAAGCAGCTACAGTCAAAGCAAAAATAATAAGAACAGATAGCCAAAGAGACTCTAAAGAACCATCAGCACATAAAAAATGCCCTCCAGCACTGAGCATAAAAGTAAGTAGCTGATTTATCTGGGTAAGCAGCTTTTGGAAAATGCCTTCAAAACAAAAGTTTAATATTTGCAAACATGATGTCCATTCAAGTCTTCTTACATGATTGTTCTGGGAAGGCTGGTGTTGATGTGATTATGATTCTTTAGGTTAATTATCAAAACCTCTGAAAACTAAAATGGGTGGGACCATGGGAGGTATCAAGGCTGAAGGTTCACTTTCCTACACCTGCCCGGTGTCCGTGCGAGATCTCAGCCCTTGATAAAAGCAGAAGGAACAGAGCGATCCTCCTTTCGGATAGTCTGCTTTGCCACACCACCCAACCAACTTATTTGCATAGCTCTGCACTGTCGCAGCTAAATAAGCTACAGGTGGTTACCCGAGCCAGGCCACAAGCACAGGTAGAGCGTGAACAAAAGGGGCAGTGTGTTTTATCTACCAACAAGGCGGGGCACCCCGACGAGTCACCATACACAATGGCCACCCTGCAAGACCCCTGTGCAGGGGTGGGCCGAGCTCAGTTTGCCAAGGCAGGCCCCTAGCCCCCACCATGTGCTGGCCTGACTTCTGGGCTATGGAGAGTACTTCCGTCTCGGCGCCGTCAGATGACATCACCAAGTGTGGCTGACTCATCCTGCTTGTCCTAGGAGAAATGGCGAATATTGACTTGGGTAACTAGAACAGGAACCTGCCCTGCTGTAAGTATATTGTATGTGTACATATATTTGTATTGATTATGTTGATCTAGCAATAAAGCTAAGACCATGTTTTACCCATAAACATTGAGTAAAGTGATCACTGGGCCTAGGGCATCTGGATTTCGCTTGGGGAAGGGGTGGGTGTCACTGTTCCCTCTAAGTCAGGGGTCACCAACCTGCGGCCCGCGAGGTCCCTCCGTGCAGCCCGCGAGACTCTACCCCGGTGCGGCCCGCCAAGGCAAACTCACCAACTCCTTCTTCTGCAGCCACGGCTCCCTGCCTCTTAGGGAACTGCGGCTGTGCTTGTAAAATCATCGCGGAGCCCTTCCTGTCTTGACGGGCTCCGTGCAGCATTGTCCCGCCTCCAAAGGAAGTGGTAAACAACTTCCTTTAGAGGCGGGACAATGCTGCACGGAGCCCGTCAAGACAGGAAGGGCTCCGCGATGATTTTACAAGCACAGCCGCGGTTCCCTAAGAGGCAGGGAGCCGCGGCTGCAGAAGAAGGGAGGGAGCTGACATGGAAAAATAAAAGTACAGGTATGAGCAGTTTTTTTTTTTCACGCGGGTGCGGCCCGCGAGTCTGCCGGTAGTCGGCTGTGCGGCCCGCGGCCCTCTGGAGGTTGGTGACCCCTGCTCTAAGCTGTGCGCGTGCACACACCTCGCCGAGCGAGCGCACATACTTTACAACAGAGCACACAAAAATTACGGTTCTGATTCTGATAGAAAACAACACAGATGTCTTAAAATTTAAAAGTTGTTGTGCATTTACAGTTTTCACAAGTTCTACAATATTTTCTAGTGCAATCAATGTGGTGTACATACTGTATTCTGACGTGTAGTCAAATTTTAAAGTATATAACTCTGAGTGTCGTTATGTGGTGCACAAAAATTTGACCCTTCAAAAGCTGCACAGCTGATATTTTATGGGCACACAGCCTACAGAAAATTAGAGGGAACATTGGTGGGTGTATGTCCCACCTGCCTATGTTAAATTACTTAAGAAGCCCAAAAAAGCCACAGGTTAGCTTGTAAAAACCATTCCAGACGATAACACTAATGTTTCAGATTTGGATACAACAAAATTAGGTTTCATGGACAGGCTTCCTTTCTGCCTTCTTGCCCTCTTAGCAGCCTGACCTTTCTTTGCAGTGTTAAATAATACAGTCTTGCAAGGAACTCTAAAAACCGCTACCTTCCTATTTCCGTCACGCACCGATATCGTGCAAGAACTTGCCAAACGAGACAGCGATATTACCGACTACTACTGAGCAAAACTGGTCACTACTATTCGCGTATGTGCGAGAACAAACGTTTCTGTTCTCGTGCGCGTCGTTAAACCTCCGTCCAAGAGTCCAGTCACATTTTTGCCTTTTGAGAGAATGTGCCTCACGTGGTGGCGACGTGCATTCTAAGCAGCACCGGAAAGAAGGCGGGAGGGTTGGTGTTCGGTGACAGAACGTTCAATTTGCTTTATCATTTTTATTTTAAGTGCAACATGCAAGATAAGAAAAGAGTAAAAGAAAGGTGGTAGAAACGCGTGCAGCAGCCACTAAAACGTGCCCGCACGCGAATGGAAGAAGCCGGTTTCCCAGCGGGGCGACGCGAAGGAGGAACTTCCTCGAAGGCAGCCGAAGCTGCGGGCCGTGACGTCGGAGGCGCCTTCGCTCCACCCCGCGGCATGCTGTCTGCCTCCGAGCTCTCGCATTCCTGCTCGGGCGCTTTCGTGACGAGGGAGCGCGCGAAGAAAGCAGCGCGCGCGCCGCGGCAAAGAATCTCGCGCGGGAGAACGCCACTGGTCCCCTGGCCCGAGGATGGAGGGACTGGGAGCCGGGACGAGGACGCGGTGGCTGCGGGTCTCTCTGTGGCTGCTCGGGCTCTTTGTGTGGAAGGTGAGCCGCTGCTTCTTCCCTGGGTGGGCAGCGAGAGTTGCCCCCTTTACCTGGTGCACCTGTTGCCAGACGCAGCGTTGTGAGCCTTAGAACAGTGGGTGGGGAAGGGGAGGGGGTCGCTGCCAGTCTCCCCCACATCTACCCGCTAATCCATATGCCAAAAGATAGAACGGCGCACCGGGAAAAGGAAACTCTTCTAGCTATATCTTGCTAATCTGCTGCAATCATTACATACCCGTGTAACTTTTAAACCGTTTGCTGCAGTAAAATAAATTCCTACATAGTCCATATCTGCTTGAGCAGTCGGGGGTCTAATCAGGTCAATTGATTTCACTGGCACCAGTGCAGCGAAGGAAAATCGTTAACTAGATACTTTATTAGATTTTAAAAGGGGTAAACCCTCCTCTTCTGCCCCCATGCCTGTTAGACGAACGATCTGATTGGTCAGCCTGACTTGCAATCGTGCATGCCGTTTCTATGGGACAGCAACATTTTCTGAGCTTCGGTGGGATGCTTTACATGCCCACCTCGCAATAAAGTGCTTTGTTTGCATAGTAGTTTCAGCAACAAATGTTGACCATTTTACAAGTACATCCCCGGCTGGTTATCACATTCAATATGGGCAGCACTGTTGAATTATGGATTGTCCTGTTCTATGTAAACTTGGCACTTGTCATTGTTACTGCTTTCTTATCTTTATTGTAAGGTCTGTGTTTTACATTATTCTGAAGGAGTATTTCCTCTCCAACAAGCTAAGCTTAAAATGTTCTCTGAAGATGTGTGTAGTATTGTAATGTAGTGCTGTACGTTTACTGAAAGAAATAGTTTCAAATAAAGGTTATTTTGTCATGTAGAGGATTTGAGTTCCATTCCTAGGTCAGCTGGAGGCAGGGGGAGGGCTTTTTCTTAGGGTCTATATGAGTTTGGATACTGGAAAGAATTGGAATAACTGGGCTAAATTTATTGGGGCCGGGGGAGGAGAATGTAATGCAATATTAGAAAAAGAGGGGAGAGGCATCCTGAGTCATTTGGAAGAAAAGATAGCACATAGCTTATTAAAGATTATAGAGAAAGACGTTAGAAAGTCCAGCTTCCTTGGCTATTGGTCAAGCAAGTTTCTGGACAGGCTCGAGGGTGGAATCTTTCCTGGCTGCAGTATTGGACTTGGTATATGAACAGATATAACTGTGTTACTTTAGTACTTATCTAGTACTTTTTATGTGGTAGAACCTGCTATTGTGATTACCAGATGTGTAGATATGGGGTCAAGTGGTTCTCTGTTTGGCTGGATAGCCTCCTTTTATGATAAATAGGAAGCTTATAGTGAACATGGGTGCCCAAGTATCATCTAAGCAGATTTTGAAATTTGGAGATTTGCATGATTCCTCATTGTTATCTTTATTTTTCGAGGCTTTATTTGGATCCTGACCCCTCCTATTCTTCTGTTTAACATTTATGTGTCTTTAATCATTTCCCTCAAAAACTAACCTACCCCCTTGTTTGTTCTGTTTATCTTGAATAGATTTTGTTGTTAAGTGCCATCGAGTTGGTGTCGACTCATGGTGACCCTTTGGATAGTTGACCTAAACTGTGTTCGGTCTTCATTCAGGCAGCTCATTGTTAATAGAGTGGTATCCATAGATGCTGTTATTGTATCGATCCATCTTATTGCCGGCTTTCCTTTTTTGCGTTGACCTTCTACTTTGCCAAGCATGATGTCTTTCTCTAACGACTCTCACTTCACATGATGTGTCCAAAGTATGAAAGTCGAAGTCTTGTCATCTGAGCTTCTAAGGAAATCTTAGGTTTGATCTCCTCTAGTACTGACTGGTTTGTTCTTTGGGCAGTCCATGATATACACCAAATATGTCACCAGCACCATAATTCAAAGGTATCAATTTTCTTCCTGTCTTATC